>JAJHZJ010000309.1:3235000-3947500 GCA_023548195.1 Bettongia penicillata ogilbyi
TGGGAAAATGACTCACTGCGGCTTTTTGCTTGAATTTACCCATCAGGATTAATGACCTAGATCTCTCTGGAGGAGTTTTTTGAGAAGATGTGTAGTTCATTGTAGACCTGTTCTGCTGCTCTGCCATTTTGGCTCCATCTCCAGAAACAGTTCTGAAAGACTTCAGAACTGTAACTAAGCTGTAACCTATTATGATTTCAAAAGATTGGTGATGTTAGTGAATAAACATTTATTAATAGCCTACTGTGTGCCAAGCCAGGCACCTTGCTGGGGATGCCAAGAAAGGCAAAAGACAGTCCCTTCCCACAAGGAGCATTCTTATGGGGAAGATAATAAGCAAATAATATGTAAAAGCAAGCTAGGTACAGGATAAATGAGAATTAATGGAAGTAAGGCATTTAGAAATAAGGGAAGCTGGAAAAGGATTCTTGTAGAATGTGGGATTTTAACTGGGACTTGAAGGAAGCCAGCAAAACCAGGAAGTGGAGATGCATTTCAGGCATGGAGGACAGCCAGTGAAAATGTCTGGATTTAGGAGGTGTAGTGGTCTATCTATCATTTATTTCTCTCTCTCTCTCTCTCTCTCTCTCTCTCTCTCTCTCTCTCTCTCTGTCTGTCTGTTTCTCCATCTACATGTACATACATTTAGATACTTTAATCAGATAATGAGAATGTTTTTAAGTGTCTATTACATGATAATTTTTGTACTTAGTATGAAGGAGATAAAAATGAAACTGCCATTAAAAACTTATCCTTTTAAATTTTTTTTATTCTTGGTGGAGCCTAGATGATGAAGTAGAGTCAGAACTCAGCTGACCTCTCCTAAAATTCCCCTTCAAACAACTTTAAAATAACACCTCAAATAAAATTCTGAAGTAGCAGAGCAAATATTTTTCCAGTCCAAGACAATGTAGGAGATCAGCAGGAGAGGTCTATGACTTTGAGGTGGGGGCTAGGCAGGAGCCAATGTTGTGGCAACACTGACAGTGGGCATTGGAGATGGTTACAACAGTGGCAGAAAGAGCTTCAGGACACCCTTTTCTGACACTGGGCATCAGTAGGACTCTGTTGCATTGCCTATATGCAGTTCCAGGTAACCAAGTCAGTATAATAAAAATGACAATTCTCCCAAAATTAGTTTACTTATTCAGTGCCATACCAATCAAACTACAAAAAAAATTATTTTATAAAGCTAGGAGAAATAACAACAAATGCACCTGGAAGAACAAAAGGTCAAGAATATCAAGGGAATCAATGAAAAAATATGAAGGAAGGCAGTGTAGCAATAACAAATTTCAAGCTATATTATGAAGTGTCAATCATGAGAACAGTATGGTACTGGCTTTGAAAACAAGTGGTGAATCAGTGGAATGGGTTAGATACATAAAACATGGTAGTAAATGACCATAGTAATGTAATGTTTGACAAATCCAAAGATCCAAGCTTTTGGGACAAGTGCTCACTATTTGACAAAAACTGCTGGGAAAACTGGAAAGCAATTTGGCAGAAAGTAGGTATCAATGAACATCTCACACCATATACCAAGATAAAGTCAAAATGGGTAGATGATTTAGACATAAATGGTGATATCTTAAGTAAGTTAGGGGAACATGGAAAATTTTACTTGTTAGATCTATGGATAAGGTAAAAATTTATGGCCAAACAAGAGATAGAGAGGATCATAGGAAGTAAAATGGGTAATTTTTATTACATTAAAAGTAAGGTAGTTTTTGAACAAGCAAAACCAATGCAGTCAAGATTAGAAAGAAAACAGAAAACTGGGGGGGAGAGCAGTTTTAAGGTAAGTTACTTTGATAAAGGCCTCATTTCTCAAATATGTAAGGAATGGAGCTAAATTTATAAAAATTTGAGATATTCTCAAATTGATAAATGGCCAAAGGCTATGAACAGGCAATTTTCAGAAAAAGAAATTAAAGTTATGAATAGTAATAGAAAGTTACACTAAATTACTATTGATTAGAGAAATGCTAATTAAAATAACTCTGAGGTACCATCTTATACCTATCAAATTGGCTAACATGACAGAAAAGGAAAATGACAAATGTTGGAGGGGATGTGGAAAAATTGGAACATTTAATAACTGTTGATGGAGTTGTAAACTGGTCCAATCATTATGGAGAATGATTTGCAACTATGCCCAGAGGGCTATAAAACTGTGTCTACAGTTTGACCCAGCAATACAGTTATTAGCTTTGTGTCTCAGATGAAAGAAAAAATAATAACACCCACTCTTTTTGTGGTGGCAAAGAACTGGAAATTGAGGGGATCCTCATTGATTAGGGAATGGCTGAACAAGTTGGGGTTTATGATTCTGATGGAATAATTTATAAGAAATGACGAGCAGGATGGTTTCAGAAAAACCTTGAAAGACTTATATGAACTGATGCAAGTTGAAGTGAGCAGAGCCAGAACAACACTGTATACAGTAACAGCAACATTGTATAATGATCAACTGTAAATGACTTAGTTATTTACTTAGTTACAGTTACTACTATAATCATCCAAGAAAGTTCTGAAGGCTCCATGATGAAAAATGCTATCCAGCTCCAAAGAGAAAAGTGATAAAGTGTGAGTAGAGATTGAAGTATATTTTAAAAACTTTCTTTACTTTTCTTGCCTTTTTTTGCAGTATGGCTAACACAGAAATACATTTTGCATTATAGCACATGTATAATCCGTATCAAATTGCTTGCCTTCTCAAGGAGGAGGGAGGACAAAGATGGAGAGAAGAATTTGGGCTCAAAGTTTTAAAAAAAGGTTCTAATAAATAAATAATAACTTTAAAATGTCAATAGGAAAAGATTTTTTAATTCTGAATTTAATGAGCCAAAAATTCACCTTATTCCCATATACAAAGTAGATCAGAAAAAAGAGGATTATCTATGAAATCTCAAATCTCTCCTAGGTATCACTTGAAGAAACTTATATTTTTTCAGGGGAGACATATCTATATCTATATATCTATGCAGATATATAGATATAGATACATAGATATTAAAAAAGAATACAAGGTAAATTTTGTTTTGGGTGGATGGGGGTGAGGGACACTTGTAGTTGGCAGACAGGGAAAGGCTTCATGGAGAAACTGGGGCTTGGAGTTTTGAAAGGAACTAGGAATTTGGAGGACAGCTAGGTGGTGCAGTAGATAAAGCACTGGACCTGGAGTCAGGAAGTTCTGAGTTCAAATCTGGCCTCAGACACTAGATATATGAGTTTGGGCAAGTCACTTAACTCCTACTTGCTTTAGTTCCTCATCTGCAAAATTTGGATACACTGGAGAACAAAAAGGTAAGCCATTCTAGTATCTTTGCCAGGAAAATCCCAAAGATGAGTCCTTGGATTCATGAAGAGTTGGACATGACGGAATGACTGAACAACAGTCAAGGGATTCTGAGAGGCAGAGATGAGGATGGAGAAGATTCCACGTGTGAGGGACAGTCAGTGTAAAGGTATGGAGTGCTGTGTGTGAGGAACATCAAAGACAAATTTGGCTGGATTGTAGAGTGAATGAAAGATAGGAATATACAATAAGATTAGAAAGGTGGGTTGGGGTTAGATTATGAAAGACTTAAAATGCGAAAGAAAGGAGTTTGTATCTGATCCTAGAGGCAACAGGGGACTACTAGAATTGATTGCATAGGATAGTGACATAGCTCGGTCTTCCATTTGGGAAAATCACTTTGATAACTATGTGAATGATGAAGTGGGAAGAGGAGAAACTTCAGTCTTGAAAACCAACTGAGTAGCTATTACAAAAATCCAGGTTAAAAAGTGATGAAGTCCTAAACTAGAATGGTGACTATAAGTAAGGAAAAGGGGCAGCTGCTATGAATATGCATGCATATTTTCAGGATAAATTTGCAAAATATAAGCTATTTTCTTCCTTGAAGGCAAAACCAAAATATTTGGGACATCATTAGACTACCAGGAGGTAAGATTTAACAGGGTATTTATCACTAATCCAGGGAGCACCAGCATCTTAAAGCTTCTTTCTGTGAGGCCTCCCCACAAAAACAAGTTTCCCAAGACAAATTCCTTCCTTGCTTCTCTCTCTCTCTCTCTCTCTCTCTCTCTCTCTCTCTCTCTCTCTCTCTCTCTCTCTCTCTCTTTCTCTCTCTCTGTCATCTGCTGCTCTAGCTCTTGGCTCATGTTCTTTCTCTCCTCCTCTAGTCTGAGCTCCATGTGATGCAGGTTCCATGTGATAGGTCTATTAATGGGTGGGGAAGACCTTCCTATTTTATTACCATGACATAGCCTTGGGTGCAATTGGGCTGGCATTGAATAAAAATAAGGGGGCAGTGGAAATATAAGGAAAGAAGGGAAGAAAATTTTGAAAAGCCATTTGTACATGTTTCTTCTGTTGTGTAACACAGTCCAAGTAGTAGTGATTACATTATTTTTCAGATAAACATGCAAAATACAAGGTATAAATGCTCAGTGGTCAAGTCTACCAACAGATCTTAACAATCAAGTGTTGGCAGGTCAAGGTGTTACACACATTGTCAAGAACTCTAGCATTCATCAGCAGGAATATGTGCTTGTAATGACTTGTTTGCAACATGACACTGTATGGTTACATGATGCAACTTTGCATTATTAAAATTTCAATGCAGGAAAACCCCATAAATTTGTAATAAGTTATTAAATTTAAGATATATCATTTTAAAAAATTATATATTTTTTGAAATTATGCAAATTAAAACCATTAAAGTGGTAAAGAAAATACATTGGCAGGGGAGGGGCACTAAATTTTTTTTTTTTTTTTTTTTTTTTTTTGGTGAAGGGAGCAGTAGACCAAATAAGTTAGGGAACCTTTGGTCTAAGGTGTATTCATTCCCAGTTGAACACTTAGTCTTCTAAGCCTTGTTATTCCTCATTAGATCTTTCAAATATTTAAAGATTTTAAAGGAAAACTATCATCTGTATTCTGTATTTTATGTCATTCAATTCAGGCCCTATGGAAGTGCCTGCTGGATACCTTGACCTGGATGTCCCCAAAATATCTCAAACTCAGTATTTTCAAAACAAAACTTACTAACTTCTCTAACTAAAGAAAATGTTTTTCCACCTAGATTTTTTCCCTTAATGCTTAAGAAACTATCAACTAGTAGAAAACTCTATAAATATAATCAAAATGATATTTTGAAATTGGGAGAACATTTCTAATGCCCAACCAAAATGCAAAAATGTAAGCCCAAATTCTGGGCATTGAAAAAGTATAACAAATCAAAGACCATACAGGTGTTACTACTTAGAGAAACTCTAGCTTTAGGGTTCTTTTGTCTCTGAACTGAAAGCAAGGACATGTTTGCATTTAAAATTAGAAATTTCTACATATGCCTATTCACAAAGGTAAACACTCCACTATTTAAGTGGCTTAGCCATAATGCGTGTATACCAGGAATGGAGAGGTGGGCTGAAAACAGGGAAGGGTATTGGGAAAGAAGAGAAACACGTGATGGTGGACCTGGACCTGAGAGGTTGGACTGAGTTGAAGAAATTTATCTTTGCAAATTTAACAAATGGATTCAGGGTTGAAAAACTGTGTACAGAATCTTGCTGTACCTGTGACAGTCTTGGAGAATGTTTAGGGCTGGAATAGACCTTAGAGATCATCTGTTCTAATCCCTTCTTCTTACAGTTGAGGAAACAAGGGGGGAAATGTTATGATTTGCCCCCAAACAAATAGGTAGTTAGTGGCAGAACTGGGGCTAGAATCCATCATTTTGGGTTGTCTTCCACAACACAAATAAATATTTCTCTAGTTACAGGTAGTCAATTTTTAATAAGTGAAATACTATTTTTAAAGGTACTACAGAAACTTCTTTTTTTTAGAGGAATCCTTTAGTGAATCTTTCGCAATGCAAACCATTACTTCCTAGTTTATTTATTTCGTGTTTGAATTTTCATCAATAGGATTTTCTTAAAGTGAATCCCAGCTACAACAGTACAATATATATTTGCCAAGACTTGAAACTATTATCTCTGTATATAAGATCCTCAGATACTGCTTTATGTTTTGAAAAATGATTCATGAGCACAGGAGTTAAAATGAATAATTTTGATTAAGTTTTTTATATGAAGAAAACCAATGCAGCCAAATTAGAAGAAAAGCAGAAACAGGGGAAAAATTTATAGCAAGTTTCTCTAACAAGGGCCTCATTTCTCAAATATATAGGAAATTGAATCTAATTTATTAAAATAAAAGAGATTCTTTAATTGATAAATGGTCAAAGAATATGAACAGACTAACAGTTCATACCGTATGCCAAGATAAGGTCAAAATGATTTAGACATAAAAAGTGATACCATAAGCAAAGCAGAAGAACAAGGGATAGTCTACCTGTCAGATCTATGGGGAAGGAAAGAATTTATGACTAGACAAGAGACAGAGAGCATTAGAAGATATAAAGTAGATGATTTTGATTATATTAGAATAAAGAACTTTTGTATAAACAAAACCAGTGCAACCAAGATTAAAAGGAAAGCAGAAAAATGGGAGTCATTACAGCAAGCATCTCCGATAAAGGCCTCATTTCTCAAGTGTATAGAGAACTGAATCAAATTTATAAGAATACAAGCCATTCCCCAATTGATACTGGCCAAAAGATACGAACAGGAAGTTTTTAGATGAAGAAATTAAAGCTATCTATAGGCATATGAAGAAGTGCTCTAAATCACTTTTATTAGGGAAATGCAAATGAAAACAACTCTGAGGTACCACTTCACATCTATCAGATTGGCTAATATGACAAAAAGGGAAAATGATAAATGTTAGAGAGGATGTGGGAAAATTGGGACATTAATGCACTGTTGGTAGAGCTGTGAACTGATCCAACCATCCTAGAGAACAATTTGGAACTATTACCAAAGGACAACCAAACTGTGTATACCCTTTGATCCAGAAATACCACTACTAAGTCTGTATCCCAAAGAGATCATAAAAGGGAAAAGGACCTACATGTGCAAAAATTTTTATTACAGCCCATTTCATGGTGGCAAAATATTGGAAATTGAGGGGATGCCCATCAATTGAATAAGCTGTAGTATATGAATGGAATGGAATACTATTGTGCAATAAGAAATGATGAACAGTCAGATTTCAGAAAAACCTGGACTTGTATGAATTGATACAAAGTGAAATGAGCAGAACTAGAAAACATTGTACACAGTATCACCAACATTGTGTGATGATCAACTATGAAAGACTCAGCTCTTCCCAGAAACACAATGATCCAAGAGAAGTACAAAGGACTCAACATCCAGGTTAAGACCTGATGGATTCTGAATATAGATCGAAGCATATTTTTTTCATTTACTTTATTCCTGTTCACTTTTTTCCCTCTTTAGTCTGTTTCCTATTTCACAACAATGACTAATATGGAAATATATTTTATGTGGTATCACATGTATAATCTATATCAAATTGTCTACCATTTTCAGAAGAGGGAAAGTTAGGAAAAGAGGGAGAAAAATTTGGAACTCAAAATTTTGTAAAAATGAGTGCTGAAAACTGTCTTGACATGAAATTGAGGAAAAAAACACTCTTAAAAAGGATTATGAATAGGCAGTTTTCAGGGGAAGAAATCAAAGCTATCAATAGTCATATGAAAAAATGTTCCATATCTCTAATAATTAGAGAAATGCAAATTAGATACAAGAATCTGACTCCCATACAGGAATCAGATTTGAAGAGCAACAAGCAACTATAAAAGCAGGCTTTTTTGGACTCTTAAAAATGTAAATAGTATTTTTTCCAATTACATGGAGTTTTCAACATACATTTTTATAAGATTTTGAGTTCCAAATTCTTCTTCTTTCTTCCCTTCCCCGCTCCCAAAGATAACAAGGAATCTGTTAGAGATTCTACATGTACAATCATGCTAAACATATTTCAAATTAGTCATGTTGTGAAAGAATAAACAGAACAAAAGGAAAAAAACCCCATGAAAACAAGCAAAAAAAGTGATACTAGTATGCTTTGATCTGTATTCAGATTCCATCAGTTCTTTCTCTGTGGATGTGGATAACATTTTCCACTGTGAGTCTTTTATAATTGTCTTGGATCATTGCATTACTGAGAAGAAGTGATCATAGTTGATCATCATACAGTGTTGCTGTTACGACGTACAATGTTCCCCTGTTTCTGCTCACTTTACTCAGCATAAGTTCATGTAAGTCTATAAAGGCAGTGTTGAAGAATGAATAAAGCAAACTATTTGCCATGGAATACATTGTAAATAAAGCTATTAAATGGACAAAAACCCTTGGCTAATATGTCAGAAAAGGAAAACAATGAGAGATGGAGAGAATATGGAAAATAGGCACACTATGGCACTGTTGGGTGGAGTTGTGAACAGGTTGAACCATTCTGCAGAACAATTTGGAACTACGTCCAAAAGGGTTATAAAACTGTGTATACACTTTGACCCGGCAATACCACTGCTAGCTCTGTATCCCAAAGAGATCAAAGAAAAGGGAAAAGGAACTTTATGTACAAAAATATTTATAATAGTACTTTTTGTGGTGACAAAGAATTGGAAATCGAGGGGATGCCTATCAATTGGGGAATGGATGAAAAATTTATGGTATATGATTGTGATGGAATACTATTGTGCTATAAGAAATGATGAGGCAGATGGTTTCAGAAAAACCTGGGAAGACATATAAACTGATGCAAAGTTATGTGGGCAGAACTAGAAGAACATCATACACAGTAACAATAATATTATCATGATCAATTGTGAAAGATTATCCACCTCCAGAGAGAACTGATGAACTCAGTGCAAAGGGAAACACACTTTTTTCACTTTCTTTATTTTTCTTGCCTTTTTTCAGAGGTGTGTGGGGGCAACATGGATAATATGGAAGTATATTTTTCATGACTTCACATGTATAATGGGTATTACATTGATTGCCTTCTTAATGGATGGAGAAGGGACTAGAGGAGGGAGAGAATCTGGAACTTGAAATCTAAAAAAAATGAATGTTAAAAAAAGAAAAATAATTCATGTTAATCAAATCACAGAATAGTATCTTTTATGTTACATCAGCCAATTCTTTCAAGGCTGAATTTCTCAGTAAGTCACATAGGATTACAGAATCATAGATTTGGATATGAAAAGAATCTTAGAGGTTATTTAGTTCAACTGCTTTGTTTTACAGATGAGAAAAAATGAAGCCCAGAGAGATAATGACTTGTTCAGGTTTGTACAGGTAGTGAGCAAAAGAGCTAGGACCTGAACCCAGGTCCCTGGGTCCAAATCAGGCTGGACCAAGGCATTATGAAACATTCCCACCAAAGAGTAATTTTTCTTAGACTTAATATCTTCGTCATACAATTAGACTCACTCAAATAGAATTCTGTTTCTTTCTCTCAGCAAAGGTGCCAGAACAGAAGTCTTGATGTGGATGTTTCCAGTCATGGAGGAGCCTCAGGAATCTGAGGGGAACTTTTGAATCCATTGGTAGTGTTAGCTGTTTAGAGTGATACTTTTTGCACTTTTTGGGGAAGAAACTGACCGCTTCTAAGAGATGGCCCCAGCTAGGCCCAGATCTGTTGGAAGATAAGGAACTATTCAAATAGTTCAGGTGCTGGGGGAAGATAAAATGCCTGGTCATGGTTCTTGGATTTTTTCTATAGTGTGTGACTCTCAGTGACCCCATTTGGAGTTTTCTTCACAGAGATACTGGAGTGATTTGAAATTGTCTTCTTTATTACAGATGAACTGAGGCAAACAGGGTTAAGTGACTTGCCCAGGGTCACACAGCTAGTAAGTGTCTGAGGTCAAATTTGTACTCAGGTCCTCTTGTTTCTAGAACCAGCAGTCTATCAATCAAACTACCCAGCTGCCTGAAGGGGCTGGTCACCATTCTCCAAAATGTTTCACATATTTATGTTTTAAGGATCTATCCCCTGAGACAGTATAATGGAAGGAGGGATTACTCTATGTAAGAAACATGGTTTGGGGATCATAGGATTTCCCAGGCAAGATCAAGGAATTAGCCCAGGATGAGGTGCTGCTGCTCACTGCTTCCCTGGTAGTGTGCCCTCTGGAAGACTCAAGAGATAGACTCATTCTCACTGAATGATCTCAGAAACAGTGGGCAGAAGAAGATGTTTATTATCTTCCTCTGGAGGAAGTGAGTGTGATACTCACTAGGAACACCCACACTGAAGCAAGGGTGAGGTTACACAGTTCTGTCCTTCCTGTTAGAGTTAGGGTTAGTTCAGTTCCTCAGGGTTACATTCTTTATTTCCCTCCATATGCAAATTACACAGAAATGATAGTGAGGATACTTGTGACCAGGACAAAACATCAAGAGTCTAAACTGTTTGTTTCATCCCCACCCTTCTTTGTTTTGTTTGTCTTTGTCCTTCATTGTTGAAGAGGACTGTGACATCAAGATGATGACACAACTGCAGTTGACTTTGATTTGAGTGAGGGAGGACTGTGCAAGGTCACCAAGGTCACCTTCTTCTCCTGAGTCATCTGGGTCCAATGGCATGATATTCATCAGGACAACTGCACATGATCCAGGATGCAATGTGAGATCCTGGTCCTTTCAGGCTAAGGTGTTATCATATTCTCGCTCTGAGTAAGAAACACCCATTAAATGAATAGACTTCTTTAAATAGTTACTTAAGGGATGGCCTCTTTAATAAAAAATAATCAAATTGGGAGGGGAAGACCCTTAGGGTTCCTAGGTAAAAAAGAAAGTACTATTTAGTAATACATTCACTCTGTGCTAGGTGGATGGGGACTTGTACAATCTATGAGCTCTAGAATTGGGTTTATAGTTCCCCTCTGAAGCCAAGATATGCTGGGACCATCATCCTTGCAAAACAGGTTATGCATGCTTATCTTATCACAAGCTCACCTCAGCCTAGGAGTTTTACTATTTTTCGAGAACATTTGTGGAAGCAACACAAGATACGATAATCATTTTTACACTCTATCATGTTTTTAACTTTTCATCAATGTATGCTTATGAGCACTTTGTTTTTGGACATTTCTTTTTATGGAGGAAATAAATAACTGTATTATACCATATTTACATTGTACATGAGTGCCTTTCTATTCCCTTTTGGAAAGACCCTCAACATGATCCAAACCAGTTTTCATGAAGTGAGTTTCCTCAGGGCTAGGGTGGCAAGATAAAGAAATCAGAGACAAAGAGAAAGATCCTGAACTTAGTTCCTGCTTGAACCCAGGGTTGATGTCTCTGAGTGAGACAATTAGACTAAGCCCCTCTGGTTATATTATGTACATGCACAGAGAAAAGAGAGAGAGAGAGAGAGAGAGAGAGAGAGAGAGAGAGAGAGAGAGAGAGAGAGAGAGAGAGAGAGAGAGAGAGAAAGAGAGAGGGAGATCTCTACACATGGTGATTTTGTGGGCAAGGCCCTCCTAGTAGCCAGGGGGATGTGGAAAAGCTACATGGAAAAGATAACACCTTCCGCTGAGCCTTGAAGGAAACGAGCAATTGTGAGATATGGAGGTGAGGAAGAATACATTCCCAGAGTGGGATGGTTAGTTCAAAGGTACATAAACACAACATATGATTTCCTATTAGGCATCTTGAGCTACATGTTCCCAGTTACAAATTCATTGTGTCCACCTCCCTTAAAAATGACCTTGTCCTCAAACTCTTATTTATATTGAGTCTACCATGGTCATTACAGTCATCCTGGTTTACAACCTCATAGTCATTTGCCTTTACTCTCCATATTCAATCATTTCGAGGTTTTGTTGATCCCACTTCCACCCTTCTCATATCTGACTTTTTTCCATTCATAAATCCACTATCCCAGTTCAGGTCTTAATCATTTTTTGTTCTTAATTGGTAAGTCTGTCTCCTGGTCCTCCATTTCCCACACAATTGTCAAACTGATATTTTTAAAACAAAAGATTTGACCATGTCACTCCCCTGCTCAAAAAATTTCAGTGTCTCCCTATTGGTCCTAGGATAAAAGACAAAATCCTCACTAGACATTTAAAGACTCTCTATTTGTTTCCAATTTATTTTTCTAGACTGAACATTTCTTCCCCTCATATATTCTACACTGCAACCATGTGGATCTTCTTACTTGCTCCCCCCAAATCATTACATTTGTACCTCTCTAACTTTGCATAAGTTATCCCCCCATGCCTGGATAGAATTCCTATATTTCCTTCACAACACAAGGTTTCCTAATGGAATATTTTCAGATCCCTCCAGATGTTAACGCTCTCCCTCTTATCAAATTGCTTTGTATTTATTCTTTATCTATTTATCTATGTACATGTTGTTTTCCCTCCAGTAAGAGCTAAGGTCCTGTGGGCAGCATCTATTTTATTTTTGTGTTTGTATCCCCAGGAACCTCTCATAGAGCCTGGCACACAACAGGTACTCAAATGCTTGTCAAGTTGATTCATATTTATCTGATGAAATATGTCAATCAAACCAATTTATGGAAGCGGTTATATTCTTTCATGCCAAAGAGTATCTTTTCAGCTAAACTAGCTAATTCATTTTAAAAGCGAAATAGACTCTGCTGAAGCCCTAATCTCTATCTATTAGGGAGTAATTTAAGTTAGATAGGATTTAGGTTAACTTTTAAGATGAGAAATACTGAAATGGAGTGTTGAGGGAGGGGTTCACTTCTGAGCACTGCAATTTTAAGCACTGGGAAAAACTGGAATGCAACCAGAGCAGAGTTAGGGTCCTGAAGCTGGATCCTTACAGAAATAAAGAGGATCATTGCAAAGAAATGGAAATGTTACAACTAAGAGAGGGATCCCTAATATTTTCAGTGTCGTTTGGCATTATGGCCTATGGACCCCTTCTTAGAATAGTACCTTTAAATGAAGAAACTGAAATATGTTTTTGTTCAGTCATATCTGACTCTCCATGACCCCATTTGGAGTTTTCTTGGCAAAGATAATGCAGTGGTTTGTCATTTCCTTCTCCAGCTCATTTTACAGTGTGACTTGCCTCAGCATCACGTAGCTAATAAGCATCTGAGGTCAGATTTAAACTCAGGTCTTCTTAACTCCAGATTCAGCACTCTATCCACTACTAGCTGCCCCCAAAAATGCAGAATTACAAAAGAAACTGAAGATAACTAAAGATAAAGCAATAAAGATTTCTTTTTTTCCATCCAAGTTTACAGACTCCAGGCTAAAATTCCTTGTCCTAAGAAACAGAGATTTAGTGAAGATATAATATTTTTAAATATTTGAAGTGCTTTCACATGGAAGAGACTTATTTTGCTTGGGCCCTGATGGAAGGAATAGAAACTGGTGGAAGGTGCACAGAGTCAGATTTCAGTTCAAATATGGGAAAACTTTCCAACAATTAAGGGCCATGCAAAAGTTGAATGGACTTTATTCTGGAAATCCTTCTGGAGTCTTCTGCAGAAAGCTAGATAATCACTCATCGGTAATATTGTTGAAGGTAGGTCTGTTTTTCATTTGACATGGTAAGGTAAGGTCAAATTCCTTCCAATTCAGATTCTGTGATTCTATACATGTATCTGTAAACCACTCTGTAAAGAAAAGGTTATCTATATGAGGCCACCCATACAAGTATTTTACTTTACTGTTTAGTGGGATTGAAAGGGGTTTTTTTTTTTTTTTTTTTTGTTAATACCAGTATAAAAAGGATTTCCTTTATCCTACCACCCACTCTATTTTGAGAAAACATTCCCCTTGGTCTCTTGTCCATTTAAAATAAAGATAGGGAGAAAATGAAAAATGTTTAGCTGCCATAGCAGACCAAAAACAAAATGTTCCTTATGTTCTCCTTGGAAATGATAAAATTCTAGGATGTGTAACTAAGTTAATTGATAGTGTTAACAAATGAAAATTCTAAGTCATGGAAGGTGGTTGAGAGGTTGAACTGTATTTAAGAATGCTCTTATTGCTCAAGACAAGTACTTATATCTTTTAGACATTATATTGAAAGAAATTAAGATAAGCCATAAGTTTATTTGGTCAAGAAAAGCACAAAGCATGGGTACAAGTGGTATTAAAAGATATGCTCACCTGGATATTACCAGTACAAAAAAAAAAAATTTAAAGATAGGAACAATCTTAAGGCTGTTCTTATTTTTTTATTTTATTTTATTTTGAAAATTTATTTATTTAACTTTTAACATTCATTTTCACAAAATTTTGGGTTCCAAATTTTCTCCCCATTTCTCCCCTCCCCCACCCCAAAACACCGAGCATTCTAATTGTCCTATTACCAATCTACCCTCTCTTCTAACATCCCTCCCTTCCCTTGTGCCCATCTTCTCTTTTGTCCTGTAGGGCCAGATAACTTTCTAAACCCCAATACCTGTATTTCTTATTTCCTAGTAGTAAGAGCAATACTCAACAGTTGTTCCTACAACTTTGACTTCCAACTTCTCTTCATCCCTCCCTCCCCACCCATTCCCTTTGGGAAGCAAGCAATTCAATATAGGCCATATCTGTGTAGTTTTGCAAATGACTTCCATAATAGTCATGTTGTGTAAGACTAATTATATTTCCCTCCATCCTATCCTGCCCCCCATTGCTTCTGTTCTCTCTTTGGATCCTGTGCCTTCCCAAGTGTTGACTTCAAATTGCTCCCTCCTCCCATTGCCCTCCCTTCCATCATCTCCCCCACCTGCTTATCCCCTTCTCCCCCACTTTCTTGTATTGTAAGAGGTTTTCATACCAAAATGAGTGTGCATTTTATTCCTTCCTTTAGTCGAATATGATGAGAGTAAGCTTCATGCTTTTCTCTCACTTCCCCTCTTTTTCCCTCCACTGAAAAGTCTTTGCTTGTCTCTTTTATGAGAGATAATTTGCCCCATTCCATTTCTCCCTTTCTCCTCCCAATATATTTCTCTCTCACTGCTTAATTTCATTTTTTTAAGATATGATCCCATCCTATTCAATTCACTCTGTGCTCTCTATGTGTGTGTGTGTGTGTGTGTGTGTGTGTGTGTGTGTGTGTGTGTGTGTGTAATCCCACCAACTATCCAGATACTGAAAAGTTTCAAGAGTTACAAATATTGTCTTTCCATGTAGGAATGTAAACAGTTCAACTTTAGTAAGTCCCTTATGACTTCTCATGGCTGTTTACCTTTTCATGCTTCTCTTCATTCTTGTGTTTGAAGGTCAAATTTTCTTTTCAGCTCTGGTATCTTCATTAAAAATGCTTGACAGTCCTCTATTTCATTGAAAGACTGGTTTCTTCCCTGAAGCATTATACTCAGTTTTGCTGGGTAGGTGATTCTTGGTTTTAGTCCTAGTTCCTTTGACTTCTGGAATATCCTATTCCACACCCTTCTATCCCTTAATGTAGATGCTGCTAGATTTTGTGTTATCCTGATTGTATTTATACAATGCTTGAATTGTTTCTTTCTAGCTGCTTGCAAGATTTTCTCCTTGAGCTGGGAGTTCTGGAATTTGGCCATAATGTTCCTAGGAATTTCTCTTTTTGGATCTCTTTCAGGCAGTGCTCGGTGGATTCTTTCAATATTTACTTTTCCCTCTGGTTCTAGAATATCAGGGCAGTTTTCCTTGATAATTTCATGAAAGATGATGTCTAGGCTCTTTTTTTGATCATGGCTTTCAGGTAGTCCCATAATTTTTAAATTGTCTCTCCTGGATCTATTTTCCAGGTCAGTTGTTTTTCCAATGAGATATTTCACATTCTCTTCCATTTTTTCATACTTTTGGTTTTGTTTGGTGATTTCTTGGTTTCTCATAAAGTCATTAGCCTCCATGTGTTCCATTCTAATTTTGAGAGAACTATTTTCTTCAGTGAGCTTTTGAACTTCCTTTTCCATTTGGCTAATTTTGCTTTTGAAAGCATTCTTCTCCTCATTGGCTTTTTGAACCTCTTTTGCCAGTTGAGTGAGCCTATTTTTCAAGGTGTTATTTTCTTCAGCATTTTTTTGTGTCTCCTTTAGCAAGGTATTGACCTGTTTTTCATGCTTTTCTTGCATCTCTCTCATTTCTCTTCCCAGTTTTTCCTCCACCTGTCTAACTTGATTTTCAAAATCCTTTTTGAGCTCTTCCACGGCCTGAGCCCGTTGAATATTTATTTTGGATGTTTGAGATACAGAAGCCTTGACTTCTATGTCTTTCCCTGATGGTAAGCATTGTTCTTCCTCATCTGAAAGGAAAGGAGGAAACATCTGTTCACCAAGAAAGTAGCCTTCTATGGTCTTATTTTTTTTCCCTTTTTTGGGCATTTTCCCAACCAGTTTCTTGACTTTTGGGACCTTTGCCAAGAGTAGGGTATACTCTGGGAATCTGTGAGATCTCAGTTCCTCCAAGGTGGCATGATGAAGCATGTACTGGTCTGGATGCAGAGAGGGATTTTTGTGCCCAGAATCTTAGCAGATACCTCTCCACAGCCACTTGGCCTCCAGTTCCACCACGCCAGCGCTTGGGGCTGATTCTCAGATAAGCTGGATGGGCAGGGCCACCAATCAGTAGGAGAGAAAGACCAACTCAGCCAGGGCCTCCACCCAGGGCTGAGGTAAGACTCAGCTCTTCAATGCCCCCAGGGGTTTTTACACTCCAACCATGGAGCTTCTGTAAGGGCTGCTGTGCTGACTCTGAGGCCCACTGCCTGCTGCTGGAGTTATGGGAAGGCGCCTCTCCCTTCCTGGTCTGCTGATAAAACCCTGTCACTGACCTTTGGCACCTGTGGTCCAAGGGATCTGAGGACCAGCAGCTGCCACTGGAGATTCTGCCCCAGAGGTGTCCTCCCCCCGGAGTTTCGTTGCACTGTGCTGCTGGGCCAAGGTTGGGCTGGGCTCCATGTTCGGCTCCCATGTCTGGCACAACTGACATTTCCATGGGCCTTTCAGGTCACAGTGGGCTCGAAATCTCCTCCACTCTGTTGTTCTCAACTTCTACTGCTCCAAAATTTGTTGAGAGTCCCTCTCTGCAGGTATTTTATGGGCTGTGTAAGTATGTCTTTCTAGTCTGCCATCTTGGCTCTGCCTCCTGTTCTTATTTTTTTAAAACAAATTTTATTTTATTTTACTTTTTCTAGATGAAAATCTGCCTTCTCTTCCTCCCTTTTCCCTGATCTCTTTTCCTGTCTCTCTTGAGAAAGCAAGAAAAATAAAACTCTAGGTTACCTGTTCAGTTAGGTGCATAGACAGCGTCTAAAACACATGGAATAGACTTCTGTGTGCAATGCAATGATTTTAATTGTTAATTTTATATATTTTTTATAATATTCCTATAGTACAGAAAGTCTTTATCCTACCTATAATGCCTGGTAATTTAGATTCCTACCCTACTACATGACAGAAATAGCTCTCTCTAGGTTTCCTATGATGTCTAAATGGCAAAGTTACATGTCTTTTTCTCAGTCCTGATCCTTCTTGATTCCTTTATGACTTTTGACCCTGTTAACCAATCCCTTCCTTTTCCTGAATGCTGCCTCTTTCCTTGGTTTTTCTGATACCAATCTCGCCTGTTTTTCTGCTTGCTCCTTCTCAGCATCTCTGTTGGATCATTATTCACATCTTACCCATTTAGAGGTGTGTAAGGTATATTCAAGGAGGACCTCTGGTATGAGGGCTTGCCAAGTCCTTTTCAGGGGTGTTCATTCACCTTTGGTGTCCACCTGATATACCCAACTCCCACCTGTCACTCCAGGGAACTGTAGTATGTGCAGCAGCCACATCTCAGTAAACTGTTTCAGTACATGGGCTAAACTAGGTTAAGGCAAACTGACAGGCCTCAAACTTGTCAGTGAGTTAGCAGGGTGTCTACCCCCAGTATGTGAAGACAGCCCAGGGTGGAGTGGGCAAATGAGAACAATTTGTTCCACTGGCTTGAAGGCAGCTAAAGCAAGTGCTGTGGCATGCTGAGAGCTTGGTTAGACATCAAAGACACCAAGGTCATTCACTGTATCCTGGGCCATCAGTAGTTATGTTGACTTTGTCTTGTCACTGGACTTGGGATAACTCCAGAAGAGAGAGTGAGGCTGACCATTTTGAGCAATTCTGCCTCACTTAAATACAATTTATGCTTGATTCAAAAGACATTACTCCATACCATACTCATATCTGAGTGGCCTTTTTTAAAGGACCTCTTGGCATGAGGAAGAGGCTAGAAAAGGTGCCCTACAAGTCATCTAATTCATTCAACTCTGGTTTGCTTACCTCAACAGTCAGGGATCCCATCCTGTGGTTGAAACATAAAACATCTGCAAAGATGATTCCACTCACCATCAGCATGTGGAATGTAGGCACGCTTACAGACAACACAAAATCCAGTAGACCTGAAAGATGAACAGCTCTTGTAAGAGAACTCAGCAGGTATCACATTCCAATGGCAACCCTGAGGGAAACAAGGCTGGCAAATGAAGCTCAGCATACTAAAGTTGGAGTTGGACACATATTTTTTCTGGAGTAGGTGCAGTGAAGGGAAATGTTGTGAAGCTGGTAGAGGTTCTGCAACCCTACCAAAAGGAATGATGAGAGGCTCATGACAATGCTATTAGTACTTATAGGAAAACACCATGCCACCATCATTAGTGCATATACTCCCATCGTGAAGAAACCCTGATGAGGTAAAAAAAAAAATTTTATGAAGACCTGGAGAATCTCATCAACAATGTGCTGAAAGAGGGCAAGCTTGCATTTCTGGGTGACTTTAATGCAAGAGTAGGCACAGACAACAAACATAATAGGGAGCTCTTGGGAGGAATGGAGTTGGAAATAGCAACAGCAATGATCCCTTACTACTGAAGACTTGTGTATCTCATGACCTTATCATTACTAACACTGCCTTCCATTTACGTAAACACAACTTTGTGAATTGTCTTAGGAGGATTCTCAAGATCATGAGAAACACTGGCAAAGGACTGCCCTGCATGGCATGCTTGCATCAATGAAGGTGTTGTGCTCTATGAGAGAAACAGAATTGGAGGAGCTCAAAAGAAATGTGAGATGCACAAATTTAGAGACATCTCCATTCCAAATAATTCATATGGGCTATTTGTGCTTGACCTGTGGTAGAGCCTTTTGAGCTTGTATTGGTCTGATCAGTCACAGCTGAACACACTGAACCTTAACTTCAACAAGTGATGCCATTTTGGTCCTCTTTGAAAACAAAGGACAACAATCAACCTATCCCCTTAGTGTGTTTTTCCCAAGGTACTGACCTGGACCCTCTTCTTTTCTTTCTCTACACACTCTCAGAAATCTCATTAGTGCTCATGGGTTTAATTATTACCTCTAGGATTATGACTCCCAAATCTCTGAGTCCAGCCCTCTCTCTTGATTTTCATTCCTGTATTGCCAACTGCTCACTGGACATCTCCACCTGGATTACCTGTAGTCATCTCAAAAACATCCTGTCCCGAACAGATTGCATTACACACTCTCAATCCCCAGTGTTCTTTTTCTCCCAACTTTCTTTTTTCTTTTAAAACTATCATCACACTTTTGCTCACCCAGGTTTATAACTTCATAATCATTCTAGACTCTGGATCAAATGAGATAGCATAAATATCTTTGTCAAATGAGATATTTGTAAAGTGTGCTTAGCACAGTCCCTGGCACCACATAGTAGGTTCTGTAGAAATGCTAATTCCCTTATTAATGATTCCTTTTCCCTTACCCTACACAACCAAATAATTCCACATCTTTTGCATCTGTCTACTCTTTCCATTTACATGGTCACCACTCTATAGCTGCAATGGTAATGTAAATGGGAAAATCTTTCCCCTTCATTAATAGGCCCATATAGGCTGCTTAGATCACATGGAAGCCTAAGTCACATGGGTAGGAGGAGCTTGCTGAATGGGTAGAACAGGAAGGGTGGAGCAGAGCTGAGAGGAAGCTAGTCAGAGCTGGGAAGGACATAGGCAGACAGGCAGGCAGGCACAGCTTAGCTGTGTGTTTGTTTGTGGGAAGGTCCCAGCAAGGGACAGGGAGGCTTGGGGATGGCTTTGCCCCTCTGAGATGATAACCTGTATTGACTTCTTGGTTGCTATGACAGATATTGCTTTTTGGTTCTGGGATTTGACTTTCTGGTGTCTAAATAAATGTTTTTCTTCTGTCTTCTACATGGAGAGTCTTTTATACTTTGTGACTGAAAACTTTGTGAGCATATTCATAGTCACCACCAGTGCTGTGACTATTGCCTTGGTGATATATTTGGCATCATGAAGAGGATCGCAGGGTATAAAATCACTATTTGAAGGCAGAAAGGATTTAGAGGAAGAAACTAGTATCCCAGGTTGGGTCGATTTAACTCTTTTGTCACTAACCAGAGAATAGTCCAAAAGGCACCCTATGAAAACTGGGAAGCGAGGTTACAGGAAGGGGAACCTGGAGATTTGGAAAGGTGTTTGCAAGAAATACCAATAAGACCAGGAAAGGAGTTGTTAGGGGTAAGTAGGAGAGCCTGAATTTTATTAATGGGTTACCACATTATGTGTGAAAATAGAGACAAGCTTGTGAGAGATGATCTCTGAGGATCTCTCAGGAGTGAATCTTCCTCAAGGGGTTAATTGCTTCTTGTCTTGTTGAAACATTTGCAGCAGGTTGACCTTGTAGCAGAAATATTTCAACATATTCTGTACTTTCCCAGACTACTCCCTATATTTTCCCAAGACTACCCCCTATACTTTCCAAGACTGCCCTCTGTACTTTTCTAGCCTTACCCCTCTTGTTTTTAGGCACCTTGCAAGGAGGAATAACACCTCCTTCCTTCTTTTTTAGGGCTAATGTGTGAAACTGTTTTTGTTCTCTGTTTCTGGGGTAGATTGCCTAAATGGATTGTATCCTCAGGGTTTGCACTAATGAACCCTGAAGGAGGTGACTGGGGGGGGGCAGGTGGCAAGCTACACACAACTCCACTTTCTTTGGTTGGTGCCACCTTTTGGGTGCTCTTGGGGAGTCCTTTTTTGAGAAAGTCAATAAACAAATTATTCTTTCTGCTAATATCAGAGTCTCTGATTCATTGGTAAAGGTCTCTGTACCTCACACAAGCTACTGAAAGGAAAAATTCAGATGGAAAAAGTGTTAGCTAGTTTGCATGGGAATTCTCAGCATTCAGGTTCTCCTTTAAAAGAACAGGCCCCATGGGGGCTCTCCTATGGAAGGAAAGACTGTTCGTTTAGCTAAGAAGAAGCAGAAGACTGGCAAAAGAAGTGCGCATATGACCTTTGTACAGACCCAGTTCAGTTGCCATAACGACTGCCAGGACAGTGTGTGGGTGGAAAATGTAGTTAAATCGGAGTTGGAAAATGAAGCAATCTTGTAGGAGGAGACTTCTAAAGCTTAAAGCTGGCCCCACAGTAAAGTGAAAACAAGAGAATCAAGAAGGGAACTCAGTGTTTAAGGAGATAATTGAGGATTTTACTCAACAGAAGGTAATAGAAATTTTGAGTTGGTTCACCCAAAGGATGGGAATATTGTTAATATCTTGGATGGTGAGAATCAGTGATGAAGGAACCAGAGGGTTATTGATAGATGGCATAAATTGCTTGAAATTTGTCAGTCAGAATCCTTTTGGACAGCAAGCCTTTAGAGATTACAATAGGCACAGAGGTAACAATACAACTAATCTGTTAGATTTGGCTGCAGAACGCTGCAGTATGCAGTATCCTACTGACTATATGTGGCCTAGAGGAGAGAGACCCTATTATTCACTTAGGGACTGTATAAGAAAGTTAAAGGAGGAGGTAATGAAGCCTGCCATAATGATTGAAAATGCATATACATACTTTGCAGTTTCCCATAGGAATGTAATAGAGAAGACGGCTCTTCCTTCTTACAAGCTCCTAGTTTTAACTCTAATAATTGGGGAAACAGGAAATCATCTTTCAGAGGTAGTGGACAAGATTTCACAGTTAAGTGACCCAGGGCACTGGGGAAAAGATCAATGTCCTCAAGAGATAAGAGTAAATAGCCAGTGATTCAAAGTCAGAATAGAATGACAAGAAAAGAATTGTTTACTGCTCTATTGAGAGCAGGGATTAATGCTGGAAGCATAGATGGTATTCTGACTAATGAACTATACAGAATGTGCTGAGAAAAGGGGCTTGATACTAAAGAAAAAGAGAAGTAAGAACTGCCCCTACAGATCCTCCTGAAACCTAGTATTCAAGTTCATCACACCTTCAGGGAGAATAGGAAATTGGCTGAGCCATAGCTCTGATTAAGGAAATACACATATGGGATTATAAACCCCATATCAATTTGACCATATATTGGAAAAACAGATCAAATACTATAATTAGGGCATTGATAGACACTGAGGCAGAAGTCTCCCTTGTATTTGGAAGCCCTGATATGTTTAAACATGGAACTCCTATCATCATCACAGGACTGGGAGGGGCTGAAATATCATCCAGAAAAGTCAAACTAATGATGAAAATTGGACAATTGCCTAAGAAAGAATGCATTGCAGTAATTGTACCCATTTCTGAATACATCTTTGGAATAGATATATTACGAGGTATGGCTTTAAATTTACCTGAGGGTAGATACCAATTTGCAGTAAGGAAGGTAGGAATTAATACAGTTTTAGTGGGTAAAATAAAAATGAACCCAATCACTTTACCTGAACCTTCTAAAGTAATCACTTCAAAGCAGTATTGTGTGCCAGGTGGGCAAGATGAAATTACCAATACTATAAAAGAATATGTTAGTCCCTACAACTACTCAATGAAATAGTCCTGTCTAGCCAGTATGAAAATCAGATGGGACATGGAGGATGACAGTTGATTATAGACAAGTGAATAATGTGACTCCTCCCTTGTATGCTACTGTTCCAGATACCATTACCTTAATAGAAAGGATCCAAATATGATGAGACTTGGTATGCAGTTATTGATTTAGCTAATGCTTCCTTTACTATTCCAATAGATTCTTAACAATGGGATCAATTTTCTTTCACTTGGCAGGGCCAACTATATACATTTACATGCTTGCCACAAGGATATTTGCATAGCCCCACTATTTGTCATAGTATTGTGGTCAAACATTTAGATGAATTAGAGCTACCTGGTGTACAGCTTACTCACTTCATAGATGATATTATGATACAGGGAAAAAATGTAAAAGAAGTGGAGAAGTTTGATACTTTTAACTGATCATATGAAAAGAAAAGGGTGGGAGATTAAACCTGCAAAGATTCAAGGGCTAGCTCAAACTGTAAAATTTTGGGGTATATAATAGAATAAGGGGCTGCAAGAGATTCTTCTGCAAGCCTAACAAAAGATTCAGGATTTTCCTATCTCCACCAATAAGAAAGAGGCCCAAAAGTTTACAGGATTATTTGGATATTGGCAAATCACATACCACATCTAGGACAAATTTTGAAACACTTCTATAAAATTACTAGGAAAAGATATGAATTTGATTGGGGCAGATTGATCGAGCAGAGTAAAGCTTTTGAAGAAGCAAAGGCCACTATACAATTGGTTCTAAATTTATGACCTATGCAACGTGGCCTGGTGGAATTACAAGTGACTGTACAGAATGAATATGCAAACTGGAGTTTATGGCAAAAACAACAAGGCCAAAATGTACCCTTAGGATTTTGGTCTAGGAAACTCCATCTGGAATTCAATATACTCCTTTTGAAAAGCAATTGTTAGCTGCATATTGGACTTTTGTAGAGACTGAACAATTGACTTTGGGCCATGAGGTAATTAATAGGGTCTGGAATCCCAATTATGTCCTGGGTAGTGAGTGCCCCAACTTTTCACAGAATTGGACATGCTCAAGATGCTAGCATAATTAAATGGAAATAGTATATTCAAAATAGATCTAAAGCAGGCAAAAGTGGAGTTTCTGCTTTATGTGAATTGATGGTAAACATAGATACTGAGGAAAATGATACACCCCCTGAACCAAAGCAACAGTTGGTCCAGTCCTTGGTAAAATGGAATAAGGGACATGATGGATTTACTGAAGAAGAAAAGAGACATGCATGGTTTACTGATGGGACAGCAAAAGATTTGGACCACAAAAGACATTGGAAAGTGGTAGCTTATAACGCATGTACTAGGCAGATTTTGGAAAGTACTGGGATAGGTAGAAATAGTCAATATGCTGAACTTATGGCAGTGAATCAAGTTATCAAAACAGAACAAGGAAGACAGTGTCATATATTCCCTGATTTGTGGGTGGTAGGTAATGGGTTAGCTACATGGATGCTTATGTGGAAAAATCAAAATTGGGAAACTCATGGCAAAAAAATCTTCAGCAAAGAATTATGGGAAGATATATGAGACAGTTTGTCATGCAGATGCTCATATGGCCCTCACCAGACCAGAAGGTGTGTACAATGCACTCGCTAATCAAAAGATTGTGACTCAACATATTCTCCCTATTCTGACACCGACTGATAATCTAGTGCTAGCAAAATGGTTCCATCAAATGGGCAGCCATTTAGGGGTCCAGACCACACACCAGTGGACACAAGACTGAGGTATTAGTATCTCTTATTCTTTGTTAAAACAAGTAGCAGAAAAATCTTATATGTCAGTTGGAAAAGGAATGAACTGCTCCTCAGGTAGTAACTGGAGAGATAGCAAGGGGAAAAGTACCAATCCAAATTTGGAAAATTATATGGGACCCCTACCCCAAGAGGAAGGATATGAATTTATATGTACTTGTGTTGACACCTATTCAGGTGCCCTGGTGACTTGTCTCTGTAAGAATGTGACCTGGAAAAATACCTGTAAAACTGAAGAATCCTAAGTCTGTTTTATGGAACCTCAATGCAGATGCAAGGTGACAATGGGTCACATTTCAAAGGTAGTGAAATGGAGAGATATTGTGTATTAAACAACATAGAATGGATATATCACATTCCATAGTATCCATTAATGTCTGGGTTAATTGAAAGAATGAATGTATTATTGAAAGAGCAAGTAAGGAAGTTAAATTCTAACAGTTCTTATCCAACATTGAAAAGATAATTTGTTCACTGCTTTGCATAATTTGAATAATACACCATTAGGAGGAAGTATACCTCTAGCCAGAATGATGACCCCAAATCTGCAAATTAGAAAACAACAAACACATAAGATCCCAAATATCGAGTATTGCACTGTGAGGTTAGATGTCCTAACACCTCATCCTGGGACACCTGGTTCAGCAGGATATGATTTACATTGTTCAGAGGACTTTAGGTTGGGTAGAAAATAAATAAGAAAAATATCTATTGGAATATGTAGGAGAATCTCCGAAAATCATTTTGGATAGATATTACCTAAATCTAGATTAGCAGTTCTAGAAATATATGTATTGGTTGGAGTGATAGATTCTAATTATCAAGGAGAAGTTATTATGACATACCAAAATTTAGGTGAAGAACCCATATAATTTTGTAAAAATGATAGAACAATTCAAGTGATTATTATTCCTTGTGAAGAAATACCCCTTGTGAAAACTGACCTTACTTACAAAATAATTAGCACAGGAGCTGAAGGATTGGGTTCTACTGATAGAATAAAATTGGGAGCTTATGTATGGGTAAAATGGAAGTCAGATGATGTTCCAAAGGCTGTGGAAATTATAGCATATAGGAAAGATCATACTGTAACTTTTATCTGTTCAGGAGAAGATGACTACCAAATTGTACCCTTAACTCATGTATTCTACCATGAATGAGGCTATAAAAGTGGGTTCAGATACTCCAGAAGTGTGGCTAACCCTATATCTACTCTACTTCTGGTTATCATCTCCTTGTTTCTTTTTGTCTTTTTGTCTGTTAAACTTGTTTGCTAAATTTGTTTTCTGTAGTATTAGTAACCTCTATGTGCAGATGCCTGATTGCTTAAGCCAAATGTCACCCTTTGTCCATGACTGTAATATGTCACCCCTGGACCTAGCATCAATAGAGCTTCAGATGCCAGCTAAGTAATTGACCTCTCAAATGGGACCTCCTGGGGCATGGACAGCTGTATGTCTAACCTCAGCAGGAAGTAGCTATGGAAGAAGAGACCTTTGCTCCTTATCCCAAGATTTGGGGTCCCATTAGTTTGAGGGGGAATGTTGGGGTTCTTATACTCAAATCCTATGCCAAGATATTGTTTTATGTGCTTCTTTTGTGTGATCCCTATTATATTGTAAAGTTCTTTGACACCAATTGTCTAAGATATTGTTTTATATGCTTATTTCCTGTTATCCCTATTATAATTCTGTTCATACCAGTTGCCCCAGTGGCCTATGTAATGAATATGAAAGCTCTTGGGGACGAATGTAATGGTAATATAAATGGGAAAATCTTTCCCATTCATTGATAGGTCCTTGTAACCTGCTTGGATAGCATGGAAGCTTAAGTCACATGTGGTGGGAGGAGCTTGCTGAATGGATGGAACAGGAAGGGTGGAGCAGAACTGAGAGGAAGTTAGTCAGAGCTGTGAAGGACACAGGCAGGCACAACTTAGGCTCAGAAGTGTTTTTTTGTTTGTGGGAAGGTCCCAGCAGGGGGCAGGGAGGCTTGGGAATCCTCCTGAGGTGATAATCTGTATTGACTTCTTGGTTGCTATGACAGATTTTGCCTTCTGGTTCTGGGATTTAGCTTTCTGGTGTCTAAATAAATGTTTTTCTTTTGCTTTCTATATGGAGAGTCTGCTATACTTTGTGATTGAGAAATATGCCAGCATGTTCATAGTTACCACCAGTGCTGTGAATATTGTCTTGGTGACACAGTAGCAGATCTTCATCACCTCTCATTTGCCTCACAATTGGTTTCCTTGCCTCTAGTCTCTCCCCTTTCAATACCATTCTTCACACAGGTCATAAAATAATCTCTTCTTAAAGCACAAGATTAAAGCATATAATTTTCCAGCCCAAGAATCTTGAGAGCCTCCCTTTTACCTCTAGTCCTCAGTCTGGCATTTAAAGCCCTTCTCATTCTGGCTCCAGTCTACCTTTCCAAACTTATTTCATATAAATCACCTTTATGTACTCTATGTTCCAAGCCAAAGTGATCAATTTGTTATTTCTGTTAGTCAAAATAAGTCCTGTCCTGTATTTGACCTCCCCCATTGAGCTCCTTGAGAGCAGGTATGTTCTTTTGCCTTTCTTTGTATCCCAGAGCTTAGCCCAGTGCCTGGCATGTAGTAGAGAATAAATGCTAGTTGACTGATCCTATTGTTGGTTTGACTATTTGCTTTGAAACTCAAGATCTTTTTTGCATTTTCTGTAGAAATGGAGCATATTTCATATCCTGATGTTCCCAGGAAAGATCCTACGTATGGGCAAGAAAGTCAAAGTCTCATGTTCACAGGGGAAGTTGTGCATGGACATGTGAGCAAAAGAGTGATTTATGGGGATTCTCTTTTAAGATTCAGTAGACTCAGTGTATACCCAGAGCTTTGAATTTGGGGCTGCATTGAGAATAAAAGATGTCACTATAGGGTCAAATTTGGGTTTACTAGACTCTTGTCATAAACAAAATTCAGTGTTTTAGAAGAAAGTCACAAGAAGAAAACAAGCACAAAAGCTGAAATGCAGGTATAGTTTGTAGTTGAGCTGTGTGAGGAAAGATTTCATCATCTCTCTCAAACCACACACAAACAAAACTGTGACGTAGTCAGTATTTGTATTTGGCATCTTCCCACCTTTCTTGAGTGTATCCCTTTCCTCCTTCTTTCTGCCATGCACCTATTTTTTTTATCTTATTCTTACTGTCAAAAGGCTTTCAACTAATCTCTGTTTTAGCTGAGAATAGCTTAAGGCATGGCTCTCCCAGGGAACTTCTAAAGAACAAAAAACTTTTAAGGCTCAAAAGAATGAAGTTCTGATGTGGCATCTCCTTAAAATAAGCAATTAGTGGCTGCCAATTTTGTATACTTAGTTATAGAAAACCCTATTCCTGCAATAAGTCCCTATGACTGGAGGTGTGAAATTTTATTAACTCTTTGTTAACTTAAAAAAACCTTTAAAAACTCCAGGATATAAAATGCAGGGTACCTTCTCATTTAAATTATAAAGATTTCTATTTTCTTGTTAATTACAACTTTTCCTCAGGCTCATTGTTTATGTTAATGTTTTTAAGTTTATAAGACTTGATAAATGTTTCTATTGTTTGAACTAGAACAACTTGGAAGAGAGGACTTAGATCCTAATATAAGCCAATTGTAAAAGACTCATCATTTTAGAGATGCATAATGCCCTACAGAATTCTAATGCAATTTGTGAATGAACTTGAAATACCTTCAGAGCTGCCCGCATTAGCTAGTAATGATGAATTTAAAAAGTCAAGGTAACATGAAGGAAGAAGCAATAATAATCAAACCCTTGAGCTAATACTCAGTGACTTGAGATAAGGGAATCTATAAAAGACATACTTTATTATTACTGGTGTTAGAACGCATGAAAAAGAAATCCTACCCATCGTTGGCAACACTTCTCATCACTCGGTCATGTAAAGGAGGGTTGTGGGTTGTGCTTATCCTTCACACTTTTGAAATATAGTGAAAAGTATAATAGTTGATGTTTATGATACATCAGTCATCCGTGTCACAGAATGTTTCTAAAGGCAGTCATGGTGTGGCAGAAGAGAAGAAAGGATGTCATGTTGGGAGGAAAGAAAATGAGTGAACTGGTCCATATTTAGGTGGAAGTTCCCCATCTCTCCTCCACAGTCTGATTAGAGGTAAGCAGCCCCTTAACTGATTTCTTAATCTTGTGGATGAAAAGGTTTATTAACAAGAAGTGGACCAGACAACTTTCTCCTTTTGTTTCTCTTTATGTGATCCTTGTTCTTGAAGTTAGAAGAGTAGTAAAGACTTGACCTAATTAAAGAATGTACCTCATGACTTCCAAAAACTGGTTCTAGATGAGTCAATAATTGATGTTGCTATTTTGATGGTAAGCCATGCACCAGAAACAGCAAAAGACATCATTAAGTCCTAGTTGGGTCTCTATGAGTGGAGTGGTATCTAGTTTTAAGTTTCGCAATGCAACATAAATTGAATTCAGAGAACAATGACCAAAAAGTTGGGAAACAGGAATTGGAAAATTTTAATCTCAAGAAAGAAACCCTGAAGATGAACAGTTTTTATATATATGAAGATTATAATATGATGATGGTAAAGAACAATTTTATATTTCAACTGACTCTGGAGCTAGAATATGTTTAGTTCTCCCCAAGTTCAACACACTGAAGTCAGTATACTTCTTTTTAAAAATGGTTAAAATTGTTTTAAAATTTTAAATTCTTCAACTGCTTGTGCTTAAAAGACTTTTTTAAGGTACTATAAAGACAAAATTGTAAAAAACAAAACAAAACACAAAACATTCTTATTTACAGGAGAGAAAATGCTGTCTTAACATATCAGCTAGTTGTAAGCCTCACTTGACCTCAGGGTTGAAAAGATCACAGAGGCTCTCCAAGTCTAGCCTAATCCTGTACAAGGGACACCTTTATAATAACCCTGACAAGTGAGGAGAAATCTACTGCCCCCTGAAGTAGCCTATTTTCCTTTTCCACAGCTTTAGATATTAAGAAGTTTTTCTTTATATAAAATCAAACCTAAAATTTTTTCTTCTTATTTAATATTCACTTTTAAAATTTTGAGATCCAAATTCTTTTCCTCTCTTTTGCCCTTCTCCCACCCTTGAGAAGACAAATGATATTGTGCATCTGAAGTTGTGCATAACTTATTTCCATATTAGTAGTGTTGCAAAAAAAGGCAAGAAAAACAAAGAGAGTTAAATGTCTCAGCCTGTCCTCAGAGTTCATCAGTCCTTTCTCTGCAGGTGGTGGATAGCATGTTTTCATCCTGGGTGCCTTGGAATGGCCTTGGATCATTGTCTCGATCAGAGCAGCAGTTTCCACACTCGATCACTGCTTCAGCATCAGTGTTGCAACCTACAATGTTTTCCAAGTTCTGCTCATAAAGTTAGTACACTTCTAAAATTGTTGAATTAAATGGAAATGACATTTATATAATGCTTTAAAATTCTCAAAGCACATGTATTATTTCACTGGAGCTTCACAGCAATTGTGCCAAGGACAAGATCTGAACCCAGGCCTTCCTGATTCCAAGTCCAGAGTTGTATCTACTACCACACACTGCCTATCAAAAACCAACGCAAAACAAAACAAAGCAAAGCAGCCTCAAACTTGACTTTTATCCAGTGTCCTGTCCATTATCTCATTTGCTCCTCATAACAATCCTCTGAGGCAGATACTACTATCCCCATTTTACAAATGAGGGATACGCTCAGGAAACTTCAATGATTTGCCCTGTCATGCTGCCTAACAACCTTGATAGAATCTGAACCCAGAACCTTAGAATTACTCGCTTGATTCTAAGAGGCTACTATACCATATCTATCGCACCACAGAACTGCTTTTTTTCTAAGGAACCCTAAATGCGTTCTAGACCTATCACTCTATGAATACTTCTTTCTATGCACTACCCTTTCTTTTCCTCGTTAAAAAAATAAAAAAGATCCTGAAAGTTTTTACTTGTCTTAAGCCACTAGTTCTAGTGCTTATGGATAGTATTACTGAAATGTACACATAAATGACAAATATTCATTATGTTGAAATTATGACCCACTTGCTAATTTGTACCTTACTAAATGTTAGCTAAATGTCCCTTTATTTGTACAGGTATATTTACCTTCTGGATATAGAGCATAGTTGGAAGTATTTAATTTATGATGATTTGACAACTCTGTGGTCCAGCTTAGGAACAAGGTTGTTATAATAAGATCTCTATCTTCTTGATTCCTATTTGCTGACCAGTTCTACCTACTGAAGGGTGAGAGGTGATGGAATGAATTTTACTGGGAAAGATCCAAGACTATCTTAATCCAAGACTTTCCCTTCTCCACATTCTTAGGCAATTTTTCTACTTATGTGACTCTTACTGAGGCTGGTAATTGTTAAGCACGAGAGAAAGGAAGGCCATTTTTCTGGATTATATGGGTTCAAAATTCAAGGATTATTTTATAGGTTTTAAATTAGCACCTAGAGTAATAACAAGATTTTACAACTTTAGATTCCTACTAGCTAAAATCCAAGCCATTGGTGGTAAAAAATAAGTTACTTAAGTTTACTTAAGTATCTTGCAATTTGAAAAAATGTGGGTGTTTAGGAATGTGTGTGTGTGTGTGTGTGTGTGTGTGTGTGTGTGTGTAGTCATTTTGTTCCAACCTAAACTACACCTATGCCTATTTTATTTTACAGAAAATTTAATTTCTCTTCAGTCAGATTTTTGTTGTGGTCCAAATAATAAAGCTTGTGCCCTTAATTGTTCTAGCCCACTGTTAATAAAGTCAAATTTATACCTCAGATCTCTCCTCAGTGAAAGGGTGCAGAGTAAAGTATTATACAGTCCATCATAGATTACCTGGTGAGATCAAATAATTTGAATAAGGAATTTAAGCACTTTTAACATTTTCAGTCACTGTGAAAACTCATCTATTTAAATTGTAGGAGTAGCTTTAAGGGGTGTTCTATTTGATCCCAGAAAGGAGGAGAGGAGAATGCAAATGAAGAAAACAGAAGCTTGAAGTTTGCAAAGTACCAAGAGTCCAGATACAGCAATCTGTTGCGATGCTATCTCCACCTAGTAAAATATTTGCAATGTACTTCTGTCAGGTCTATTACCTTTATTGGAATAAAGGGTTTCCTAATATAGGACCTATTATATTGTTTGCAGCACCACCTTCAGGAAGGGAGAAGGGTTTGTTGAATGAAACAGGTTCAATGAAAATATTTATGAACACGATGTCAGTTCCTAAAGATCAGGAATGAGAATAACCATGATAACATTTCTATAGCGCTTTAAGGTTTATGAGAGGGGCAGCCTGGTGCAATGGTCAGAGAGATGCCTGAGGAGCCAAGAAGGCCTGCCTGGGTTCAGATTCTGCTGCTGAAGCCCACTAGCTGTGCAAATGAATTCTCTTCATTTTCAAATGTTGTTTGTCTTTCATTTTCCAAGAAAATCAATAACTTCAAGGGTGATGTCTTGACTCATGCTGAGTTACACAAAGTCACCAGCCTCACTGTCTTCCAGAGTTATCAGAATCCAGTAGCAAGAGAAAAGGAAGACGAGTCATGCCTGCGGGGCACAGCGAGTGACTGATGTGTCTTTGATGTCTGACCAAGTTCCAAGCATGCCACAGCGCCTGCTTCAGTTGCCTTCATGGCAGTTGGAACAAACTGCTCTCATCTGCCCCTTGCACCAGAGGAAATCTTCAGACATCTCCCTAACTGGGGATTTGAGGCCTGTCCATTCCCCTCAATCTGGTTTAACGCAAATGCTGAGATGGTTTATTGGGGTGTGGCCTCTGCACATGCAGCGGCTTTTTGGAGCCACAGCTGGGAGTTGGGTGAATCAGGTGGACGCTAAAGGTGAACGAGCAGCCCTCACACCAGAGATCCTCCCCAAATTCCGCATTTACCCCAAAGAAGAAACTGATTGACCTGAATAGGCAGGAGTTTCCTCACTTGGTCGTTCCCTTTTTCTTTTCTTTAGGCAAATTTTTTACTTTAAACTTAAATACAAAATGAGAGAGGAAAAAACTCACATTGATATGTACATAGCAGACCATAAGAGAGAATTCAACTATACACAATATATTGCTGTTTCAAGAAAACCTGTTTAATAAATACTATGCATTGTTTTTAAAACTGCCCAGCTTTGCCTCCTTGTTGGTTTTCTTTTGTTATCTGCTGAGCACTTTTTATTTTATTTTTACCTCCTTCCACCACCTTAAAGAAGCCTGCAATTAAGGATATATGTATGTACACACACACACACACACACACACACATATATACATAGATATTGTCAAACATACATATATATGTAAGACCATCCTATACTTACTTCCTCCTATCATCTGTTTCTCTTGTGGTGGATAGCATCTTCCTTAAAAAGTCCAAGTGTTTCCATGTTTTTCTAAATCAACGAGCTCATTATTTCCTCCACTACAGCAATATTCCAACCCAATTGCATCCTACCTAAGAGATTGTCTATGAAAGTTTTTCCCCAGTTTTCTGCATTCCTTCTGTCCTTGGCTACATAAATTTCATTTATACAAGAAAATTTTAATTTAAAATAATTTGAAATTATCCTTTTTATACTTCAACAATGTTCTCACCTTATACTGCTGAATCTACTTCCTTTACAACACCCCCTCCTCCCCTTTCCCCCAGCGGTTTCTTTGAAGTTCCTGACCTTTTGTTCTTCAAATTGTTAGAAATGCTCCCGACACTAAATCTCAATATCTAAGTAATCTTTATTGAGAAAATACAAAGGATGGACACTCCTGGCCAGAAGTGGGCTCTGATCCTCTTTGAGAGGATAGAGCACTGAGTATAGCAGCGAGAAGTCGTTTAAGCATTCAGCTTGGCATGGTTCCTCCCTTCAGACACCAGACTGGTCCAGCCTCTTCGGATTTACAAACTTCCTAATACTCCCCTCTCATGTTTCCCCTTGATATGTGTGAGCATGTCATCCCCACATCATCATACATCCTATGTTCAAGGCAATCTCTGCCTTTGGGGTGTGTCAATTAACATTAATGAAGCTTATTAAGCATGCAGAGTTGTATTTTGTCCTACTTACTAATTAGCTCTGACTGATTTGAGCCAGATGGGCCTATACCTTGATTTTGTGGTCTAAGCAAACCCACTAACTTCACTGTGATTGGCTGCAGGCACCTGAAAGACTATGGTTTCTTTGCATCATGGGCATTGAGCCCACCTTTGTAGAAACTTAACCCTTGTCTAACTCTTAGACAAATGAACTTTGTTACATCTTCTAACTCAGTAAAATAATCTTTTAGTATTTTAATTAGGATGACATTGAATAAATAGATTAGTTAGGTAAAATTGTTATTTTAATGATTATATTGGCCTTAATCATGAACAATGAATATTACTTCAATTATTTTTTTTGTATTTATTTAACTTTTTACATTCATTTTCACAAAATTTTGGGTTCCAAATTTTCTCCCCTTTTATCCCCTCCCCCCACCCCAATACCCCAAGCAATCTAATTTTCCCTATCTCCAATCTGCCCTTTCTTCTGTCATCCCTCCCTTCTCTTGTTTCCATCTTGTCTTTTCTCCTGTAGGGCCAGATGACTTTCGATTCCTCCTTAACTGTATGTCTTCTTTCCTAGTAGCAACAGCAATACTAGACAGTTGTTCCTAAAACTTTGAGTTCCAAATTCTCCCCATCCCTCCCTCCCCACCCATTCCCTTTGGGAAGGCAGGTAATTCAATATAGGCCATATCTGTGTAATTTTGCAAATGACTTCCCTGATAGTCGTGTTATGTAAGACTAACTGAATTACCCTCCATCCTATTCTGTCCCTCATTGTTTCTCTTCTATCTTTTGATCCTGACCCTCCCCAAGTGTTGACTTCAAATTGCTCCCTCCTCCCTTTGCCCTCCCTTCCATCATCCCCCCCCGGCTTATCTCCTTCCCCCCCACTTTCCTATACTGTAAGATAGGTTTTCATACCAAAATGAGTGTGCATTTTATTCCTTCCTTTAGTCAAATGTGATGAGGGTAAACTTCTTGTTTTTTTTTTTTTCCTCAGCTCTCCACTTTATCCCTCCACTAAAAAGTCTCCTACTTGCCTCTTAAATGACATATAATTCCCCCATTCCATTTCACCCTCTTTCCTCCCACTCCATTTCTCTCTCACCATTTACCTTGATTTCTTTTAAGCTATGGTCCCATCCTATTCAATTCACTCTGTGCTCTCTGTCTCTGTGTGTGTGTGCATGTGTGTATGTTTGTGTGTGTGCATGCGTGTACATGTGTGTGTGTGGTCCCACCAACTACCCAGATACTGAAAAGTTTTAAGAGTTACAAATATTGTCTTTCCATGTAGAAATGTAAATAGTTCACTTCTGGTAAGTCCCTTAAGACTTCTCTTTGCTGTTTACTTTTTCATGCTTCTTCTCATTCTTGTGTTTGGAAGTCAAATTTTCTTTTCAGCTCTGGTCTTTTCATCAAGAATGATTGAAAGTCCTCTCTTTCATTGAAAGACCATATTTTCCCCTGAAGTATTATACTCAGTTTAGCTGGGTAGGTGATTCTTGGTTTGAGTCCTAGTTCCTTTGACTTCTGGAATATCCTATTCCACGCCCTTTGATCTCTTAATGTAGAAGCTGCTAGATCTTGAGTTATCCTGATTGTATTTCCACAGTACTGAAATTGTTTCTTTCTAGCTGCTTGCAAGATTTTCTCCTTGAGCTGGGAGTTCTGGAATTTGGCCACAATGTTCCTAGGAGTTTCTCTTTTTGGATCTCTTTCAGGTGGTGATCGATGGATTCTTTCAATACTTATTTTGCCCTCTGGTTCTAGAATGTCAGGGCAGTTTTCCTTGATAATTTCATGGAAGATGATGTCTCGGCTCTTTTTTTGATCATGACTTTCAGGTAGTCCCATAATTTTTAAATTGTCTCTCCTGGATCTATTTTCCAGGTCAGTTGTTTTTCCCATGAGATATTTCACATTCTCTTCCATTTTTTCATTCTTTTGGTTTTGTTTGGTGATTTCTTGGTTTCTCGTAAAGTCATTAGACTCTATCTGTTCCATTCTAATTTTGAGAGAACTATTAAATTCAGTGAGCTTTTGAACCTCTTTTTCCATTTGGCTCATTCTGCTTTTGAAAGCATTCTTCTCCTCATTGGCTTTTTGAACCTCTTTTGCCAATTGAGTGAGCCTAGTCTTCAAGGTGTTATTTTCTTCAGCATTTTTTTGGGTCTCCTTAACCAAGGTATTGACCCGTTTTTCATACTTTTCTTGCATGTCTCTCATTTCTCTTCACAGCTTTTCCTCCACCTGTCTAACTTGCTTTTCAAAATCCTTTTTGAGCTCTTCCAAGGCCTGAGCCCACCCGACATCCCCCTGGGGTATCTGGGGTACTGAGCCCCTGCCCTCCACATCTTTCCCCGATGGCGAGAATATGTCCTCGTCCTCGCCATCAGATCTGAATGTTGAGATCATTTGCATTTGTTGGAAAAAACTCTCTATAGTCTTATTTTTCTTCCCTTTTCTAGGCATTTTCCCAGCCAATTACTTGACTTCTGAGATTCCTGTCCACCCCCCCCAGATTCCCCCCAGCTGGTGCTTAGGCTCTGAGATTCAAATGCGCTGCCCAGCTGCTAATCAATGTGACCTTTTGTTCTGGTGCTGGGGTGGGGGCAGGGCTGCCTCCCAGGCTCAGTTCCCTCAGGGGCTTTATGCATAGGCCTTCAGAAATGGAGTGTGGTGGGGCAGGGCCGTCTCCCAGGCTCAGCTCCCTTTATGCAGAGACTTTCAGTAATAAAGATCCTGCCTGCTATCGGGGGAGTCCCGGGCTGCCCGCCGCGCCGCTGCTGCCTGCCTCTGCTGCTGCCCACGCCTCTGCCTCTGCCACTTCCTGCCCCCGTCTCTGCCACCACCGCTTCCTCCCGAGTGGGCCCGAGTCACGGAGACACTCCGCTCCCCTCCTCCGGCCCAGCCTCTCTCACTGACCTGTAGCTTCTGTGGGTGGAGGGACTTTCCCGGCTGCCGGAGCCTCCGTCTCTGAAGCCTGTTCGGGTCAGCTTCTCTGGGGTCGCGGCCAGGGCAGCGCTGGTGGTGTGGTCCGCTTTCCGGGGCGCGACGGACCCTGGGGACGGCTCTCCAGGGCTCCCTGGAACGGAAATCTCTTCCACTCCGTTTCTGTACCCCTTTCAGTGGTCCAGAAGTTATGCGAATCTCTTTTTACAATAATTCCATGTGCTGTGGGTTGGAGCTCGTAAACTTGCGTCCTTCTACTCCGCCATCTTGGCTCCGCCCCCTCTACTTCAATTATTTAGATCTGAGTTTATTTGTATAAAAAGTGCTTTATGTTATGTTCATAAGATTCCTGTGTCTGTTTTAGCAGGTATACACTCAGATATTTTATACTTTCTAGGTATTTTAAATGGTTTAAAACAATATTGAATAATATTGTTGACATACAGTATAGTTTCTTCACTTTTCACTTTTGATTAAATCTATTTTAATTTGAACTTCATCTGAGATCATGATTACTATTCCTGCTTTTTATATATTAAATTCTTCTCCGCCCTGTACTTTATCTTTGTATATATCTCTCATTTTTATAATATCCTCTGAAAGCAATATATTGTTGAATTCAAATTTTTAATCTGCTATTTCTGTTTTATGGATAGTAGTTCCCTTTTTCCAAGGAAATCACAGGTTCAATCCCTAATCTTGTCCTTTAAGCAGTTTCTTTACATTAACCCTGTAGAGTAAGTATTATCTTTTATTTTCCAGGTGAGAGAATTGAGGATCAGAGATGAAATGACTTTCTTAAGCTCACAGAGCTGGCGAGTCTAGGAAGAGCTGAGATGTGAGCATTTGAGTTTCTAGTATGGCAATGTTGCAATATTTGTTTTCGAAAGACCCGTTATATTTCTTTGCATGTCCTTAAGGATTGCCATTCTCCTTATTCTCTATTAACATCCTTCCTGAGACCTCTATGGTTACTGTATTTGATATTAGATTTATATGCTAGTATTTATTTATTCATTTATTGATTGATTGAATGTAAACTCCTTAAGGGGGCATCTAGGTGGCACAGTATGTAGAGCACTGGGCCTAGAGTCAGGAAGACCTGAGTTCAAATGTGACCTCAGACGCTTACTGGCTGTGTGACCCTGGACAAGTCACTTAACCCTGTCTGCCTTACTTTTCTCATCTGTAAAATAAGCTGGAGAAGGAATTGGAAAACCACTCCAGTATCTGCCAAGAAAACCCCAAATGGAATCACGGAAGAGTTGGACATGACTGAACAACAAGATATGCTGACAGAGACAAGTCAAATATCCATTTCTAGGGAAGCAATTAGAACTGGTCACCCAGACCAGACTCTGAAGTCTTCTTCAATAAAAGCAGAATGGCATCTTGTTACTTTTCAGGAGGCCATGAAACCAGTCTCCTAGTTTTTAGGAAAGTTGAAATCATTCTATTATGTCCATCAAAATTTTCCAAAATGACTTAGTTTTGACTATACTACTTTCTGCCTCTAAGTGCTTTTAATGCCACTCAACGCAACCTTTATAAAGCTTCGATTTTGTACAGTAGCAGGAAAAATACTATTGTAACCGAAGTCTTCGTCAGATCTCTTGTCCTTGCCATGAGAATGGGTAGTCAGTTTTGCTCTCTGGAATACTCTGTCCCAGTCGCTTCCTTCTTTCACCTCTATTGGCCTGTCCATTCCTAGCTATTTATACAGTTAAGGTTTCTGGTAAACAGACTTTGATCCTGAATAGGAAAAAAACAAACAGGTTTTGCTTTTGAAAAGTATCCTTTTTAAAAAAATCAGTCGTTTATTTTGCATCTGCTACTTTTGCAGGGTTTCAACTCTGGGAAATAAGATGCCCTTCCCAGGTTTAAGCTTATCACCTCCAATCTCACCCTTATTCAAGCTTTGGTACCACCTCCCTCCGTCTCCTCTCCCCTCAGTAAGGAGGGCTGGAAAGAACTCCTCACAACCCCTCTTTCTTTAGAGAGAGCAGAAACTGGACTTTTTGGCTCACTCCATTCTGTATCTGCTTCTCTGCCTAGTTTCAATTCCATGGAACAAGGTATTCTCTCTCACAGGGGTCGATCCCCTCTCCCCCTTTCCTTTCTTCTTTTGTGTGTTGTCTCCATTAGACCATAAGCTCCTTGAAGACAGAGACTGTCTTTTTATTAATTGTACCCTCGGAGCTTAGCACAATGCCTGGCACATAACAGGCGCTTAATAAATAATAACTGGATTTGTATGAGTTCATGGTAGCATGTGTCAGTAGAGTCAAGGGATGTCTTTGAATGCGACAATATATGCTCTTCTGTCACTTTGGCCCAGTCATTGAATCTACCTGTGCTTCAGTTTCCTCTTCTGTAATAATGAGTCCCCCCTACTTCACAGGGTTGTTTTGAAGGTCAGTGAGATGGTGTGGAAGTGATTTGTGGGAGAAATGTAAGACATTATTACCATAAAAAAACCACTTTCCCTCTTCTGTATGTAGCACTGGGGAGCTCCCTCACCTGTGGGGTGACAGAAAGCTAGCCTAGGTATTTTGGAGAAAGATGCTTCTTTAAGTCATAGCTTGTGAGTCTCCATCCATCTGTTTATTTTACATTGTATTGCTGCTCTTTGCCCTGCCTTCTTACCCTTTTTGACTTGGAGTCTTTTTGTTTTAATAAAATGTGTATAGTCATCAAGTAAAACAAATCAACATATCAGCTATTTCTGAGAATGCATGTCTCATTCTGTAATGTTAGTCATGGCCTCTGTCATATATTTCATTATCAGTCTTGGGAAGTCATTAATGGTCACTGCTTTGGTAAGAGCTCAGTTGGATTCCTAAATTGTTTCATCTCATGTTATTATTGTGGTCATCATGTAAGTGCTTCTTATTTCTACTCATTTAATCTATAATCAATTCATATATGTCTTTCTATATTTTGCAGGATTCTAAGAGCAAAATAATATTCCATTAATTTATCTATCAATTGATGGATGTTTATTTTGTTTCCAATTCTTTGCTACAACAAAACATGTTATTATAGTCCTGTGCATATGGATTCTTTCCTTCTGTTCTGGACAGTTGTCTTGGGTAGACGACTTAATAGTAATCAGTCAATATGCATTTATTAAATATCTACTTTATGCCAGGTCCTGTATTAAGTACTGGGGATATAAAGAGGGAAGGGGAAAAGCAATCTCTAACCTCAAGGAATTTTTAGTCTCATGGAGGAGACAAGAAGTAAATAACTGTACAAATAAGAGATACAAGATAAACTCAGGATAATTGCAGAGGTAAGGTACTAGCTTTAAGGGGGAAAGAAGGTAGATTTTAGCTGGACTTGAAGCCACAGGAGCCAGGAGGAAGAGACCAGGAGGGAGAAAAATTCAGGAACAGGAGACAGCAAGTAAAAATGTGCAGTTGGGAGCTATCTTATATAAGGGACATCAAGGAGGTCGGTAACTTGATTATGGGATTATTAAAGAGTAATAAGATTGAGAGGGCAAGAGGGGGTCATGTTAAGATGGGCATTTCATATAATAGACTCGCTGAACTTGATTGAATGGGGATATTTGATTGAATGGGGGTATTGATGGGGGTGGTGGAAACATGACCAAACCTGTACTTTGAGAAGAGCAATTTGACAGCTGAGTGAAGGCAGTGGCAGGTTTTAACATTAGTACAGGTGTTGAGTCGTAAGTATGGTGATAGCAGTGATGCCAGGGTGATGGCAATATTGGAGGAGAAAGTAGAGGCATATACAAGAGATCTTATTAAGGTAAAATCAACAGGCCTTGCCAACAGATTGGATATGGGGTAGGATGTGAGAGAGTGAGGAGTCCAGTATAATACTTAGATTGTGAGTCTATGTGACTAGATGATGGTACCCTTGACAGTAATAAGGGAGTTAGGAAGAGAGGAGGACTTTGGGGAAAAGATATTGAGTTCATTTTGGATATGTTGAATTTAAGTGTCCATGAGACATCCAATTGTAGATGTCCAAAAGGTAGTTGGAGATGGGAGAATGAAGATCAAGAGAAAGGTTGGGGCTGGGTAAGTAAATTTGAGAATAGTCATCATAGAGAAGATATTTGAATTCATGGGAGTTAATGATATCACAACATGAAATAGTGTAGTGGGAAAAGAGAAGAGGGCCCAGGGCAAGGCCTAGGGAGCACTCAGGGTTAGCAGGCACAACTTGGGTAAAGATTCAGGAAAACAGACTAAAAAGGAGCAATCAGATAGGTAGAAAGAAAATCAAGACAGAGTAATGCCATGGAAACCTAGAAAGAGTTTCAAGGAGAAGAGGGTAATTGGCAATATCAAAGGCTGCAGAGATTTCATGAAGAAGGAGGATTGAGATAAGGCTATTTAATTCGGTGATTAAGAGATTGTTGGTAACTTTTGAGGGAGCAGTATCACTTGAATCAGGAGGCCAGAAGCTAGACTATAGAGAGTTAAGTGAGAAGTTAACTATTGATTTTCAAAATTGATCTATCTGGTACTCTGTGTAAATATACTTACATTCAAATTCTCAAAAGAAATATAGCAAGCCTTACGAAACAGAGAAGTTGTAGTTGTTAAGCTTAATATTCCTTCTTCCCTCCCCAGTTCATTTTTGGAATAGTGTGATCAAATATATTAATACTAAAAAAGTCATAGTAAATGTAGATTCCCAAACCCCCAAATTCTAGAACTTTCCTGGAACATTTTATTTTCAACAGTAGTTTGTAAATACAGGTTACTAGTCTTTCATATCTTGAAGAAACAATCTTTCATAAATTTTCCTTTTTTATATTTGCTCTTGGCTCAAAGTCATGATTGTTGAGGTTATTTTTTATACTTCCCTTTTAATGTACGACAAAAATCTTGATAGTACAGACCAGAAAACGGCCTGCTTATAATTCCCAAAAGCTCCCTAAATTTTGGAACTGCTAGCAGGTCTACCCTATTTGATTTCAAATTAAAAGACTGTTTAGGGAGAGATGATTTTTTAATAAGTGAATGCAGCATATATATAATATAGATAAACACTTTTAGAAATAAAACATTTGATAAGTTTTGAATATGACCTTTAATCACGAAGTTTCCATGAGAAATGTTTATGATAAGAGTTTTTTATCTATTTCAAAATAAATTTTTGAGAAGTAACTTTACATTTATGATGGCTGTTTTTTTCTTTTTCTTTTTTGTTCAATAGGAGTAGTGAGAGGGACAGATTACAAATAAATGTAAAAATAAATACTAAAAATTTTGAAGTACAAAAATAAGAAAGATTACATGTATAAATTTCATATCATTACATGTGAGAAGCTCTTATTTAATCAGTAAAGATGAATTTAGAAAGCTAAATAATGGGGACAGGGGAAGGAACTACTACCACTCAATCTATTTTAACATGTGCCTACACTTAGTGTACCTAAAATTTAACCAGAGAAAAGATCAGATTGCAAGAAAACAAATTGAAAGTAAAATGAGGTGAAAAGAAGTTATTTGAGTTCTCACAAGCAATGGGTCAGTGTCTATTTCAGAAAATTGTACCTTCTTCCTTCAGTGAACAAGAAATAAATTCCACTACCTCCCTACTCCCTGTGCCCCATTATCCCTACCACCAATAAACTATTTAAAAGATTATTTTAAATTCTAACTTTTTTGCTCTTTGAAAGTGCTTTTTGGGGGGAGATGAAGGAGGGGTTCCCATGTCACACTATTTAAAATTAAAACTGAATGGAAGCATGATTTTAAAGTTACTACCTTATATGAATACTGATAATGACTGTATCCTTCCAAAAAAAAACAAACAAACCCAAAACCCTATTGGGATACCTCATTGTGGTGCAGAGGTCCCCTGGGTTCTTAGAAGTCTCTACTAGCACAGTGAAAACTCTTGTTTTTACCAAGATGAAAAGGCTTCTAGAATAGGTGTGACCACTGCTTGTGGACTGATTATATTATTCCAAGACCATTCTAGCCAAAGACAGACTCATCAGCAGAAGACTAGCCTTTGGATGATAAATTTCTTTTGTCGCAGCAATTCCCTAAACCACATACTAATGGGAAAGCTAGAATACACATTCACAGAAGGAGTTACCCATGCAGATGAAATCATAGCGCCTTGAAGAATTGAAGTATGATGAGTGACTAGCTAAAATTCAAGCAGGAACAAATAACATGTTTTCACAAAGGAAGTTGTATATATGTATTATGTAATTACATATGTTATTCTGTCCTTTGGGCATTTAATTATAATGAAGTGGTATTATCAGCAAGGACTCCAGCATATACAGGAGGGCCTGCTGTACAGGTTCTTAGATTTGCTTTTGTAAAAGGAAAGCAACTTTTGAGGCTTCAACAATCTACTTTAAGAGGGGGCAGAGCCAAGATGGCAGAGTAGAAAGATGGACGTGTAGAAGCTCCCCAATAAAGCCCATAAAATACCTGTAAAAAATGACTTCTGGACAAATTCTAGAGCAGCAGAAGTCACAAAATGACAGAATGAGGGAAATTTCTAGCCCAGAACAGCCCGGAAGGCTGACAGGAAGGGTCTATTGCACAGGTCTCAGAGCACAGTGCAACCCAGCATGGGCCATGTGGCTGACAGGGTTAGGAGCTGAAATGGGCTTCAGGGAGCTGCTAGCAGCAGCAGTTCCCAGGTTGCTAACCCACAAATGCCACAGACAGCTTTGGAGATCAGTGGGAGGGTTCCTTCACCCAGGAGAGGAGAGCTTTACCAAGATAAGGTAAAAATGGATACATGACCTAGATATAAAGGGAGATATTACAGGAAAATTTGACAAACATGGAACATATTACCCATCAGACTTATAGACAAGTGAACAATTTATTAATTAACAAAAGAGTTTACTCTGGTAGGTCTAAAATGGATAATTTCAATTACATTAAATTAAAAAGGATTTGTACAAATAAAATCAATATAACCAAAATCAGAAGGAAAGCAGAAATTTGAGGAAAAATGTTTATAGTTTTTTAGATAAAGGTCTTAATATTTCAAATATATACAGAACTTTGTCAAATCTATCAGAATACGACCCATTCCCCTAATTGAAAAGTGGTCAAAGGAAATGAACAGGCAGCTTTTCAGGGAAGAAATCACAAAAATTTATAGTCATATGAAAAGTGCTGCAAATCATTATTGGTTAGAGAAATGCAAGCTAAAACTATCATGAGATATCATTTCATACCTATCAGATTAGCTAAAATGATAGAAGGGGAAATTGACAAATGTTGGAGAGAATGCGTAAAAATTGGAACATTAATTTACTGTTAGTGGAACTGTAAACTAATCCAACAAATTTGGAGAACAATTCAGAATTATGCCCAAAGAGTTATTAAATTGCCTTTACCCTTTGGCCCACTACTTGGTGTATTTCCCAAGTGGATTAGGGCAAAAGGAAAAGAACCTATTTGTTTTAAACTATTTATAGTAGATGTCTTTGTGTTGGCAAAGAAACAAAAATTGCGGGGATGTTTATCAATTGGGAATAGTTAAAAAAGTTGTAGTATATGTGATGGAAAACTACTACAAGAAATGACGAGTTCAATGATTTAAGAAAAAAATGGAAAGACGTGCACAAATGAAGAACAAAACGAGCAGAATCAAGAGATGTTGCATACAAAAATAGCAATTGTTTTAAGAGCAAGCAAGTATTTTGACTATTATAAATACCCAAATTAACGGCAGTATATGTGTGTGTGTATATACACACACATACACATACATATATGAAAAAATATATATGTATACACATACATATATGAAAAAATATATATGTATACACATACATATATATGTATGTGTATATATATGTATACATATATACACATATTTGTGTCTATCTGGAGGAAAGGAAAAAAGAAATTTACATGATAACTTTATTGCATATTTTAAAAGTAAATGCAAGTTCTATATAACAGATCTTCAATTTCATGTTCAATTGTCTTTTTCATTGTTATGGAAATGCTTGTTTTATGTAAGTTCAGAATTAAAAAAAAGAAAGAAAAAAAGAAATAGAAGGAAACAAGTTCAGAGGCAGTTAGATGGTTCAGTGAGCCTGGAGTCTGGCGACTGGAAGGCCTGAGTTCAAATCTAGCCTCAGACACTTACTAGCAATGTGACCTTGGGCAAGTCACATAACTCCTGTTTGCTTAAATCAGTCAGTCACATTAAGTGCCTACTATGTTTCAAACTTTGTACTAAGTGCTAGGGACAGAAAGAGAGACAAAATACAAGCCTCTTCCCTCAAGAAGCTACTAATCTAATACAGAAGAAAACAAGCAAACACACAGGTACAAATAAGTTATATATAGGACAAATAGGAAATAATTGGCAGAGGTAAGTTACAAGAAACAACACAGGTTGGGAAAAGCTTCCTGTAGAAGACAGGGAGCCAGGGAAGGCAGCAGTTAGAGATGAAGAGGAAGACCATACCCTCCTCATCTAGAGAGACAGAAAAAATGCCTAGAGCCATAGAGATGGAATGTTTAGTTTTTAGAAAAGCAAGGAGGTCAATGTCACTGATTAAAGAATACATATTGGAAACAAGGAAGGCTAAAAAGGTGTGGCAGGGGCTAGGTTTGATGGGCTTTAAATACCAAAAAGAGGATTTTGCATATGATGTTGGAGGTGTTAGGAAACCATTGGAATTTATTGAATATGGGGATGACACGTTGGAACCTGCACTTTACAAAAAACACTTTAGTGGCTGAATGGAGGATGGGATTGCATTGGGGGGAGACTTGAGGTAGGCACAAGCGCCAGCAGGTTATTGCATAATCCTGGCATGAGGTGATGAGGGCCTGTACCACAGTGGTAGCGCTGTCAGAGGAGAGAAAGGATTTGAGAGATGCTGAAAAGGTGAAATTGATAGTCTTTGCCAACAGAGTGGGTGTAGGGTAGGGGGAAGTGAGAGATCTAACCTGGGGGACGGGGAGGATGGTATTGTTTTGGGCAGTAATTGGGAAGTTAGGTGGAGAGGATGTAGGGGCAAAGATAATAGCATCTGCTTCCCAGGGTTATTGTGAGGGTCACATGACATAATATTTATAAAGCATTTAGGACAGTTCCTGACACATAGTAAGTACTATGTAAATGATAGCTATTAATATTGTTAAAATAATAATAAGCATACCCAGAGGAGATAAATGTCTAATATTGAAATATTTTACAGGAAGTAAGATCTCTGGTTGGAAACTTGATACTACCTCCCAGAGTGAAGAAGCATTTGTATCAAGAAGACTCATCCAAGGAAAAAGTAAGTAATAGTAGGGTTAAATAGGAATGGTTGAAGAACCTTGATTACTACACCACATACTTTAATGCTATTCCAATTTAATTTTGCCTTACTTATTCACTCATACTCAGCAAATTGTCAAAAATGAGAGGATGGAAATAATCAGTGTTGGAAGGATTATGGAAAGGAAGGTACACCAATACACTGCAGAGACATAAAGTGGAGTAATCCAATGCAACAAAGAAATTTGGAATTATGCTAAGAAAGTCTTTGAAACATCCAAACCTATCCACCTATTACTAGTCATATACCTGAAAGGAAATTAAGGAGAAAGAAATTTCCTGTATATACCAAGTATTTATAGCAGCCCTTTGTGTAGATAAATACCTGAAAACAAAGTATCTTTCCATTAAACTAGAGAATAGATAAAAATATTATGGTACATTAAGATAAAGAAATATGAAAGAACATTTTCTCTGGAGGCAGAGAGTCTGGTTTCAAAGTCTCAACCTCTGATGCTTACTCCCTGTGTGACCTTAGACATATCATTTAACCTTTCTGGGATTTAGTTTTCTCATCTGCAAAATGAAGTGATGGGACTAAACGGCCTCTCAAGGTCCTTCCAGCTTTAAATCTATGATTCTACTGGTTTGGTTGCTTTTTTTTTTCTTCCGGTGAGGCAGTCAGGGTTAAATGACTTGCCTAGGGTCACATGGCTAGTCTCAAGTTGCTGAGGTAAAATCTGAATTTAGGTCCTCCTGACTCCAGGGCCAATGCTCTATTCACTTTGCCTCCTAACTGCCCCTATGATTTTATTTTGAATATGAAGAAGGAAGAGAGGTATGGAAGACCTATTGAAAACTGAAGTAAGCAGGACTAGAAAAACAAGGTACACAATGATTACAATCATGAACAAAAAAAATCTAAATTGAATGCTAAGAAATTGGAGGACAAAGCTTGGCCCCAAAAGAATAGATATGAGAATATATCTCCCTTTCTTTTTTAAAGAAGTAAAGGAATATGAAGTGCTGCGTATACTGATTCTGGGCCACAAAATCATTGCAGCTTTGTGTTCCAAATACAACCCTGAACATGCATCTTTCATGGGTTTCAATAACACATACTTAAAGAATGGAATTCTATAACCTTATTGTCATCTTTGTCTAAGATCAGAGATGTAAAAGTAAATGAAGATTTATGATTATTATTAATGCATGATTTATATTTATTATATGATTTATATATGTAATAATTTATATACATTATTTATATAATTGATAAACTTTCATCATTATTTTATTTCTTATTCAATTATTAGTTTTTGTCATTTAAAGATATTTTTCTTAATTCTAAAACACTATCTTTAGTAATATAATCCCTAGTCTCTGACTGTATAAAATATATCTTTAAAGTTCCCAAATTGAGAGATGGCTGATAATAATGTGACTAGGGTCCGTAAAGAAAGGAAATATTGCCAGTATCTTCTATTTTTATTTTTTTCTATGCTCCCCCTTTTTGAATAAGATAATATAATCAGAAATTTTAAAATCTTGTGAGGTTATTCAGACCATGCCCTTGCAACCATATCAGAAATACAGTTATTTACCTTTTACCTGAAAATCTCTAGCAGAACCAGGAGAATATTGTACACGGTAACAGCAACATTATGTGATGAGCAGCTATGATAGACAGCTCTTCTCAGCAATACAATGATCTAAGATAATTCCAAAAAACTCATGATGGAAAATTCTATCCATATCCAGAAAAAGAACTATAGCATCTGAATGCAGATCAAAGCATACTATTTTCTCTTTTTTTCTTTCTTGTGTTTTTTTCTTTCGTTCTGATTCTTCATTCACAACAAGACTAATGTGGAAATAGGTTTAATATGATTGTACATGTATAGCCTATATCAGATTGCTTGCTGAGTTGAGGAGAGGGGGAGAAAAACTTCAAAGTCAAAATTTTATAAAAGTGAATACTGAAAACTATCTTTACATGTAATTGGAAAAAGTAAAATACTATTAAGTGGGGAAAAAGTCTCTGCAAAACTAAATTACACTTGTAGCTTTCTCTAGGAAAGCATATGCTGAATGTTAATTATCCTAAAATGGTCTGAAAAAATTAAAAGTACTCAGTAGTACAAATTTGTTCACAATGAGCCAATATTCCTTTCATCATTCCCTAATAAACTGAACACTGAACTAAACCATTTCTACAAATTCTCTATATAGGACTAGGCCTAGGCAAAATTCTCAGTTCTTTCCCACTTCCCCCTCAACTACATTAGAACTCAGTTCTATTATTATGCTACTTACTCCACAGTGATATAACTTAGAAATACAAGTTCACACCTGCCTTACAAAAACCCTGAGTTAAATAGACTTATTAATCCCATTTTTATAGATGAGGAGCTCGTCACAAATGTGACTTGTCCAGTATCATACAGCAAGTATCATACTATCATACTACCAAGACTTCGACTATCTCTGTGTTTTCCATTATGTTTATAGCTATGCTGATAACTAATTTCATTGTCATGTTAAGATTCTTAACATTTAATGAAATATTTTTTTCCTAAAATTGTCTTGTATTTTCCTTCTCCTCCCCTTAGAAGAATATATGTTTCCTGAGGGCAGGGACGATTTTTGTCTTTGTAAGCCCAGGTTCTAGATCTGTGCCTTGCAACTGGAAGACTCCTAATGTTTGTTGGATCTTGTGGCGCTGACCACCAGGAGAGAGTGTACTTAACGTTAATGCATTTTCAGTAGTTGAAGACAGACCAGCTCTGAGATGTGGAGGAAACCCTCAAAAAGCAGAGACTAAGGCAGCTGTCTTCAGTTCATTCTTAAGGTCAGCATTTTGAAAAGTTATTTTGTTTTCTGAAGGCTATGTTCACAGGGTCCCTGACAATTCATGTTCCAAAGATGGCTTTGAGAATTCATTTTCTTGAGTCTACTTTTAATGAGTTGAATTAGTATGGCAGAAGTTGTAACAGAGGAAATTCTAATAAACAAATAATCTAGTTCATTATGGAAATCAATAAATATTAAATGGAATTTTGAGATTATGTGAAGTAAAGATATAAAATTTCTGAGGAATAATGGAATATTCTACTTTTTTTTTTTTTAAAAAAAAAACCTTTCCATTTAAAGATAACTATGTAATATGAGAACATAAATTGATTTGGCTAAATTATAAAGATAACTGCTGTGTAGTAGATAACCACCATTCTAAGTCATAGAGACCAATGTTCAGGTCTTCTGGCACAAACTGGCTGCGTAACCCCGACTTAGTCCCTTAATCTCTTAGTGCTCTAGACAACTCTCAAAGATAATACATTGCAGGAAAGGTGCCCATCTGCAAGTGGTAGAGGGAGCATTCTCACTTGAGAGGGGAGTTCCCTATATCTATGATATCACAGGCCCAGTCCCTATTTCTTATTTATATAGAGCTAAAACATGAAAAAGATAAAGCTATTTACCTAGGATGTAGTTGTATTATGTGTTGTTATTACAATGAATTATTGTTTGTGACCTAATTATCCAATTGATGGATTGTAGTCTTTGCTATTCTTTCTTTTGCTCCTTGTCTTTTGTCCATTTTTATAGGTTTCTAAGAATCGTCAATAAAAAGTGAAGGTGAGAGGAAGGAAGAAAAAGGAGAAACTAATTATACTGAACTTGCTAAACTAGTAAGGTTTGTTAAGGTGTCAGAGTTGAAATTATTAGTGAAAAATAGTATTTAGGATTATTTTTTGACATAATTTGACCATGCCACCACAGTCATCTATTAGTTACATATTTGAGAATTGATTGTATTATGATATTCTGCACTTAATTTTTCCCTGCTACTGATGGAGTGATGGTAGAAGTAGCAATAAGAGAATGGAGAGGTTGGCTCTTCTACAATTCTGAGGATTGGTCCTGTGTACAATCTATGTATTTGTAAATTCTTCAGACTATGGAAATGGATTTCAGAGTATGTTCACAAGTAAGAAATCTTTCTATCCTCCCTAACTACTGTCTCATGATTTTTTTGCCTTTTGTGGCAAAATTCCTGAGAAAGTTGTCTACAGTGGGTGCCTCTACTTCCTTTCCCCTCCTTCTGAACTCCCAACAGTCTGGCTTCTGACTTCATCATTTAACTGAAACTGCTTTTTCCAGTTAGTAATGATCTCTTAATTGCCAAATCTAATGGCCTTTCTGAATCCTCATCCTTTTCTCTTTGCAGACTTTGATACTATCAATCACCCTCTTCTCCTCGATACTCTCTCTCTCCAGAGAGTTTCACTACATCACTCTCTCGGTTTTCTTCCTACCTATCTGACCACTCCTCTTTCTTTTGTTGGATCTTCATCCAGGTCATGTCTGCTAATCATTGGGTATCCCACAAGATCCTGTCCTAGGCCCCCTCTTCTCCCTTTGTACTATTTCACTTGGTGATCTCATCAATCTCACAGATACAATTAATCATCTCTGCTGCTGATTCTTAAATTTACTTATCCAGCCATAACCTTTCTGCTGTCCTACAGTGTCACCTCTCCAACAGCCTATTAGACATCTCAAACTGAATGTTCTATAAACATCTTAAATTCAAAGCTTTCAAAACTGAACTCACTATTCCCCTTCCCTTAAACTCTTCCCTTATCTGAACCTTTCTGTTACCGTTGAGGTCATCATCAGTCTCCTAGGCTCAAAACCTGGGGGAAATACTTATATAGCTGCGTGTGTCATCCTCAATCTCTGTCTCTTAGCTTTGATATTCAATCTGTTGCCAAGATCATATCAAATTCACAATTGCAACACCTCTCAAATACACCCCCTTCTCTCCTCTAACACTGCCAGCCACTCTGGAACAGACCCTCTTCTCCTTAACACTTGGACTATTGCAATAGCCTGCTGTTCTCTCCCAGCTCCAGTTCATTTTACACTGTCGCTTTTCCTAAAATGTAGCTCTAACCATGTGAACCCCCCCCACTCAATATACTCCATTTTATCACCTGTTTACACTCCAGTCTATCACCTCTATGATCAAACATAAAATCCTCTGTTTTCAAAGTCCCACATGACCTAGCGACCCCTTCTCTCATTCATTTATTCACAGTATTTATTCATATGGTATAAATACAGTAGTCATACTGTATAAATACAATATTTATTCATATTGTAGTGTCTTGTACGCTTCAAATTCTGGCTCTTTATTCCTTCCTTCTTTTTCTTCTTTCTCCTTTTTCTTTAATTTAGTGCATCCAGAGCTCCAAACTGCCACCTAGAGGTGGTTTACTTCAATACAATATATTACCTTCACCAAGTTCTCCACAGCAATGCATTGGATTTGGGAAAAAAAAAGACAAATGACAATTCTCCCCTCCCCCTCAGGCTTATGTATAATTAGATATTAAATCTACAAAAATGTATTAAAACTGATGAAGTGTACCAGTTGGTATAATGGAGTTTTACTGTACTTCGAGCTAGAAGATTAGGGTTTGAATCTCTACCTGCCCTAGGCTTGTTGAGATGAATCAGAAAAGATGCTGTAAATCCCTATCAGAATATAAGGTGGCATTGTATTCTAGCTCCATAAATGGAATTAGACGTGTGGAAAAAAAATCCAGCTTTGAAGGATAAACATATGATGAATGCCTAATATTTTAATTTTAGTGACAATAGTAAATTATGGAACATGGTTTTGGTGTCAGTTACAGTGGAAGGAAAAATGATTATATATATATATATTTATATGATTATATGTATAACATATTTTAATTCATGTAAGATTATATATCTTGATTTATACAGAATTATACCCATATAATTTTATAGATCTTGATCTATCTAAAGTTAGAAGGGACCTTAGAAGACCATCTAATTCAGCCTTCTCATTTTATAGATTACAGAGTTAAGAGAAGAGCTCCCTAAGGTCATGAATGTCTTTGTTACAATATAAATGAAAAGGATACATCAAACGGAAGGTGGTGTACCTTGCCTAGACGACTGCCCTGTGGTGAGACTGGTAGCATTGTTGCAGTCTCTGCAAAATTACTTCCAGTGACCCATATTAGTACACTTTCCCCCCAATACTGACTCTTGCAAGTAACACTAAAGGACAATCACGGCGTCCCTATAAGTTGCCCGTTATCTCCATTATTGGCAGGGGTGGGTGTCAAGCGTGGAGGAAAGACCTGGTCCAGAAGCCAGCCTGGCTCTAGTTAGATCGACTTCACCCGCCTTCCTGAGCCTCAGTTGGTCTCCTCTATAAAATGGGAATGAGACTAGCTCCTGTGGCCACCTCACAGCGCCTTTGTGCCCACAGGAGGCCATAACGGCCCTTACACAAGCTTGAGATGAATAAACTACTTCAGCCACTTGTCCCCACGGCTTTCACGAAATAACCATCTTTCATGTCGGAGCCCCTCCTCGTCACCCCCTTTCTCTATGTGAATGAAGTGACTTGACTTCGGCCGCTTCGGGCCTCCCCTCCCTGGCGTCTTTCGGGGAGTCTCGCGCTCCCATCCCCCGCTACAAGGGCACGTGCCCGGGGCTGGGGGCGTTGAAGAGAAATGGCCAACGTTCTCTTTTGTCCCGTTGCTGCTCGGCGGGAGCGGGAGGCGGGAGGCGGGAGGCCTGGCGCGGCTGGGCGCGCGCGCGCGAGCGTAGGGGCGCGGGCTGGGGGCCATTCCCTCCCCCCCTCCCCTCTCCCGGTGCGAAAGGTACAGAGGTACTGAGACTACTCAGTCTGGCGCGCGCGAGCAGACAGTTGGAAGCCCCGTGGAACAGAGACCGGTTTCCTCCCCCGCCCCCCTAACCTCCGCACAGCGGTTGGAATCCTTAGTCGGTCGCTAGGTAACTGGGGCAGCGAGTCTGGTCCAATCCCAGAGCAGCTGCCCTCGTCCTGCAGCAACCCCTCGGAAAGGATGCCCGTGGTTTCTCCGAGCGCCCGAGAAGAGCGTGGATGGGAAATGGAGGACAGAGAACGACAGCAAACTCCTCAACGCCATCCGGGCCCTTGTTTTACCACCCTTACTTTGACCGTCACCATCCTTGCAAGTCTAACCTGGCTTTGCAGGACTCTGCCATCCCCTTTAAATAGGATATCCGTTCACACCCTGGCTGTGGGAAACCCGCAGGCAGACCCTTCATCAGGGCAGACTTTTAGGTAGTAATCTCTATTTAAATCTCTTCTTAGGGAAAGAAGGCACGAGACTGAGAAATTACTTACTTCCCAATCACTCTAGTTAAGAAAATTTATTTTCCAAAAAAGTCGTGTATGTACCTAGTAACATTCGTGATTATCATTAGATGATAAATTTCCACATAGATGGCCCGGTACCCGCAAGGAGAGGTTCATCATATCCCATTTTGTAATTTAAGAAAACAAGGCATAGGATGAGAATGGCTAAAAATGGAATTGTACCTGTTTACATAAGTATATGTGTCAACTATACAGCAAACGAATTACTTTTAGCATTTGTAAGCTTAGACTATTCTAAATTATATTTTTAGATGACCAAATTCGAGTTTTTGTCATTAAACTTTGTGGGCTTAGTACCAGGATGTTAGATTAAAAACAAAAAACTAGAAATTATAAATTTACATATGTAAATATACATAAAATGATATATTGCTTATCTATAATGAGATAAATCTAAATTTTAACAATTGGAATTGAAAGTCATTAATGTTATATTACGCCGTTTCATCTTTGAATATTTATATTGATAGCAATAGATGTAATTTACAGAAAATAGTTTTATAACTATTTTGTACGCATCTGTAGACTTGCAATTTACGTTTGCTATTTTACTGGCTATATATTTTGGCTGTTAGCCAGTGATATGAGATTTTGTCAGTGAAAGGTTTTATTTCAGTTGGAATTAATATTCAGTTGAAGTGAACCTAATATAAATAGCATTCTTGTAGGTGAAGCACTAATTGAACTTTTTATCAATAAAATACTTGATCATTAATTAAATAGTATAACTCCTTGGACATTTAGGACAGCCCTACCATCTCTATTACGGCTTAATCTTTAGAGAAGGGCATTGGGCAGATTTCCTCTGCTTTCACAAATTGGATACAATGTATCTTAAATCAGCCTTCATGAAAATGGGAACAAATAGCGATTGACACCCTGCAATACTCCAGCCACGCGCTACATCTTTTCTTTCTAAATTGAAATCCTATTCCTTTACACATCTTTTTTTTGGTCTGCCATGTTCACCTGCCTACCTAATATCCCTTCCCTTAAACTCCTGATATTCATTTCCGATTATAATGGTGTCCCCCACGTGCTTTTCCTGGTCCTTTCTCCATTCTTTCAATTATCCTTTCCTATTTGTCATCAGCTAGTGCTCTTTTTCCTCTCTAAATAGTAGTTGGATTGATTGATCATCGCTAGATAAATCAGTTTTGGAAAGAATATGATTATTTCTTTAATGGTCAAGAGAAGGAAAGATGCTTCCAGAATACCATTCTCGGACAGTATGGGAATCCCACCCTACCTCGGGTGCTATGCATTTTATTTGGGGGTGGCGAGTAGAGAAGGGCAGTCATGAAAAGAGAAGGGGGAAAAAAAAGGAAGACTTGTCTTAAAGCTACTTTACATTAAATGACTTAAAAAGTGCAAAAACTGAATAATTCATTACTTTGAAAAAATAGAGAAATACGATTTTTAATATAAAATGGACAAGAGGAGACCTCGTGGGAGCTGTCGGATCGCTCAGAACCTTGACTGGCCACCACAGTCCCCGAAGGGCCGGGATACGTGGTCGGTACTGGTGACCCGCTTCTTCTCCCGCCAAACCCTCGCGTCTTACAGCTGCAGGAACTTTTTTGCACCCAACCGGGTCCGAAGCCCGCCACCGAGCCCAGCTTGGCTTGGCGCCCCTGGCCGCGCCTCCACCCCCAGACAATGACAAGGCGGGGGCAGCGGCGGGCCAAGCCAGCCAGGGCCCGGAGGTCCCGCCCCCGCGGTCCAGCGTCCGCCGCGTTGCTAGGAGAACGGGGAATCCCCTCCCGTGCTCGCGCGTCACTGCGTCGACAGCCAATGAGGTCTCGGAGACGGGAATTCCCGCTCTGGCTGCCGCTCGCGCCGGCTCTTTAAACCCGAGCCTCGCAGCCTCCGGCCAAGCTCGCTGGGGGGCCCTAGGGGAGCTGCGGCGGAGCGGGAAAAGGACCCGGCCGGCGAGCTCGGCGGCGGGGAGGCCGGAGGCAGCGGCGGCAGGTTGGTGGGCATGGAGTGGAAGCTGGAGCTTTTCGCCTCTCGGAGGGTCCGGACGGAGGAGGAGCTGTGGTGGGTGAGTGATGTCCCTGGTGTGCCCAGAGGGGTTCAGAGCCAGGGGTACACGCCGCCGGCTCAGCCCGACCGTGCAGGGGGATGTCGGCACTGCTTGTTTAGTGGGCTTTATGAATGAGTGTCAGCCTCAGAGCTGGAGATAAGCGAAATCGGACGTGATTATAATCCTCAATAACTTGCCCCTTATTATGTTCCTGTCTTCAAAGGAGAATGCCATGAAGACGTTTGCAAAAGACATTAGACGGAACAGAAATAAGAGCTTGCAGGAGGGTAGCAAGGTAAGTCTCCGATTCTGGTTTTCGGTGTTGTTTCTGTGATCCAGGGAAAATAGAATTCTCGCCCGATGTATCTGGGAAGGGACGGCAGTCTAGGAATGCGGGCAGTCTAGGCCAAGCTGAAAACGCAGGGCAGTGTGCTGGATTTTTTTTTTTTACCACCTGCTTTATACCAAATCGTATTTTAAGACTAAAATTAAACGTGTTGTAGAAGTTATGTGTTGTCTTAAGAAAAATCCTTGGAGTTCATCTTAAGCTATAAAATGTACTGAATTGAATGTTGGACTTGGTGTCCAAATCATATTTTAAGATTAAAATTAAAAAGTGTTATAGAAATTATGTATTGTATTAAGAAAAACCCTTGTAGCTCATCTTAAACTATAAAATGTACTGGATTGAACGCTGGACCTGGTGTCTGGACATTGAAGTTTGAAGCTTGTCTATTACTATTTACCATCATGAACAAGTCATTTAACCTCTCAGAGCCTGTTTTCTTATCGGTAAAATAAGAACATATATGACCATGTGATGAAGGAAATAAATACTTGAATTACCCACCTCACGGGCCCTTAGGAGTAACAGCTTGGGGGGGCGGTGTGTGAAGGTAAGTGCAAACTTTTTTTTTCATTATTCATGGTTATATACTCTCTCAATCTTTGAGAGAGTTTTGGACAAATGGTCCCGTGGTCTTTGTCATTTTCTATATACTGTCACATAAATTGTTTCCTTTGACTGTCAAAGACAGCCTTATGGGAGAAATAGGGCAAAAATTTTCATTTTGCAGATTAGCAAATCAAGGTAGAGACTCCTCTGGGTGACAGATGGATTAGCCGCAGATCTGGGACTAGAACCTACTAGGTCTTCTGATTCCTGGCGACTGCTCTGGCTTTCTTCACCCTTTGCAACCCTCCCTCTCTAAATGGGTAAAGAAGCTTCCATAAGAAAGAAATTTGATTTGAAAAACATTTTAAAAAATGGATATTACACATGGTTTCTGTCCTAAAGGAGTTGCCATTCTACTAGGATCAATCAATTAAACATGAATTTATTAGCTGGGGGATATGACACAAGGTACTGGTTCTGAATCTGGTGAACCTGAATTCCAATCCCATCCTTGGAAACTTTTTTAGTTATATGACTTTGGGCAAGCTGCTTAATCTTCCTAAATCTCAGTTCCTTTATCTGTAAAATGAGGGGATTGGATTCGACAGCTTCTGAGGTCCCTCTCAACTTTAGACCTATTATCCTGTGAAATATAGTATATTCCAGGAAAATCTGGGGAGAAAGTACTTTTGAGGTGGAGGAGAGGTGTGCTAATCATATACAAAAGGTATTTGATAAGCTGTGAGGGAAGAGAAAAGATTTTGCAAAGCACAGATGAGGAAGTAATACGTTTCAAACATATTTGAGCACATAAAGACAGAAGCACTGGGTTTCGGGAATATTCGTGTAGTTTAACTAGAATATAGAGTGTGTAAAGTGGAGTAATGTGAAATGAGAAAAGGAAGGTAGATTAGAACCATATAATGGAGGGCTTTAAAAGCTAGACTGAGTTTATAATTTATCCTAGAGGAAATCAGAAACTATGGATGCTTTGTGAGCAGTTGAGCGACATGGTCAGATCTGTGCTCTAGGAATATTGTTTTGGGAGCAGCGACTGTTTGGGAGATTGAAAGTCTATGAGAGTCCGAGAGAGGTGTGTGTGTGTGTGTGTGTGTGTGTGTGTGTGTGTGTGTGTGTGTGTGTGTGTGTGTGTATGAGACAGGGTGGGAGAAAGGGATGGAGAGAGAGAGAGAGGGAGAAAGAGGGAGAAGAACAATTAGGAAGCTAATATAATTCAGACAAGATAGTGAGATTTGGAACTAGTTTATTAGCTAAAGAAATACATAGAAGAAAAGGGTTTAAAAGATACACTAGTGGTAGAATTGATAATAGGACTTAGCAACTGATTGGATATGGAAGGAGGTTCAGGGAAGATAAAAAGTCAAATGTGGCTACGATTTTGAACTGGGATGATTGTGAGGATGATGATATCATCATTAAAAATAGGGAAGTTTGGAGTGGTGGGGTTAGTAGGGAGGATCTTGAGTTCAGTTTTGGACAAACTGAGTTTGAGATGCTGTTGGGACATCAAGGTACAGACGTACAACAGGCTGTTGGAGACGTAAAACTAGAGGTCTGTAGAGACATGAGGAATGTAGATGTAAACGTCAATCATCTACAGAGGAGTCATAATTTAACCCATGAAAGTAGATGAAATAACAGAGGATTCAAAGAGAAAGGCAGAAAAGGACCAGTTTGTGAAAGAATATACAGAGGATTTTTCATTTGATCCTTCAAGTAATAGAGAAATAATGGAATTTACTGGGAGGTGGGGGGAGGGGTAACATGGTCAGACCTGCACTTTAGGAAGGTCACATTAACAGCTGAGTGGAGGATGAAGAGAGGCTGGAAGCAGAGAAAGCAACCACAAGGTAATTACAGTCCAGGATTGAGCCTTTGGGGACACCCATTCACTGGGTGTAACCTGGAGAAAGAGCTATCAGAGGAGACTGAAAATTGGTCAGACAGATCAAACAGAACAAGGAGAAAGCAGCGTCCAAAATTTCTAATCTAGGAGCTACTATCAAGGATGGGGCAACCAAAAACATCCAAGGTGTCGGAGACGTCAAGAAGAATGAGAATATAGGAGTAGGAAAGGAGGAGTGCAGATGTTAAATGTTGCATGGCTTTGAGTAGGGAAGAGGAAGGACCTCATGGAAAGTCCCTGTTTCCCAGTAAAGTGAGAAGTGAGGTTACCTGCTAAAACAGTGGTTACTGGAAGGGGAAGGTAGGGGAGAGGTGCTGGGAAGATGGGTTTGTAAAAACCACACAAAGGAAGTATACTTCAGAATGGGTCAGCTAGCAAGGCAATGCACGACAGACACACTTGCTTTTTCCTTTCATACCTGATACTATAATTTTAGCTTTACCTCTCCAAAAGGCACAATTCAACATAAACCACCTGCCTCAGCAGAGAAAACAATATATTCCATTCATTGTTACATTATTTTTTGAAATTTATTTATGTAGATGTTTCAAATTTGCCAAAATACATTTTCCTTTTCTTAATTTCTCCAAGTTTTCAATACTTAAAAAAGAAATCTGAGTTTTCATTTTTCTTCTTCAGTGACTATAATACTCTCCTGAATGGCTGTAGCAAACTTCTCTTTCCTCAAAACAAATCCTACCAACCTCTCTTTCAGCAGATAACCTCACTTCCTACTTTCCTACAAAAAAAGGCTATCCTTCCTCTCTCCTATTTCATACCTCGAAACCTGGCAGTATTTAACATCTTTACTCACCTTTTTTGGATTTATTCTAGTCTCAGATTTGAAAGTCCTCCTGCCTAGGGACATGTAGTTTTCATCTATTTTTATCTTTGATTCTCATCCCTTCCCATGTCCTTGGGGAGTTTACCCTGTCAATTATTCCTTGAATTTCTCTACTGGATTCTTTTCAGTTGTTCACAAACAAGCTCAGATTTCCCCTCTGCTTAAAAAAAAAAAATTTCCCTTGACCTAGCTATACCTTCAAGTTTTCACAGTTAAAAACTCCTGGAGTAGTAAATACTCACTGCCTCCATTCACCCTTCAATCTTTTCCAGTTTGCTTTGACTGCAGTACTCTACTGAAATGTTGCCAATTACCTCTTAATTGCTAAATCCAATGGCTCGTCCTCCTTTAACTTTCAATTGGATTTACCATCTTCTTTGAGATAGACTCTCCTCCCTTAAATTTCCTGACACTTCTCTCCCCTAGTTCTCTCCCTGCCTGTTTTTCTCAGTCTTATTTTTTGAATTATATCCTATCCCTTACATGGGCATCTCCAAGGGTCTGGCCTGGGCCCACATCTCCCTTTTTATACTCTATCCTTTGATTATTTAATTTATTTTCATGGGTTAAATTATTACTCCTCTGCAGATGATTCACATTTACTTATACATTCCTCATCTCTCCACAGACCTCTAGTTTTACGTCTCCAGCTGCCTGTTGTACGTCTGTACCTCGATGTCCCGACAGCATCTCAAACTCAGTTTGTCCAAAACTGAACTCAAGATCTTCCCTACTAACCCCACTATTCCAAACTTCCCTATTTTAATGGATATCACCATCCTCATAATCATCCCAGTTCAGAATCAGTCACATTTGAATTTTTATCTTCCCTGAACCTCCTTCCATATCCAGTCAGTTGCTAAGTCCTATCAATTCTACCACTACAGCATCTTTTAAACTCTTTTCTTCTATGTATTCCTTTAGCTAATAAACTAGTTCCAAATCTCACTCTACTGCTATTGCCTTCCCTCGGAGATTACCTTCCATTTATACTGTATATATCTTGTTATATATGTACACACATAAGCAGATATTTGCATACTCATGTTTGCATATCGTATCCCTCATCAGAATGTGAACTTAAGTGTAGGGACCATCTTTTTGCCATTTTTTCCCTCTTTAATGCTTAGTTCAATATTTGTTTCACTCACCATCATCAGATTAAAAAAAAAAAAAAGAGTAAATATATCGCCATCTTGTGGACTTCTAGGAGAAGCTGTAGAATCAAGGGTTTTGTTAACCAGTTTTCCTTTCTTATCTCCTTACTAGTCATGAGGATCTCTAGGCTTCCTTGATTACCAGTGTGAGCAAATCATCCCATCAAAAAGTTTTTCTTCCGTGTAGTTTCCTCACCTTTAAAGTTAAAGGGGCTGGAGAACATGATCTCTTGTATCCTTTCCAGTCCTCAGTCTAGGATTTGCTCAAGTCTGATTTTTAACCTTTCCTCCCAGATTCTAGTTTCTGATCCTTTAATTACATTCCTTATATTTCTGTATAGCTTTTTCAGTATTTCTGTATCTCTGGTTGTGAAATGGCCAACATATTTTATAAAATGTTTGACATGTATCAAATATAATGTGAGACAAAACTCATACACAAGAAACTTCCGTTCACATTTAATGAATGAACAACATGGAAATGATTCTATCTTATGGACTCTGAATGGAAGCTGAAATGTATTTGGCACAGGGCTGGTAACTTTGAGAAGCTGCCTACTTTATTTTTCATAGCCCAGCATTCTATATACTGTGCCATATTACCTTTCCAAATGAAAACTGAGTCTGGAAATAGCTCTTTAATTATATGTAAGGTCTTGGCCCATCATTCCAAGCTCTGCATTTAACATTGCCGTGTCCGATATTGGAGTGTGGAGCTACTGGTTACATGTAATAAAGTGTTTACTATTTAAAGGAAATTAAGTATTCATTTTATGCCCCAAACCCTTACCACACTGATGCCTCATTTTGAACTTGTAGATTACCATGATCCATGGACTTTTTCCCTGACAGAAGCACTTACTGGACAGTCAGTAGAAGTAATTTATGAAATTAAAATATATTTAGGTGATTTTAAAATATCAGCTATATACATTATCCAGTTCCCATTGTCAACACTTTTGGCTCTGAGAAGCTACCATTTGGTAGGTATTTTGGTGGCTTCTGGAGATTATTTGACTGTCCAGATGAAGGTTTTTTGAGCAGTCTCACAACATTCAAACACATTTAGCATTATTTTTAGGGGGGGATGACAAGTTTCCTCTCTACATTTTCTAACAATGCTGTTGAATTCTATCAGCCATCTATGGTAATTATTGTTCCTATTTATTTAGCAAAAGTTTTCTCCTTATAATAGCCCTGTAAATACATAGTACAACGAGTATTATCCCCATTTTGTGGATGAGAAGTAGAAGCCCAGAGTGGGTGAGAGACTTGCCCACAGACACACAGATAGGAAATAGCAAGTTAGCACCACAACCAAGGTCCTTTGGCTCTGAGACTAGGGAGCTTTCTGCTCTGTGTACTGTCCCCATTCCCTGGGTCAGGTAGGCAGTGTGCTGTAAGCTGGCTGCTTGGGTTCAGTTCAGCAGTCACAAGCACCCTGCCACTTGCTCCTGGGCTAGTTCATCTTTCTTAGTGAAATCAACAAGAAGACTTTGAAAAGCACTGATTATGTGGTTGTGATGGGATGGCAGTGTATTGTTAGCTGGTTGAATATCTGAATGCCCCAGCTAATATGCAACTGCTGTCCTATTGCATCTACCCTGACATAGACAAATGTTCATACTTTTAATTTTTTAGTGGTCAATATGATATAGAAAAATTATGGTGTCCATGGATGTGAATCACATACTGTATTACAATTTATTTATTTACAGTTTAATATAGTAAAATGAGTTTGGGGTTCTTTTAGAGCAACATATAACCTGTTCGTCTATGTGGCCATTCTCTTTCTTTCTTTCTTTCTTTCTTTCTTTCTTTCTTTCTTTCTTTCTTTCTTTCTTTCTTTCTTTCTTTCTTTCTTTCTTTCTTCCTTCCTTCCTTCCTTTCTTTCTTTCTTTTTTTTTGAGTTGCAAAGATTGTTTTTCGTCTGATCTGGCAGAAAAACCAAAGTCTGGTCTTAATCCGTGTGTGTGGTGATTGGGCAGTGTATTGTTAGTTAGCTGTTTTTCATAATTACAGCAACTGCATACACTTCCACATTTCCACATGTTCCTTCATCAGGGCAGGTTTAAGCACATTGTTTAGAGCACTTATGATATTTATATTAGGGTTAATGAAGAAATACTTTTTCTTAACCCTGATTAAAGGTACTTGGGCTTTTACTTTGTTCATCTTTCATCACAGGGGAATTTTAACTTTGTGTAGCATTCTTAGCTCAAAGAAAAGAGACAAAACCCTTTATATGAGTTCTTCTGGTGTTCTCCCTCCATTTAGGCAGCAATCCAGAACATTCAGATAGCCAGTTTTCTTGCTTTCTGAGTGTTCACATGGTAGAGATGCTTGGCATGCTTAACTTAAGAAGGATGTAACATTTTCTACTTTTCAAGTTGTGAGTTGTGAGAGGGCCAAACTGCTATGACCAGCATAACTTTGCAGGTTCCTAACAATTTCAGTTTGTTACATACTCTCTGGTTCAGTACATCCAAGTTAGAAGGCCCCTGCTTGGAAATGAGGTTTCCTGCTTCCCCTCATAAAAATGCAAAAGGAATTCCTTAATTGTCCATACAATATAGGAATGCTTTCCTGGTGTACAGAAGCAACCACTAAGCATTTAATAACCACCTAATATGTGCCATGGTAGACACTAAGTAGTGAATAAATTCAGATAAATGCAAGGTAATTAAAAAGTGGGAGAAAGGCTAGTTGGGGGCATCAAACAAGCCTCATGTAGAAGGTAGTATTGATCCATGACTGGAAAAAAGAAAGGTAGAATGTTTTTTTGAGATACAAGTGAGGAATTAGTATATTCCAGTCATGGAGATGGCCAGTGCAGAGGTAAGGAGATAAGAAATGAAGTGAAGAGTCGAGAGGAGGCCAGTTTGGCTGGATCACAGTGTGCAGAATGGGGAATAATGTACAATGAAGCTACAAAGATTTTTAAAAACTAAACATAATTTTTTATCCTAGTAGTAACACTGAGCTATAAGAGTTTATTGATTTGGGGAATGATGTGGTCAGTTCTGTGCTTAAGAAAAGTGTAGCATTGTGTAGGATGGGTGGAGTGGGGGAGAGACTTGAGGTTAATATAACAATCAAGTTGAGAGGTGATTAAGGTCTGAACTAAGGTGGTGGGTGGTGTGAGAGAAAGGTTGGATGGGAGAGGTGCTATGGAGGTTGAAATGGCAGGTTTGGAAACTGATTAGATATGTGAGGTGAGAGTCTTGGGTAATATTCAGATTATGAACTTAGGAAACTGGATAGATAGTGGTGCTTTTGACAAATTGGGAAGTTCAGAAGAGGGGTAGGTTTTTGGTTGGTGAGGTAATGAGTCCTATTTGAAGTATGTTGAGTTTGACCTATATGCAGGACATACATTTTTTAAGTGTGCAAGAGGCAATTGGTGATGTGAGACTGAGACTCAGGGAGAGACTGGGACTGGATATATAGATCTCTTAGTCTTCTGCATAGAGATGATGATCTAATCCATGGGAGCTAATGAGGTCACCCAAGAAAAAGTATACAGAGAGAGGAGGGCACAGGACAGAATACTTGGAGCATTCAGAATTAGGGGCTGTGAAAAGGATAATGAGCCTTTAAGAAGGAGTGGTTTGATGGGTAGGAGGAATAGTGGGAGAGTGCAGTGAGAAATAAAAAAAGAGAAAAGAGAGTAGGAGAGGGTTGTCAGCAGCATCAAATGCAGGAGAAAGGTTGAAAAAGATAAAGACAGAAAGTACCATTAGATTTGGCAATTAAGAGATCATGTAGAGCAGGTTCAGCTGAATGAGGCTAAAAGCTTACAGAGGGTTGAGGAAGAGACAAAGTAGGGGCAACAATTGTACATAGCTTCTTCTAGGAGTTTGGCCGAGAAAAGGAGGAGAAACAGAAGATGACAGCTTGAGTGAATGATAGGATTTAGTGAAATTTTTCCAGGACTGGGGCTTAAGACATAGGGCATATTTGAAAACTGTAGGGGAGAAACCAGTAGACAGGAAGAGGTTGAAGGTTAGAAAGGCAGGGATCATTGAAGTGATAATGTGCTGGGAATGATGGGAAGGGATTGGATCAAGGGCAAGTATGGAGAGCTTAGTATTGGCAAGGTAAAGGGTCACTTCATTGTCTGGGAGTGTAGGGTAAAGGAGCGAGTGGGGGATGATGTTAAAGTGTTTAAAGACAGGAAGGGGAAAAGACAGAGCTCATGTCTAATAGTCTCAATTTTTCCAGCAAACTTAGAGGCAAGTTGTCATCTGGAAGGAGAAGAGGGAATGTGAGAGATGTGAAGGTTTGGAATAGTTTCTGTGGTGAGAGAGGCAGGGAATCAGGGAGGAATAGAAGGTTAGCTTTGCAACACTAAGGGCCTGTTTGAAGTGGGATAACACGCATTCATAATGTGCTCAGTACTGTTGTGTGACTTCCTCTGGCTCTGTTCAACAGCAAGTGAATATGAGTGGCTGAGGCAAGATGGTGGCCCTAATGAAGGGCTGAGATTTTGCAAAGAACGTGCAGGAGAAGGAAGTGGGGAGAGAGATTGGAAGGTAGAGAATAGTGTGTTATTGAATTGACTAACCATTGCATTGACACTGGTGTGGAAAGAAATGAATGAGAGCAAGGGTAATAGCCTAGGAGGACTGTGTGTGTGTGTGTGTGTGTGTGTGTGTGTGACAACAGAAAAGACATTGAAATCCAGTACAAGCTAGGATTGTTTTGGGCTTACTTCCTGGAAGAGAACTCAGTTTTTCCGAGAATTTAAATGTTCTCTCACTGCACATGAAAGTGACTGGTACCATCATGAAGTCAGATAGCATGTTATCCTTGAAGCCAGGAAGAACCTAGCTTCAAAGTCAAGCATTGAAATATATTGGCTGCATGCCCTGGGGCAAGTCACAACCTCTTGGGCCTCTAGGCACCTCTCCAAGTCTGTAGTTTTAGAGAAGGTGCCAGTCTGCATTGGCAGAGGGAATTTTCTCACCTGGGAGTTCCTTTTACTAGTGAAAGCACTGGTCCAGTCCCTATCCCTATCCTCTATCCCACGGCAGACAGTCTTAATGTAGGGACAAACTATAATACATTGGGTAGGTCTGTAAACCACTGTACTCTTTTGAAAGAGTTCCATAAATGTAAATACAGATGAAAGCATACTTTTTTCACTTTACTTTTTTTTGTTTTATGTGTATGTTCTCTTTCACATGACTAATGTGAAAATGTTTTACATGACTGCACATATATGACCTTTCTCGAATTGTTTGCTTTCTCAATGAAAGGGGTGGCGAAAGAAGGTGGGAGATAATTTAGAACTCAAAATTGTAAAAAAATGAAAATTATATAACTGGAAAAAATAAAATATTAAAGAAAAAAAGACTTCCATATTAGCATTTGATCTTATTTTCATGCCTCAAACATCATTATTGTCAAATTCATCCAGACAGTCTGGGGAGGGACTTTAGAGAGTTTGGTCCAAATCAGAGATGAGGAAATTGGAGTCCCAGAAAGGTTAAATGATTTGCCCAGAACCACATAACACAAAAGTGGCACAGCTGAGCGTGGGATCCAGGTCTCCTGAACTCTTTCCAGACAGACAAGGTCAGATATAAAGAAAGTTTCTGTCCTTAAGAAACCTATCATTTAGAGTGCTGCTTCTATTATAACATGCTGCCTGGGAGTCTTTTTTTAAAACAAAACAAAACAAAACAAAAAACTCCTAAAGTCTTGATGTTTCATGGAAACTTTGTAAAAACAAATCTTATTATGCAAGCCTAGGTGGTTAAAGACATGTTGGCGTGCTTCTGCAAATATTTCCAGGTATGCCCTTTTAAGAACTTTAGTTTCAAAATACTTTAGAACTTAATCCTGGAATCTTTTCTGCCTCTGCACCTGAACCCAGAACAGTGGCTTAATAGTAGGGTGGCAGAAGTACCTCCATCTCACCAAAGATTCTCACCTTCATAAGTGAGGACATGCTTTGTAATAGAGAAAGAAAAGAATGCTGACCTTCTCTATCTTAGCCAAATTTTAAATCACCCTTTGGCTATTAATCCCGCTTCACTGCTCCCTTGACTTCATAGGAAGACATAATTAGAAAGGCTGCCTCACTTTTAGGGGTAGATTACTTGGTTAGAACATGACTATTATGTGACTGACAAAATTTATAAATTATGATTTGGGAAGAAAAATCATTCAGACTTTTGAACTGCCATCTTACGACCTCTACAATAATTATAGTTCCCTGCATTATTCTGTCACCATTATAACCATTTGGGAGCCCAACCACTCTCTCATTCCTTCCCCTCAACATGACCAAGCATCAAGCAATGAATTAGTTGCCAAGTGGTCAGTGCATCCTTAACACAAATAATCAATCCACAACTAGTTGCTTTGAATAATTACACATACATCTGGACATAATTTCCAGTTTGTATTTACTTTCTTCAAATACAAGCTATGGACTGGACATAAGCACCATTTGTGGAATTAGATGAACTTTAGGGAAATATGAGGAAATGACTAATAATTTACTAAAATTTAGAAAGTTCCAAAATAGCATGATACAAAAATTTTAAGAGACAGCTTTGTCAAAATAATAAGATGCACCAGGATATCAAAAGGATGGCTAGGTGGCTCAGCTGATAGAGTGCTGGGCCTGAATTCAGGAAAACTAATTTTCCTGAGTTCAAACACTTACTAGCTGTGTGACCCTGGCCAAATCACTTAACCCTGTTTGCCTCAGTTTCCTTATCCATAAAATGAGCTGGAGAAATGATAAATCATTCCAGTATCTTTGCCAAGAAAACCTCAAATGGGGTCACGAAGAGTCAGAAGTGACTGAACAAAAGATGTCAGAGGAGTTCTTATAAAAATTTTATTTACAGATCTGAATATGCATAAGATTGCACATTGATCTTATGCTCTACAGTACCTCAGGACCCCTTTTCTGCTAATATTGACCATACAAAATTTTTAGTTATTTGTTGTTCAAATTTAATTGTCCTTACATAGTATTCTGGGATAGTTAGAATTTAATCTGTCAGTAACAAGCATCAAAAGGTTTCATTTGTAAAATGGACAGTAGTGAGCTTTGGTGATGAAGTATTCTGAATTTTCAGCTTTTGACGAGTTCTTGGTATATTTAATTTTGACTTTATCTCCAGCCTAAATAATCTCTTTATGGGAGGAGGGGCAGGACAGAGAGAGTAACCTCCTAGGCACTTATTTAAGAGACACCACCCTTCTGGACCATATTTAATGGGATTCCAGAATTGTTGGAATGATTAAAATGTCATTTAGACATTTTTATGCTCTCATTGCTGCATTCGATTCACATGCTTAATGACATTTTCAAAGGTCTTCTTTCTTTTTAATGATGATTTGTCTAACCAAAGCTGCTACCTCGGGTCTGATGGCTTCTAAGGACTCATCAGGTCTCCAGAATTTCACAACTTTACCCTCAGGATTGACAAGATATTTCCAAAAATTCCACCGTGGCTCCTTCTTTGATGAATCTAAAAAAAAAAATAATCAGATGAATTAGCATAATTTCAGTGTAAACTAAAATCTTCAACTTAATTTTGGGCATAATTTCCACCGAATTCATTTCAACTCAGCAAATCCATATGTAAGACACTGTGCTAGGTACTGTACATACAAAGACAAAAATGAAAAAGTTTCCTCTCAAGGAGTTTATATTCTACTGACGGATGGAAGACAAGTTGATACAGGATAATCAGAAGTTGCAAAGAGCCCTAAAAATTAAATACTGCCTAAATGAGGTCTTAGGAATCAGAATTGGAGTGTGTAATAATGTTAGTCAAACTCTTTTAGGAAAAAGTTAAAATGTAAAGATCTGGTTGTAGTATTCATTTTCTATAGATCTGCTAAGGGATAGAGTGGAACAGTTCATTTTGGAAAAATACATTTAAATAGAAACATTTTTAACCTTCTTCCTTTCCTTCATTTTAATGGATGAAATGATGCTGTAATAATTTGTGGCTTAATTTGAATACTTAGTATATAATTGCTTGAAATATTAAAGAATACAATAACCACAAAAACTGAAGAATTACATGTATATAATAATTTTTTTTAAAGGTGGCTCTTTGTTAAGGTAAGAAAGGAATTCTTGCCTTTTAATGCCTTTACTTCAAGTTATTTGGTGTTCAGTTTAAACTTATGGATGCGTATCATTTGTGCCCACCTGACTAACTTAGGAAAGAGGCAACACATAAAGAGACATTTCTAACTAGAAGAACCAAATAAAAATTGCATTGAAGAACATATTATTTCAGTTAACATAGTTTAAAATTAGGTTGAGGAATGGAAAAATTTCCATGATGGAAAAGGTTTCAAAAAATACAACAGTTTGTGGCAAAAATCTAGGATGCTGCTTTATCTAGGCCTATCCTGCTCAAAGGACCCAGTTTTTATTTGCATCTGAAGTTTTTATACTTATTTGCTCTCAGAACTTTGCTGGACTTCAAAGCAAACCTTGAATCAACACAAGTTGCTAAATTCTTTGAGGGAAAGATTTAGAAACAATGGAATTTCAGAAATTAACTTGAATAGTATAGGAAAAAGGATATTACTGTAATTCTCACATGAAAATGAGAGAACTAATTCTAAGATTTGGGTTGCAAATGGAGGTTGTTGATCTGCAAACACAAAAATGAATATTAGACTCTGAGTGTTACATGGATATAGTAAACAAATAAATTAGAAATTATTAATAAAGTCAGCAGTGGCAGGTAACTAAATAAAGATCTCTTGCATCTATTTCCTCCTTTCCACTGCCACTCCTAGTAGGTCAGATTAATCTTTCTGAGACATAATCTCCCTGATTTAAATGGTTCTCCATTACTTATGGAATAAAATCTGTTTTAGCACACAGTGATGTAGGCCCAATCTACTGTTCCAACACTTCCCCTCATGCACCTGATGTTCAGCAAAACTGAACTACTTCATCATTCCTCAAAGATATCCTATATTTGTTTAGCTCTGGATCTTTGTTTATCTACTTCCCTTGACTTAGTTACTGGAATTCCATCTATCCTTAAAGGTCCAGTTCAAATATTACCTCCTTTATGAAGCCTGTCCTGATTCCCCAAGCCAGATGTAATCTTTTCCTTTTCTATGCTTCCATAATTCTTTGCTTAAACTTCTTAGTGCTTAACACCATTAGCTTTCTCTTATATTTAATTTAGTGTCAACTTAACAGACATGTGTTATGTATGCCCTGTGCTGGCATCGGTAATATCAAGATAAAACTGGACATCACACAGTTACTGTGCTTCAAGAGTTCATAATTTTGCAGAGGATAGAAGTCATACATAAGTAACTATAATACAAATTAGAATCTAGTGAGTACAAGGAGAGGTCAAAGATGCAATAAGATATGTGTTGAGGGAGAAACTACTTGCAGCAGGGAGAATTTGGGAAAAAAATTCCTGCAAGAAGTAGTGCGTAATCATGACCTGAAGGATTTTCACAGGCAAAGATTTCTAGGGAAAGGAGTCCAATCCAGGTGATAGAACTGGGCAAGAAGAGGGGAAATGAGCAAGGCAGTCTGGTTAGAATATAGCATTTGTGAAGACGAGAGCTATGAGCCATGGACAGCAAAGGAGGTTGGAGTCAGGCTGTAGAGAGCTCTGAATGCCTGGCTAAGGAGTCAAGAGAATGACACAAACAGGGTGAAGGAAGGTACGGTGATAGGACAATGTAATGGGGAGACGCTAGAATTAAGATCAGTTAGGATGTCAATGACAGTTCTTCAGTTGAGAGGTGATATAACTAGGAGAGTAGTGGCGTCATCACTGTAAAATAAGGAAGTTAAAAGGAGCTGTAGGTTTCGGGAGCAAAGGGATGAGTATTTTTAGTTTTATATTTGTCAAGTCTGAGGTGCTGGTAGCATGTCCAGATGGGAAATGTCTAGGAGTAAGTGGAAAATTATAGACTTGGGAGCCATCCATGTGGAGCTGATAATAAGCCTAGGGAGTACATGAGATCATCAGTGCAGGTTCAAGTCTTGGGGATAGAAGGAAAAGGAGGAGCTAGGAAAAGAGACATGGAAGAAATGATTAGAACACTAGAAGGAGAAACATGGAAGCGCAGTGTTAACAGAAGATAGTATCAAAGAAATGGCAGTCAGTGGGCTGACAGCTTCTTAAAAGCAAGGACAATTTGTGGTTCATCTTTATATCTTCTAAAGTGCCTAACAGTACTTTGCATGGAATAAAAACTCAATAAATGCTAAATGAGGTATACATGTCATCACTCCTTGTCTGGACTATTGCATTAGCCTCTGAAGTGGCCTCCCTAGAAGAATGCAAGCTCCTGGAGGGCAGAGACTCATTTTTCAATTCATCCTTAACAATTAACACAGGGCCTCACATATAGTACGTGTCAGCAGAAAAACATGCTTATTGAGCTGGGGCAATTCCCATTTACTGGAATAGACACTGTGTATGTATATTTTGAGGGCTACAACCAGTAATTGAATACTAATAGGGCTCACAGTGCCTCTTTTATCTATACTGCTAGACAGTCATTATGTTTGCTTTTTAGGATGTCAGGTCCTACATAAGTTTTTCCAGCTGCTTAATATAGCGTCACTAAAAGGGATAGGTCTTACCTGGCCATGGAAGAGTACATAGAACGTTTACTTCCTTCGTAATGTGGATCAGTGGTGCTTAAAGTTGCAAGGATCCGTAGTGAAAATGTTATGATACAGAACTGGGTAATTCAAGCATGAAGGTTATTTTGCTTTGAATCTAGCAAGCTTGTAAAGATAGCCAAACTTGAAGGTAGCCTTGAAACAGGCTTTCATAGCTGACAGGAAAATTATCAATGAGTTTCCTTTCTCATCAACATTATATAGAGGTATGCAAAGAGAACAACGAGGTATTTCCATATTATGCTTTATGAAATTATGCTAATAAGAATTTGCAAGATGAAATCTTTCATGAAATCTGTTACACAACCATAGCAATGCTTCTGAATTAAACTGCAATTTACATTGGATAAGATCTTGTACTACCAAAGAAAACTTGCTAAGAATTGTTGTTAGTAATAACAATCCCCCACTAAAGTCTTTCTTAAGTGCCTCACTATGTTGTGGAGGTGACTCTGGGCTGAATAAATCCTGTGTGAAATTAGGCTAATAAGAATTTGCATGGTGACAGCTTTGATGAAATAAATGTATTTCATATAAAAACCTTTGCTAATATCTATACAAATTGTAAAGGAACTACCAAGTTAAAGATGAATGGTGTTTTTGTTTGTCTGACGACTTGCATAGCTAAGTTTGGGGGTTACTTTCTTGGCCATCGGGTGGTGAATTTAGGAGACTATGGCAATTCATAAATACTATGTGTGGAAGTATCTACATTTGTCAGCGGAGTAATTATAGAAATGAAGTGAAGGATCCTTAATATTTAAGTATAATAATATGAACTCACATTTACATAGGACTTTACTGTTTACAAAGTACTTTTACGGTTTGCAAAGCACGTTAAGATGAGATGATTGTTTTGTAAGACTTTGTTAATGAAACATTTCTGAAATGAAAAACAGAAAATTAAGGTCTGGAAGCAGAGGAGTTTAATCTCAAAAATGAAAGCCAATTAGAAAACATAACAAGTGAGGAAGATATTTACCAATAAGGTATCTAAATGCAGGTTCTCCTTCAGATCCTAGAATTTTAATCTTGTGGAAAACGGGGAAGGTTACTCCATAGTTTGATTTTACAAAAGCTTCTATTTCGTGACTGGGGCGGGGCTCCGATTCTCCAAACTGATTGCACGGGAAAGCAAGGACGTTGAAGTGGAAGGATCCGAATTCTCGGTGCAGTTCCTGCAGGGCTAAGTAATTCCTGTCTGTGTGCTGGCAGTTACTGGCCACGTTTACAATCAGTGATGCCTCCGGGGAAAAAGAGAAAGGCCAACCAGAAGGTGAAACATTTTCATAAAAACTGCAAGTTCAAAGAACAAAAACAACTTCGGACAAAGCAGCTCCTCTTTGGTTCCATTACATTTCTCAGTAAATATTTATAAAACAACATGTGCTAGGACTTAATAGCATTATATCACTGGTTAAGAAACCCTGGGAGTGCAAAAAAGGAGAACCTTTAAAGTTTTAGTGATATAAGTAACTTTTTTGTTGTATCTGCACTTTCATATAAAACCTATTAAGTCATATATTCCTATCTCCATCCCCATCCCTATCTCTCCTTTCCCCCCTCCCCCATTAATCTCTAAATGATCCAAAGCATTAACACAAACAAGAGGTTTCTTTTAACATTCAGAAAATGAAAAAAAGAGAACCGAATTTTATCTGGCTTGTGACATTATTTCAAATCTTGCTTTCCTTAGGGCTTAAAGGGACGTGTACTGAGAGTTCCCCCTGGGTAACGCCTTAGTAGTAACTAAATCCATCAATCCCTCCTCACCAAGTGTTACTATTACCGGATGTAAAGTTAAGACGCGGATTCTGCAAAGAGGATACAAAGTATCTGGAAAGGCATATAAATGAAAACCACAAGGCGCTACTCACTTTGCCCCGGTACTTTTCCAAGGAAACAGTCCTTCCCCTGGAGTCCTTCACTTCGAAAGAATAAAAGTCTTGGATTTTTGGCTTCAGGTACCTCAGCTGCAGCAGGAACAAGGTCCCGGAGCACAGGACCATGGACAACAGGACCGCGATCACCCTGGCCTTGGGGACGGAGCATTTCAATGGGGTCGCGGCCAGAGGCTCCATTTTGCGGGGCTCGCGGGCGGCGTCGGCAGGCCTGTAGTGGGAGGAGGAGCCCAAACCCTAGGCCGGCCGCCGCCCCAGCTGCGGCCTCGCCAAAGCGGCCAAGGGTGCCGGAGCCCCGCTCGGTCCGGAGGGCGCGGGAGGAGGCTGCCGAAGGGGCTTCGGCGGTGACACGACGAGAACCCGGGAACGGACAGGCCCCTAACTTGTAACTGTCCCCCTGGCTCTCAAAAGAAGCCAGACGCCAGTAGATGGCGCTGCAGCAGCTCGAAAGCCCCTGCGAGGCTCCGGCGCGAGTGGAGGAGGACGGTAGGGCGTGGAGCTGGAAAGGGACCCAGGGAGCATCCGCTCAGCTCCCCTCCTACCATTGGGGCTGAGGACGGGCTTCCTAAGACGCGGAGGGATGTTCTGGGCGCCGTGATGTCGTAGAGGCTGAATGAGATCCTTGGGATTTAAAATGGGGAAGCCAGGATTCTGGTGCACACAAAACAAACCGAAAAAACCCAAACCCCAAGCGTTCTCTAGACGTCTGTGTGGAGAAATAAATTAACGAAAAAAAAAGACATAACGGATTTCTGGGGAAGGGAGAGAATTTGGAACTCAAAATTTTAAAAACATGTTAAAATGTTTTTACACATAACTGGAAATATTGCTTTAGCCCTTTATCTCAGCTTCTCAAAGAGTTAGTGTTTATAATCCACCTCCACACCATTTTGCTACATACACAAATAATCCCATTACATTTAACTCAATGAAAAACTATTTCGCATCAACTACGTTCAAGGTGCCTTTGTAGGCTCAGGTTACAAAAATGAAAAATAATGATCTTTGCCGTCTAATTACTTACAATTTTGTAAGGGAGTATGAAATAATATGGATGAGTTTAATGTGAATTAGAGTATCCAGAAAGTCAAAGAAAAGGGGCCCACCTGCATTGGGGCTTGGAGATGGAGAAGAATTTCAGTAGAGAGAAATGACATTGAGAGTCTGATGCAGGCAGGAAGGATAGTGCGCATGAAAAGCTCAGTGGCCAAAGATCTCTGTAAGTATGTTGAGAATTCAAAAATGCCATTAGGAGGAAGGCCATCTAATGCTGATCAGAGGAGGAAGAGATAAGTTGTGGTGGTTGAGTGACTCTCAATTACAAATAATCACCAGATATGAACTAGGTGGAATACTATCTTCCTAGGAAATACATCTGAGATATGATGGACAGTCCAATCAATGACAATTACCCACTTCTTATGATTCAAGTGCAGACAAATTCTATTTTTCCTTTTTTTAAATTTATTTAAAATGTTCATTGATATCTCTTGTTTTTATATCATCCTTGTGAGTCATCCCTTATGATAAAGAGTGAAAAAGAAAAAAAATTGAGCAAAACTAATAACATATGAACCATCTGACAGTATAGTTCATGTTTCATTTCCATTGTCCCCTATGTTTGCAAAAACAGGAGGGGTTAATTGTCTTATCTCTTCTCTGGAGCCAAGTTTGGTCATAATTTCCCCCCTTTTTTGTTCTTTCAATTTACATTATTGTAGCCAGTGTATATATTGTTTTTCTGGTTCTGCTTACTTTCCAGTGAATCAATTAATATAAATCTTCTCACACTTTGAATTCTTGATACCCATTGTTTCATATGGAACAGTTATATTTCATTATATTTGTGTACTAAAATTTGTTTAGCCATTCCATAATGAGAATTCATGACCATAGCTGTGTATACATAAGTATTGGTGATAAGGTAAAATAAAATATTGATAAAAGGAGGTAAATCTGACTTCCTAGGTATTCTTAATAATAAGTGGCATTGCAATGTGACATATGACTGGAATTTGACTATTCAAAAATGACAGATGGGATAAGTATATCAAGAAGTTATGCTTATATAAAGAAATCTGAACTAGACAGAGGAAGCATCGTGAAAAGCAATTAGATGAGGTTAAATATAGATAAAAATAGGATGGTGTGGTCAAAGCAATATACTGGGCCTGAAGGAGGAAATGATTGATAAGTTTGGGAAGTAGATAATAAGCTTGGCATATGGCATCACAGTACGGTGTTTGGTACTGGTTGGCTATTAGAATCTTTTCTTTTTTGTTACTAAAAGCAAAGATATATTCTTGACATGCTTAAATAATAATTTAATTCTGGATGGAGAAAAGGAGGGCTGTATCTATCTGAAGTTTAAATCCTTGCTGAGTATCCTTGCTATATCCTTGCTGAATGTCCTTTCCGTGCTGTGGTGAAGTGTCAAATAGTCTAGACGGTCTCATTTTGTTTTGATCCTGAGCCTGAACCACCGGGCTGTACTGAATCAGGCCTAATCTCCTCCCCGACTCCTCCAGGAATCTTGGCAGGAATTGTCTATGTATCTTAAAGTTTGTGATAGATAGACAAGGAGGGGAAAGCTGGGCACAGTATGATGCCCGCCCCAGACTTTGTCATGGTTGTTCAGTTGTTTCAGTCATGTCTGATTCTTCATCACCCTATTTGGGGTTTTCTTGGCAGAGATATGGGAGTGGTTTGCCATCTCCTTTTCCAGCTCATTTTACAGATGAGGAAACCGAGGCAAACAGGGTTAAGTGACTTGCCTAGGGTCACACAGCTAGTAGATGTCTGAGGCCAGATTTGAAGTCTGCCTGACTTGCAGACTGGCACTTTATCCACTGTGACACCTAGCTACCTGCCTTGATTTTGCGGCACTGTATTTTAAGAATTCAGATAGTACGTAGGTAGGATCTCGTGGTAAAAAATTCTACAAGGTCTACAGAAGATTGTGTTCATTCTTCGTAGTCGAAGAAGATCATGCATGCCATCAGAGAAATGATGGCAAGACTTGCAAGGTCTAGGAGTAATAATGAAGTACTCTCAAGGGTGGAATTGGGATGACAAACACAAATGATTCCAATGACACTCAACTACCCAAATCTTATTTTGCTTCTGTTTTGTTTTCTACCAAAGAGAATAACTTTTTTGCCTTGAAAGGGTAGAATAAAGATGGTTAACAGGGAGTTGAAATCTCAGAAAAGTAAGAAGGCATTAGGAGTTCTAGATGCCCTCAATGAATTCAAATCATTAGGCTTGAAAATATACACTACATGCCAGGGTGCTGAAAAAAATCGTGTGTTTATGTGTGTGTGTTTTAAATTAAGAATAACAAGAGAGGTGCATTATTTATACTGTAGACTTGTCAACTTAGTTTTGATTCTGGGCAAATTCTAGAATGAAATGTTAAAGAGATGGTTTTTGAGTGCATAGAAAGGGAATCAATGATAACTAAGAGTCAGCGTGCCTTTATCAGGAATATGTCAAATACCATTACAACCTTTTGTCAGGATTACTAGGTTGATGGACCATGGATTTCCACAGACATAATATACTTTGGCTTGAGCAGCGCATTTGCTAGTATGTTTTTCTTTCCAAGTAGACAAGTTATAGTTATATAGATATTGATATCATGTCAATTAGTAAAGTTAGTTGGATTTGGAACTTTTTGAATAGTGCTAGTCAATAATAATGAACAAATTAATGTCAGCTTAGAGGGTGGTCTTGAAAAATGCATTTTTATCGAGGGCCTTCATCATCTATGACTAATGCAGTAATTTGGAGGAAAGAATAGTTGTCATGCTTATCACATTTTTTGATGGCACGAGACTGGGAGGGAGAGTTTAAATACTGGATCACAAAGTCAGAATTTTGACAGGTGGGCCAAATCCAGTAACATGAAAGTTATTGTAATAAGTATGAAGTCTCACATTTGGGTTCAAAAAATAACATTTTCGAAGTCTATGTCTGAGGAAGCATGGATGAACAACAGCTTGCATAACAGAATCTTGGGACTTTAATGAATTGTAAACTCAGTGAAGTAATAGCATGATATGACAGTCAAAAAACAAATGTTCAGAATGTTAGAGATATTATAGAACTAAAATAAATAGGACTTAGCAACTGCTAGAATGTGAATGGTAGAGGAGAGGGAAGAGTCTAATATATATTTCATGTTTTGAGCGTGATTGAACTGGGAGAATGATAGGCCTCAATATCCTTATTTGCAAGAAGAGAGAACTAGATCAGATGGCCTCTGAAGTTCCTTACAATTCTAGATCTATGATGCAATGATGAAACATGAAGAGTTAATTTTTTTTTTGTCATGTTGAACTTGAGGCATCAGCAGGACACACAAGTGGAGAAGTCCGTCCAATGAATAATTGGGATTTCTGGACTGAAGCTGAGAGGTGAGGTCTGGGCAGAGATATTTGGGAATCATTCATATGGTAGTGATAATGGAAGCCTTGGAAGTAAACAATTGCCAAGAAAGAAAGTTCAGAGAGAAAAAGAGAAGACAGACATGGATATAACTTTGAATAGATTGCCCACAATTGGGTAACAGAAAGAACAGAAATGGATCAATAAGTTAGCAAAGGAGGGGAAAGAAGAAAATCAGAGAGAGCAATCAATATATGTTGGTTTATAATGAATTGGTAGGTTTCACAATAGGTAGATTTTCCTGAGATGAATGGAAAGGTCAGAAGGAGGAAACATGGCTGGTGGGGGTGAGTGTGGAGTAATTTCGAAAGAGAAGGTGTGGTTCTGACCTCTAGCGTTATGGGAAATGACTGCTAAGCCCTGCAAGGTGAAAAGTCCAAAGGATGGAGGAAGAGGAACAATGCTGGTGTCAACTCAAGATGGATGCTGGTAGGGTAGTAGTTTAGGCATAGAAGGATAGATTTTGGGAATGCTGTAAAGGCAAAAATGGTACAATTTGGCATTGGATGTTGTGCATAGCAAAGTCAACAGTGACAAGTAAATGAACCTGAAGTTTCTTGCTGAGGAAGGAAAACTATGTGATGGTACTGACTATTTCAAGTCTTCATATTTTAGTTTAAAATGTTATTGAGATACTTCAGTCTTCTCATTTGAATTTAAAATGATATTGAGATACTTAGTTTAAAATTTTTTGTAGCAGGAGGGGCCAAGAGAAAGTTCAGATTATATTATATTCAATATATTCAATATATCAATTATATTCTTTACAGTAGTCTACTTCGTCTCCTTACCCCCTATGGAACTGATTTATTGCCTTTTATTCAAGCATTTACCTAATTGTGCTACTTAGAGAGATAGAGAGAGAAGGAGACAGTGACAGAGAGAGAGAGAGAGAGAAAGAAACAGGGAGACAGAGAGCGACAGAGAACAAAAGACAGAGAGAAAAAGCCACAAATGCATTAGCTGTAATGATGGTTATTAAATATTTTTTATGAACAATGTACTAGATGAATTCTGTTACAGTGAATAATAAATATTTCCTTCTGGGTATGTTCATAATTTTTGGATGGTGAGCCATTTGGGAGGCGATAGTTGAGAGTGTATTGGATCATCTCTGTTAATTTTATCTTCACTAGTGGAAAGACTTTAGCATCATTCTTTTGCCTTTTCTGACATTTCCAGATTCCCCCCCCACCCACTGAATATGTATGCCAGATTATTTATCACCAGAGATATTTGTTTCTATTTTCCCAGTTGTTTCATTTTGTTATTTCCTGACCTTATTTTTACCCTCTCTCTAGGTTCCTTTCTATTTATTTTTTGGCCAGTGTACTCCAAATTCCTCCCAATTTAGTGTCAACGTAATGTGAACTTTAAAGGTAAACAAGTCAAACAGACTTGCTTGGGGTATCAAGCGATCCATCCTTTTCCCCTTCTTTGTCTTGTTTTTCTCATCTTCCTCTTCCTCTCTATTAATAAATACTTGAGTCGTTCCAAACTATGCGATAGGCATTTCCTCCAAGGGAGATCCTGCATCCAAAGTGTAAAAACAGTGGAGAATGAAATGGTATAATCTAGTGGGAGGGCATGCTCCTCGGGGCCCTCTTACGATGTACACAGTGAAGGGGGCGGCTGAGCAGCATTTTTGAATCAATTTGGCTATTAATGCAAATAATTCTGACCCTCACCTAGACTCTCTTTACAAAATTAAATAAGACATATGTCAAATTCAACGAAGACTAAACATTACAGGTTGCAAAATTATGTTGTGAGTAATGTAGCGTCTGCTGAAACACCTCCAGTGACAGAGAATGTATTACTTTGCAAGATAGCCCATCAGAGAGCCATAGAATTGGACTCAGTGGCTTAGTACTTATGTAGCCTTGGACAAATAGCTTTCCTCTTTGGACTCCACTGGCTCTTCTAGCTATAAGGGCCACCTAATCCAATCTGAATCTAAACAGGAATGCTTTCTATAGTATCCCCAACAAGAGGTGTGGTTACTCAGCTTCAACTGCTCTAGGGAAGGGAAACCCAGATTATCCTGAAGCAGCCCACTGAACTGTTTGGGAGGATGTCCCTTATTTCAAGTGGGACTCTGCAACTTTCATCCAGTGATCCTGGCTCCATCCTTTGGGGCTAACTAAACAGAACCATTCTGTCTTCTACATTATGACTTGTAAAATACTTGAAAAGAGCTATCATGACCACTTCTCCTCCACAAACTTTCTCTTTTTCAGGCTAAACATCTCCAGTTTCTCCATCTGATGCTCATCCCCTTGTTTCAGAAGTCCTCATGTTCTGGTTGCCTTCCTGTAGGCAGGCTTGTCAATGTCCTTCTTAAAATGGTGCACCAGAATGGAACATAATTCTCCAGTTATGATATGACTCCAGCTGTGTACAATGTATAGTGCTTCTGGAACCTCTCTCACATTAACATAACTTAAGACTAAGTTAATTTTTTTTATTTGGGTCGTGCTATTTACTCATATTTAGCTACTGTAGTTCCCTAACCTCCTCAAATCCGGTTCATCCCTCATCCCCTGTTGCTTGTTTCATTTGAAGCAGTTGCATCTTCACTCTCAGACAAAGACGCACATTTTTTTTTTGCTCCACCCGGTTTTAGATCCCTTAACTTTGCTTTTACTGAAATCTTGTTTGTTTTTCCATGAGAACTGGGCCTCCCTAGTGTCTTTCCCAGGCTGGAAGTGCAGGAACACTCACAGGCCCTCTCTGTTGAGTGGCATTGAAGCTTTGACTTACTGTGTGTCTGACCTGAGCCCATTGTACCTCCTGAGTGAGAGCCTGATGATGCTCCATTCCTGGGGCCTCACCACAGTGGTGCCAGACTTATTCAGAATACCCAATCCACTCCAGCCCTACTGCAGCTCAGATTTTGGGAACTTGGTCAGCCCCCGCTTCCCTGCCCCAACCCAGGAGCAGGGATTACAGGTGGGGCCACCATGCCCAGCCTGATAGGTTTGAAAAATCAAATCTTTCTCTTTTACATTTTTCTTGCTTAGTCTAGGTCAGAGCTTGATTTTTGGTACTCCATTTTCCTAATCCCCTCCTCTCATTGCTAGGATGACACCTTGCTTTCAAGAAATGTTAATCACTTCATCTCCCTCTCCCCTCTTTCTTTTCTCTAGGGTACTTCTGTCTGATCACCAGAGCCTGTTTTCTCTTTGTTCCCTCCAGTATCCTTAGATGAAGTAGGACTTCTAAATACTCCCCAAAGACTATCTCCTTATTGTATCATGTAAACGACGAGACTTAGGCCACCTGGCCTTTTTGTTCTATGTGTCAGCGTTTTATCTTTAAACCTCCTTTGTCTATTGTTCAAAAATGCTCAACTCTGGCTTTCTCGAGAGGAAGGCCAAAGTAAGCCATCTTGCCAAAGGTCTGTTTTCTTTCACATTTCCTCAGGTCCAAAAGATAAGTTATCCTATGGTGTAAGCTATTTTCCTTTTTTTTTTTTTTTGGAATATAAATAACATTCTAGTCTTTTATTTCTTTTCATCAAAGAGTGTCGTTGTTCAGTTAGTTTTCAGTCATGTCTGAGTTTTTGTAACCCTGTTTGGGATTTTATTGACAACTGGGTTAGTTAATTTGGCTCTTTTCTTCCAGCATCCTGTGGATTCTGTTGATTTCCACTTCGTCCTCTAATTCTATACGATGAGGACATTTTCTTGTATGATTCATGAACTGTGACATTCAGGTTCTTTGCTTTATCATTTTTTTCTTAATTTTTATCCTCAAGATCAATTATTTTGGTTAAGCATTCTTCAGATTTTGCCATCTAATGAAGTTGCTATTTCTTGTTCTGTTATCTGTTCTGAACTATTGATTACCTTGTTGGTTTTTTTGAATTTTTATTTAAGATTTTACGCCTTATCTTTTCCCTTAAGTCTTTTATTAAACTTTTCAGTCACTCCAGTTCTTGCATTTTGCATCTAACTTATGAGGCTGGTTGTAATTAGGACAGTATTATTCCCTTCTGAGATTTCTTCTCACAATCTTTTATTCCTTAATATTCCTTTCAATACAATCAGGATTTTTTGTTTTGTTTGTTTAACTACATATTTCTTCAGTCTCTGATTTTCTTTGCTGTGGGTTTTTGTTTGTGAGGCTTTCTTTTTCCCTTCTCTTTTTGGGGGCTTTTAAATTTTGCTCGGTATTGCTATGGTTTTGTTGTTTTGAGGTGATGGAGATTGGAACTCTTGCAAAACATTTTGGGACGGCCTGGCACTTCAATTTGTTTGAAGGAGTTAGTCGTTTCCAGTTATTTCTTATATAATTTTGGGCTTCATTTATTTCCTGATTTTTAAAAATCCTTTCCACTTTGAAGCTCATTCTCCCTGGTGGGCAAGATGGAGACAAAAGAGGAGTCAGTTTCCTCAATTTTTCTGAAAGTCCTTGAGTCTTTATTTATTTTGATCTTTTAGCTCTATCAATCACGTTTAGGGCAACAAATGGAGGCAGTGACAGCAGCATTAGGATATAGAATCTGGATTTTGTTTCATTGGGCGTATGGCATTTACCATGAAATTCACTGGCAACATTTGAAAAAAACAGCAACAACTTACGCTCCTCTACCCCCACCCCTCCATAGACTCCTCTTCTTTTTTTTTGGTTGTTGCTCAGTATTTTCAGTGTTGTCTGAAATCCATTATGATTTTTTTTTTGGCAGAAATACTGGAGTGGTTTGCCATTTCCTTCTCCATGTCATTTTATAGATGAGGAAATTGAGGCAAACAGGGTCAAGTGACTTGCCCAGAGTCACACAGCTTGTAAGTATCTTTGGTCAGATTTGAACTTAGGAAGATGAGTCTTCAGGACCAGGCATCTATCCACTGTGCCACTTGTTGATATTTTTGGTTTTTTATATTACTGTAGTTATCCTTTATATTCTTCCCCCCTTCTCTCTATCCTATATGGCAAATGGTATTTCTTTAGAAAGAAAAAAAATCAGCACAACTGATTAATACTCAAAAAGTCCCAAAACATGAGCGATGTGTAACGCCTGTGGGCCTCCTGCTCTTTCCTTACTTAAAAAAATGGAAACCACTTTATTTTCTATTCTTTGCCATAATTTCAGTATAACTTATGAGACTCAAATGATTATTTTCAGAACCTCATGGTAATGCAGTAAGTTGGCACAATGTAATTTTTGAAAGAGAGCTGGTATATATCTTTTATTATTGCTGTTACATAAAGAACCTGAGTTTTCAACACAACAAACAATTCTCAGTAAATATAAAATAACAACACACGTTTGATTGAATTACAACTGGAAGCTGCTCCTTGCAAGGGGGTGGAGGAGGAATTCCTTAAGGATGTATGGTAAAAGCATTTGGGAGAATGTTGGCTGAAGGGGGATGCCTGGAAAAAGCTTTACTGAAATTTCTGCAATTTAAACTGCGGTCCCTGGAAATAATAAGGTAGTGGTATGAGGCTTGTTTGAACTCTGGTAACTTAAGACCAGTTAATCTGTGTTGTGTCAGACAAACTGAGCCTTCTTTTAGAAATATTTTATTTTTACTTATTTTTGGCGACCACAGGTGACAGCCCTTTGTTGTCATGTTGTTCTATAAACAGGAATCAGATGTAGCTGATACTACATATTCCAAGTTCAAAAGCAATATTGTGAAGAGACAGACAGCCGCGATGCCTGTTGCTAGTAGCCCAATAACCACTAGAGGGCAGCAGGTCTCCACTGGAAACTGTGCAGCTCACTCTGGGGAGGATCGTTCTCTGGATCCGAAGGATGCTTCTGGATCAGAGTTGGAGAAAACACAGGAGGAAGTGAACGTGATTCTTGGTAAGAATATAATACTGTGGACCGTTTCTGAATGGTTTAAAAGAAGGGGCATTCTGTTACTTACGACCTTGTGTGACCTTGGACAAGTCTTACTTAGACGGGTCCAAAGTTCCTCATTTGTAAAATGGGGGATGTTGGAGTAGAGGTAAACTGTCAAACTTTTGTCCTCCACTCCTGCAGCCCCATCCTTCTCTCCCCCGCCCTGGACTAGAACCGTGATCCTATTAAGTCATGTCTTGTGACTCTGAATTTAATGATGTTTCTTTTTTGTAATTTAATTTAAATTTTTGGTTATATTTTAAGATTGACAGTGTCTCCCTCCCTCCTCATTTAATGCTATTTCTGCTCCACACAAATTATAAAAATATGAGTTATTTTGTATTTACCCCACCTGTGTTTCTCTTTCCATTCCAAATGATTAGAAATTTCCAAAGAATAGGAGCATCAGCTTAGTGTGCAAGGAGAATATAATTTGACTTGAAAACTTCTCTTAGGCTTATTTTGATATATTATCTCTTCTAAATCACTATGACCTCTTAAAGAGATGCTTTCGATCTGTTTTGAAAATTGTTTTTATCATTCTGGGAAGAGATTCATTTGCTAGTTCTTGGTGGCTAAGGAAATTCACTGATGTTGAAATAATCAAGTGTCTAATTTGTAGGTTACCTATAATTTCTTGGGGTGGGGTAAGGGAAGAAAGTAACTGGAAAGTTCTATACACTGTGGTTGAATTAGAATTCAAGTTGTCACTGTCTCTAATCAAAGCTCCCCATCATGGGCCCCATACATGGAGAGAGGACAATCCAGGAGTCTGGAGTACTTAGCCAGGGACTCCCGCCCCACTCTCCTTCCTCAGAAGATTGGAACCGGTCAGGAGAGTGGGAATGAGCAAATGTTTTTAGAGGAGTACCCTGTCATCTAGGGGAGAATAAAAGGAGGGGGAAGGAGAGAAAGAGTGGAGGAAGAGAGAGACAGAGAGAGAAAGGGAGAAACGATTCTGAGAAAGAAAAGGAAAGAAAAGGACAAGATGAGGTTAGAGAAAAAAGAGGAAGGAGGGAGAAGGAAACAGAAAGAAAAGAAAAAATTGAGATTGGTAAGAGCAGAGGAAAGAAATAAAGCAGAGCAGAGAGATGGATGAAGAGGGGAAGAGAGAAGATGCTTATGACCTTACATTAGGCAGGGCTTGGAATTGGGCACTTCCTTAAAGGGGCTGGCCCCAATTTTGACAGACAGGAATTCTGGTATCAACCTATCGGATCTTAGAAGTGTGGACTTCCTCTAGACCAATTCTTTGAAGACTTTCCAAGCCCCTTTTCATTTTCTTTTATCCAGGTGTCTAAATAAATGTTAATCCTGGACTTTAATTCATTTTGATCATTGTTTTTCCCTTCTGAAGCAGGCATTTCTTTGTTCATCCAGTACATAGGTTCCAGCTATTGTTAAAAAGGCTCAGTGACCTTAAGGTCTAAGCAGACTTAACTTGGAATTCAGGCATCTGGGAGAAATTGAGTTAAGTGGGGAGGAGAGACAGTAACCCTGCTCTGCTGCTGGAAAGCCCGAACATGCCGCTAACCCTTCTGAACCTGATGCTGGTCCTTGACAGTCTGCATGGCCGGGGCCTGGAAGAATGCTATGGACAATCATTTCTGATCAGTTATAGTAATGGTAGCATGGCCATTGAGGAAGATGGGCACCAGGAGAGGAGTATGACCCTGTTATGGGATTCTTTGGTTTTAGTACAGGGCAGGGGAGAGAGGGATGGTACTGCAGATGTGGAGGACAAATGTTTTAAGGAAGCATGCCCCCATTGGAAGTAGGCACCCTGAGTCAAGCTCAGGTTGCCCTGGGCTTGTTATAGCTCTTGACTTAAAAGGCAATTAAAATTTTAAACTACTAAAATTCCATGTAATAATAATTTTTATGAAAGAATCTCCTAACCGCTAGGCTTCATGGATAGTGCCTAACAGATTGCTTGGTGCCTCTTTACTCCTACCCTCTCACTTGGGGAGGAATCTAAGACTGACAGTCACAGAGTTCTTGAGAGCTGATGACTTTATAGGCATTCATTTGGTATATTAATGCTAATAGAAGGAGATATTATCATTGCTGTCAATATTCATGTTACTGTGGTAGGAGGAGGGTCTTCAGGCTACTCTTTTCCAATAAGAAAAGCTTGCTCCTTTATCTATGTCTGTGTCTGTACAGTGGTTTGGGAAACTTGTTTTTTTTTTAATTATTTATTTCCCAGAATCCTCACTGGCCTCCTTTAAGATTTTACTAACCTGAATTTGGGTCCCTATGCCAAGATTTTAAATTAATTAACTAATGTAACACAATGAGTTGAAGCACCCGCTATTGTGGAGCACATGGAGAGCAGAGAGGACTTTCTACAAGGGAATGAAGGCACTTTTCTATAATATGAAGAATAAAGATAACTCTAAATGGTGAAAGGGATGTTCTGTGTAGCTACAGATAAGACAGCAGGAGTGATCAAAGAGATGATGCTTTTGAAAGATTTTTGACGTTCCTAAGTAGTTCTTTGTTTTTGTAATAGGGACAGGTCCCCTAGAAACGAGGTAGCTCGTACTCAGTGGAGAAAGCTTCCGGACATTAGACTCCTGTGGGACTTTAAGCCTAGACTGGGCACTTTGTCAGATACTGTGGATTTAGAAAAGGAAAAAAAGAGTTTGGGAAAGAGCTGGAGGTTAAAAAAAAATGGGTAGTGAGCATGGAAAGAACAGTTTTGGAGTATTTGTGAGGTTCTGGGAATGGACTGGGAGAGATAGAAGGTGTGGGCTGTGGTCAGAGCAGAGAGATCAAAGGGGAGGTGCATGGTGAACCGCGTACTTCTATGTCAAGCAGAATTTCGATGATTTCAGATACAAGCTGAGAGGTTTTTTAGCAGATTACAGCCTGTCCTGGGATGTTTGCAGATTTCTGTAATAAGAATACCCTGAAAGGAGATGACTCATTAACAGGTTTCTCCTCTCTCTTCCCCCCACCTCTTCCCCGCCCCCCTAACCCCGACCCCTCCCAAGCCCTTATATGTTTTCCCTGAGAGGGTTTTATTCGATGAGACATAGGAGTTGTATCTGTTTTTTGTAGCTGGGAATGATCCTATTACTTGACACCCTGTCCTTATTTACATTGCTTTTCTTTTTAATTTTTTCAGATAAATAATTCTTTTAATACAAACATATCCATGAAACCACATTACCTCCTTTTTATCTACTTAGAGGCAGAGCATTATAATGGCTAGAGAGCTGGAGTTGAAACTTAAGAGCTGGATTCAAGTTGTTCCTCTGATAAAAGTCATGTGACCCTGGGCAAGCTTTGAGAATTTTAAGCAACAAGCCTTTATTTGTTCTCTGGACCTTTACATTTTTTCCCCCCAAATAGAAGACATTATCCTAGCTCCTTCATGCACATTAGTGTAAATCTCTAAAATTCTTTGGCAATTTTGAGAAAACAATTGATTATAAATTTTGAAAAGTTAATCTAGGGGGAGGTAGGAGTTGTTAGCATTTTTACAAAGAAATGGGAGTAAAATCAGTACCAAACCAAAACAGAAAGGACCTTGACTCCATGGTAAATGAAGACAAGCTGAAAGAACTGGGTATGTTTCGCACAGGATAAAGGAGAATGGGTGGGGATGGGGAGGTGTGAGGATTGCACAGCTATCTCAAAAACTGAAGGGTTATGAAGGGGAGGAGGGATGAGACTCACTCCACCCACTGTGCCCTGAGCCACAACACCCCGCTTAAAGCAGGAACAGTGGGGAGAAGTTGCAATGAGGTATATTTAGACCTGGTGTTAGGAAAGACTTCCCAACACTTTACTCTCCAGCAGCAGAGTGAGCTGCCTTAAAGGGTGGTAGCTCTTTAGAGCTCTTCAATCAATTGTCCACTTACTAAGAGTGGGAAGTCTTTTTGTGTATGGATTGAGTTAGATGGAGGTCCATTCCAATGTTTCAAAACCTCACTGCTTACTTCCACTTTTGGATAGTTCTGTTAGGAAGTCTTTTGTTAGATCAAGCTAAAATCTGCCACGAGTGCTTTTATGTTGTTCAGTTATGTGCAACTCTTCATGACCCCATTTGAGATTTTCTTGGCAGAGAAACTGGAGCCATTTTTTTTTCCAGGTAATTTTACAGATGAGGAAACTGAGACAAAGTTAAGTGATTTGCCCAAGGCCATGCAGCTAATTTAAATGTCTGAGACTGGATTTGAACTCAGGAAGATGAGTCTTCCTGCCTCCAGGACAGGCACTCTATCCATTGCACCACCTAGCTGTCCCAAATTGATTAAGAACTTTTGACAAATAATCTGATTTGTTTGACTGATTAATATGATTTGTTTGACTGATTAATTTGATAGGTGTATTCTCATATGATAAAGCAATTAAACTGAGTCCATTTTCTTATTTTGCCTTTCAGAAATCTTTATCTTTCCTCAGCTCAGGTACTACCTGAAGCCTCCCTTGGTTTCCCTAGCTGAAGGCATTCTTCTTTTCAAAATTTTCTCTTTATACTTTGTTGAGGTTTCTACCACTACCTAAGGTGAGATCTTACCTCAGACACTTGACACTCACTAGCTGTGTGACCTTGGGCAAGTCACTTAACCCCAGTTGCCTCATCCTGGGTCATCTCCAGTCATCTGGATGAATATTTGGTCACTGGATTCAGATGGCTCTGGAGGAGAAGTGAGGCTGGTGACCTGCACAGCCCTCCCTCACTCAAAACAAAGTCAAGTGCAGGTCATGTCATCATTTCTCTGAAGGCATGGTTTTCTTTGGCAATGAAAGACTAATATACCACTCCCTAAAACATATTGCACAGAACTAGTTGCAGTCTTATAGATGTGGCCCCACAGGCATGTTATAGTTGAATTCGAACGCTGCCATTCTATTGTGCAAAGGATCATATCTGCTTCTTTAGCTCCTGGGTCATAGCATACAGTAAATGCAGTAAAAGCCTCAGGATTACTCATGTTTTCCTTAGACTGTAATGGAAGACTTGGATTTTTGAATCTGAGAGGACTTTATTCACATTACATTTTATCCTATTAGGTTCCCATGGTAAGGCAGTGTGGTATAGTGGATAAGAAAGGGTGACCTCAGAACCTTGAAAAGCTGTGAGTCTTGTCTCTCACACACTGGCTGTGTGACTCAGGGCAAATCATTTAGCCTCTCATTGCTCTTGGCAATTCCATACAAGTGCACATTGCAGGGACAGTGGCCATATGCACTCGTGAGGAGACTCCTCACTGGGAGCCTCTTCCAGTCCTTTATCTGTGTCAGAAGATTAGTTTCTTTTCCTCGATTCTGCTCGTTTCTCTAGCTGGTCAAGACCTCCTGGTACCCCAATCCTGTCATTTAGCCTATTAGCTATCCTTCCCAGTTTTGTGGAATTTTCAATTTTATAAATACTGTATGTCATCTATCATGCAAGTCACTGATAAAAATGTTGGGTAGTAACTTAGAGTCCCTCCAGACTGACATCATTCTTTTTTTATTGGTTTGTTTTTATTTTAGACTCAAACATTAGGATACAAATACACAATAGAGAAAAGAAACAAAGACATATCATAGACCATAAGTAATACATACACCACAGATCAACAGGCAGATCCAACTGTTTCAGTATTACATACATACATAGTTACCAGCAAGAGAAGCACCAACATCTGGGTTTTCAAAGCCAAGGGACTCCTTAATGGTGCCCAGAGTCTCATCTGGCCAAACAAACACTTCCAATGAGTAAGCCCCACAGCAAAATCTCACCTGGAGTATTTATACACTTTTCAGAGCCAGAGGGCATCACAACCCTTGAGAGCCAGTACCTCGTTAACAAAAGGTATGGGCCTTCCTACAAATCCTCCCTAATCAAACTCCCCTTAATGGGCATTAACAATTAATAATTAACCATTAACATTACAGAAGAGAGAACAGACATAGTGTTTTACCCATTTTGAAAGAAAAGTGGAAATGAACAATATCAATTTTAAGGTACTTGATTTGTATGTTGCTCTGACTTAGAAAGCGCTATTTCACATATATTATTTCAGGCTTGAGGGATCTGTGACCTCAACAGTATGAGTATTCTCTCATCAGTGATTACATAGATTATAGCCTATCTGAGCTGCTTTTATCTGTATCTTTCCATAAATCCTCCCTAGGAAAGCTAGTCAACGCACTAGATGCAGGGGTGTACCTGCCACACATAGCCTTCTAGGTCCTTTGACTGAGTCAAGTTTTACAGAACAAATCCTTTTATTATGAGAATTTGTTCTGTGAAATTTGGATTCAGTCAAAGGGCTGCACCTGAGCACCTAGAAGGCCACATGTGGCTTTGAGTCTGTAGGTTCCCCATCCCTGCACTAGAGTAATAATTCTTAACCTTTTTTATGTCCTGAATGCCTTTCACAATATGGCAAAGTCTATAGGGTCCTCCTCTCAGAATAAGATTTTTAAATACATAATATAAAATATCTGAGTTTGCAAAGGAAACCAATTTTACTGAAATACAGTTACCAAAATATTTTTAAAAACAGACTTGTGGATCTCAGGTTTAGAACCTCTGTCCCAGAGGTCTTGCTTTGTTTCTTTTATTGTTTCATGGCTACCAGGGTTGAGTGTCGGCTCTCCCTGACCCCTCCCTTTGGCTACAGGATGCTTTCTTTTTCTCCTCTCTACCCCACCTACTTTTCTGGCAGTGTGTCTTTGATAGCATAGGATCATATCTCTGAAGCTGGAAGGGGTCTCAGCGGCATTTAGTCCAACCTTCTCATTTTACCACATGAGGACCTGCCAGGTTAAATGAATTAGGTCGCAGGGGTAGTGGCATCAGAGAAGGGATTAGAACCCAGGATATTCCCTCCAGAGTTCCATTTCTTTCTCCTCTACCACCCCATTTTTTGATTCCTACTTTGCCACATTAACACAAGGACCACTTGGCCTCTCCATTTAACTTTCAGCTATTGTCTCCCCTAGTAAGGTAAGCAAAGAGGGCAAGGATTGGCTCATTTTTTTATAGATAACCTCATCACTTAGTACAGTACTTCGCATATAGTAAATGCTCTTTAATTAATTAATACCCCTTTTCCTAGTAAGTCATTGTGAATAACATACTGCAACTTACATGCACCATGCATCTTTCCCATTGACTTATGAGTTATGCTCAGAACATTCCCCTAGACTAGGGAGGGGAAGGACACTTCAGGAAACTGAGGCACATGGTCACAGAAACAAAGCAAGGGTTAATTGATGGTTTCCTGAGAATTCAGTGACATTGTGCAACATATTAGCATATCTATTGAGATACACTATGACAGAGTGGGTAAATTCTTAGATTTGGAATCTAGAAGACCTGCGTTCCAAATCTTATTGCTATGTAACCACAGGCAAGTCACTCATTCTTCATTTCCTCATCTGTAAAATGGGGCTAATAGTAACTGCCTCCTAAGGCTGTTTGGCTCAGAAGAGATAGTGTGTGTGTGTGTGTGTGTGTGTGTGTGTGCATCACTTTGTAAACTTTAAAGCACTTTGTACATGTCAGGTTTTTTTATATGCTCAATTGTGGCCTTGTGTGGTGGGTAGGAAAGAGGAAAAAGGAATAGAAAGAACTAAGTAAAAAGTGTACAGCAGAGAACAAAAGAAAACCTACAAGGACGCAAAGTAAAGAGGGACCGCTCTCAACACAATATACAGTGTCTAATATATAGGATTTCTTGAAATAAGTTATTGCTATATCTTTTAAATCCTTTCCTGTGTTCTGCTGTGCATATGACAGTTTTTCTTTTCTTATTTATATTTAAGTTTAATATGTTTCTTTTTCTTTTCTTATGTATTTGAACTTTAGTATTTGTCTAAAATAAAAAAATAAAAATAATTAAAAGAAAAGTAAATGCCAGTTTTTATAATTATGGTAGCCAAAAGCCTGGGTTGACCATGTTCTTTTCCCCAAACACTGGGTGTTGGATTTTGGACTCTACCTCTTGACTTAGAGTAGTTTTGTTGCTACCATTCTTGTGTTTAGACCAGGTCCTTTGACACAGATTGCAGAATCCTGAAGAAACCAATGTAAGTCACAATTTGTTTTTTTAAGAACTTAACCCTCCTGGATGTTTAAAGGATAGTAACTCTGGGACCTTGCATGTGCTGGACCAGGACTTACCAGGTTTTCCTAACCAGGTTGTGTTCCTTGTTGTGTGAGAGATGCCTTCAGGGCAGCCTTCCATTTGGACTTGGCCCCTTGAATGAGGACAACTCCCTTCTCAAGGTTTGCAGTGGAAGGGCTGGGGCCTCTTTTCTGGTTTGAATAAAAATCAAATCTTGTTTTCAGGGTCCCACAGTGATCAGTTTTGGAGGACCTCTGCAGCGTTAAAGTTAAGAAGAAATGATGCTGCTTTAAGGTGTTGGGAGTCATCGAACATCCAATGGAGAAACTGGCAGGACAGTGTTGCTCTGAAAAGTCAGGTAGGTAGGCATTATTGATGTTGAGGTTCAGTGGATTAAGGCCAAGAGGGTAGGAAAGAATTACACACTGCTATTTGACCCTGGGAAATTGATGGAGGTCTTCCTAGACCAGGGGTGGAGAACCTTTGGCTTGGAGGCCACGTGTGGCCTTCTATTCCTTGGGTGTGGCTTTTTCCGCTGAGTCCAAGCTTTACAGAACAACTCCTTTTATTTAGGGGAGGTCACAGGTTCTCCACCCCTGCCCTAGGTGTTGCCCTGTGTACACTACAAAGCATTGGCTCCAGTTTCTGAAGACTGATTATCGATTTCAAAGCAGTTTATAAATGTGAGGTATTAAATAATAAAAACAAGACATGCTGTGGGTAGGATCTTACATCATTTGGTTCTTGTCAGGATGTATATTACCACCAGATCTGACACCTTGGGGACCTCTTACAGGGAGCTGTTAATACATTGCATTGAAAGCATCAAAACTAGGTATATTTTTAGGTGGATCTTAATGTGAAGAAAATGTCAGTGCTCAGTGTTTCATTTTCAAAACAGGAACTGAGCTGGGTAAATGAAAATTCTTAATTTTGGCAAAATCCTGCATTTAGAAATGAATTTAAGGTTAGAGTCAGAGGCACTTCTTCATCTTACTTTGGGATAAACATTTCTTGTGAAAGGAATATTAAAATCATCTGAAAGTAGATTTTAATTGTTTGAACCCACTCAAGAAGACATCATTTTAAATAAATTTCTATGTTGTAAGCTTCCTCCATACAGGTATTTTTTTTTCTGGTGGTGGTGACAGAAACATGGGACTTCAGTACTGGAAGGAGCCTTAAAAGATAATTTAGTGTAATGTCTTTATTTGATAGGTCCAAGATCTTATAGATAGTTAATGATGGAGCTTAGACTCAGGCAGGTTCATTTGTCTCCCACCTCTGTGCTTTTGTGCAGAGCATTCATTCCTGACCACCCCCCACCCCACCTCCCAAGATGTATTTTTTCATGTCTTTCTTTGCCTTTTAGAAATCTTTCTGTTTTCTCAAGGCTCAGCTCGAGTACCATTTCCTTCCTGAAGCCATCCTTAGTTCTCCTAGGTTCTTCCTTTCCAAAATCTCCTAGAGTACCTTGTTTAGATTTCTACCACTTCCTATCTTGTATTATAATTATTTGTGTATGTGTTATATCCCCATCTCCCCCACTGGAACCTAAGGTCCTAAAAGGGTAGGATTGTGTAATTGAAAAAAAAATCTTTGTTTTCTCAGTGCCTAGTGTGGTGCCTTACATGTAGTAGGTGCTTAATAATATTTGTTATTTGCTGGCTTTCCTCACTCTCAATTCAATGCTCACACTATATGCACTGTGCCATCCTGCCTATAAGGTTGGCACCTTATGTTAGTGCCAACTCCCTGTTCACATCCTCCTCTCTGCAAATGAATGGACCATTCACTGCCCCACTGATCTTGGCTTCCTCATTATCTCCATCATTACAGAACAGAGATAATGATAACCGCAAAGTAAGCAGTAAGTTGGCTGCTACACTTGTGGAATTAAGGTGCTTGTTGGCATCATAGTGATGAGGTACAAGCCCAAGTCAAGACCTTTTCCCCTTGGATCAGGAAGGCTTTTGTCCCATTTGTCTGAAGGGCCCCCAGAAAGTCTGGCCTTTGGGAGGGCTCCTTGGATTCCCCTTCCATTTCTTCCAAGTCAGATATTCTCTGTCTTCTCTTTAGCATCTTTTGATATTCCTCTCTTTGATCCTATTACCAGCCACTCCTGTCAAGATCCTGCCTAGAGTCTATCCGTATTCATCCCCCAAGGTACCAGTCATTCCCATACTGCCCCATCAAGACCATTTCTGGGACCCCAGACTAGTTGGGGGCACCTGGTTCTTCCCTCAGTCTTTTTCGATATTTAAGGTCCATCTTGCCTCCATGAAGGCGCTCAGGTTGAATCCAGCACAGACTTTGTCTAGCTGAGATTCTATCTGGCTTGCTTTGCAATACAAGCGTTACAAACGGTGAGGCTCCTTAAGAGTCAACCCAAGGTAGTGAATCTTTAATAAATTTTGTTTTTCTTTGGCTTTAAGAAGGCTTGTGTCGAATTCATTCGAACAGGACCCAATGTGTCGGTATTTTGGGGTTCCCAGAACCCCTGGACCTCATCAATAGTACTTAGAACCATTACTAACCCCCTTTGGCTCTTATTCCAGCACCACTAATGGACCCTGTGCATGATGCCTACTATGTGCAAGGCATGCTGGTGTTAGATGCTAGGGATAGAACTTAAAAACAATCTTTGCCCTGGGGAAACTTCTATTTTACTGGATAAAATGATGTGAATTACTGATGGAATTTGTCATGCTAACGTGTATAGCTCTGTGTGTGTGTGCGCGCACGTGCTGAACTTGGAAATGTGGAGTCAACATAGCAGGAAAGAATGGTAAAGATCCTGAAAATCATCTCTTCTAGATTCCTGTGAACACATGTGGTCTTTCTCTAGTCCTAAAAGGTTGTTTCTGGCTGTCTCCTAGTGGATTTTCCATGTAAGTGTCTAAACTTACTTTGGAGACTGTGAAAATTCTAGTAATCCGAATAACTCTCTGCCAAATTACTCTCTTAAATGGGCTCACTTACGTTATGAATAAAATGTCTAGGAGAGAGCAGCCCCTGGCATATGGAAAGAAGGAATACTTTTTCTTCCGCAGTAGCTTAGATGCTTTTGTGGTTCTCATGGGAGTCAGAACTGGGTCAGAAGTAGAACATGGGTAAGAGCAACCCTGAAAAACTGACCAAGAGAAGTCTTCATAAACATTAGGGATTTATAGATATATTAGGATAACTTTGTATGCCTAAAGAAAAAGCATCTGTCGGATGGCTAATTGTTTTCCTTGACACCATGAAAACAATTTTACAAACCTCAACTGCCCCATTCATAGACTCTTAGGAATAAAAAGGATTTCTTTGGCAATTTAAAAACCTCATGGTGTCCTTCAGCACCCACCTTCTTTCTTAGAAGCTGGGATGATTGTACCCTTGCCCCACACTGTCGCTTGTCCCAGAGCTACTTTTCTCTTTGGAAATATGGTTAAGATTGTATTCTATTGCTTTACTACTCATTTTTCTTCTTGTTAAAGAGGTTACTAGTTCGATGCTAAAAAGACAGAAAAAAAGGAAATGGGAAGAATTTTAGATATTTAAATACATAGGGGATTAAGCTTAATAAGAGGTAATTTTAGTTATCTCTCAGGATTTTGAAGTAAAATTAAAAGAATCCTTAGGGAAAGTATTCTTTTTGCCATAAGAAAAGTAGTAATTTGTGTTATTACTTATTGAATGTCAGAAATACAGATTTCTCAGCTGATTTCTAAAGGCCTCTACAATCTGGCTTCCATTTACCCTCCCAGTCTTGTTTCCTATGTAATGGAGGTCTCAGGAGTTAGTTGCATGCAGTTGTGCGCTGGTAAATGTTTAACACCAAACTTCTCTCCTCACCCCAACGCCCCCAAAAGTATGCAGGACATACTTTTCAATGTAATCTACATTATTAACATTTTCTCCATTACTTTCTTAAGCTGAGGCAATTAACGAAACAATAAATTAAGCCCTCACTTGTAGCATTTGCTGATTTCCAAAGTGTAAACAACTCATTCTACAAATTTAACTATCTTCTCAAGAGAGGCGGCTTGAGCAGGATCTAGCATATTCCTGTTTCCATGTTGTATTTTCTAGAGAGATGAAGGACAAGAGGGAGAGATGAAGGAAAAGAGAGAGAGGTGAAGGAGAAGAGGGGGTTGAAGGAGAAGAGGGTAGTGAAGGAGAAGTGGGGGTGAAGGAGAAGAGGGAGAGCTGAAATGGTTCTTTCTTTATTCTATCGAGTGGACAGCTCTTCCTACTGTGGCCAAGCATCTTGAGACATTCCTTGGCTCTGTTTCTTTAATGGGGATCAAAGGATTTTAACCCAAAGCCTGGGCACCTCACCACTGAGCCCCATAAGCAGCACATGCTCCTTCAATGGTGGTGACTTTTCAGGTGTTAGCTGATTATCCCCATTACACACATTACTTTCCTTTGCTCCATTTCTATTCCAGTTCCACTGGCTTTCTAACCCCTCCTTGGCACATGGCATTATCTCCTGCCTCTAGACCTTGAAAAGTGGTCCTTCATGTCTGGAATATACCCCCTTCTCTCTTCTTCCTTCTCCTTGAATGCATTCTTCCAATCACAGTTCAGGTGCCATGTCCTGTGTAGTTCAGTTTATATATATAAACTCTCTTGAAATTACTTTGTATTTGCTTGTTTGCATTCATATTGAGTCTTACCAGTTGAGAGCAGGGCATGCTTCATTTTACTCTTTGTATCCCTAATACTGTACCTTGGGCAGAGCAAGGGCTTGACAAATATTTGTGGAGTTGAATTATGACATTCTCCTCCAACACAGCTGATGCCTTGGAGCAGTCTCTTATTACTTTATAATTGGACTATTGGGGCAGCTAGGTGGTTCAGCAGATAGGGCGTCAAGTCTGGAGTCAGGCAGACTCATCTTCTGGAGTTCAAATCTGACCTCAGATTCTTACTGTATGACCCTGGGCAAGTCACTTAACCCTATTTGCCTCAGTTTCTCATCTTTAAAGTGAGCTGGAATATCTCTGTCAAGAAAACCCAATTTATAAAATTACAGTGGCTTTTTATTACTTCCAGGATCAAATAAAAAAAATCCTTTGTTTGGTTTTTAGAATGCTTAATAACCTGCCCTCTCCTATCTTTCTAGTCTTTTTATATCTAATATTCTAATATCCCTTTTTCCTCACCACTTACTCTGAAATCCAATAACACAGGTCTCCCTGCTGATCCTTATACATGACGCTCCTCCTGAATGTGCATTTTCATTGGCTGTCCTCAAGTTCTGTCTCCTCATCTCTACCTCCTGGTTTCCCAGGCTTCCTTAAAATCTCAGTGAAAGAAAGAGGCCCTTTTGGGTCCCTTTTAATGCTAGTGCCTTGGCTCTATAGATGATCTCTAGTTTATCCTGCCCAAACCTTGTTTGCACAGAGCTGTTTTCATGTTGCTTCCCCATTAGATCATAAGCTCCTTGAGATCAAGGACTGTCCTTTGCCTTTCTTTGTATCCCCAGAGCTTAGCCCAATGCCTGGCATATGGTAGATGCTTAATAAATGCTTATTGATTGATTCTCAACATGATATTTGCATATTTGGGAGCTATGCCAGCTTCTGGTCTACAGGCAGTTTCTCCTGAATTTGAACGTTTTAGAGAATTACCCATGGTAGCTCCACATTTTTCATCGTTTGAAATTTGTCTAGCCTTCCTTTACTTTTGTTTACTTTCAGAGGTGCCTCACCCCGCTGTCATCAACCCTGAAGGAGCTCTGGAATGTCACTGGGAAAATGCAGATTTGTGAGAGACCCAAGTGCCTTTGGAAAGGTCAGTGTTGGAAAGAAGGGAGAAAATGGAGCATATAAGTAGTGCTTAAAGAAGCGCAGAGGAAAGTTTTTTCTTTAATCTATCTTCTTTCTGTCAAGTTGTAGAAATTCTTTTCTTTTGAGGTAAAATGGAAAGGCCTCTGGAGTCAGAGGACCTGGATTCAAATACCACCTCTGAAACTTGGACAGGTCTCTTAATATTCTGTGCCTCAGTTTCCTCATCTTGGAAAAGGGGCCAGACTGGGTGACCTTTGGTCCCTTTCAGCTATCTCTTTATCATCTTAATCCTCTCTTCCTTAATTTTTCTTTTTCTTTTGTGTCTTAATATTATCCTCACTCCTAACTAGTTGGTCCAGTCTTTCTTCCTCTTGGGAGTAGGGGGGTCTCTAGTGGGGTGAACATGCCAAGAACATAGAGAGAAATTTGCATTCTTTAATGATAACCATCCTCTAGGATTTCTGAGGCCTGAGGCACTTTCTTAAGCATACAGGAGAACTTGTTTTTATGAGTGCCTATGCACAGAGCAGGGGCCACATCTGTTCCTAAGCATGCTTGATGTGACATAGGCATGACAAAGGGCTGGGACCTAACTAGAAACTTTGAGCCTCCAGCAAAAGTTTTGGATGAAGTCAGTCCCATTCTATTCTGTCTTTTGACCTTGTCCTTCCCCAAAAGTGTTTACTTCTAGTTACTCCCTTCCCCCATTTGCCCTCCCTTCTATCATCTCCTTTACCCCTTTTGTCCCCTTCTCCCCTAGTTTCCTGTAGTGTAAGATAGATTTTCATAACCAAACTGAGTGAGCATGTTATTCCCTCTTTAAGCCATATGTGAAGAGAGTAAGCTTCATTTTTCCCCTCTCACCACTTCCCTTTTCTCCTTCATTGAAAAAGATTTTTCTTACCTCTTTTATGAGTGATAATTTGCCCCATTCCATTTCTCCCTTTCTCTGATATATTCCTTTCTCACCACTTAATTTTATTTTTTTTATAGATATCATTTGTTCTGATTCAACTCAACCTGTGCTCTGTCTATGTGTGTGTGTGTGTGTGTGTGTGTGTGTGTGTGTGTGTGTGTGTATAATACCTCCACCTACCCAAATACTGAGAAAAGTCTCAAGAGTTACAAATATTATTTTTCCATGTAGGAAGGTAAACAGTTCAGCTTTAGAAAGTCCTTTATGATTTCTCTTTCCTGTTTACCTTTTCATGCTTCTCTTGATTTTTATGTTTGAAAGTCAAATTTTCACTTCAGTTCTGGTCTTTTCATCAAGAAGACTTGAAAGTCCTTTATGTCATTGAATGATCATTTATTCCCTTGAAGTATTTTACTCAGTTTTGCTGGGTAAGTAATTCTTGGTTTTAATCCCAGTTCCTTTGACTTCTGGAATATCCTATTCCAAGCCCTTTGATCCCTTAATGTAGAAGCTGTCAGATCCTGTGTTATCCTGATTGTATTTCCACAATATTCTCATTGTTTCTATGCTTGCAATATTTTCTCCTTGACCTGAGAACTCTGAAATTTGGCTGCAATCTTTCTTTTTGGGTCTCTTTCAGGAGGTAATTGGTGGATTCTTTCAATATTTATTTTGCCCTCTGGTTCTAGAATATTAGGGCAGTTTTCCTTCATAATTTCATGAAAGATGATGTCTAGGCTCTTTTTTTGATCATGACTTTCAGGTAGTCCCATAATTTTTAAATGGTCTCTCCTGGATCTATTTTCCAGGTCAGTTATTTTTCCAATGAGATATTTCACATTGTCTTCTATTTTTTCATTCTTTTGGTTTTGTTTGGAAATTTCTTGGTTTATCATATAGTTATTAGCTTACCTCAGCTCCACTCTTGTTTATAAAGAACTATTTTCTTCAGTGAGGTTTTGAACCTCCTTTTCCATTTGGCTGATTCTGCTTTTTAAAGCCTTCTTCTCCTCATTGGCTTTTTGGACCTCTTTTGCCAATTGAGTTAGCCTATTTTCCAAGGTGTTATTTTCTTCAGCATTTTTTGTCTTCTTTAGCAAGCTGTTGACTTGCTTTTCAAGCTCTTCCATGGCCTGAGCCCACTGCATATTTATTTTGGTGGTACAGAATGCAGAAGCCTTGACTTCCTCTAACAGTATGCATTGTTCTTCCTCATCAGAAAAGATGGAAGGAAATACCTGTTCACCAAGAAAGTAACCTTCTATAGTCTTATTTTTTCCCCTTTTTTTGGAGCATTTTCCCAGCCAGTTACTTGACTTCTGAGTCCTTTGTCAAGAGGAAGGTCTCAATGCTCCTCCTCACCCAGGATGTGCTCAAGGCTGAGATTCAGATAAGTTCCTCAATTCCCCCAGGGAGTTTAAGTGGGCGTAAGCCTGCCACTCAGGGCTGAGATTCAGATCAACTGCTCAATTCCCCCAGGGGTTTTAAGCTGAGCCACTCCCACAATGGAAGTTGCTGCCCAACTTGGCCATTGCCACACAACACTGCCTCCCCCTGCTGCTACTGCCACTGCCTGTGGCCCATGCTGGGGGTGGGACGGATCCTGCTCTCCTCTCGCCCAGCTGGGAAAGCCCTCTCACTGAGCCTTGAAGCTTTCTTTGGCTCTTGTGGGTTGAGGGATCTGAGACCCTCTCTGCTGGAGATTCTTCCCTGGAGGCCTGTTCTGATCCTGTTCCTCTTAGTGCTGCATGGCCAGGGCTGGGCTCTGCTCCACTCAGCATCCTATAGGATAGACCTTCCCTGTTGGCCTTCTGGGTTACCTTTGGCTGGAAATCTCTTTCGCTCCATCATTTTGGGGCTTCTGCTGCTCTAGAGTTTGTTGAGAGTCATTTTTACAGGTATTTTATGGGCTGTGGGAGAAGAGCTAGTGTATGTGCGTCTTTCTACTCCACCATCTTGACTCCATCCCATACTTTTTCAACATGACCCAGAGGCTTCTAGTAATTACCCCTCAACTGACTGAGTAGCTGAGCCTCTACAACTGCTCCCAGTCTGACTGAGAGGTTATGCGTGGAAAGGCATTGTTGTTGCTTGCTTGGATGAGGAAAGGTGTGAATGATATTCTCTGTTGAATCAGCTGAGCCTAGGAGACCCCTTGAGAGTCCTTGTGACTTTTAGTTTGTCCCGTGAGCCCAAAGAGCTTGCTTGAATGGTACCTTTGTACCTCAAGATGTAGTCAGGAGATCTGGCAGCTATAGCCATGTCAGATTGTCCCTTCAGGCTACATTGGTTTCCACCAGAGGTTTCATAGGTGGGAGTTATGTCTGAGGGAGATGGTTGGTGAGCAACCTAGCCTCTGGATGGAAACATCAATGGGAGAGCTAGCTGTTCTTTTCATGAATGTCTAGGAAACTTGCCAGATACAATTCCTTCTGGAATAAGTGTCTAGGTTGCTTTATGTTCAGCACTGATTGAAAGTCGGAAGCCCTGAATCCTAAATTGTAATTTGACTCCCCAGTCTCCTTCTTTAGACTTTTGTGTAATCATTCATTCTCCCTTTCTCAGTTTTTCCAGGTGCCAAATGGGAACTAGAGTATAGCCAGCTATACATTAGAATAGAGGTACAAGCTTCACACATTTTATATATTTTTTAGGTGTGCAGGAAAGTTGGGAAAATGGGGAAAGCTAGGGCCAGAACATTAAGGTCTCTGCTTTCAGGATGATGCTTTATAATCAAACACAAACATTAGGGGCTTTGGGGAAATGTGTAGGTGAAAAGGAGTGTGGAAAATGTCTCCTCTACTTCCTCTTTTGATGTGACCAGCAATAAGCTTGTGTTTTAGTAAGATTCTAAATACTTGATTTTGGTCCAAAAAACATGTTAGCAGGTTGAGGCATCTATCCTGTGTCTGCGTTTTGACATTCTAGGAGATTTTTGGCACAAAGACACATCTGGCCTGAGGATGTCTCAGTCTGCAGCTGTGGCCCACATTTGATTACCTCATAAAGAACCTATTAACCCTGCCCTGGTTCCTTGACTTTAGAGTCTGCAATCAACTGAGCAAAAATCCAACATTAAAAAAAAAGATAGCTTTTATGCTTCCAAATAAGTGAAAAAGCCTTGCTGGAATTATCTGCCATGGTTTTAATATAGGAGTTCTTGACTTGGAGGTTAAACTCCTAGATTTCTTGGTGTTCATGACTTGGATGGAAAAAAAAATGACTAACCTCCAGCTGGAAGTTAGCATAGCCTTTGATTATTTAGAAAAATTATTCTGAAGAGTCTGTGGGCTTCACCAGACTGCCAAAGGGATCTGTGAGACCAAAAAAAAAAATGCTAAGAGCCCTGGTTCTGATCAATCGGTCCCAAACTTTGGAAGCCTGGACTAGGTTTGAGTCTTCTAGTTTAACAAAAGAAAAGGAATTTGCATGATTTGTAGTGGAGATAGTTGAGGGCAGAAAAAGTCTTTTTTGTAATGGTCCATGAGTAGAACAGGGGTGTTTCTGTCTGTCATGACTGCAGATTTCCTCAGCTGACAGAGATAGGATCTTATTTATGGGAAAGCAGTTTTTTATTCTAGCATGCAGGGGCTCTCTTGTGATATCATACCAGTTGTAATCTGCACTGCAGGACTGCTGTGTGTGTTGTGTTGCTTGTGGTGTGCACAATGCTAGAGAAGTAGAAACCACTGTCCTGTGGGTTTCACCTTTGAAACGGAAGTGTCTTTTGATGAGAACTTGATGCTGTCATCATTTTAATGACTATCTTGAAAGTAGAAAGAATTAGTATTCTATTTACTGACTTTTTTTTTAATTTTTAATTTTTAACACAGTTCATATCACATAAAACAATTCCAACTTTTGGTCAGGTGACACTTCTCTTAATGCATTTACAATATAGACCACAAATGGATTTTTTTTTAACGTTAACCAACTGAGACACAAATAATAATTATGTGTGCTAACTTCACAAGCCCTTGACCTGATTGTCTCCACACTATTGCTAAGAATTAAAGGACCCTAACTTATTGTTGTTGGTGTAAAGTCCTAAACCTAGTAACTTAATTTTAGACTTAACCTCGGATATTCCCCTGCCAACAATCTATAGGAAATTGCCTCTAAGAGCAGGGACAATGCAAGGAAACAATATTTCCCCAACTTCACGTCAGTTCCAGGCAGGAGTAGATTGTCAGCTTGCATTCAGTCAGACTTAAAGTCTGCCAGGTGTCAGTGGGGAAATTGAGTCAGGAGAATCCTACCTCAGCCCAGGCTGAACAGCTGCTCTCCCACCCTTCCCATGGGATCACCTTTTGCAGTTCATACCAGCATCTTACAGGCTTACTGACATCATGGATTGGAGGCTCAGATCACCTTTCTTCCTACCTATACCTGGAGTTAGACTCAGAGGAACAGTCAGTTAATAGTCCCATAGAATCTTAAAATAGCAAGTTCCAATTATCAGGTTTCAGACATGACTAAAATTTCACATTGGCTAAGGAATATCTTTTGAGGCAAGTCTTAAGTGGCTTACATGCCTTTCTATACATGTTCTAGTTCCTGATTAAACAACAATCATAAAATCAAATTTACCATTAAAACCCTAACTTTTCCATCAATGTCAAATTTTACCCAAGGTTACTTGCCTCTAGGAAACTTAGACTAAAATTCTTTTCCCCAAACTAAAGTTGTCTCTGATTTAGTCTCAGTAATTAACTGAGTAAATTGTTTTAATACTAATTGCTTTTACATCACTTTGTAACATGTCCATTTTTTCTCCCCATCTCATTTTTCTCCCCTCCCCCTACCCACTAATACCTTGCATTCTGATTACCCCTTCCCTGAATGTACCCTTCCTTCTATCTCACCTCACACTTCCCTTATCCCTATCTTCTTTCTTTTCTTGTAGGGCAAGATAAAATTTCTATACCCCATTACCTGTGTTTCTTACTTCCCAGGTTATGTGCAATAATAATTCTCAACATTCGTTTCTAATACTTGAATTCCAACTTCTCTCCCTCCCTCCCTCCCTGCCCATCCCTACTGAGAAGGCAAGCAATTCAATATGGACTAAATATGGGTCATTTTGCAAAAGACTTCCATAATAATCATATTGTGTAATACTAACTATATTTCCCTCTATTCCCCTTGTTTTTTTTTTTATTCTCTCATTTGAACTTGTCCCTTCCCAAAAGTGTTTATTTCTAGTTACTCCCTTCTCCCATTTGTTCTCCCCTCACTCCTCTTGTTCCCTTCTCCCCTACTTTCCTGTAGTGTAAGATAGATTTTCATACCAAATTTAGTGAGCATGTTATTCCCTCCTTAAGCCATATGTGGAGAGAGTAGCTTTTCCCCTCTCCCCTTCTCCCTTTCCTCCTCCATTGAACAAGATTTTTCTTATCTCTTTCATGAGTTATAGCCTGCCCCATTCCATTTCTCCTTTTCTCCTCCCAGTATTTTCCTACTTCACCCCTAATTTTTATTTATTTATTTTTTTGTGGATATCATCTCTTCTGATTCAACACAACCTGTACTCTCTGTCTTTGTGTGTGTGTGTGTGTGTGTGTGTGTGTATACAATCCCTCCACCTACCCAAATACTGAGAAAAGTCTCAAGAGTTACATATATAATCTTTCATGTAGGAATGTAAACAGTTCAGTTTTAGAAAGTCTTTTATGATTTCTCTTTCCTGTTTACCTTTTCATGCTTCTTTTGATTCTTTTTTTTTGAAAGTCAAATTTTCTCTTCAGTTCTGGTCTTTTCATCAAGAATACTTGAAAGTCCTTTATATCATTGAATGACCATTTTTTCCCCTGAAGTATTGCATTCAGTTTTGCTGGGTAGGTGAGTCTTGGTTTTAATTCCAGTTCCTTTGACTTCTGGAATATCCTATTCCAAGCCCTTCGATCCCTTAATGTAGAAGCTGCTAGATCTTGTGTTATCCTGATTGTATTTCCACAGTACTCAAATTGTTTCTTTCAAGCTGCTTGCAATATTTTCTCCTTGACCTGGAAATTCTGGAATTTAGCCACAATGTTCTTAGAAGTTTCTCTTTTTGGATCTCTTTCAGACGGTGAACCTTCTGGTTCTAGAATATCAGGGCAGCTTTCCTTGATAATTTCATGAAAGATGATGTCTAGGCTCTTTTTATGATCGTGGCTTTCAGGTAGTCCCATAATTTTTAAATTGTTTCTCCTGGATCAGGTCAGTTGTTTTTCCAATGAGATGTTTCACATTATCTTCCATTTTTTCAAACTTTTGGTTTTGTTTTTTAACTGCTTGGTTTTTCTCATAGTCATTAGCTTCCCTGAACTCAATTCTCTCTTTCAAAGAATTATTTTGTTCAGTGAGCTTTTGAACCTTCTCTTCCATTTGGCTAATTCTGCTTTTTAAAGCTTCCTCCTCATTGGCTTTTTGGACCTCTTTTTCCAATTGATTTAGCCTCTTTTTAAAGGTGTTATTTTCCTCAGCATTTTTTTGGTCCTCCTTTAGCAAGCTGCTAACTTGCTTTTCAAGCTCTTCTATGGCCTGAGCCCAATTTAAGTTCACTTTGGAGACCCTGGAAGCAGAGGCCTTGACTTCCTGCGACAGTATGCCTTGTTCTTCCTCCTCTGAAAAGATGGGAGGAGACACCTGTTCACCAAGAAAGTAACCTTCTATGGTCTTATTTTTTTCCCTTTTTTGGGCATTTTCCCAGCCAGTTACTTGACTTCTGAATCCTTTGTCAACAGGATCATCCTATTTCCCCTCTTCTCCCAGGTATCCTGTTCAAGGTTGAGATTCTACTCAGCTGCTGGATTTCCCCAGGGGCTTTGAGTGGGGGTGGGGGTGGGGCTGTCACTCAGGGCTGAGATTTAGATCAGCTGCTCCCTACCACCAGAGGTGGTAGCTTAAAGCTGAGCTGCCTGGACGATGAATTCAGGTTGCTTCCCGACCACCATAGCTGCCTGCAGTCTGCTGCTACTGTTGTTGCCATCACCTGTGGTTATTGTTGGATGAACCCCATTCCCCTCTCACCCAGTTGGGAAAACACTCCCACATTGACCTTTGGAGCTTTCTTTGTTGCTTATGGTTTGAAGTATCTGGGACTCTCCCTGCTGAGAACTCTGCCCTGAGGTCAGTTCAGGTCCTGTTCCTCCCAGTGCAGCACGGCCAGTGCTGGGCTCTGCCCTGCTCAGAGTCCCATGAGATAGACCTTTCCTGTTGGCCTTCTAGGTTACCTTTGGCTGGAAACCTCTTTCGGTCTGTTGTTCTGTGGCTTCTGTTGCTCTAGAATTTGTTGATAGTCATTTTTTATAGGTATTTTGTGGGCTGTGTGGGAAGTGCTGGAGTATATGCATCTTCCTACTCTGCCATCTTGGCTCCACCTCTATTTGCTGACTCTTGTAGGTAAAATGAACTGGAAACTATTTGTAGATGCTGTGATACAGAGAAAAGGAACATAGATTAGTCAACCAGTATTTATTGAATGCTTTGTAAAAAGCACTCCCCAAGTAGGGCTTCACTTAATAAAGGTGAATTTTGGCTTGCTAAATGTGCAAATGTCAATGTGGATTTGTGAATTCAAATAAAATAGTAAACAACCAAAGCATGTTCTAACTAAGTTGTATTGTGTATGGTTATATGTATGCGTACTTTTGTTTTGAGGCAGTGCAAATAAAGTATTGAACCTGGATCAAAAAGACCTGGGTTCAGATGTTGCCTCTGACATTACTGCTGTGGACAACACATGGACAATTTCCCTTTCTGTTTCTCTGGCAACTTCCTAAGGCTTTTTCTACTAAATTTTAGATGGATTATAATATGCATGTGTCAGTCAGACAGGCAGTCAAGTAAGTATTAAGTGCCTACTATGTGCTGGGCCCTGTGCTAAGATCAAGGGAGCATAAAGAAGGCAAAAGACAGTCTTTTCCCTTGAGGAGCTCATCATCTAATAATGTACACTGATGTACATATGTATCCTTTAAGTAAGAAAATGTCTTTTTATTGGTAAAAATAATAGTATTATCTCTGATTTCAGTTACTCCTGATACCTTCTCTTTCCCCTTTTTTCCTTTCTCATTTTAAAATGTAGCATGATATTCACTTTCCCTCTGGCACCTTTTCTTCTCTGGTACCTCTTTATACACATAAGGGAATATTTGAATGTGTTCCCAGGACCACAGTGGAGTGTTGGATAGACTCATCTTTGATTTGTTCCTTACAGGCTGCAGAAATGCAATTCCTAGAGAGGAGTCTGTGCATCATCAAAGTTTCAGTGATGCGAAACATCTTGTATTCCAGCCCGAGATGAAGATTCATCTTACTGGCTTACGAGATGACTACTGTGAGTTTTTTTTCTTTCTTCTCCCAGCAGATAAATTGAAAGGTAGAAGTGAGTAGTAAAATTCATGTGTAGACACATGGTGGAATTTGGAGTTCTGTTTTCTGTCCTGTCCTCTGGCACTAACTCACCTTTTGAGTTTGGAAAAATAATTAGGTCTTTTGTGCACCAGATTCCAAAATGGCACATAAATATAAAAATGATTAATGTAGTAACTGTCCTGTTTCGAAATGATGATATTGGGGGATGGGACTAGTTTTCCCTCTCTGTCTCTCTCTTTGCCTGTTTGTCTCTGTGTGTCTCTCTGTTTCTCTCTCAATTCTCAAATCGATTAATCAACCAATATTTATTAAATGCTTTGTGAAAAGCATTCACAAAATAGGACTTCATTCTCCCAGCTGAGTTTAACATGTTGGTTATATATTTATGCAAATATCAACGTGTATTTAGTAAATCTCTAAATTAAATTCTCTAAAGCCAAGAGCGTAATAAACCCTCAAAGCATGTTCTAGCCAATTGTCTCTGTCTGTCTGTCTATCTCTGTCTTTCTGTTCCCGTTGTCTTTGAAAACAGATAGCTCTTCTTTTGAATTGTTCAGAATTGGCAAAATAATCAAAGATCAAATAGTGTGCTAGCAGCTGGCTCACTGGGGATCCAGAGTATACAGTGACATAGTGATTGTGGGGCCTTGGGGAGGTTGGACCCAGGCAATGAGTCTGTGTTGTCTAGACTCTAATTTGGTTCAAGGTCAAGCAATATAATGAGAAAACTAATGGTGCAGGGTGCATTCAGGTAGAGTGGTGTATGTTGAACATATTACAGAAATGAGACGGTACATGAACTGAATATTTGTGAAGACACATTTTTATTATTTGTAACAGTAGATTTTTTTTCTTTCTTCTTTTACCTTTTATAGGGATGCTTTAGATACTGTCATTTTAGAAAATTTCCTGTTGTCATAGCTATAGGCAATTAAATGGCCTCCATATCCTTATCTGTAAAATGGATGTAGTAATAGCACGTACCTCCCAGATTTGTTGTGAGGATAAAATGAAATAACATATTAGGATACTTTGTAAACCTTAACTCTCTGTATAAGTGCTAGCTGTAATAATAAATGAAAATTAAAATAAGCCACATACATGTTTGCAACATTTATTTGACAACAAGTGTTATAGAAAAAGGAATCTTAGTCAGACAGAGGTTGAGTGACTTCAGAGTCACAGAGCAAGTCATTTTCCAAGGTGGTTCAGTGCGCTGTCCATTGTGTCAACAAACATTCTCTTTGGATGGCCATGTTTGAACCTGATTTTGAGTCTGGATGGGATAGATACATTGCCCAGGTCCCAGTGTCTCAAAGACTGAGGTCCCTGCCTAGTTCACACTAATTTTCTACAGGGTTAAGGAGAGAAAGTTAAATAGCTTGTTTGGAAAAGAGGATTTCCCTATGCCAGAGTGAAGCTATAGAACAAACAGAGATAGTATTAACAGAAGTATGGAGGGAAAAATATGCGGTGGGCAAACATAGCTGGCAAGTTCCAGGTACTATACTAAATGCATTTACAAATATCTCATTTGATCCATACAACAACCCTATGCACTAGGTACTTTTATTTTTATAATTCAGATACTGTGATTAAATGACTTCCCCAGGGTCTCACAGCTAGTGTCTCAGACTAGATTTGAATTCAGATCTTCCTGACTCCAGGTCTAGTGCTCTAGCTAGCCACTCTACCACCCAGTGGCCCTACGTGTGAGTAGTCAAGAGTTGACTCTATTTTTTGTGATTATCATGAGGTAGAAATCAAGGCAGCAGCTTGTTCTTTAGATAAAGAATCTAGATTGGTGCACTTTAATAAATAATCAAATATAATTTATTTCAGTAGCAAGAGATTTCTAATAGCATAGATTAGAAAGGAATGCTGAAAACCTTATTTTATATAATTGAATAGTGAGAAGCTGGGTTGTTCAATGGCTAGAGCACCGGCCCTGGAGTCAGAAGGATCTGAGTTCAAATTGGGCCTCAGATACCTACTGGATGTGTGTCCCTGGACAAGTTACTTAACTCTGATTGCCTCCAAAAAACTCCAAAGCAAAAAATTGAATAGTTCTTTTCCTTTAATAGTCAGTCTCCAACTGATGGAGGTGGGGCTTGAGGTGATATCTCCTCCCAAATACATTACATGATATAAGAGCATCATGTTTGTAATTTCGGAGAACTATATAGGATGTTGCTCACGTGTTAATAAAGTAGTAAAGGACAGTGTCCTGCTCCTCACTGTACCCTCTTATCAGATGCCCTTGGCTTTACCAAAAATGGAATTGCTTCCTGGACACCTTGGTGTGTATACTTGGGTTCATTCTCTTTTCCCATCACTCACTTGGCAAATCCATATTTATAAAATGGAAGTAATAATGCCTGCCCCCTCATGTCTCACAACATTAAGACTGAATGCCTTGAGAAAATTAGATAATGACTTTATCTCACTTATGTAAGTCTAAGAGATGTTTGCTTTGGGATTCTGTTATTGCTAAAGAAAATGATTTATTATGGCTCTTTCTCTTCCTTCCTTCTTTCCTTCTTTTTTCCCTTCCCTCTTTCCCTCCTTTCTTTCTTTCTTTCCTTCCTTCCCCCGTTCCTTCCTTCCTTACCCTTTCCTTCCTTCATTCCTTCCTTTCTTGTAGATCTCAATATCCTGGACTGGAATTCTGAAGGTCTTCTTGCTCTTGCCCTTGGGTCTGCTGTGCACATCTGGAATGGGGAAAGCCATGATGGGATGGGAAGCATAGACTTGAGTTCCGGGTCCAATTATATCTCCTCAGTTTCCTGGACAAAGGAGGGAGCCTGCCTGGCCATTGGCACCAGTGAAGGAGAAGTACAAGTACTGAATGTTTTGTTCTTATGCACTCTTTTGGTCATATTGGTCCAACAATTTTTAGATATTTCAAAGCTTCTTTTAATTGGTAGGTTGATATGAAATGTAAACTCTTGAATAGGAGAACTTGAGGCTATTGTGGATTGAAAGGAGATGGCATTAAAATTCTTTCCTGTGGAGTTTAAAGCAGCCCTGCTGTCCTTATCTTCCCTCACTTTCTTTTCCTTCTTTCCTTCCTTTGATGTGGGTCAAGCTTTCTTCTTATGCCCCCTATTTTGTGCAAGAAAGAATTGCACAGCATTAAAAGTTTCATTCATCATATGGACCAGAATATACGGTAAAAAAAAGTCTGTGACTTCCTACAGGGAACATGGAGGAGACCAGTTGATTTTTACAGTCTGCTTGTAGGCAAACTGCATCCAGAACTCCGAGTTTGTTGGCTCCTTTAACAACAGTCAGAGAGGACTTGTGGCCAGGGCCAACAATGCTCTCTTGACCATCAGCCAACAGAACACCAGCCTCCTCTATTTTAGCTGACTCATTAATAGCCAACCCTGCACAGATTGAATTAGGATTGTAGAAGCACCGATAGAACACTGATGTGGTTATAATCCCGTTTATTTCTTTTCTATTCCCAGCTATGGGATGTGGTGACTAAAAAGAGGCTGAGAAATATGGTTGGTCATATTTCAGTTGTTGGGGCTATGAGCTGGAATGATTGTATCCTCAGCAGGTGAGAAGTACACGGATGGAGCCTATGATGTTTAAAGAAATTGTGTGTGTGTGTGTGTGTGTGTGTGTGTTTAATTTTAATTGAGCAGTGGATTGGGATTAGCAAAACTAATCAATTTGAAAAAAAGATTGATGAGTCAAAACTCATTATATTTTTATATCTTCAGGTATTTAGTTGTAGAAATGGTCTGATTACCTCAGGTGCTTTTGGCAAATGTAAAACTCCTTCCAAATAAAGGCTCTTTAGTAGGGCTTTTCTTCCATTGGCGCTAGTGGTCATCCTGGAGATCATGTGATTATTGCTATGACTTTCATTACTTTTGGATTAAATTAAGTTTTATGGAATGTTGTTCCATTTCTTAATCTAAAGTTTTAGGTTTGTCACATAAACCAATTTATCTCTAAAAAGGAAATTTCAGGCAGAAGTTTCTTTCTTAGTTATTCAAAGGATTTCCAGATGGGTCAGAAGTGATTAATAGCATCTTTTTTTAGTAGGGTGGGATCCTGCAGCCGTGAGGACATATGTGATACTCTAGGTCCTCAAGTGTGGTCCTTTGACTGAATCCAAACTTCACAGAACAAATCCCTTTAATAAAAAGATTTGTTTTGTAAAACTTGTACTCAGTCAAAAGGCTGCACGCAAGGACCTCGAAGGCCACAGGTTCTCCACACCTGAATCTTATTTTTTAAATAATGTTTTATTAATGTCTGTTATCTTTATATGACATTCATTTCCTACTGTTCTTCCAGACTGAACCCTTCTTTTTTTGTTTACAAGGGCATCTTGTGCAGAGTTTGTATTTGACAATATTTGCCAGATTTTGTCCTAGTAGTCCCTTACCTCTCAGCCAAGAGGGAGAAGGTAGACTTCATTATCTTTTCTTGGGGATTTTCATTTTTTCCTGTTACTCAGAGTTCCTTTCAGTGATGTTTAAAATTTATATCATTTTGCTCACTGTGTATATTGTTCTCTAGTTTCTATTTTGGTCTGCATTAATTCGTACAAATCTTCCCATAGTAATTTTTTGTTGCACAATATTTAATTATATTCTTTATTATGCTATGAATTTAATTCTTTACACATATGTTCCTGGCAATAAGACTATCGTAAAAAGATGTCACAATTTACTCCTGTCCCTAGATAAATCTAAACAAAAAAATAACAAGAAGAAAATTAATGACATGAGTAGAATTTTGGACAAATTAGATATGATTGAGCTTTAGCAATTATTGAATGGAAGTAGGAGTCTTCACATTTTTCAGCTGTGTGTGGGGGCATCTTTACAAAATTTGATAATATCTTAGGACATAAAATCTCACCATCGCAGAAAAGCAGAAATATTATACATATCCTTTACTGATTATAATGCAAGAAAGTCATATCAAAAAGTCATTAAAATGTATTAAGAATCAATGAGAGACTAAATAACAAATCCTAAATAGAAATCCTAAAAAATTATTGATTGGGTCAATGAAGAAATCATAGAAACAATAGAAAATTTCATTAAAGATAATGACAATGATGAGAAAATGTTCCAAAATTTTGGGTATAAAGCCAAAGTCGTTCTTAGGGGGAACTTTTATTAACAAAAAAGAGAAAGAACAACTCAATAAATTGGGGACACAACTAAAATACTAGAAAATTAATAAACCAAAAACCCTTGAATATATTCAAATACCATAGTTTTCTAGCCATTCCATGACAGTTTTTGCTACCACAAGGAGTCAATAGCATCTATTCTTGCTAAAGATCATTCTAGGGAATATTTGGATAATTCACCTGATTTACTGGAAGTCCCTTCTTTGCATTTTCTTGATGGTCACAGAATTCTTGTAGAGTGTGTAGTTGAATGTGGTCAACTATGCTTCTTTTTTTCCCATACAGTGGTTCACGCCTGGGCCGTATTCATCATTATGATGTTCGAGCAGCTCAGCATCATGTGGGAACACTTCGCCATAAGCGATCTATCTGTGCCCTGAAGTGGTCACCAAGTGGTAAACTGCTTGCCAGTGGTTGTATTGATGGGCTTCTGAATATATGGCCCTGTGATCCTGGTGCCAAATCCTGTCAACCACTAAAAGTTTTACATCACTCTACAGCAGTTAAGGTAAGAAAGTCAAAAGCTCTTTTTGGTTAAAGCATGTTGAGTTCAACAAATTGGAGTCGATAGATGGCGTAGTGGATAGAGTATCAGACCTGGAGTCAGGAAGATTCATCTTTGTGAGTTTGAATCTGGCCTTGGACACTTACTAGCTGTGTTATCATGGGCAAGTCATTTCACCCTGTTTGCCTGAGTTTCCTCATCTATAAAATGAACTAGAGAAGGAAATGGCCAACACTCCAGTATCTTTGTCAAGAAAACCCTCCAAAGAGGTCACAAAGAGTCAGAGAAGACTGAAAAAGGAATAAACAACTTCAATAAATACAATTTGATTAATTTTTATTAAGTACTTATAATGTATTAGTCACTGAGGGTACAAAAATAGATGACAAAAAAAGAAAACAGCCCCTGCCCTGAAGGATCTAATTTTCACTAACACCCTCCCCCCATTCTAAATAATAATAGCTTACATTTATATAGAAATTCATGACTTGCAAAGTGTTTTACATACATTAACTCATTTGTCTCGTAATAGTCCTGTGAGGTCAGTGCTGCAAGTATTATTAGTCCTATGTTATAAGTGAGGAAGAATAAGCTCAGGGCAGTCACATGACTTGCTTATGGTTGCACAGCCCCCATTTCTCTTGACTTCAAATCCAGAAGTCTTTCCATTATACGATTTGATGTTCCCCCAAAGTATAATACTTTAGCATGTGATAGGGAAAAGACAGTGATTTCAGACTCAAAGAGAAATGACGGGACAGGAAGGGGAGAGCAGTAAACCATGTCTAAGGATCCCTGGGGGTGAACATTGAGTTAGAAAACCAAATATTAACATAATATGTGCTATTATATTTATTCTGTTAACTCCTCTATTTCATTTTAACCTGGTTCACACTACTGGACAATACTGTAGCATTGAGGAGGGTGGGTTGTTGGTGCTACGTGTTTGTCCTTTGTTCTTCAAGATGACCGTGACGTCAGGAAGGGGCTGTCATGACATGCAGAGCCATCTGGGTCCAGTGGCAAGACGTAGATCGGGAGGACTGGACATGGTCCCAGATGCGTGGGACACCTTGGCCTTTTCAGCCCAAGGCCTTTCCCAGGTTTCAGTTTGACTGAGGCAATGCCATTCAAAGATTAAGGCTAGATAAGAAATTAGGCAAAGAATGGCCTCTTCTATCAAGTCAAAAAAAATCCATCTTGGAGGGGAAACCCTCAGGGTTTTTGGCCAAAACACAAACATTTGTGTGATTTATCCTCACTCCAAGCCATCAGACACCAAACAGAGACCAGCTGAGACTTGGGCTTGGCCCAGTCAATGAGAGCCAGAGTGATTTGGGTTTAAGGCTTGGTCCTAAAGAAAAAACTCTAGCCAGCAAACCTCAGGATCAAAATTTCTATTCCTTTGGGTAGAGACCCTGCGTGGTTATGGGAAGGAAGAGAGAACTTTTGACTTGGCAGATATTGAGGAGGTGGTCCTGGGAGGGGTCTTGAAGAGATGAAAGTATCTCACCAAGTAGAGATGACTGGGGTGTTGTGCATGGATGTGGAAACAGGATGAGACTGGGGACTAGATAGAAACCCAGCTTAGCTGGAATATAGGAAATGTGTGAAAGAAATAGAAAATAAACTTAGAGACAGATTTTTGATGGCCTTAAATTTCATCTTAAGAGGTTTTTTATGTCCTAAAGATCATAGGGAGTCGCTGAAAGTTCCTGAAAGTGATTCGTGTGACGAAACTGATATGATTAGTACTCGGTATTAACTTAAGGCAATGGGGATAGAATGCCCTTCACATGGAAGGAACTAAAATCTCTTCTAAGGAAATTTCTGTGGAGAGGTAGCCTCTAGATGTAATCTACAAACAAAAGGGGATAACACAAAATATTAATCATTAATATTCAATACAAAACAAATTAAGTGGCCATTCTTTCCTTTATATAGCAGTGGGAATAAATGGTAGGAAAGAAAGCACAGAGACACTCTGTACATAAACACATTAAGTGCTGGGCATTGCCAATCTGTAGCAAGAGCCTATTTTCCCTCTTTATTGCTTCTTCTCAGGAAGAATCCAGACTCTGAAGGAATGGAGTATTTTTCACTGTCACTGCTTCCTTTTCCTACTCAGAGTCATGGCACAGAGTTTTCATAACTAAGAGGGATTTGGGGTCATCTCACCAAACCTAGTCCTGTCATCACCACATCTATCTTCACCACACACACAATCTCTCTGGGCCCAGTAACAGCTGCACTGCTAACAGGTGCAATAGTCATGGTTACCTCTCAGTCTTCATACGAATATCAGGGGGGCAAAAATCAGGAGACCAGTCATGTAGTGCTGTTTTTTTTTTTCTGAAAAAAATCTGCCTGTGGCAAGATGGAAGACAAACTCCCAAATTCTGACTTGGTTTGCTTCTCTTCTGGCATCTTTCTACCAGAAATCTCTGTGAAAGGTGCAGAAACACCTGTCTTATGATTTTAATGCTGGTGGATTCTGGGGAAGCATCTTTGACATAGATTTTGTAGTTACTTATAAAGAAGTAATCAATCATCATGGTAGTATATGAGTTTGTCAAGGAGAGGAGTTAGGAGGCATGAGGACAGAGCCTTGGTGGACACTACTTAGGGAGTGGGAGGAGGACAGTGAGTCCATAAAGCCTACCCAGTGGTTAGGAGTGATTATGTAGGTATGAGGAAAACCAAGAGGAGGCAGTGTCTTGGAAACCAGGAAAGAGAACATATAAGCAAAGGAGAAGGTGGTCAACAATGCCACATACAGAAGGGTCAAGGAACAATACTTCTGGACTGGATCTGGGATTTCATTGGTGTTGGAAACTCTTGATGATGAAACCCCCTCTACTAAAAAGGCTCAGCACCTGCTTCTTCAACTTATGATTTTAGAGAGTTCTGGGGCACAGAAAAATTAAATGACATGCTTGCAGTCACCCAGCCACTATCTTGCAGAGGCTGGACTTGAAAAAGCAATGTGACATGACAGATAGAGTGCTTTCTGAATCAGGAAGGTCTGGGTTCAGATTCTGCCTTTGAAATTTATCACTGTGTGTAAATGTATGTATGTATGTATGTATGTATATATGTAAAATCAGGAGGTTGGATGAGATGATGTCTAGGGTCTCCATTAGCTGTAGATCTGGAACTCTGTGCACCCAAGTCTTCTTGGCTCCAGGACTGACTCTTACACATTGTGCCATGCTGCCTCTCTAAGAAATATTAGAGAGAGTAGAATGGTTGAGACTGAGGAATGAATGAGGAGTGAGAAAGCAGAAGCCAGAATCAGAGAATGAAGCAGGGGTATCTTTGAGGGTTTTTTTCTGGTGGTTTTAGGGTAGGGAAAACCTGAGCATGCTTAGAGAAAGCAGAGAAGGGATCCAGGAGAGAGGGAGAGATTGAAGATGAGAGAGAATAACTGATGGAGTAAGGTCTCTGAGGACATGAAAGGGCACAGGATCCAGGTCATGACAGGAGGGGTATGTTGGTTTGTTTATCCTTTGTTCTTGAAGAGGACCAGTGGTGTCAGGAGGGTGATGGCTTGACTTGAGAGTGAGATGAATCTGAGTGAGACAGAGCAGTGCAAAGACATCAGCCCCACTCTCTCCTCCAGAGTCATCAGAGTCTGGTGGCATTGCCTTTGACAAGGAGGCAGACCACCTTATTGTTGGAGGCCAAAGGAAAGGAAGGAGGGAAGCGTGAAGTAGATTTGGAGGAGGAGAAGAAGGGAAGAGATGAGGGAGCTCACGATGAATGGCTTTGGTCTTCTCAGGAAAGTAGCAGACAAGATTGTGATGAGAAAGAGTGATGGGGCTGGAGGAGAGAAGTTTGGAACGGCAGCTGTGGGGAATTTGTCACAGAGTCAGAGAATGATGGAAGAACTGCTGTGCAGTTGGGGTGTGTGTGATGTTCTCCCTACTTCTAGCTCATTCTCTCTGAGATTCCTCCCATCGTTTACACTGTATATCTAAGCTTCTTGAGGGCAGGGACCATATTTTTACTTTCCTTTATATCCCCAGTGCATAACTTAATGTCTGCAACATAGTAATTGCTCAATAAACACTTGTTGGTTGATAGATAATTAGCTTGAAAAGAGATTGATCTTTAGACACTGGTCTAATTAACACTGACCTACTGGTACCATTTCATAGGGCCCTCAGTTCTGGTAGAGGGGAAGGATTTCTTTATTAACCGTGCAAAATTGTTGAACTCACAAAATGAAAACTTATCTATACTTTAAGGCTATGAACTGGTGTCCTTGGCAGTCGGAAATCCTTGCTGTTGGAGGAGGCATGAAAGATGGACATTTACATGTCTGGGATATAAACACCGAGAGTAGCATCCAGACTCCGTGTACAAAATCACAGGTACACTCATGAATTAGATTTGAACTTCTTCTGAATTCAGTTCATTTGGATTCTTCCAGTATTTTAAAATAACAGTTTGTGGTCAAGTGCAGGGTCCAGATCCGCCCTTTTCATAGTTGGTGTGGGTGGCATCCTTGTTCTGTAGTGGTTTGAATGAGTAGAAGCTGAATAGACTGTCTTCTCTATAGAAAAACTACCCTTTCTAGACTGTTATTTAGATCGTAATTCAGACTATTTTCAGACTCAAACAAAAATGTTCACAATTGTATAATTTATTTGCGTCTTCAACAGATTTGTTCCCTGATCTGGTTACCTAACACAGAAGAGATTGCAAGTGGTCATGGTATTCCTAGACATGAAGTTACCCTGTGGAACTATTCCCTCCTGACCCAGTCTGGTGGATTTTTCGGTAAGTGGGTGAATCAAATGTGTGGTCCTACACAGTCAATAAATATTTATTAAGCACCTACTATGTGCCAGATGTGCTCTCCTATGTGCTAAAGCTCTGGAGATACAAATACAAAGAAGAAAGATAGCTCCTGCCCTCAAAGAATTTAGAATTTAGTGCACAAAGACAAAGATAAAAGGAAACTGAGAAGCAGTGGTAGGGAGTGAGAAGGGAAGCAAGGCGAAACAAATTACTGTTCTTTAATTGGCATGAAAACTAGAGTGGAGAGGAAATAACTACAATTTGACTGACAGGTGGTTATTTTAAATCTTTGGGCCTCCTTCTCTTGGCATCCAGTCCTGGGTGACATGGTGACGATATTGGGCAACTGAACTCTAATTCTGAGCCCCCTTAGCACCACCTCACCTCACTTCGAATGAAGAAAACACTGCCAGGCAGGGTAGAAGACTGTGCCATGAAAGGGCTCCATTTCTAAGAGCCCTCACCTGTGCGCTCAGGTCCTGTCCTGGAAAAGAAGGCTGAGTCTTGTTTATTGACAATGGCACTCAGAACACCTCTTAGCCTTGTTTGGCACAGCCATGCCCTGAGAGGGACCAGGGCTGGGGAGGCTGCCCAGGAAGCCCATCTCCACCCTGACTGCGCTGCCACTTGGCCTCTCTGACCTCCACTTTTCTTATCGGCAACGTGAGGGAATGGGATTAGATGATCCTTAAGATTATTCACCTCAGAATCTGCAATCTGTGAATTTATACACCATCAATGTTAAAGGTGCTGCATGTGGGCACACAGTAGGTGCTTTATAATTAATTGCTCACTAAAACAAATTTGTAAAAGGTTCATGGGGTCTTTTATTTAAAAAAATTATCAATGTAGTATGGTATAATGGATAAAGTGCTGGATTTAAAGTCAAGAAGACCTGGGTTCAAATTCTGCTGCAGACATTTATTAACTGTGTCCTTTCACGTTTCTGGGCCTCAGTTTCCTCATTTACAAAATTTTAAAGTTATGATCCCATGTTCTGCTGAATTAGTGTTTGTAGAATTTAGTAATTATATTCACTTTCATGTAGGAGGTTAATATAGATTATCTGTTTTGTTTTCTCAGCATGAGGTGGCACTCCAGAGAACATCAACACATTTCTTATTCTAAAAATTACTCTTTGCAGAAGCCTGAATATTGCAGTTTTGCTGGACACACAGAAGCTCAGCGTTACCCTATGATCCTCAAAATATAGTACTACCTGCTCAGAGTACTCAAGTGGATCAGTGATCTCATCGGCAGGGGTGTGCTGCCTTGGGGTAAACGAGCAGAGACAGTTGTTAAATTTTCAGTGTGAGCGTTTGCACCTCAGAAATTGGCCCATGTTGCATATCGAGGCTTTATTTGCCGTTTTGTTGGTCACTTAGATTTAAGAAAGTGATAGAAAAATAATTAATAATGCAGATCAGACCTAAAAGTGTGTTCTTTACACCTTCCCCTTCCCTGCCCAAAGCCAGTTCTTCAACATTACATGCTGCAGAATGTAGGTAGGTATTCCTTACCATGTGGCAGGTGACAGCCCATCTGTGCCTACCTATCCTGTGAGACTCTTCTCTCCATCTTCCAGTAAGTTGTTCACCACCAGGGGCCTTCACCAATTTGCTAGGGGATCTCTCTTATCTGATGTGAGGAAACCAATGGTGCACACAGGCTGTCTCTCAGTTATCCCCCTCATCTTGCCAATCTACCTTCTTTATCATTCATATACTTATCTTACAATATTCTCTCCAAACTTCTTTGTTTTTAGTATGTTTCAGTCTGCTCATGCCCACTAGGTGCCTCTCCGTTGCCCCATGGGTGATTACCCGATTTGCAGTCTTTGAAACCATTGCATTGCTCAGGGCTGCACACATGCAGTTTCCATGGGTTTCCAGTGTTGCACCAAGAATGATGTCTGGACCCCTCTGCATGCATCACGGACAGCACCCATACTTGACCACACCAGACAGCTGCAGTTAAGCTTTCCGCAATAGCAGCATATCATCTCTAACTTCTATTAGTATTGCTATCATTTCAAAGGAGTGGAATATTCATATTTGGAACCACAAGACCGGGGACTTCAGTTGAAAGGGATCCACCTGACAGCTAAAATTGGCCACAAGAAAGAAACCAAAAACTAATTCTTCAAGATTATTTTATTACTAAGCTCTGAAGGAAGTATAGAGAACCTTCTTTTGGTCATATCTGACCCTTGCTTGACCCTCTTAGAAACAAGGCGGTGAGGGAGGAAACAAGTGTTTATTAAGCAGATGCTAGGAGCTGTACTTAGCACTTTACAGTTTGTTTCATTTGCTCTTCACAATACGCCTGAGAAGTCGGTCCTATTATTATTTCCATTTTACAGTTGAGGAATTGAGGTAGAGAGAGATTAAGTGACTTGCCCAGAGTCACACAGCTAGCAAGTGTCGCAGGCTGCATTAGAACTCAGATCTTCTTGACTCTGTGCTTTAGGCACCACCTAGACTTCTCCATCTCTGGTTAAAGGTATCATCACAGAGAGTGCCCTGCCCCGGAGTCTAGTGTTAGAAATGCCACTGACTAGCCATGGAACTTGATGCCCATCATTTCTTTTCTCTGGCCAGTCTTGAATCAGGCCGTATGGTATTAGTTCAAGTTTATGATTGGGATTAAATGAGGTACTCATAAATTACCCAGGGATTATCAAAAAGAAATTCACTTAGCTTTTCATAGAAAGACTGTTCGACAAGGATGTAGCTTGGATTCACTTGGGCACAACTTTTCTGCTTCTGTGTTTGTCATGGTGGCACATTAGTGTCAAGGGGATGTCTTCTGAATTCTTGCATGATGGGTTTTACACTTGGCCACCAGGAAGCTATATCACTGGTTCAATCCTTTGATCCCTAGACCAATTAAGTTTTGATGGATTTTAGGAAAAGGTAGCCTAGCCTATATGGCCAGGACCCCAGTAGATATTGTTGCGACCACACTGCCTCAGCTTCCTCGGCTGGCCTCCCTTTCCCACCAACCTTCCATAGTACCACCTTCCTTTCTACTTGGTTTAAAATCCCCACCTATTAGCCATTAATGGGTCAGACAGCAATGAATAGGGGCATTGCTGAAGCAGAAAAAGTAAAAATTAACATTTTCTGGTAGGATTCTTTCAACTTCTGTAATTAGGACTCATCCATTAGATTAATTAATTAATGGTATTGGGTGCTGACGAAATGCAATACTGAGAAGGTGAATTTCTATGGGAAGCAAAAACATCCTGGCAATTATAATGTCAACATCTCAGGGAGGACACGAGGCCTAAAGAGAAGAGGGTATCTGGGGTAGGTTCCAGGGAACGTGCTGAGGGACGCAAACTTTACTCACCTCTTAATCTTGTCTATTACTAGCACTATTTCCATGCATTTTATCAGAGTCTGGACGAGCTCAGCTGGAGGCCTAGGTATGGGTTGGGGATGAGGTCATCAGTGTGCATTGTGTCTTGGGTCAAGATGAATATAATTGAATGATTAGCCCAAGAAGCCAACTTGCTTTTAAATCCTATTTTTACCCCCTGGTATTCATCACATGAATTTGTGTCTTTCCTTCTACAGGCCACAGAGGCAGGGTATTGCACCTGGCCTTGAGTCCAGATCAGAACAAGATTTTTTCAGTTGCAGCTGATGGAACAGCCTTTGTCTGGAAATGCTGTTAATGTCACCAAAGGAGACAGAGGTCGAAGCAGCCTGTGCCTCTGGGGCTCTTTTGTAGCTGCCTGGGGGCCGATGCTCCTCAGTTTTTTGGATTCAGAGGAGTGGCAGCAGCCTGGCCTGGGAGCAGACTTTATGTCATCAATGAGTTGCCCTTCTTGAGGGCCCAGTTTTCTCTCACTCTTCCAGAAAGAAAAGACTTGTGAAGAGGAGCCTACCCTCAACTTCCTCAGATACCCAAACGTGTCCCCCAGGTTGTCTCTTCTTTTTGGAACCCCTTAAACTGTACCTCTGTCTCTACAAATGATGTAGCCACTTCAATCAGCCTTCTGCACCCAAGTCCTCTATCATTTGACCTGCAAGTAGCTCTGGCCCTGAAGGGCATATCCTGCACTGCATGGCAAACTCACCTCTAAGCAGTAGGGACTGAGAACCAGCTGTGCCCTAGTTGTTGGGAGGCTTTTAGGAGACCTCTGTTTACTAAGAGCACATTTTCCAAAAGTCAGACGATTAACTTTGGATGCTCCCCTATACAGAGCCCACCAGTGCTTTTGTCCCTTATGAGCAGATCTCTCCCAGATCTCTCTTTGGTTCTTCTTCTCCTTGTCCCCTGAACCTCTATGATCCCTAGACTTCAGTCCTCAGCCCTGGTTTCCCTCTCTACGTCTCATCAGTTATAATAACCGTGCCTTACATCTTGTCATTTGTCCTACTGTGTCCCCATTTCTCCCCACCTGGACTAGTAATGATATCTCTGGTCCCTTGGCAATTAATCCATTTGGATTTAGAATTTGTGAGCTGGGATTGAGTTGTCTTGGTTGGTGTGTGGGTGACTAAAATCTTCCTGGAGCCCACATATTTACCTGGTCTCCAACCAGATCATTCTTTGCATCACACCCAGCTGTCCACCTAGGCTTTTCTTTTCTACTTCCTTTTCTGGACACAGTCATCAATTCAGTCCTATCATTGCTTATGGACAGGCCTATCAATCAACTGCCCAGTGGCTCCACCCACCACTCCTGTGATTCCCTAGATTTCCTTCTGGGGATCCCACTCCCCTCCTGTGCTCCCCATATAGTAAACACCTTGAGAGTAAGGACTGTTTATATTTGTGTTCTCAGCAGTTAGCCTAGATATGGGTATATAGAACTTAATAAAACCTTTTTTCTCATTCATTCATTCATTTATTTATATTGTGAAAAATATTGGATTATTTAATATTTCTATTGAGATTGGCTATCAAATGGTTATTTTTTATGCTGCAAAAACTTATGAATAATATCTGCTAAGATGTAAAACATTGAGATCAGCTTGGATGGCCAGGGAAGGAAGTACAATGTTTATTTAATATTCATATTGACTTATCCAATCTAACAGTGTTGTGAAGCTGGTACTGCAAGTATTATTCCCATTTTATAGGTCCTTAAAGAGGCTGAGTCCATTGCTTCCATAATTAGTAAGTGCTTGCCTGGGTTTCAGACGTCTTTGTCCCTCTGGTTCTCCCTCCCACTGCACCATACTTGGGCAGAATGAGCTCCCTGAGCTTTTGAGCAGAGAGTAGTGAGATGTGTAGGGATTCCCATTCTCATGGCTTCAGGGATCCCCTCTGTTTGTTGCTAGGCCTTTTTTTCTCACCCACGCTCCAGCCAGCTTTTCTTTCTATGTACTGAACCTTTTCTTGTTCAGCCCTTGGTGCCCCACAGTTGGCTCCAATGGAGCATGTCTAAAACTGTTGTCATGATCTTTCCCAACTTGAAGCCTTCCCATTTCTGTCCCTGGGGTCTTCATTGGGCTAGTTGCCAAAACTGGCATTCTTGGTCCTCTCTCTGTTGCCTCCTACAGTTAATCTGCCTCTTTGTTTTTGTTCAGTGATGTCTGTGACCTCATTTGGGATTTTCTTGGCAAAGATACTGGAGTGGTCTGCCATTTTCTTCTCCGACTCATTTTACAAATGAAGAAACTGAGGCAAACAAAGTAAAGTGACTTGCCCAGGGTCACTGAGCTAGTTAGTGTCTGAAGCTGGATTGGAACTCAAGTCTTTCTACCTTGAGGGCTAGCTTTCTATCCACTGGACTACCTAGTACCACTTCCAAAATTAAGAATTCTGAAATTCTTTATCTCATCACACCTGCCTGTTATTTCATCTTTACCTTTACCTTATTCCTCCAGATCTTATCCTCTGCACTCACAGTGGATGGATGGCCAGTTCATCTACCTTACAGCTCTTTCCCATGCTAATGCCCTTATTCTAGCCCTGTTCTTCCGTCCTGGTCTCAAGCCCTTAGGGACCCAGTTCAGTTCTACACAGTGTTTCCCTCTCATGACTCTCCTTCCCTTGTCTGTCATGACTCACGCTTTACTAACCCCCCAGTCTGTATTCTCCCTGCCATCCACTTCCTATTATTTTTATGACATACTTTAAATACTTTCATTGGGCATTTCAGGCTCTTCAAAAACTGGTCCTTTCCTTAAATGTCCGGAATGACACATTTTATCATCTAGCCTTAATGGCCCCCTTGCTGTTCCTCACACATGACACCTCATCTCCTGGCTCTGTGCCTTTTCCCTGGCTGTCCCTCATCCCTGGAGTCCATTCCCTCCTCATCTCCACTTCCTTCTGGCATCCTCATCTTCCTTCAGGGTGCAGCTTCAACACCAACTTCTACAAGGAGCCTTTGCTGATCTCTGTTGCCAGTACCCTTCCTCCTAAACTACCTTTATTTAATGACCTTGTTTATTTGTACTTATTCCTTTTCATAGTTGTTTTCTATATACACTTATATAGGTACCTGTTGTCTTCCCCATTAGAGTATAAAATCCTTGAGAATAGGGATTCTTGTATTCACTGTCTTTGAGTCACCAGCTCCTAGTGCTGTGCCTGGAACTTGGTCCATGGTTAATAAATGGAGGTTGGTTGATTCCACCTCAGATGGATGATGAGGTTTTGAATGGTTATTGAGCTGATAACATTATAGAAGCTGGGATGTCAACCCCAAACCGCTTTCTCATGACTCTGCTTCTTAGAAATCACATGACATAGTGTGGTTATATGGAGAGCATTAATTTCTACTTATCTCATATGACACATGCAACTTTAACCAATCACTTATAACTAAAGATTCATACTTTCAAAAGCATACACAACTGCTGATGTGTGTGTGTGTGTATGTATATGCATGTGTGTGAAGCCTGGGGCAAAGAAGAAAACCATCTACATCACTGACTTCCAAGTCTACAAATCCAGGGCTAATAATGTCCCTGAAGCTGTCATCGCACATTGGTAACTCCTTGCTGGATTTTTCCTCCTGAATGTCTTGCAAGAACCTCAAACTCAATGCTGCCCCCAATGGAGCTCATTTCCTTCTTTCACTATACCTGCTCCTCCTACACACTTCTTGGTGTCTGTTGAGTGAACTACTATTCTGCCACTTCCCAGTTCTCAATGGCTTTCCTGTCCTTGCTGTCCCATACATCCAAGCAATTGCCTAGTATTGTCACTTCCCTTTTCCTCCATGTACTTGGTCGCCATCCCTCAACTTAGCTCCTTCTGTCCCCTAGAATAGCTGTGTATTAAGTGTTTTGTTCATGCATCCTGTTGGGGGCCTAGCTCTGGACTGTGGCCCCCTGAGGGAAATGTTACGAGCCAAGCTCTGGACCGTGGCCCCCTGAGGAGCCTGGAAGATGCCTGGGGTGTTAACCCTCCTTTGGGTGCTGGGACTGCCCACACGGGAGCTGGCTCCGCCCTCAGGGAGGAACATGGGAGGAGCTCTGGCCAGGTAACCACCCTTGGGGAGGAACATGGGAGGAGCTCTGGCTGGGTATATTAGGGGATGCTGGGAAGAGATGTAGAAGACGCCATCAATAAAGTGAAGAGCACTGACATCCTCGGGTGGGCGTGTGTAGTCATTGTTCCCTCCGTGGAGGAGGGGATAGCCCTGTCGTGCAGCTAGGCCACAGGGTTGCAAGGCAGGGGCCGGAGATGTCCAAAGACCCGGGACAAGGATGAGATTGCCCAAGCGAAGTCTGGGGTAAGGAATTGGGCCCCGTGTTAGAGTACCGCCTGGAATAGTGTCCAGGCGAAGACCCCGGAGAGATTACCTCCAGGTTTAGTAGCCAGGTGAAGGCTGGGGATTAACCCCGTGCAGCTGGCACCCAACGTGGGGCACAGTTTAGGGTACCGCTTGGAAGGACTATACAACCTCACTGCTGAGTAGCGGGAAGCCGGGAAGGGAGTATTATGGGTCAGGGAAGTAGCCTTCCGCTGATCCAGCCCGAGGATAAAGAAGTGCTGGCATGTCACCTGTATAAATTATGTAAAAAGGAAGGGATGTGTCCTCATATTAAGACATGCCGCAGCTTTGTTGAACACATTTGGGAAACCTCCCCTTGGTTAGAGTACAGTGGGATTACGCCCCACAATTGGGAGGTAGTAGGCCAACAGATGGCCTCCTATGAGGACACCAACCCTGGGGTGCTTCTATAAACTGATTTTGTTATGTACGGGGTGATAAAAGCTGCCCTTGTGGGCACCCCGCACCCGACTTGCTGGGCTGTTACCACGGTACAGACGGGAGACTCCCTAGCGGGGACTTCTGACGAGGAGTCGGGACCCCTGCCTACAGCTCCCCTTCTTAATCAATATGCCTCTGGACATGAGTGCTGGTGGTTGGGCCGGCATGAAGAGGTAGGCCCGAGGGGAGAGAGGGATGTGGTGCAGTCAGTAGTTCAACCTGGGAACATGTCCGGACTAGGCCCAGGGCCGGGATCTGTGGCGCAGCAAACAATTCGTCCTTTAAATGAGGACGTCAGCTCAGTGGATACCAAGATGGCCGCTATGAGATTAACAGAGAGGCCTTCCTTCCTCTTTGGGGAAGGCCGACGCCATCTTGGCCCTGGCCTAGTAGCTAAGAGCCTCCAAGAGGCTGTTAGGCAAGGTGAGATTTTAGAGGATTGGGAAGGTGCGATGAAAGCTTTCCCTGTAAGAGATGATCAAGGAGGACAGAGAGTCCATGAGCCAGTGCCCTTTAAATTGCTCAAAGAAATAAAGGATGCCATAGTAAAGTGTGGGCCTGCAGCACCTTATACTGTTCAGCTTTTCAGGAGTGCCACGGCCACCTGGCCCTGGACTGTTATTGATTGGAAAGATGTGTGTTGCACTGTGCTCTCCCCTGGCCCGTATGTCACCTGGGAAGCCTTAGTTAGGAGAAAAGCTGAGGTGTATATCGAGGAGAAGGATATTACTAATACTGATGATGCCTTCCAAATGCTTACTGGCATGGGCCCATGGAAGACCCTTCACGTGCAGCTGACTTACCATCCATTAGTTTTTGCCGGAGTCACGGCCTGTGGTATACGAGCCTTAGAAAAGCTTGAGATGCAGGGAGAAGCTAGGGCCAAACTTACAGGATTAATACAGAGGCCGAATGAGAACCCCACCAATTTTGTTAGTAAGGTCCAGCAGAGCCATTTACTGGGCTATGGACCAGGCACGGTGGTGGTTGTAACACAGCTGATAAGAGAGGCCCTGAGGGCACCTTATCAGAAAGCCTTGGTGGGCCTGGGACCGAATGCCACCATTGATGAGATAGTCAAGCACCTTCTTTCCGTGCCTGAAGACGATCCCAAGGTCGCAGCCATGGCTACTGCTATAGCTAGAGGGGTGTCCTCTGGCCTCCAAAGGGGTGGACAGAGGGGTGGGACCTGTTTCCGTTGTGGCAAGCCACGTCATTTTCAGAGAGAGGGCAAGGCCTCTATGACATGTTTTTCTTGTGGGAAGACGGGACACTATGCATGGAATTGCCATCTTAAGGGAAGGACCGCTACTGCGGTCCAGGGAAACGGGAGGAGGGGGCCTCCTCGTGGCGGCCCCCGGTTCCACTCTCCACAGACTTTCCCAATTCACGTGACCACAGAAGGTCCCATGGAGCCCCTCCCCCAGCCAACAGGCCTTGGCGAGCATTATCGCCAGGAATTAAGCCAACTGAGATATTGACATGTGCCCCTGAGGAAGGACAAGGAGATCAGGACATAGTGATAAAGCCCTGGGACACTCAGTCCCTTCAGGTCCCTCCGGCCTCCTTTCCCCGCCTTGTGATGGGGCCTTTCAGTTATTTTCCTGGCATTGTGCACACTCAGCTGTTGCTGCCAGAGGGCACTACCATTTACATTACTAATCCACATTGCTATCCTATTCACCTCCCTCCTGGGATGGCCACTGGTCGAGGTATATCTCTCCCTTGGGTAGAAGAGACTCCTAGAGATCCAGAGATCAATTGGTGCCAGGTGGTAGGGAGAGACAGGCCTATGATGACTATAGCAGTCGAGCGCCGCCCCATATTAAGGATGCTGGATACTGGAGCAGACTCCTCAGTTATAGACAGCAGGCAGTGGGCCCCTGCATGGCCCCTTGAACGGCATCCACTTACGGTGGCTGGAGTGGGAGGGGGCCAGATTGCCACTAGGGCAGCTAGATATTTGACTTGGAAATATGAAGATAAAACTGGATATTTTAAGCCATTGAAGATAAGTGGCCTTAATTCAGCCCTGTGGGGCAGAGATATTCTCCAACAAATGCGGGTCCATGTTGTGACCCCGGAAAACTTCTAGGGGTCACTCAAACGGTGAGGTGTCCACAGATTGACTGGTTGTCTCCTGACCCAGTGTGGGTAGAACAGTGGCCCCTGAGTACAGAGAAACTTACCGCTTTAAAGAAGATAGTCCAGGAACAATTAGACGCAGGACACCTGGAGCCCACGACTAGGAATTATAATTCCCCTGTGTTTGTCATTAAGAAAAAGGCTGGTTCATGGCGTTTATTAATCGATCTGCACGCCATTAACCAAATTATGCGGCCTATGGGCCCCTTGCAAATGGAACTTCCGTCTCCTGCCTTCATCCCGAAGGATTGTCACATTTACATTTTGGACATCAAAGATTGTTTCTATTCTATTCCTCTCCACCCCGATGATTGTCCAAAGTTTGCCTTTTCAGTCCCTCAGCTGAATTTCCAAGGTCCTGCGGAGAGGTTCCAATGGAAAGTGCTCCCCCAGGGTATGGCTAATAGTCCTACCATGTGTCAAGCTTTTGTAGCTGCTGTCCTACAACCTATTCGGGAAACACACCCAGATGCTATCCTTCTCCATTACATGGATGACATTCTTTTAGCAACCTCCCGAGCCTCTGAATTGCAAAGTTTATTGGAACACACACTGAGTTGTCTTTCCGCTAATGGCCTTCAAGTGGCCCCCCACAAAATTCAGAGTGCTCCTCCGTATACATATTTGGGTCACTCCATAGATAATGGTCGTGCTACACGACACCCTCCAAAAATTAATATACACAAGATTAAGACCCTTAATGACTTCCAAAAGCTTATTGGCTCTATTCAATGGTTACGCTCTACTATGCCTATACCTGATCGTATCATGCACCCCTTATATGAGATTCTTCGGGGGGACAGCCACTTTAATTCCCCTAGACAATGGACTCCTGTCCCTTATTTCACACACCCACCCAATATGTCTAGCTACTACTAATCTCACTGCTTATAACCTTTCGCACTATTGTCCTCAACTCCTCACCTATAACATTACTTCTAATCCACACCATGCTCTGGATATCTTTAACCACACTGCTCGCTTGAATGTGTACCTCCTAGCTATACCTCATTCTATAAATTGTACCCAGAACCGTACCCAAACGTACCACCAGTATTCCACCTATTTTGATCACACCCATGCACCTGTGCCCTGCATTGAAGGGGACGCGGACATGTGGGATCCCTTTAAAGCTTGCTCCACAGGGGTGTTTGCCTGCGGGCCACGACTTCACAGTGTGACTCTTAACTTTTGGGACCATGTAGCAAAATACAAACGATATCGTCAACTTCCTGCACCAGAGCCTGTGGCAGCACCATATGAAACACTTCACCCTGTACTCTGGAAAATTGGCCTTGCGTTCGCAAAAACAAACGTTTCCATTGAAATATGGCCTTGCTTTCAGTCCACTTCCTCTATGACCCACTGTAGGGATTTCACCTGGACCACCTGGAGTGCGGTGTTTGGCCGCACTAATTCCACATGTCACCACACAAACTTAGGGAGGGACACCCTTTGTTACCAATTCACTGCTGAGGTTCACACACCACCTGACGTAGCTTTTCTTTTATGCCATCTGGAGAATACTACCATTGTGCCTTTGTCATCACAAGCTAATTTGCCTCGCTACAACATTACTTGCCTCAATGTGACCCTTACCGATACACTCTCGTATAGGTATTCGGGTCATCTAGTGTTTCTGGTATGGCGCACTCCATATGCTCTTATCCCTGTGTGAGCAGAACCTTTTGCTTCAAATCCGACAGATGAGCTATGGCAAAAGATTATGCATAATCTTCCGTCTTTACCTCTCAAACGTTTCCGCCAGGCCAATGCTGGCGTTGTGCTTGGCCTTATGAATCTTGTAATCGAAGTCTATGAGGAATTCCAAATACAAGAATTACGACAGGAGACTGAGCTCCTTGCGTCCACCCTGCAAACGTTCATGCAGGAGGAGCTTGGTGCATGGTCTGTACAAAATCAAATTAACACACACTTCCAACATACTCTAGAAGCCCTTGCTACTACTGTTCTTTGGATTGGGGACAGCCTTCAGTTAACTCAACTTTATATGCAATTGCAATGCCATTACAAATACTTGCCCCTTTGTGTCACTCCTCTTCCTTTCAATACATCTAATTCTTCTTTTCCTGGGAACTGGACAAAAGTCCGGGAGGCCCTTCAGGGGGTGCTCCTACCTGACAACGCCACTGGGTACATACACCAACTGTCCTTGTTTATTAAGGAGCTCCGTAACACCTCTGCAGAATTTGAACGACAGCATGCACGCGAAGCTAATGACTTTGTGGGCTGGTTGCAACACCTTGTGGACTTTCAGTGGCTTTTGTCACTTGCGATTTCCACTGTAATCTGTTTGTTTCTGTGTCTTCTTATTCCATGTTGTATTAGATGCCTATGTACTGTTATTTGGAAAGCAATTCTAGATGCTAAGGCAGATGTGCACACCCTCCTCTCTTCCCCACACCATCCTGGTATTTATGATACCACCCCTGTGTAAACAAAAAGGGGGAGATGTTGGGGGCCTAGCTCTGTACTGTGGCCTCCTGAGGGAAATGTTACAAGCCAAGCTCTGGACCATGGCCCCCTGAGGAGCCTGGAAGATGCCCCGGGTGTTAACCCGCTTTGGGGTGCTGGGACCACCCACACGGGAGCTGTCTCCACCCTCAGGGAGGAACATGGGAGGAGCTCTGGCTGTGTATATAAGGGGATGCTGGGAAGAGATGCAGAGGATGCCATCAATAAAGTGAAGAGCACTGACATCCTCGGGTGGGCGTGTGTAGTCATTGTTCCCTCCGTGGAGGAGGAGATAGCCCTGTCGCGCAGCTAGACCACAGGGTTGCACGGCAGGGACCGGAGACGTCCGAAGACCCGGGACAAGGGTGAGATTGCCCAAGCGAAGTCTGGGGTAAGGAATTGGGCCCCATGTTAGAGTACTGCCTGGAATATTGGGCGAAGACCCCAGAGAGATTACTGCCTGGAATATTGGGCGAGGACCACCTGGCTTAGTAGCCAGGTGAAGGCCGGGGATTAGCCCCGTGCAACATCCCAGCAGAAAAAAAAAATCAACCTTCACAGCAAGGCCCAAACTCAAATCTTTTGACCATTTGTCCTTTTGTTTTTACTCACTTACCTAATTGTATATATGTAATGTATATATTAGAATGTGAATCTGCTCTAAGAGTTTTGGGACACCCTACATTCACATGGGCAAAAAGAGAAACAAAAATATGAAAGAAAGATGAAATAATATTAAAAACAACTTGAAAGTGTTGCTAATAGTCTAAAACTCCTTTTTGCCCCAATAAGTTAATTCTTGATGAATTTTTAATGATGATATTTTAATGGGATGTGATTGAATATGCTTCCCTGTTTTTGGAAATCTTGACTTAATACTTTGTTAAGCCAAATGATTTGACAATCTGGTTGTAAGTTCAGTTTGTTTCCATCCTGGTTTTGATGGTTGTCATGGCTGAAAAAATTTATCTTGGAAAGATTACATGGATCATAATGAAAGAAGTCCATCAGCAGATTTATGTCCCAGCTCTTGATGTTTGTCTTTCAGTTTCACTTCATTGGTTAGGCAATGTTTGTCATTGAAAATTTTATAGCAAATTTCTTTTTTATGCAAATCAGGGGTTCTTCCTAACTAGTCAGAAGGTGTTAGTCTTATATTTAAAAAATACATCATGGATGAATGATTCATCAATGAAACTCTTCCTTTGATTTTGATGCAGGTTAGAAAATTCTGCTTCCAAATATAAGTGTGTAGCTATGCAAGTTTTTATAGGTGCCATCTTTTTTGATAACAAAAGTGGAGCTTTTCAAATTCTTCCTAATTGTGATGGCTACTATCTGAGGGCCAAATATAGTGAAGATAAGGATCATTGTTAATGATGGTAGATGGAAACCTGTATTCCAATCATGTTCTTGAGAAATTTGAATTTTTTTTACCTTTTTGGCTCATCTTATGAGATATGCATCATCTTTAAGTCCACAAAACACGACCAATAGAAAATTCCTAGTAGGAGTAGGAATGTCTGTCATTTGCTTGTTCAATTGTGCCTGCAAATTTAATCTTTACCCTGTGGTTTCTTTGCAGGAATTTTCCAAAGCCACTTGTTCATTTTATGAGAATTAGTTAAAGCTAGGTGATGTAATCCCTTCAATCCAGGTAACCTGGTACATGTAGACTGCAATATGTTTCAATGTGCTAATAGAAAAAAGCAAGGGAGGGGTACCACTAACCCTTCCATCATCTGAAAGTCCTACTCCTTCCGTGGGAAGCAGAAGTGTGGCATATGACTGACACATACACCAAGTGGATGTGTTAATTTATATATCAAGTGTTTATATAGCTCAATTCTACTTTTATATATATATTCTACTTTATATGTAAATAGTATTTCTGTATAAGTAATGCAGAAACCTGAGGGAGGCTCAGGAGGTTAGGGGTGAACATCCTGGTTGTTTTAGGTGATCAGGAAGTTCAATCCCACATGGTTTCCATCACACCATCCTTCCTCTTGTCATGGCCATATATCCTGTGTTCCAGTCTGTTTTTGAAACTAACAAGGTTGATATTAAAATTTAGCACTAGAATTGGTGAATTAGGTGGAGAAATATGTTGTATGGGCAACTCAGTTTAACATGTATTAGTTTAATGCCACAAAAATGCTATCACTGGGGCTTGTAAATCTCAGTTCCATTTTTACAAGGTGGTGAGGGATCTAGATGGTGCAGTGGATAGAGCACTGGGCCTGTAATCTGGAATACCTGAGTTCAAATGTGAATTTTGGCACTCACTACCGTTGTGACCCTGGGCAAGTCACTTAACCTCTGTTTCTTCCACTGTAAAATGTGGATAATAAGAACACCTACCTTTTCAAAGTTATTATGAAGAACAAGTGAGATAATATTCATAAAATATTGAGCACAGAGTCTGATGCAGTGCTATATAAATGCTTAATTTGGGCTTAGGGTATAGATACTGCTTTGCTGAAGTAAATATAAATAGAGTGATAATGAGACTTCATGTGAACAATGAATGTTTTGGCTTAAATGATACTTCAAATTGTCCTGTGTTAGCAAATACTACCTTCCTCACAGGGTTGTGAAGAAAATGCTTTGTAAAGTGTACCTAAGGAAATGTGAGGTGTTCTAATGCTGTGCAGACAGGATCTCAGAGCAACCACACCTCTTGTATTTCTCCCATAGGAGGGGCAAATCACCATTGGCCAGGTTATTAAGGCAGCTATCTGAATAAATCAGCCAAAATCCAAGTTTTCACTTAACATCTACCTTTTTTTAATTTGAATTATCTTTTCCCTTCACTTTGCCAGTGGAGACTTGACTTTCATTTACTTATGCTTCAGGAGAAGAAATGACTGTTTCTCTTTGGTCACAATTGTTGAGTATAGCATTAAGGAATTATAGGGATTGAGTCAAAGTGGGCTTAAACCACTCCCTTGATGGTATTCCTGATCCAGTTGAGATATTCTGTTGAAAGAAAAGTGTAGACACCAGGTCCTTGGGGCGTACCACATTTTCCAGGAATGCCAAAGGAAGTGATTCCTACAAAAGTGTCTTTGCATATCAAAGGGCCACCAGAATCCCCCTGCAAAAAAAAAAGATGTAGGATGGAGAGAAATCAACATTAAATATTAGTTACAATAGGAAAGAGGTTTAAGAGATTAAAAAAATTATCTTCAGTACATACGTAGAGCAAGTGAGAGTTGGCATTTAATAAATACTGTGATGTATTTGCTTAATAAATAGCATAGTAATATTTGAAAAATTCTAAATTTTATTATTCATTTTCTTTCAGAATCAGTGAAAGCATGAGCTAAAATCCTCGGGAGAGATGGGTTAACCTTTCCTCTGATGTTAGCTCTCTGTGGGACTGTGGGCATCTCACCACCTCCCTGGTCTTCAGTTTCCTTATCAGTCAAATGATGGATTTGGGGTCCATGTCCTGTGAGGTCCCTTCCAAACCCGTGATTCTAAGCACTTGGTGTATGTGAGAAGAGTAGGCCTTAAGAGTTAGGACAGAGGATGTATGATGTGATGAGCTGGCAGAGAGAGAGTTGAGGAAGTGTTGGGGATGGGTGTTAGGTCCCACCCCCTCATGGTGCCCCTTGGCGACTTGCACCTCTGAGGAATAGAATGTTAAAGGATATAGCTGGGGCCTGAGAAAAGAAAGCTGCAAGGTGCTGTCCAGCTCCACTTGTCTTACTGCCTGGACTACAGCTGTCTCTAGTGGCCAGTCACTACATGGATCTCTCTGCTTCTGTTTCCCCTCCCCAGACTCTTCTGGGCCTCACCCACAAGAATCTCCTTTATTTCGAAAGGCAAACCATTCATTCTGTCCCTGCCTCTGTTTACCTAACAGAATAACTACTGTCTCCAACTTGTTCTTTTACTTACCTGACATGTGTCTTTCCCACCATTTCTATCTCCAGCACAAATCATGTTCGGTCCAATATCAGGACGATGATTGTAATGATCTTTATCACTGCAGATTTTTTTGTCAATAACAGTGACATTGACTTCTCTTAGAGTGTCTGATAACTTCTTGGATTTGTTGGTTATTTTTCCCCATCCTGCAGCTTGGCAAGTGGTACCAGGTTTAACGTCTTTTCCTCTTTTGGGCAGATTCAGTTGTTTTACAGCCTTTGTAATCTTTACCTTCCCATTCAGCTATTGGATAAAAAATGTAAACAGTTATCCTTTCAGGACAGGAGAGTGAAATAATGCCCATGTTTGTTGCCAATAAGATATATGTAAATTGGCAAGATCCAGACAGAACTGAGCACACATCAGAGACCAAAAAGCCAAGGATGCATCTCTGTGTGTATGTGAAACCTTCCTTTTCACATCTTTCCCAACATTGTGCCCACTCATATCCAAACCCAAAATATCCCCTTTCAGCACAGGTATGGCTGCTATGGAGCACAATGGCAGAAGCTTGTGGTCTGAGGGATGGTAGGGAGAGAGGAGAAAACTGGCCAATGTTGGAGGCAGTGCAGGAGAGTGGGAAGTGTTCTCAAACACTGGAATAATATCAAGCATTCCAGGACCAAGGATCCAGTACATGAGGCCTGGAAGTGGGAGAATGGAAGAGGCCTGAGTCCTGAAGTGGGGCAGCAAGACTTGGCCTTTGCTCCATATGATTGTAGCCTCCAAAGGTCAAGGGTTCTGATGATGCATTCTTCAAGTCCTAACTCTTAGGGTAGTATTGTAAGACTAGAGGTCAGTATAGGTCCCAGAGGTAGAAAGTGAGAGGAGCAATTTAATTGTAATGGGTTCCCTGAAATCCTTTGAATTTTTAGAGGTTTTAAATAAAAGTTGTTAAAAAAAATACATGAAAACCCTAAGGCAACTTATGGAGTTGGGAGATCTGCTGAATTCAATGAAAATCCATGAAATTAATGAAAGAGCAGTGTGAGGCCGCATGGAATAGCAGACAGTGTTTGAAGTTAGGGAGATCTGGGTTCCAATCCCACGTCTGACACTTATAAGCTACGTCACTTAACTTCTGAGTGACCATCTCCTGTCAAATAAGGGAGCGGGACTTCCAAGTTCCTTCCCAACTGTAAGTCTATGAACCTCCAAGTTCTGTTCTGGCATTAAATATGTAATGCCTCTGATATCAAGGGAGTTTATCAAGTAAATCTATTAATTACCCTTCTCTCCACTTGAAAGAAGTAAAAAGAAGCATTTATTAAATGTGCAAGATGTACCAGGCACTGAGCTAAACATTTTACAAATATTATTTCATTGGATCCTCATAACAATCCTGGGAGATAGGGCCTGTTATTATCCCCATTTTACAGAAGAGGAAACTGAAACAGACTGAGGTAAAGTGACTTTTCCAGGACCATACTGCTAGGGTCTGAGGCCATATTTGAACTCAGGTTTTTTCCTGACTCCAGGTCCAGCACTCTATCCACTGGCCACCATTCTTATGCTCCTGAGGAGGCCCTGTTCCTCCTTGCCAATTTCCTCCAACCTAACACTTGTTGCACTCATAGGATGTCTCTAGTAGAAAAAGGAAAAGGGGTCAAGTTCTTGATGAAAGCTCCTTTTTACAGACTGGTATATTATCTTTCCTCTAACGTGATGGAGCTTCTCAAAAGTTTGTCCCATAGCTCTGAGAGTCGATCAGTTCATCTTGGGGCAGCCCCAGTCCCTGAGACATGAGTAGGAGAGTCCTGTCCTCTCAATACAAGATCAGTGGTACTTTATAGTAGAGATTCTTAACTTTTTTGTGTCACATATCTCTTTGGTACCCTGGTAAAGCTTATGGACTCCTTGTCAGTTTCATGTTCTTCAATGCAGGAAATAAAATGTATAGAATTACAAAGACAGCCAATTACATGTAGGTAAAGATCCATATTTTTCCCATCCAAAGTCTCAAATCCCGTGAAATCTGTGCAGTGACCCTTTGGGGGCTTCCTTGAGGAAATATTTAAAAAGTCCTTCCCAAAGGTCAATCACTTTATACATTCATCATGCAGATTGGAAAACACCTTTGATCAACTGCCTACAGTTATAAGTCCAACATATGATGTGTTGACTAATTCATAGCAGTTCTATATGGAAAAGGAGAAATTGAAAATTGTATACCTGGAGAAGTTTAAGATCACCTTCATGTGTTTTTTTATTGTAGCATGGATAGGGGAACTCTTCCTTAACAGTCATCCTCTGTTGTTCAGGCTCTTTCTTGCTAACTGAGTGAGCTCCAAGAATGACCGTGGCTGTTTTTTTCCTGAAACAGATAGGATGCAATTAGTATCAGGTAATTCCAAATAGTTGTTGCATGTGCCATTTTATAGATGCTAGCTATGTCATCTGTGTGTTAAGAAATATTTTGTTGAAATGCTATATCTGCCCTAGATATAGAGATATGAAAATATTTGAGACAACTCTGCAATGCTCTCACTCTCTCTCAGGTATTATGGTTATTCATCTCATTTTCATTTTTTTTGGAGGGGAAAGTGTTCAAATAGAAATGGTCCTAAAATAAGAAATATGTAATTAATGTTGTCTGGGTTATTTGTTGCACAAGTGACTAAAAGAAGTGGATTGGTTTCTTTTTCTTTTTCTTTTTTTTTTTTGGTAATTGAATAAAGTGTTGGTATAAAAGTTGATCTTCTCAGTAGTAGTAATAGTAGTATATATCTCTCTATACTTATACAGTATATTAAAGGCAGGTGTGTGACAAAATGGATAGAATGCCAGCCTGGAGTCAGGAAGACTCATCTTCCTGGGTCCAAATCCAACCTGAGACACTTACTAGCTGTGTGACCCTGTGCAAGTCATTTAACCCTGTTTACTTCAGTTTCCTCTTCTGTAAAATGAACTGGAGAAGGCAATGCCAAACTACTCCACTGTCTTTGCCAAGAAAACCCCAAAAGGGATTCCAGTGAGTCAGACACGACTAAGCAATACTCTCTACAAGGAGAGGCAAGTAGGTGGTTTGGTGGATAGCTGCTAGACTGTGAATGTACCCTGGCCAAGTCAATGAACTTCTTTCAGACTATTTCCTCATCTGTAAAATGAAGGGTAAAATGAAGGGTAATGAGAGAAACTACTTCACAGGATTTTTGTGGGGATCAAATGAGAACACCTGTAAGGAGCTTTGCAAACCTTTGGCACTCTATTAAATGGGAACTCCTTTTAAGGAGTGGTTTGCCATTTCCTTTTTCAGCACATTTTACAGATGAGGAAAAGGAGGCAAACGGTGAAATGACTTGCCCAGGATCACAGTTAGTAAGTATGTGAGGCTGGATGTGGACTCAGGTCTTCCTGGCCCCAGATCTCCAATCACTGTGGCACAGAGCTGCCCTAAGGGAAAGGAATGAAGGGTTCCCCTGCTGTAGAGCTCTGTAGCAGTCTCTGGTCATGTAATGGTTCACCACACTTGCTGAGGCAGAGGTCTCAGCTGACCCCACATTATGCAAAGACTGTTATCTTAACTTCAAAGCCCATTTGAAGAAGACTCCTGTTTGTTGGAGATGGATCACTTCACTGCTCCTTGATTACATGGAGGATAGATAAGAGAGCTGATAAGTGCCTGGGAAAAAAGTATCCTGATTTCCAGTTCCAGACTTTCTTCAGTTCCCTAAAGGGAAGGAAGATTGAGAAGAAGCTGAGCTGCAGAGGAGCCAAGCACCTCAGTCATGTTCAAGGACCTGAAGAGGATCTGGAACATGTGCCATTTTCTCATAACTGGATGGCAGAAGACCTGGATCTATCTTCTCTCAGGCTCTTGCCAATTTCACCCATCATGCAGTCATGGGACATTGGAGTCATCAACCTCAGTCAGAGGAGTCTTCAGCAAATGGGCTTTGAGGAGAAGGTTTTCTTCCTATTTGGACCCTGGACCTACTCCTTTTTGCCACTGGGTGTCCATTCACAGGTAGTTCAAGGTTTTCTGATAGCAGAGGGTTGTCTAATTGGGCAATTCAAGGCCCTAGCTTTGGACTTCCCCAGAAAAATCTAAGTAGGTACAATAGATAGGTCTAGGCAAAATATTTGGGGGATAGGAGGAAGCCAGACTGGGTGTTCTTGCTCATGGAAGTTAGGTAATGAACTTGTAGGACTTAAACAAACAAAAAAAAGAATTTCCATTAAAGGTTTTTTTTAAACCTGAGATTATTTTCTTTCAAGAACTTGTCTCCCTCTCTCACCCTCTTACTGAACTTTACAAATGGCAACATTCTAAAGACACACATTTATTTTACATAACACTGTCTCCTCAAAAGTCTCAGTTCACATTGTGAATCTATTAGAAGGAGCTGTGATAGCAGCTTGTTCAACATTGAGTTCACTTATTTCTTAGTGAATTTTTCTTTAATGAGTCAAAATCTGCCTCTGCTCTTTCTCCCCCATTGCTTTGTTTTCCTATTAATCTGCATGGAGAATGGGGCAGGTCAGCAAACTTAATGAAAGCAATTTTGAAGGAAGTAAAGTGCTTACTTACTGCGTGCGGCAGTGAGCTGCAGTTATCACCCAGTTTTCTTGGATCAGAACTCCTCCACATGTAGATTTTCCATCACGGATTAAGGCCATGTAAGGTCTTGAATGAGGATAGGCTTCATTACCTCCAATTATATCTATACAGGAGTCTGTTTTGAAAAAAGAAATAATTAAAATAATGAACAATCTTTCCATGAGGGGCTTCTTGGAAAAGAATGGTTTCTTCACTCTTCTTGGAAATGCTACAGTTAAGCATTTCCATCAGAAAGGAAGGGCCCACCTCCATGTCACCCACAAAGAACATGTTGATTTTGAAGGTCATTGTGGGGGAGTTGGGTTCAGGTGGGAGTTGGGACAAATCACTGGCCTAGTAATATCTGGAGAACTGCAAATATCTAGCAAAAAGGAAACAAGTGTGTAATCATTTGTGGAGCATGAACGGTATTTGGATGGAGTGATAGCCTTCAGAGGATTCCAGGGTATGACCCTGCAGTACCAGCTAGACTGGGGAGCAGAGTTCCTTCCTGCCCACAGGCCCTGACAAAGTCCCTTAATGCAGTGGTCACAAGCAGCCCTTTGGTCACAACTTTCTTTCCAAGTCTTTGGCCCAAAGGGTAATTTCCTTTGGCTATAGTGTTTGGTATCTTGTAATTTCTGACTTTTCTTGTTGTTTTTGTTCAGGTGTTTGAGTCCTATCCAGCTCTTCCTGACCCATTTAGAGTTTTCTCAGAAAAGACACTGGAGTGGTTTGCCGTTTCCTTCTCCAGTGCATCTATTTTGTTAGAAAATCAGAGATTAAGTGACTTGCCCTGGGTCACACAACTAGTATGTCTGCCCCATATGATTTGTCATTTTCTTCTGCAGCTCATTTTACAGTTGAGGAAAGTGAGGGAGATGGGGTTCAGTGACTTGAACTTTACAACCTAGCTCCCCTAGAGAAATCATTACTTAAACACTTTATCCCAAACCCCAAAAAGCTCATTGCACAGCATAGCACACATCCCAAACATTCCCCAAGGGTGCACAAAGTTGAAAGCAACCAAGCCAAGAGAGCCCCACTCAAGGCCCATACATCTCTGTAGTTTAAATTCTCTGCTATGTAGAGATCTTGCCCAGATATTTCCAAGAAAAATACCTCTGCAATTGCACTGTAATATTCCAACTTGGAATAAAAAGCAATCCAGGGGATTGGGCTCTTCCTATTTTTATCAACTTTCTAAGCCTCCTGAGAGTGGAAGTGAAACAGTGCTGCACTCCTGAGGGGCTCTGAGCAGTGACTACTGTCTTCCTCTTCCCATCACAATGTTCTTTCTGATTTGTCCTCCCAGTTGTGGTCATCCTTGTAATGACATAGGATTAGGTTTGGATTTTTCAATTGTAGTCCAAAGTGGGAAAGCCTTGATTCAGCTATGACATGAGACCGCATCTGTCACCTCCTAGGGGAGGGATGGAATACTACACATTTTTTTTTTTTTTAATTTTGAAAAATACCATTTTTGGATGCTAGTCTGGAGATGTTTGAAGAAATTGCCCATGTGTATGGAGAAGGTCATACATAGAGATAAAGTCCACTAGACTTTGGAAATCTGCAAGGTTTCCCAATCAGGACTTGATTTAGTTTTTTTGATTGTTTGTTGAGATTTATTAAGCAATGGAGAGAATGTTAAAAATTCAGACTAACCTTAAAAGTGTGCTGTGGGTCCATTTTATTATTACCATTATAATTATTGGAGAGATTGTTCTCACACATTTACCAGCACCCCTCTGTATACAGAACTCTCTTTACAGGTATATGTCATTAGCACTGTAACTTGTGGGTGTTCACTCAGAAGCCTACTGCTAGCTCTCCAACATATTTCTTCATGCCTACTGGATGAGCTGTATGAGTTTCACAGTTAATAAATGATTACACAGTTAATAATAAATTATACCTCCCCATCCTCCAAATAAAATTGAATGCATTTTATTGGCCATATGATATGGTCCATGTAACACAGAGCCAGGGAATGTACTGATGATTGAATGGAGTCTCCCTTTACCACTGCAAATGGCCATCTTCTCTGCAGCTTAGTCTTAGAACATTGCCCAGAGCACTTGGAGATTATGACTTGACTAGTTTTCAACATTGTTCTTACTGGCAAATTAAAGCTCCAAGCTGGCAATGTGCCCCTTTGAATGTCAGTAGCTTTAGCAGCTTGTTCTTCCCTAGATAGAATGATGAAAAAATTTACTTTCTAAATACAAGCATGCATCTTAGCTCTCAGGAAAGAAGGCTAAATCTAAAGTTTTGCAAGCTATGATAACTTCCTATTTGTTTCTGGCAAAATAATACCAATATGTCTTCCTGAGCATTTAAGGACTGGAACAGAAATAGGTAGAAACAGTCTTACCTCCTGGTATTAGCAGTAGGAATGTGACACCAGAGAGCAAAGAGACGAAGGAAGTCAAAGTCACGTCCATTTTTGCTTCTACCCTCCTCCCTCTTTGAGTCTTTCTGAGCACTGATGCACTCTATTATATACTGAAAAAATAAAAGGAGGATGTGGTTTTCCTTCACACCTCTTCCTCTACTTTTTCCCCTCTTGATGATTAGTGTTAGGAAACAAAGCATGGTGACAATAGATGAGCAATCTTAGCAGCCATCACTAGAGCCTTGCATAAATTTACTAGTATTGGGGGACAACACATAGACTTAAGACAGGGGGAAGGGATAGGACCCCACTTTGAGTCAAAATGGTACTTATTCCTATGTAATATTTCTCTTAATTACAGTAATATTACTATTACTATTATAGCATTCTATGGTAATGAACTAACTGTTCATGAGTTTTGCTGATGTGACTAATTATTTTTAAGGTATAAAAATACCAAGCATCTGGGATAATAAGGACTGGGATAAGGAGTGCGATTTTAATTAGGAAAGGAAGATATTTTGAGATCAAGTAAATGTAATTTTGAAAAACTATATGAATAGTCAGTCATCAACCTTTTAATAGGCATCTCTAAGACATGTAAAGATGGATTGATTGGTCAGCTCCAAGTGGAAGAATACTCCTCCCCATCCCCAGTCTCTTGATTGCTTGCCCCCTTTTGGAGAATGAGTTATCCGTATTCTTGTCTGGAGGTGTTGGGGAAGGAGAGATGAGTTAGATCAGGGGTTCCTAACTTGTTTTTTTCTGTTGTGATTGTTGCATTTGCGTTATTGACCTCTTTGGCATTCTGGAGAAGGCTTTCCCCCCTATTCAGCTTCAAGCCTGAGGCATTTTTCGCCTTGCTGCACAGGAATGATTCCTGGTTGGTGGAAAGAAGGACAACTCAGTGCTGCATGACTGGTAGAACTTTGGAAAGGTGAGGTGTTCCTTACACATGGCCCCAGACTGTGTTTGGGACCAATTTTGGAGAACAGGAGGGCAAAAAAAGCCCTTGGGAAGCAGCTGGTGTATAAAAGAGGCCATGTCTCAACATATCCCTTATTTCCTGCTTACTTCCAGGGAGAATCTGGGGAATTTCCCATTAGACAATATCGGGCCCCATTTCTTGCCTGAGCTATTTATTTAGTTCATTCATTCTGTATGTTTTCTGGTATGTTCTAATTTCTACAATATCTCTGTTTCTGTTTTCTGTCGAGTTGGACAAATGAGTTTATTATTTTTCACTATTAGTGATGGTCTTTCATATAATTAATATTTGGTGGAAGGAATTAAGCCTATGGATGTAAAATTAGCATAAATTTTCTCTTAAAAGGTTAACAACAAGAGAAATGACTTGGATTTTTTTTTAATCATGCCTTTAGACCAGCAATATCTAGGGGAAGGGGAGATAGATACTTTTTTTCCAGTGTCACTTTCCTCAGAGGAGAACAGAATGACCAGCCTCATGATCCCTTCTCCTCCTCCTCCCCTCTGTGAGGAATCAGTGTCTCCCTTGGAGAGGAGTGAGAAGATTTTATATCTAAAATCTACATCTATATCTATATACAAAACTTCCTGCAAACTCTATTTAGACAACTCCTATAGATAAGCACATCATACAGTACACGCTGAATCAGAATAATGTCTTTAAATGCACAAAATAAACTATATAGGATTATTAAGGAAACAAATTTTGTTGATATATAGTTATCAAAGTATAAAAAAACCAAATTTATAAAATTCTAAGATTAAGAGCCCCTGGACAATGTAGATTCTTGATGCTCCTTGAGTTTGTGTTTTAAAAAGAGTTTAATATTTCTGAGGCTTTAAAAATTTCTTACACTTTTGTAGAACTTAATTATCTCAGGGAATTTCTTTTTTTTCAAAGCATACATGTGCTAAGAAAGGAATGCTTAACTGAAAGCCAAAGCTAGATTTTACCACATCTGTTCAAATTGAGGAAAAAACTTTTTCTAAGAATTACTAGCCTTAGCTTTTGAGGAAACATTAGTTTGCTTCTAGTCTCCTAGAAACAAATATAATTTTTATTTCTGACAGGGAGATGGGATGAGGTAGAATATTAAAGAGACACTTCTGTAATTCTTGAACCTGTTTGGTGATAAATTCACATGGCTCTTCATTAAATAGGCTGCTGACCTCAAACTTAATATCTGTTTCTTATAAACAATTATTGAAACCATCGGTGCAGCTAGTCTGAGATCATCCTTTCTGCTTTTCCTACCACTTAAGAGATAGGTCATAGATTTCAGAAGTGGAGCCCTTTCTTGCTGGTTTTGGTGGTGAGCCAGTGGGTAATTTTTAATGTAGGCAGAAACAACAAAGAACAAGACTGGTTAACACATAGAGACTGAAAAACCCTCAAAGGAAGCTTTGACGATTTTACTTCTCTTACTATTGCTGTGGTTGCCTTGACTGATGTTATGACAAGTTTTCAAAAAATGAAACTGCTTCTGGGCCTCCAACGACTGAGTTACTGTGTTCTGTACTCAGGCATCTAGTTTGGAAAACCTTCAGTTTTGGAGAGCCTGGGCTTTAATGGGAGGGGGCTCGGTTCTGTTCTATAGGACACTCAGAAGCACTCATTTTAAAGGAACAATCGAAAAAGAATTCAGTAATTTCATTTAAAACAACTGATCCACCTGCTAGGTAGATGATACTTAAACCTTATCAGATTATAAAGTGAATTTTGGAACGTTTCATTAGGAATTTCCCTTTCACCATGGTGAAGGTGGTCCAACCAACTCCTCCTGGTACAAGACTGTAGGCAAAAATGGCCAAGTTTGAATGAATGAATAAAAACCACTTATTTAAACATTTATTATTTGCCAGGCATTATGTTAAGCACTGGAGAACCAAATAAAAGTAAACAAGATGTTCTCTTAAGGATCTTATAATTTAAGAGGGGTAAGACAACTCGTAGAGGGATTGATGGTGTATTTTAGAGAGGAAAGTCAGAGAGAATGGCCTTTGGAATAGTAGGGAAACTGACTGAAATGTCCTGGAGAAAAAGAAAAATTCCATGCAGAGTCTTCAAGGAATAGTGGGAGAGCTATGGAGAATAAGCTAGTATCCTGGGCATGATGGTGACATACCCTGCACTCCTGTACTCCTCCTTGCCCCATAGAGTTCCCTATTTGAATGAAGGCATTAGACTTCCAGTCCTGAGGAAGCAGGCCTACCCCCTCCCACAGGGTAGGAATCAGGAATCACTGGGCTAGAAAAGAAGTGGCCCAGAATACAGCATAGCTAGAAAGCACCCAGACAAGTCCCCAAGGTGAGGGACTTCAATGCATGTCTTCTTTGGTCACTTTTCTGGTTAGACATGCCTTGCATCTTATCTCACATCTCACATCCTGCCTTCTGCTTGCCTCTCTGTCTGCCTCATCATGCACCCAAATGCTTTTGGGAGAGGGACAAAGGAGCTGTCCCTGCCTGAGTTGGGGTGGGGAGGGGCGTAGAATGAGGCTGAAGCAGCATCCAGAGGATGAGGAGAGTGTAGAACAGGTACCCTTGCTGTGTGACCATTTGTAGGTGGACGGCATAGTCTAGGAGACTCAGATCTGACAAGCAAGTTCAATATGCAGGCCCCAGATAGAAGGAGCGTTAAAAGAGATTTCAGAAAAGATGAAAATCAAAGAAAGAAACCAAGAGCTCCATGATTTTATTATTTACTTTTGACATGCTGGTTTTTCTGACTTGTTATTTTCTCAAAAGTTTCCACTTGATTCCAATTCCTTTAGGAGCATCAGATACTATTGAGGATCCAACTCCATACATGTAAATATAAGTAACAGACTGAAGCTTTCTACCCTTGAATTCAATTATACAGATGAATTTACTTATAAGAGACTGACTTTTCCTCAAGTTATCAGAAAAGACTTGGGAGGATCCATAAGTAATTAATTCTGAAACAGTGCATACCAATACATTGCTTATAATCAAACATGTTTGTACCACAGAACACACAGTTTAAACTGTCATTATTTCCACAATAGTAACGAACTTTGAATGAAGTCGACTTTTCCATTAATACAAAAATATTCCATGTTACTTCCCTCTAAGAAAATTACACTGAAATTCTTTTCCTTAAACTGAAGATGTTTTTGATCTAGTTTCAGTAATTAATAGAATAACAGCTAGGTCCCTCAGTAAGTTGTACCAATACCCAATTATTCTGACATCATTTTAGACCACTTAAGGACATTACTCCATAGAGACATATGTCTATATAGAGGAAGTTGAGTAGGCCAAATGCTCATTTACTAAATTGTTTATGGCATGAAAAGGAATACAATCTCAGGCTGAATAGCTCAGATCTTAAACACACACTTTATTGCAGGCTTAGTCTATGGGATGATGGTTTAATATTGTGTTTGTACCTTGGTTTCACAAACTTCTTTTCACTTTTTCTAATTATTTCCATATCATTCAGAAAGAATGTTCTATTTCAGGGATTTAACCTTTCATATGGCTAAGCAGGAGTACTAATTTACCTAACTGGGTTATGGAATTGCTAACTACACATTCAGATTGACTACTTGTCTTGATTACAGAAATTTGCCATAAAAAGGAAAAGCAAGGACATGACTAGATAAAACATCCCAGTTTTGCAATCACATAGTATCAATTACACCTCATAGCCAAACTCAGGAATATTCAGTTGGGAAACATTCCTTTTCAAAGGAACACAATGGGGAAACTGAGCCAAGAGGATCCCATCCTAGGTAGAGGCTAGGATTGTCCCCTCAGCTTTTCTCGAGGAAGATCTCCACCTGTAATAGTCAAATTTTCTCTGAGTAGTTTGTGGCATTCTCTCAGATGGTGGGTTATTGATTATTGACTATTGAGGGGTTTTTATGATCCATCAGATATCTCAAAACAGAGTTCATTATAGTCCTAAGAGCTTTTACTTCAGATGGGAGGTTTCAGTAATCAAAAATTTACCAGGACTCACATCTCAAATTTTAAATTTGTCCTTATAAAAAGGGCAATTTCGGTATATTTTCAAATTCTCACCAAAATGAGTTTCTCCTTTTGAAACTCCATGACTCAAACAAGATCTTTAGAGCTGCTGGGGCTGCACATTTTGACTAGCCCCAAGGGCTGCTCCTTTTCACTCATATACACACAGCAATCAATTACCAGTTTATTTATCATTAAAACATGACCAGCAATCTTACAATTTTCATAAGTGATAACCAATTTTTTTAGCTGTAGACAGAAACAAATTTTAGAAGATGTCAATTGCATTTCCAGATTACATAAAAATTATGACAGAGGATGGACTACTTTACTAAGTACAGATGGTGACTTGCTGGCTTCTTTATTTTGACCCATTCCCCTTCATTCACTGTCTACAGTCAGGGAAAGGAATGGGGGGAGTGATCAGAGTTGTAAGGAGATATTTCAAAACAACTCAATGATCGATGACAAAACCTTCAGAATCTGCTGATTCTAACTTTTCACTTCTATGTTCACCCCTTAATAATTTAGAGTGGGCCATTGAACCTTTCAGAATGACATTCAAGACAATGCCCTTTCTTAGGATACCTGAATTTTTGTCAAACAGTGAGTTCTTATCCTAGAAACTGGGCTCCTTGGGTTTATCAAACAGTAGATTGTTTTCTTCATTGACTACTATGTCTTGAGTACCTAACCTTTTGCAGAGGTCTACCCCTGTCTTTCTTAGCCAGTACCAAGTGGTTTTGATAATTGCTGCTTTATAATACAATTTGATATTTCTTGGGGCTAGGCTACCTTTTCTAGCATTTCTTTTTCATTAGTTCCCTTGATATTTTGGATCTTTTCTTCTTCCAGATGAATTTTGATACTACTTTTTCTAGCTCTAGAAAATAATTATCTGGTAGTCTGATTGGTATGGCACTGAGTAAGTAAAGTAATTTAGGTAGAATTGTCATTTTTATTATATTAGCTAGTCCTACCCACAAGCAACTGATGCTTTTACATTTACTTAGATCTGAATTTATTTGCATGAAGTGTTTTGTAATTGTGTTCTTATAGTCCCTGGGTTTATTTTGGCAGATAGACTCCCAGATATTTTACAGCATCTATTGTAGATTTAAATGGGATTTTTCTGTCTATCTCTTACTGCTGGGCTTTTTTAGTAATATATGGAAATGCAGATGATTTATGTGGATTTATTGTGTAACCTGTAACTTTGCCAAAGTGGTTTATTATTTCAAGTAGTATTCTACTTGATTTTCTGGAATTCTCTAAGGATCTCATCATATCATCTGTAAAGAGTGATGACTTAGTTTCTTCCTTGCCTATTCTAATTCCTTCAATTTCTTTTTCTTCTCTTATTGCTAAAGTTAACATTTCTAGTACCATTTTGAATAACAGTGGTGATAATGGACATCCTTGTTTCACTGCTGATCTTATTGGAAATGTATCTCTCTTACCCTCATTGCATATAAAGCTTGCTGCTCATTTTGGGTAGATACTACTTATTATTTTATGAAAAGTTCCATTTATTCCTATGCTCTCCAATGATTTCAGTAGGACTAGCTGTGTATTTTGTCAAAAGTTTTTTTGCATTTATTGAGATAATCATGTGGTTTCTGTTCATTTTGTTGTTAATATGATCAATAAAGCTGATAGTTTTCCTAATATTGAGCCAGTCCTGCATTCTTAGTGTAAATCCTACTTGATTATAATGTATTATTCTTGTGACATATTGCTGTATTCTTTTTGCTAATATCTTATTTAAATTTTTTTTCATCTTTATTCAGTAGAGAAATTGCTCTGTTATATTCTTTCTCTGTTTTGCCTCTTCCTGGTTTAGGTATCACAACCATATTTGTATGCGAAAAAGAATTTGGTAGGACTCCACCAATTTTCCCAAATAGTCTATGTATTATTATAATTAATTGTTCTTTAAATGTTTGATAGAATTCACTTGTAAATCCATCTGGTCCTAGAGATTGTTTCCTGAGGAGTTAATTGGTGGCTTGTTCAATTTCTTTTTCTGAGATGAGGTTATTTCAGTATTCAACTTCCTCTTCTGTTAATCTGGGCAATTTATATTTTAAAAAATATTCCTCTATTTCATTTACATTGTCAAGTTTATGGGCATTTGGTTGGGCAAAGTAATTTCAAATTTTTTTTAAATTTCCTCCTCATTGAATGTGAGTTCACCCTTTTCATTTTTGATATTATTAATTTGGTTTTCTTCCTTTTTTAAAATCAAATTGACCAAAACTTTATCAATTTTATGGGTTTTTCATAAAACCAACTCTTAGTTTTATATATTAATTCAATAGTTTTTCTTAACTTCAATTTTATTAATCTCTCCTTTGGTTTTCAGTTTTCAGGTCATTTCTAATTTAGTATTTACTTGGGGAATTTTCAATTTTCTCTTTTTCTAGATTTTTCAGCTGAATGCCTTATTCATTGATCTCTTCTTTCTCTATTTTATTCATGTAGGCAATCAGTGATATAAAAATTCCCCTAACAACTACTTTTGCAATATCCCGTAAGTTTTGGAAGATTGTTTCATTTTTGTCATCCTCATGAATGAAGTTGTTGATTGTTTCTCTGATTTGTTGTTTAACCCATTCATTCTTAGGATTAGATTATTAAATTTCCAATTCATTTTTGGTTTATCTTTCTATGGCTTTTTGTTACATATACTTTTTATTGCAATATGATCTGAGAAGGATTTGTTGACTGTCTCTGCCTTTCTGTACTGAATTGTGAGGTTTTTATGCCCTAGTACATGGTCAATTTTTGTATATGTGCCAAGCTCCACTGAGAAAAAGTATATTCCATTCTATCCCTATTCATTTTTCTCCAGAGATCTATCATATCTACCTTACTCAGTATTTTATTCACCTCCTTAACTTCTTGTTCAGTTTGAGGTTACTTTTATCAAGTTCAGAGAGGGGGAAGTTTAGGTCCCCCACTAGTATTATTTTGCTTTCTATTTCTTTCTGTAGCTCCCTTAAGTTCTCCTCTAAGAATGTGGATGGTATGCCACTTGGAGCATATATGTTTAGTAATGATATTGCTTTGTTATCTATGGTGACTTTTAGCAGGATATAGTTTCCTTCCTTATCTGTTTTGATTAGATCTATTTCTGCTTTTTTTGGTCTGAGTTTAAGATTGTTACCCTGATTTTTTTCTATCAGCTGAAGCACAATGTATTGTGCTCCAACCTTTTACCTTTACCACGTGTGTATTCTCCTGTTACAAATGTGTTTTTTGTTAACAAAATATTGTTGGGTTATGGTTTTTAATTCACTCTGCTATCTGCCTCCCTTTTTCTGGGAGAGTTCATCCAATTCACATTCACATTTATGATTACAATCTGCGTATTTCTCTCCACCCTATTTCCCCCATTTATGGTTTTATTTCTGCCTTCTCCTTTCTACTCCACAATAGTGTTATAGTTTCGACCACCACCTCCCTCCATCTTCTGTCCCTTCTTTAGCTTCCCTCCCTTTTTTTCACCCTTTCTCTTACTACTTCTTCCATCCATTATAGCCTCCCCTTTCTTTTCTTTCCCCTTTATTATCCTACTGCCTATAGAGCTAGTTAGATTTACAGACTTAACTGATTTTGTTGTCCTCTCCTTAAATCAAATCAGATTTTTCTTATCTCTTTTATGAGTGGTAGCCTGCCCCATTCCATTTCTCCCTTTCTCTTCCTAATATTTTCCTCTCTTATGTCTTAATTTAACTTTATTTTTATGGATATCATCTCTTCTTGTTCAACTCAACCTGTACTCTCTATGTGTGTGTGTGTGTGTGTGTGTGTGTGTGTGTGTGTGTGTGTGTATAATTCCTCCACCTAACCAAATACTGAGAAAAGTCCCAAGAGTTACAAATATTATCTTTTCATGTAGGAATATAAACAGTTCAGTTTTAGAAAGTTCTTTATGATTTCTCTTTCTTGTTTACCTTTTCATGCTTCTTTTGATCGTTTTGTTTGAAAGTCAAATTTTCTATTCAGTTCTGGTCTTTTCATCATGAATGCTTGAAAATCCTCTATATCATTGAATAACGATTTATTCCCTTGAAGTATTATACTCAGTTTTGCTGGGTAGGTGATTCTTGGTTTTCATCCCAGTTCCTTTGATTTCTGGAATATCCTATTCCAAGCCCTTTGATCCTTTAATGTAAAAGCTGCGAGATCCTGTGTTATCCTGATTGTATTTCCACAGTACTTGAATTGTTTCTTTCTAGCTGCTTATGATATTTTCTCCTTGATCTGGGAACTCTGAAATTTAGCCACAATATTCCTAGGAGTTTCTCTTTTCGGGTCTCTTTTATTTATTTATTTATTTATTATTTATTTTTAACACAGTTTATGACAGATAAAGCAATTCCAACTTTTGGACAGGTGATACTTCTTTTTAAAATTACAATATGGACCACAAAAGAAATTTTTTAAAAAAACATTATTCAACTGAGACACAAATAAAATTTACTTGCTAACTTCACAAGCTCTTGACTTAATTGTCTCCACAGTATTAGTAAGAATTAAAGGGCCCTAACTTATTGTTGTTGGTCTAAAGTCCTGTGCCTAATAACTTAATTTTAGACAACCTTGGATGTTCCCCTATCCATAATCTATAATTGAATACATCTGGTATTAAGCTTACAAACCTTTTGACTGTAGGAAATTGCCACCAATAGTAAGGACATTGCAGGGATACAATATCTCCCCAGCTTCATGTCAATTCCACTTGCATTCAGTTAGGCTTAAAGTCTGCCAGGTGTCAGTTGGGAAATTGAGTCAGGAAAATCCCATCTCAGCCCATGCTGAACAGCCACTCTCCCACCCTTACCTTGAGATCACCTATGCAGTTCATACCAGCATCTCATCAGCTTACTGGCATCATGTACTGGAGGCTCAGATCGCCTTTCTTGCTACCCATACCTGGAGTTAGACTCAGAAGAACAGTCACTTAATAGTCCCATAGCATCTAAAAATGGGAAATTCCTGTAACCAGGTTTCAAATGTGATTATAGTTTCACTTTGGCTAAGGAACATCTTTTGAGGCAAGTCTTCAGTGGCTTACATGTCTTTTTATCCATGTTCTCGTTCCTGATTAAATGGAAATCATAAAATCAAATTTACCATTAAAACCTTGACTTTTCCATCAATGCCAAATTTTATCCAAGGTTACCTTCCTCTAGGAAATTTAGACTGAAATTCTTTTCTCCAAACTAAAGATGTCATTGATTTATTCTCAGTAATTAATTCAGTCTATTGTTTTAATACTAATTGCTTTTACTTCACTTGGTAACATGTCCAATTTTTCTCCCCATCACTCCCCTCCCCTTGATTCCTAATACCTTGCATTCTGATTACTCCTTCCCTCAATGTACCCTGCCCTCCATCACACCCTTTCTCCTATCCCCATCTTCTCTCTTTTCTTGCAGGGCAAGATAAATTTCCTTACCCCTATCCCTGTAGTTCTTATTTCCCAATTACATGTAATAAAAACTCTAAACATTCATTTCTAATACTTTTAATTCCAACTTCTCTCCCTCCCCCTCTTCCCCAGCCCTTCTGAGAAGGCAAGCAATTCAACACAGACTAAATATTTGTTGTTTTGCAAAAACTTCCATAGTAATCATGTTGTGTAATACTAATTATTTTACCCTCTGACCTACCCTATCCACCCTTATTTTTCCCCCTACAATTGACCTTGTCTCTTCTTGAAAGTGTTTATTTCTAGTGACTCTCTTCTCCCATTTGCCCTCCCTTCTAACACTGCCCTCGCTCCACTTGTTGCCTCCTCTCCTACTTTCCTGTGGTGTATATAAATTATCATATCAAATTTAGTGAGCATGTTATTCCCTCCATCAGCCACATGTGGGGAGAATAACTTTATTTTTTCCCCTCTCCCCTTTTCCCTTATCTCCTCCATTGAATAAGATTTTTCTTATCTCTTTTATGAGTTATAGCCTGCCCCATTCCATTACTCCCTTTCTCTTCCCAGAATTTTCCTCCTTCACCCCTTAATTTTTATTTTATTTTTTTGTATGTGTGGATATCATCTCTTCTGATATAACACACCCTGTACTCTCTATCTATCTATGTGTATGTATGTGTGTGTATGTGCAATCTCTCCAAATACCCAAATACTGAGAAAAGATTCAAGAGTTAAAAATATTTTCTTTCCATGTAGTAATGTAAAGAGTTCAGCTTTAGAGAATCTTTTATGATTTCTTTTCTGTTTACCTTTTCATGCTTCTCTTGATTCTTGTCTTGGGAAGTCAAATTTTTAAATACAGATCTGGTCTTTTCTTCAACATGAAATCTTGAAATTTGACTATATCACTGAATGACCATTTTTTCCCTTGAAGCATCATATTCAGATTTGATGGGTAAGTGATTCTTGGCTTCAATCCTAGTTCCTTTGACTTCTGAAATATCTCACTCCAAGCTCTTTGATCCCTTAATGTTGAAGCTGCCAGATCCTGTGTTATCCTGATTGTATTTCCACAGTACTCAAATTGTTTCTTTCTAACTGCTTGCAGTATTTTCTCCTTGATGTGGGAACTCTGAAATTTGGGCACAATATTCCTAGGAGTTTCTCTGTTCAAGTCTCTTTCAGGAGGTTTTCAGGGGATTCTTTCAGTATTTATTTTGCCCTCTGCTTCTAGAATGTCAGGGTAGCTTTCCTGCATAATTTCTTGAAAGATAATATCTAGGCTTTTTTTTTTGATCATGGCTTTCAGGTAGTCCCATAATTTTTAAATTGTCTCTCCTGGAACTTTTTTCCAGGTCAGTTGTTTTTCCAATGAGATGTTTCACATTATTTTCTATTTTTTCAATCTTTTGGTTTTGCTTTTTAACTTCTTGGTTTATCATATAATCATTAGCTTCCTTAACCTCCATTATCTTTTTAAAGAACTGTTTTGTTCAGTGAGTTTTTGAAACTTCTTTTCCATTTGGCTGATTCTGCTTTTTAACACCTCCTTCTCGTCATTGGCTTTTTGGACCTCTTTTTCCAGTCGAGTTAGCCTGTTTTTAAAGGTGTTATTTTCTTCAGCATTTTTTGGTTCTGTTTTAGGAAGCTACTGACTCACTTTTCAAGCTCTTCTATGGCTTGGACCCATTTCATATTCATTTTGGAGGTACTGGAGGCAGAAGCCTTGACTTCCTCTGACAGTATGCATTGTTCTTCCTCATCATGAAGGAAGAAAGGAAATACCCGTTCACCAAAAAAGTAACCTATTGTCTTATTTTTTTCCCCTTTTTTGGGCATTTTCCCAGCCAGTTACTTGACTTCTAAATCCTTTGTCAAGAGAAGAGTCCTACTGCTCCTCCTCCCCCCAGTATTGTGCTCAAGGTTGAGATTCAGATCAGTTGCTCAATTCCCCCAGCAGCTTTAAACTGAGCTGCGTGGACAATGGAGCCAGGCTGCTTATGTGGCCACTGTAGGCACCCACCACCAACTGCTGCTGCTGCCACTGCCTCTACTGCCACCTGGGCCAGTGCTGAGGGGATCCCACTCCCCTCTTGCCTATCTAGGAAAGCTCTCCCACACTGACCTGTGGAGTTTTCTTTGTTGCTTGTGTGTTGAGGGTTTTTTGTGGGACCCTCCCTACTTGGAATTCTGCCTCGAAGGTCTGTTCAGGTCCTGTTCCTCCCAGTGTCACATGGCCAGGGCTGGGCTCTGGTCCACTCAGCATCCCATAAGATAGCCCTTTCTTGTCAGCCTCCCAGGTTACCTTTGGCTGGAAACCTCTTTTACTCTGTTTTTCTGTGGCTTCTGGTGCTCTAGAGTTTGTTGAGAGTCATTTTTTTACAAGTATTTTGTGAACTGTGGGGGAAGCACTAGAGTATATGCAACTTTCTGCTCCACCATCTTGGCTCCACCTGCCCAATATTTTAATATAGAAGCTGTAATGTTCTGTATGCTCCTGATTATAGTTCCTTGATATTTGTATTATTTCTTTCTGGGTGCTTGCAATATTTTCTCTATAATGTGATAGTTCTGGAATTTGATAACAATATTCCTTGGCACTTTCAATTTGGTATCTTCTTCAGGAAATGATTGGTGGATTCTTTCTATTACTATTTTTCCCCCTCTACCTGGGACCTCAGCGCCATTTTTCTTGATGCTTTCTTGGAAGATATTTTGCAGGCTCTGTTTTTCATCTTGGCTTTCTGATAGAGCAATAATTCCTAGATTTTCTCTCCTGCATCTATTTTCCAGGTCAGTTGTTTTTCCAAGTAGATATTTTAACTTTTTTCTATTTATTCATTCTTTAGATTTTATTTGATTCTTAAAGTCATAGAATCATTAGCTTCTTCTTGCCTCATTCTCATTTTTTAACACATTTATTTCTTCATTTAACTTTTGCACCTCCTTTTCTATTTTTCTAATTGTTCCTTTTAAAGTTATTTTTTCCAGTTAGATTTTGTGCCTCCTTATCCTTTTGTCCAATTTTCTTTTTTAAGGAGCTTTCTCTTCAGGGAATTCATTTTTTTATTTTGTCATTTTCATTTTTAAAACAATTGGCTAATTTTTCTTCTTCCTCTCTAATTTGGCTTTTAAAATCCTTCTTGAGCTCTTCCAAGAATGCTCTTTGGACTTGAGACCAGTTCATATTCCCTTCTGGGATTTCAGATGTGAGTATAGTCTTGATGCTGACCTCTTCTGTAATCATATTTTGGTCTTTTTCCCCATAGTAAGATTCTATGGTCTTTACTTTTCTGATTTGCTTCTTGCTCATGGTGATTGCCTTTTTTTCCCCTGGCTTTTAAAGTGGATCTTTGCTTCTGGAGCACCAGGGACTCTGTCCCACATTTGTTGTGCTGAGAACTTGAGGCTTTGTGTATTGTGGCCTCTGGTTCTTCCAGCTAGAAACTAGAATGCTATGGCTTACCTGTTGCTGCTGTCTGGTGTGCCATATCAGAGGCCAGGTGAAGTCTTTCTGAGTTTCCCTGGGATTGCACTGAAGCTCACTGTGTGAGGTGAGGAAGAGCTGTGATCTGGATGCAGGAGGTCTCCTCTGCTGAGGTAGAGTACAGGCAGGCTCAGTCAGTGGTGAAACACTGTCTGTGCTGGTTTCTTCCTGATTCCCCTGACTCTGCTAAGGCACCCCTGAGGTCCTGCTGTTGGTCCTTAAGAACTCCATCCCTTGAGGCTCAGGATTTCCTCCTAGTTTGCTGACATGGGGCTGTCTGGGCTGCATTGGCCACCTTCAGGCACAGTAAGAGGAACTCCACTTGATGATCTCCTTGGCCTCCTGAGCTTAGAGACTGTTTACCCCTTAGGCTGATCTCACTATTTCAGAATTTTTCCTTGGTTAATATTCTTTGGATTTTTCAAGGTCAACAAGGGGAGGGTGAGAGCACTTACTCTTTACTCCACTATTTTGGCTCCAGGAATTTAAGTAGGTGACATGTAGACATTTAATCTATAGGCTGATAGTCTGAGGAGGGCCAGCTTCTGTTACTGGAGGTCCTGTGTTTCTCTGTCACTCCAGATTCTTGTTTTTTGCTAACTTTGCGTCAAGTTTCAGGGAAGTCTTGCTGAGGCCAACTGGAAGGATCTGGTGGCCAGCAGGTCAGGAGAGAAGGGCAATCCTCCAGGCATGGGTATGGAGACAGGGAGTATTGGGGTGTAGAGAGAAGGGAGCAGTCATAGTTTTCCCCATCTCCTAATGATGAGAGAATTGAGAAAATTGGACTTACCTTCCACACAGGGCTTTGGAAGATGTACCTAGCTCCATGGCCTCCAAACACTGGACCTAGAGCCTGGGAGTGCCAGGACAAGTGTGAGACAGCTTTGTAACTACTCTGCTCTAATGGAACCTGAGACAGGCCCAGAAGACACCTCCAAGCCTTTCCAAGTGCTTGGAGAATGATCCCAAGTGCAGGGAGAGAAAAGGTTAGGGACAGTGGGGAAGATTCTATACCTTCCAGTCTTGGCTTGAGAGGAGTTGTATGTCCTTGTCTCTTTTACTTTTGGGATTTATCAGACTAGAAAATGCGCATCCTTCAGGGTAGGGGAAGAAAAGAGGAGGGAGGGAGAGGAGGCTTACATCTAAGCAGTTTTTCCTGGCTCAGAGGCCCACTGACCCACATCCCCCAGTGTTCCCCACGGGAGGGGAACAACAAAGGGCATAGAGACACTGAGATTGGGATGCAGGGACCCCTAAAGAAAACCAGGTACAGAAGCCCATAGGGCACAGAGACCCTAAAAGCAGGATGCAGGGACCTCCAAAGAAAACCAGGCGCAGAGGCCCACCTTCTCACCTACCCCAATGTTCCATAGGGTAGGGGAAGGAACAACACAGGGTAAAAAGTTTTCTGAAGCAGAGCAAATTGCCTTTTCTTTCAGTTTTGGAGACCAAATTTCTGACTAAGCTTGTTTTGTTTAGAAATCCCCTTTACAAATTACTTTTCTAGGTTGTATTGAGGTCAGGCTGTGTTTCAATGGAACACTAGCTGCTGTTCCTTAAGATCTCCTCTTGAAATTCCCCTCCCAGCAGCCTCCAAGCAGCCTTTCACCACTTTTCCTAGTATTCCAGGAAAAGGGGAGAAAAAAAATGTGACAGACCCAGCACAAGGGGTGTCCCTTTATATGGAGGTCCAGAGTCTAACTGACCGCTCAGAACTCAGTGGAGTTACAGAAGCCTCTGGCAGTGTCTGCACACTTCTGAAGTCTCACTGCTAGGAAGAAAGTAGGAGCAGAAAGATCTGGGGAAGGGAGCAAAGAAAATGGCACTTACCTCTTATCACAGTGGCTAAGAGAAGATGATTAGAATCCAGTTAATATTTGGACTCTTGGGTTTCAGTACCATAGTGTTGAAGAGAGAGATGAGAGAGCTGCTTGAGATGTGAATGAATTCACTTATACCTTCTCTGCAGCCATTGGGAGTTTTACTGATGAAAAAACAGTGGACCTGAGATTTAGCAAGGAACTAAACAAAGGCAGTAATATAGGAAAAGGACCAGACTTCTATACACAGCCTGTAGGATGCTGATGTAATTTTTAGGGTTTCTAATGGGGGTTGCAGATTTGGGGACAGGATGAGGAAATGGATGATACAAGATAATGGAGAAAGGGAAAACTTTATGACCCAGGATGAGGGGAGGCATAGAATTTTAAGGTCTAAGATAAAGGGAAATTTTATGGTGTTTCAAAATAAGGGGGATAGACTTTAGGATGCCTTCAGGTTAGAACATAAACTTCACAAAGTTTATTCTTTGTGGCTTCACAAAGTCTATTCTTTGTGGCTTCACAAAGTCAATCTTTAATATTATTTGTAATTCTTAGGGCACTGTTTGTATTCCCATCACTGCTATTCTAGTTAGAGTTGGTAAGTGTGAATAGGGTGGGGAATGGAAGGAGCAGGACTGTACAGAAATGTCTGGGAAGGGTCCTGATGACCTGACCAAGGCAGACTATAGGGTTTATTTGTGTGAGTTTTAGTTCCAGAAAGAGGTGGAAGCTGGAGAGCAACTCTTGTCAGGGGCAGCCCTCTCCAATATAGAAGCTTCTACTCCCACCAGCCAGCTCCAAATCACTTGGACCCTGGACATGGAGACCTCTCAACTCAGAATGTCACCTTCAAGCTGACACATTTTGTTGCTGTGTAGTCATTTTCTGTTGTTCCCAACTCATTATGACCCCATTTGAGGATTTCTTGGCACAGATGTTGATTTGCCATTTTCTTCTCTGGTTCATTTGACAGATGAGGAAACTGAGGCAAACAGTGTTTTAAGTGACTTGCCCAGAATCATACAGTTAATGTCTGAGGCCAGATTTGAATTTAAGTCTTTCCTAATTACAGACCTGGTACTTTGCATGGTATCACACAGCTGCCCCTAAGCCTACACATGTCTATCCCCAAAATAATACTTGATCACATATTCAGGCAAGGAAACAGGGCAAAAAGACAGCCAGGGTTCTAGGTGAAAGGTTACCTAACTGAGTTCACTTTCTATTGAAATAAAGGTGCTAGTAGATGCAGGGTGGGATGAAAGAATATTGCCCCTTGCTCTATCTTCTTTTAGAGAGAGTCTAGAGATAAGACAAATTACCAGGCAAGGCTGCTGTTGAAGGAGTAGGAGAAGGACCAAGAAACTGCTCCTAACTGGGATACCTTGTGGCTGGAAATAGGTGTCAGAATTTCTACATGGTTGACTGGAACAAGGAAGGGTTGTTCCATGGGATGACCCCTGTAATATGTGAATGGCATTCTCCTGTTCCCAAGACAATATTTGCTTCCTCTCGATTTTCAGTGAGCCATTCTGCCATGGTGGGAATTTGAAAAGCTTCTAACTGCTTTCATTGGGACTTATTCTTTGGGGCAGATTTGTTCTTATTTCCTGAAAGTCTTACAGGGAAAAAAATGTTGCCTGACTGAATTTGCTGGAGTCAGGTCCTATTAAGAACTGAAATTTTCAAAAATGGAGGAAATGGCCATCAAGTGGGGAATGGCTGACAGGTGGTATTATAGGAATGTAGTGGAATACTATTGTGGTATAAGAAATTATGAGCAGATAGACTTCAGCAATACCTGGACTTATATGAACTGATGCAGAATGAAGTGAGTAGAAGCAGGAAAGGCTTTTACATACTAACGTCAACATTGTTCCATGACTGACGTTGTTAGACTTAGTTCTTCTCAGAAATACTAGGACCTAAAACAGCTCCAAAAGAGTCATGATGGGAAAGGCCATCCACATCCAGAGAAAAAACTATGGAGGCTGAATAGAGATGGAAGCACACTATTTGCTTTCTTTTTATTTTTGTTTCTCATGGCTCCTCCCTTTCATTCTAGTTCTTATATATAACATGATTAATGTGAAAATATATTTAATAAAAATGTATATGTAGAGCATATATCACATTGCATGCCATCTTTGGGAGGTGAACAGGAAAAGGAGGTGCAAAAAATTTAAAACATATGGAAGTGAATGTGGAAAACTAAAAATGAATAAATTACAAAAAGCTTAAATTTTGTGTCTGAGTATTTTCATCTGGAAAAATGGCACACACCATAAATCAGGGCATGATTTAATGTTTTGTTGATTAAGAAAGTGATGGAAAACTCTGACAGATGTAGATTAAATATATTTACGTGTTAAATGTATTCCCTTCCAGTACTGCCTAAGAGCCAGTTGTTAAACATTTACCAGCACACTCCTGGAAGATGAAGAGCATGATCATCTCTATGAGCTGCTGAAGGGAGATGGGAATTGAGTAGCTTCAAGAACTTTTAAAAGGTTGTTTGAAGGAATATTAATATGGATATTGAAGCCCTTTATTGTGAAAGCAGTGGTTAGGGTGGAGCAAATGATGCTGAGCCAGAGAGTTTAGTCATTGAGGAAGGAAGAATAGTGACCTAGTTTAGGTGACAAAAGCCACAAGAATACTGAATGGGTGAGAAAACTGGATTGAATGAATCTCAAAGGAGGAGAGGTGGCAATGGAGAGCAGGGAAGTGAGTTAAAGGACAACCAGTCTTGGAGGGAGTGACCAGGCATATGATGTTAATATGAGAGAACCAGGTATCAGTGAGTGCCAGAAGATGGAAGAAGTGGGAGAGGGAAAGATTTTAGATGAAAGCAAGATTGTTAACCATAGAACAGGCATTCCAGAGAGCACAGTGAAAGGGGTGGGTAGATTGGAGTGAGTCATTGAGGGACCGTAGTATTGAGGAAACTGGCAATAAGGGCATGGGCAGTGGGGGATGGAGAATAGGATTTGTATAATGACACCCAGAGGTTCAAATTGGCTTCCACTTATGGGGTACAAAGAAGTAAGCATCCCCACCTGGATTGGTAAGAAGATGGCTAGTAAATCTTTTAAAAGAAGTGAAAAGTCTCAGTAGTGCCTGTGTGGTACAGAGGAAAGAGTATTGAGGAGGATTAATACTGGATCATTTCACTTAACATCTAGTATTTCTCCATGATCTAATTCTTCCCTCATTTTGACAGACCCCACATCTGAAGATGGAAAGTGCAATTAAGATGGGTATTCCCAGCCCCACAAGGCATCAGCTTACCAGTCAGTAAGACTATCCCTAAGGAGGACTCTTAGGATTTGGCTTTTCCTAACCTAATGATGAAATACTAGGGAAGACTTCAGAACTCTTAGCCCACCTCTTCATGAAAATGTCCACCCATCAGGGTTGCCTTATATTTTCAAGGACAGGTGCAAATGATATACTGTCGTGATGACCAGAAGAAAGCTGTGCATAGGGTTAAAAAGTTGTGTTGTGCCTCACTCTGTGTCTTTGGCACAAATAGAGGCATGGCATAAGACCCCTGTCTTGCCAGGCTGCATGCCCTTGCTAAGAAAACCTTTCTTGCTTGGAGAATTGCCTCATCTGCCTTTTGTTCAATTATTCTCATCATAGGATGGCACTGGGGTCAGAGGATCTGGGCTCACATCCTGCCTCTGATGCTTAGTATCTGTGTGGCCTGGCATAAATCACTTAGCCTCTCCTGGTCTCAGTTTACTTATCTGTAAAATGCATCAATTGGAGGAAATAGCCACTGAGGTACATTTGAACTCCACCTTTCAGACAGTATACATTTATTAAGTGACTGCTACTGTCCTAAGTTCCAAGGGTGCCAAAAGAGGCAAAAGAGAGTCCCTTTCAATCTAGCAAGGTCACAACTTGTAAGCAACTCTGCACAGACAAGAACAATCAGGTAAAATAGGATTTGATTAAAAGATGGAAGGCATCAGAATTAAGAAAGTTTGGAAGGACTTGTTGCAGAAGATGAAATTTTAGTTGGGATTTATGAAAACCAGGAAAGAGAGCAGGTGGGGATGAGGAGAGAGAGTTTTATAGGCATAGGGGACAACCAGAGAAAATGCTTACATTGAAGAGATGGGGCATCTTATTCATGGAGCAGCCAAGAGACTAATGTCACCGGATCCAAGGGTGTGTGGTAGGGAGTAAGGTGTGAGAAGGTTGCAAAGGTGTGTGCGTTGGTGGTTCTAGATCACAGCTTGAGAATTATGATCCTATGATACTAAGTGCTGAAAGAAGACAAAGACCCATAAAGAAGATGAACAGCTACAATGAATTATTAAAAGACAAGAAATCTGTGAATAAATAAGGGATTTTGTAATTATGGATATGTGTATGTGTAGGCATGTGGGTGGGGAACTCAGTGTGGCAATGGATAGAGTGAAGGGCTTGGAGTGAGGAAGACTCTTTTTCCTGAATTTAAATCTAACCTCAGGCATGTAATAGTTGTATGACCCTGGGCAAGTCACTTATCCCAATTTGCCTTAGTTTTCCCATCTGTCAAATGAGCTACAGAGGAAATTGGCAAACTATTCCAGTATCTTTGCTAAGAAAACCTTAAATGATGTCACAAAAAGTTGGATACAACTGAAAAAATGACTGGAATGTGTTTGTGTTTTGTGTGTATTTTATGTGTATATGTACACCCAGATATATACATTATAACTTGAAATGTAAAACATTTAGGATCTTCTCCTCCAGTGAGCTGAAATGAATACACAAGTCAATATTTCTTACTTCTTGAAATTAGTACTTCATAAATTGTGATCAGAAGAGGGGGGAAAAGGGGAATTTCTCTTGTTTTTGATTATTTACTTGTCATCATAGATATAAATAGCTATTTGGGTATTGAATTTCTAATATGCACCCATCATATTCCCCTCCCCCAAAAGGATGTGGTCTTTGTTCTTCTTGTAGAGATTTTGACTGATTACTAGACATCCTTCTCCCCTAAGTTTTGCTAGAATAGTGTGGTTTCTACAATTTTTTATCAGGTGATTGCTATATCCTTCTAGGTTAGAATCTCCTATTCCCAAATGCTACGTATGCAGATCCTGAGAATATGAAAAATTTGTAAGAAAATAAAACAACTGAAATCAATGATATAGAGCACTTTTCTATAATCTTTCTATCTTTACATGATCAGTATAATACTTTTTAAAATGTTTCATTTCTTTTTCTCTTAGTTCTTTCATTTCCAAATACATCTTCTTCCCGGTGTTTTTCCAGAGTACCATCCCTTGTAGCAAAGAATAACATTGAAAAAGAACAGAAAGGAGTCCCACAAAACCAATCTTGCCTGAAACTTGCCTAACAATTTAACTAGTTATCTGATCCTGGGTTTAGTCAATTACAGTCTATCTGCTTCAGTTTCATCATCTATAAGATAGAAATAATAAATAGCACCTACCTCTTAGGACTGTTGTGAAAATTAAATGATATATACTTTGCACACATTGAATCATTATATGAATATTAGCTATTACTGCTTTTATAAGGAATTAGAGGTGCAATAATTATTGGTACTTTTAGGAAACTTATCTGGTTTATTCTCTCTAGCTTTAGTTCCTAAATTCTGGGCTTTGTTTGGGAGCCAACCTTCCCTCCCTGCTGCACTTTTGGGTAAGATATTCAGCCCTGCTTGACTTTACCCTGGATGCTTTGGGTTCTTGTAATGACCTCTCCCTCTTGAGGTTAGGCTGCCATGATTATTTGAGGTTCAGAATGTTGAATGTTCAGGGCCCTTTCTGGCATCTGAGAACAGTGTTAGGGATATCTGAGCCTATAAGATTGAATTGTTCTTGTCTGAGTACTAGGTGGACATTATAGAGGTTGTAGCAAGCTGCTATTCCATGGGACTGTCCCTGTCTCAAGGCTTTTTGACCTCCTTGGGGCTTTTTCAATGTATCCTTCTGCTTCTGAAGTCCATGAACAGAGTCTTTTAGGTTACATGTGTCCTGTTTCTGATTCCATTGAGTGACATAGGCATTTTTTTTGTAGGGAAAGAGCTGCTGGTTGACTATTTCTCCAATTCTGGGATGGAAGATGCCACTTATTCTGGTTTATCATTGGATTTCTTGATCATTATTGGTCTGGTGTGAACTTTTTGGTTTTGTTGCAGAGGGTCAGTGGGAGTTGGGTGCGACCCTTCCCACCTAGGTGGCCATCTTGGCCAGAAACCCAGATTTTTATATTTGTGATGGTTCTGTCCACATCTTTGGTATAGGGCCCTTACCAGAAAATATTTGATGTGAAGAGTTTTGGATTTCTTCCACCTAATGGACAACTTTCTTTCTTATGCAGTCGCATTGGATTTGCTTGGGCAAAAAGTTTTTCAATTTTACGTAGTTGAACTAATGTTTTAACTTTTGTCATCACTTGTATCACTTATTTACTGAAGAATTGTCTTCTTACTCATAGCTGTGTAGAACACCTGAATTAGTGCTTTTCTAATATTTTTTATGGTATAACCACTAATACTGAGGTCATGAATCCATTTTAAGTTTATTGTGGCATATTGCATAAGACTTTGATCTAAACATTATTCCTGCCATACTGTTTTCTAGCATGTTCTTGTAAATATGGAATTCTTCCTCAAGTGTCTTTAAAGCACATTTGAAAAACCAAACAAACAACAGAGGAATCCAGGAAAAAAAAAAGCCCTAAGCTTCAAGTTCCAAGGTATATAGTGTTTAGATTAGACTATTCCAATGACAGACTACACATCGTGCAAGTGGCCAGGAGAAAGAGAGTTAAATACAAAGGCAATTAAATTAAAAAAAAAATCTCAATAATATTCTACACCCACCAGAAATCAAAGAAAGGAACTGGGATAATGTAATCTAAAAAGCAAAGAATCACAAGATGTAATCCCAAGTGACATACCCTGTCACCCTGAGACCAATCATTGATGAAAAAAAGATGTATATTAAATCAAAGGGAGGCATTTATAGCATTCCTACAAGAAAACAGACATGAACAGTTCATTTGGCTTGCTTCTTTCAGCAGATCAAATATCTATACATGAAAAGGTTAGTAGTACCTTGTATGTAAAACAAGTGAACTGAAAGAGCTCTGAGGTGTTACACTTATGCCATCAGATAGAAGGTGGCTAGCAAAATTCTGAGCTTCCAAGTGCTGCCCCAACCAGATTAAATTGTAATTGAGAAATTTTCACCCCAATAAGTAAATGTACAATTGGTATTGTTCAGGCATTTTTTCAGTCATATCCAGATTTTTGTCACTCCTTTTGAGACTTTCTTGGCAGAGGTACTGCAAAGGTTTGCCATTTCCTTCTTCAGCTCATTTTACAGATGAGGAAACACAGGCAAAGAAGGTTAAGTGACTTGACCAGGGTCACACAACTAGGCAGTATCTGAGGCCAGATTTGAACACATGAAGAGGAGTCTTTCTGACTCCAGGCCAGGAACTCTATCTATTGTACCCCCTAATGTTCACTTGTGGTTTTCTAAGTCAATATGCTGCTTGGAGGATCCATTTTTATTTGAATTGGACACCATTAGACTATATGACCTCTGAGTCCCTTTTACAGATCTGAATCTATGAACCCTACATAGTATTTGGATAGGTAACATTGGAATCAGCACTGGTCTCCAATTGCAGTTTCTTTTCATTCTGGTGATTTTATTATAAAGAAGAATCTTCCTGTATTGTGGAATGATGTGTGAAATCCCCATCAAATGATGAAAGCTACTGTTTATCTGTTGACTTCCAGGGATGGGGGCTAGTGCTGCAGCAGATTACATCTCCCCAGCTGAGTCTCATTCCCACTCACTGTAGTGGCTTTTCCAAAGCTTTTCATTCCTTTTCAAACCTCTCACAGTAAATAGATAGCTTAGTCTACAGGACCAGGACCCTGGGAGGTATTGCTGCCCTCAAGTGGCCTCCTTTTTACCATCAGCCTTCCATAGTACTACCTTCCTTTCTATCTGGTTTAAAATTCCCACCTATTATATCTAATGGTTTAAACAACAAAACTTGGGGCATTGCTTAAGTAGAACCAGTTAAAATGCATATATTTTGTGGGAGGACATTTTCATCTTCTGAAATTAGGAATCGTCTGTCAGATTAATTACTTGATTAATCGTATTGGGTCCTGAGGAAAAGATGAATTTCTATGGGAATGACAAACATCCTGGCAATAATAATCTCAACATCTCAGGGAAGACATGAGGTCTAAAGAGAATTGAGTGTTTGGGGTAGGTGCCAGGGAAGGGTGCTGAGGGACACAAGCTTCACTCACCTCTTAACCTTGTCCATTACTAGCCCTATTTCCATGCATTTTAGCAGAGTCTGGACAAAGATCAGCTGGAGGTCCAGGTATGGGTTGGGGATGAGGTCATCAGTGTGCATTGTGTCTTGGGTCAAGGTGAATAAAACTGGATGATTAGCCCAAAGGCCAACTTGCTTTTAAATCCTATTTTCACCCCCTGGCATTTACAACATGAATTTGTATCTATTCTTGTACAGGCCACAGAGGCAGAGTATTGCCCCTGGCCTTGAGTCCAGATCAAAACGAGATTTTTTTCAGTTGCAGCTGATGGAACAGGCTTTGTCTGGAAATGCTGTTAATGTCACCAAAGGAGAGGGGGGTTGATGGAGCCTGTGCCTCAGGGGCTTTGTTGCAGCTGCTGGGGGCAGATGCTCCTCGGTTCTTTTGGATTCACAGGAGTGGCAGCAGTCCAGCCTGGGAGCAGACTTTATATCATAGATGTGTTGTCTTTCCTGAGGTTTCAGTTTTCTTTCACTCCTCCAGAAAGAAAAGACTTGTGAAGGGAAACCCACCCTCCATTTCCTTAGGTACACAAACATGTCCCCAGGTTGACTCTCTCTTCTTTTTGGAACCCCTCAAAATGTACCCCTATCCCTACAAATGGTGTAGATTCTTCAGTCAGCCCTCTGCATCTGAGTCCCCTGTCATGTGGCTTGCAAGCAGCTGTCAGCAGAAGGGTGTGCCCTGCCCTGCATGGTACACTCACCCCTAAGCAGTAGGGACTGAGATCCAATTGTGCATTAGTTGTTGAGAGGCATTTAGGAGACCTCTGTTTGCTAGGAGCACATTTTCAGAAAGTCAGACGATTAACTTTGGATGTTCCCCTATTCAGAGCCCACCAGTGCTTTTGTCCCTTATGAGCAGATCTCTGCCTGATCTCTCTTTCTTTGGTTCCATTTCCTCTTCTTATGCCCTGAACCTCCATGATCCCTAGACTTCCATCCTCAGACCTGTTTTTCCCCTCTACACTTCATCAGTGACAATTAACAATAGCTTATATCTTGCCATTTTTCCTGCTGTGGCCCCATTTCTCCCCACCTGGACTAGCAATGATGTCTCTGATCCATTGGCACTTAATCCATTTGGATTTAGAATTCATGAGCTAAGATTGAGTTGTCTTGATTGGTGTGTGGGTAACTAAAATTTGCCCGTAGCCCACATTTTTACCAGATCTCAGACCAGATCATTCTTCACATCACATTCAGCTGTCCATCCAGGTTTTCACTTTCTACTTCCTTCTCTGGACACAATCATGAATTCAGTCCAACTTTGGTAGGCTTCTGGACAGGTCTGTCAATCAACTGCCTGGTGGCTCCACTCACCACTCCTGTGATTCCCTAGATTTCCTTCTTGGGATCCCACTCCTCTTCTATGCCCCTCCTATGGTAAACTCCTCGAGGGTAGGGACTGTTTATATTTGTTTTGTCAATAGTTAGCCTAGACCTGGGCACATAGAGGTCAATAAAACCTTTTTCTCATTCACTCATTTATCTATTCATATTGTGGTAAATGTTGGCTTATTTAATATTCTTACTGAGATTGGTGACAAAACGGGTTTTTTTTAGCCACAATAACTCACAAATAATATCTTTTTAGAGGTAAAACATTGAGATCAGCTTGGATGGCCAGGGAAGGAAGTACAATGTTTATTTAATATTCATATCGACTTATCCAATCCAACAGTGTTGTGAAGCTGGTACTACAAGCATTATTCCCATTTTACAGGTCCTGAAAGAAGTTGAGTCCATCGCTTCCATAATTAATAAATGCTTGCTTGGGTTTCAGCCTCCTTAGTCCCTCCAGTTCTCTCTACCACTGTACCATGCTTGGGCAGAATGAGCTCCCTGAGCTTTTGAGCAGAGAACGGTGAGATGTGCAGGGATTTCCGTTCTCATGGCTTCAGTGATCCCCTCTGTTTATTGCTAGGACTTTCTTCTCACTCACCAGCTCCAGCTCCCTTTTCTTTTTATGTTCTGAACATTTTCTCGTTCTGCTTTTGTGCCCCATAATGGTGTCAAATGGAGCATGTCTAAAACCGATGTCATGATCTTTCTCACCTTGAAGTCATTTCCAGATTGCAGCCTTCCCATTTTTGTCCATGAGGTCATCATTTGTTTATTTGCCGAAACTGGAATCTTCGTGTCATTTTTACCTCCTCTCTGTGTGACTTCCTACAGTTAGTCTGCCTCCTTATCGTTGTTCAGTTATGTCTGACTCTTTGTGACCCCAGCTGGGGTTTTCTTGGCAAAGATACTAGAGTGGTTTGCCATTTTCTTCTCCAGCTCATTTTACAGATGAGGAAACTGAGACAAACAGGGTAAAGTGACTTGCCCAGGGTCACTGAGCTAGTTAGTGTCTGAAGCTGGATTGGGATTGAAGTCTTCCTGACTTTCTAACTTTCTATCTACTGGACCAGCTCGTACCACTTTCATAATTAAGAATTCTGAAATTCTTTATCTGATCACACCTTCCTATTATATCATCTTTCCCTTTACCTTATTCTTCCAATCCTTATTGTCTGTCCTCATACTGGATGGATGGCCAATTCATCCACCTTACAGCACTTTCCCATGCTATTGCTTTTGTTCTAAATCTGTTCTTCCTTCCTAGTCTAAAGCCCTTAGGGACCCAGTTTAGCTCTACACTGTGTTTCCCTCTCATGTCCCTTCTTCCCTTGTCTGTCATGACTCACACTTCCCTAAACTTCTACTCTGCATTTTCCCTGCCATCCACTCCCTATTGTCTTTATGAAATACTATAAACACCTTGTGTTTATGTTTCTTGTGACTGCTGAATCCTCAATGGCTATCCTGTTCCTGTCATGCCATCCATCCAATCAATTGCCCAATATTGTCACTTCCCTTTTCCTCCATTTGCATGACCACCACCCCTCTACTTAACTCCTCTCCCCTAGTAAAGTGGTCTGTAAAGTTTTTTTGACCACATACCCTATCAGCAAAAAAAACAAAAAACAAACCAATCATCACAAAGACAAAGCCCAGTATAATGTCAGCTATTAGAATGTGAAACTGCCCTAAGTGTTTTGGGACACCCTATATTTGCATGGGCAAAAATCAAAATAGGGATACAAGATAAATATGAAATAATATCAACAAAATCTTAAAGTGTTACTAATGGAACAAAACTTCTTTTTACCCCAATAGGCGAGTTCTTGATGAATATTTATGTCCTAGCTCTTGATACTTATCTTTCAATTCTTTCAATATCTTTCAATATCTTTCAATAGGCAAAGGTTTTTGTTGAAAATGTTATAACAACTTTCTTTTTTTCTGCTAATCAGTGCTTCTTCCTAATTAATCAGATGGTGTAACTTTTTTATACTTAAAAAAGAAAGTCTTCATTAGATTTTGATGCAGGTTAGAAAATTCTGATTCCAAATTTAAGAAAAACTTGCCAATGATTTTAAAAGTATGAACAAAGAATTCGATGATGAGAACACCTCTTTAAAAAGGAAAATTGAACAAATGGAAAAGGAAGTACAAAAATTAACTGGAGAAAATAACTCCTTAAAAGGAACACTTGGACAGATGGAAATGGAGATGCAAATAATATTAACTGAAGAAAACAATTTGATAAAAATTAGAATTGGGCATGTAGAAACTAATAACTTTATGAGACAACAAGAATCAGTCAAACAAAATCTAAAGAATGAAAAGATAGAAGAAAATGTAAAATGTCTAATTGGAAAAACAACTGACCTGGAAAATAGATCCAGGAGAGAAAATTTGAGAATTATTGGCCTGCCAGAAAACCACGATGAAGAAAAGAGTCTGGTCAATATCTTCCAGGAAATCATCAAGGAAAATTTCCCAGAAGTGCTAGATCTAAAGGGCAAAATACTCATTGAAAGAATCCACTGTTCACCTCCCAAAAGGGATCCCAAACTCAAAACCCCAAGAAACTTTGTTGCCAAATTCTGGAACTATCAAGTGAAGGAAAAAATACTACAGGCAGTTAGAAAGAAACCATTCAAATATCAAGGAACTACAGTCAGGATCACACAGGACCTTGCAGCTTCTACATTAAAGATTAAAGGAATTGGAATCTGATATTCCATAAGGCAAAGGAGCTGGGACTACAACAAAGGATCAACTACCAAGTAAAGTTCAGCATGACATTTCAGGCAAGGAGATGATCATTCAACAAAGTAAGGGATTTCCAGACCTTCCTGACAAAAACTCCAGAACTTAATGGAAAATTTGATCTTCAAATGCAGGTTTCAAGAGAGGCATAAAAAGGTAAACGGGGGGGGGGAACCTCATTACTCAATTTGGGCAAACTGTTTATCTCCCTATAAGGGAAGATGATACCTGTTAATCTTGAGAATTGTACATCTATTATGAAATATAAAAGGGATATACATAGAGGGAACATGTATAAAGTAAATGATGTGATGATAAAAATATGATTTAAGCATGAGAAGCAATTGTAACAGGAGGTATGAAAAGGAGCAAGCAGAAAACAGTAAATTACATCACAGGAAGAAGTACAAAATTATAGTAAAGGGAAAGAGGGGAGGGAGATGAACATTGAGAGGCACACTCATCTGATTTGGTTCAAGGAGGGAACAATAAACTTAAGTATGTTATTCTAACAAGCTCTATAGGCAGTAGGAGGGGAAGGGGGAAGAAAGGGGAGGGGAAGCTAAAAAGGAAGGAAGAAGCAGTAAGGGTAAAGTGGAGTAAAAGGGAGGGGTGCTAAAAGAAGGAAGGGAATGCTGCAGAAGGTGTTGGGGGAAAAAGGGAGATGGGAGAAGTAAAAGCACAAATGGTGGGAAAGAGTATGGAGGGAAATATACAGATTGTAATCATAACTGTGAATGTGAATGGAATGATCTGTCCCATAAAACGGAGACAGATAGCTGAATGGGTTAAAAGCCATAACACAATAATATGTTTTTGTTTTGTTTTGTTTTGTTTTTTTTACAAGAAACACATTTGAAACAGGGATATACACACAGGGTAAAGGTCAAAGGTTGGAGCAGAATATATTATGCTTCAGCTGATGTAAGAAAAGCAGGGGTGCCAATCCTAATCTCAGACAAAGCAAAAGCAGAAATAGATCTAATCAAAAGAGATAAGAAAGGAAACTATATCCTGCTAAAGGCACCATAGACAATGAAGCAATATCATTACTAAACATGTATGTTCCTACTGGTACAGCATCCAGATTCTTAGAGGATAAGTTGGGAGAGTTGAAGGAAGATATAGACAGCAAAACTATACTAGTGGGGGACCTCAACCTCCCCTCTCTGAACTTAATAAATCTAACCTCAAAATAAACAAGAAAAAGGTTAAGGAGGTAAATAAAACTCTGGATAAGGTAGATATGATAGATCTCTGGAGAAAATTGAATGGGAATAGAAAGGAATTTACCTTTTCCTCAGCAGTACATGGCACATATACAAAAATTGACCATGTACTAGGACATCAAAACCTCACAATCCAGTGCAGAAATGCAACGTAGTCAATGCATCCTTCTCAGATCATAATGCAAGAAAAGTTATATGCAATAAAAGGCCATGGAAAGAGAAACCAAAAGTCAATTGGGAACTAAATAATGTAATCCTAAAGAAGGAGTGGGTTAAAGAAGAAATCATAGAAACAACTAACAACTTCATTTCAGAGAATGACAATAATGAGACAACCTCCCAAATCTTATGGGGTACTGCAAAAGCAGTTCTTAGGGGAAGTTTTATATCTTTGAATGTCTACATAAATAAAATAGAGAAAAAGGAGATCAATGTCTTGGGCATGCAGCTGAAAAAGCTAGAAAAAGAACAAATAAAAAATCCCCAAGTAAATACCAAATTAGAAATACTGAAAACCAAAGGAGAGATTAATAAAATTGAAATGAAAAAATCTATTGAATTAATAAATAAAACCAATAGTTGGTTTTATGAAAAAGCTAATAAAATTGATAAACCTTTGGTCAATTTGATTAAAAAAAAGAAATCAAATTACTAATATCAAAAATGAAAGGGATGAACTCACCTCCAATGAGGAGGAAATTAAAACAATAATTAGAAATTACTTTGCCCAACTTGATGCCCATATATTCAACAATCTAAATGAGATGGATGAGTATTTTAAAAAATACAAATTGCCCAGATTAACAGAAGAGGAAGTTGAATACTTAAACAACCCCATCTCAGAAAAAGAAATTGAACAAGCCATCATTGAACTCCCTAGGAAAAAATCTCCAGGGCTGGATGGATTTACAAGTGAATTCTATCAAACATTTAAAGAACAATTAATTCCAATACTATATAGAGTGTTTTTAAAAATTGGGGAAGAAGGAGTTCTTCCAAATTCTTTTTATGATACAAATATTGCTTTGATACCTAAACCAGGAAGAGACAAAACAGAGAAAGAAAATTATAGACCAATTTCTCTAATGAATATAGATGCAAAAATTTAAATAAGATTTTAGCAAAATGAATACAGCATCTTATCATGAGAATAGTACATTATGATCAGGTAAGATTCATACCAGGAATGCAGGGCTGGTTCAATATTAGGAAAACTATTAGCATTATTGATCATATCAACAACAAAACTAATAGAAACCACATGATAATTTCAATAGATGTAGAAAAAGCTTTCAACAAAATACAACACCCATTCCTATTAAAAACGCTGGAGAATGTAGGAATAAAGGGAACTTTCCATAAAATAATAAGCAATATCAAGCAGTATCTACCTAAAACCTTCAGCAAGCATTATATGCAATGGAGATAAGTTAGATGCATTTCCAGTAAGATCAGGGGTGAAACAAAGATATTTATTATCACCACTATTATTCTATATGGTACTAGAAATGTTAACTGTAACAATTAGTCAAGATAAAGAAATTGAAGGAATAAGAATAGGCAAAGAAGAAACTAAATTATCACTCTTTGGAGATGATATGATGAGACACTTAGAGAATCCCAGAGATTCAAGTAAAAAAACTACTTGAAATAATAAACAACTTTGGCAAAGTTGTAGGTTACAAAATAAACCCACACAAATCTCCTGCATTCCTATATATTAATAACAAATTCCAACAGCAAGAGATAGAAAGAGAAATCCCACTTAAACCTAGGGTAAACACTGTAAAATATTTGGGAATTTACCTTCCAAAACAAACCCAGGGACTATATGAACACAATTACAAGACACTTTTGGCACAAATAAAGTGAGATCTAAGTAAGTGGAAAAACATCAGTTGCTCGTGGGTAGGCTGAGCCAATATAATAAAAATGACAATTCTACCTAAATTAATTTACTTATTTAGTGGCATTCCAATTAAAGTATCAGATAATTATTTTCTAGAGCTAGATAAAATAATATCAAATTCATCTGGAAGAACAAAAGGTCCAGAATATCAAAGGGACTAATGAAAAGAAATGCTAGGGAAGGTGACTTAGTTCTACCAGATCTCAAATTGTATTATAAAGCAGCAATTATTGAAACCACTTGGTACTGGCTAAGAAGCAGAAGGGTAGACAAGTGGAATAGTCTAGGTACTCAAGACACAGTAAGCAACGAATATAGCAAAATCCCATTTGATAAACCCAAGGACCCCAGCTTCTGGGATAGGAACTCACTGTTTGACAAAAATTGCAGGGAAAACTGGATAACAGAGTGCTGGAAACTAGGCATAGACCCATGCCTGACACCGTACACAAGAATAAAGTCCAAATGGGTAGATGACCTAGGTATAAAGGGTGATACCATGGATAAACTGGAGGAGCAAGGAATACTGTATGAGATTTATAGAAAAGGGAAGAATTTGACTAAAGAAGAGATAGAAAGCATTATGAAGTGCAAGATGGATAATTTTGATTACATTAAACTGAAAAGTTTTTGCACAACCAAACTCAATGCAACCAAAATTCAGAGGGATGTAGTATATTGGGAAAGAATTTTTACAGCTTATCTCAGGGATAAAGGCCTCAAGGCCTTTTTGCAATGTGCAAAAAACAAGGGAGGGGGACCAGTGTCAACCCTTCCATCATTTGAAAGGCCTGCTCCTTCCTTAAGAAGCAGAAGGTGTGTGGCATATGAGTGTCTGACACATACACCAAGTGGATGTGCTAATCTATAGATCAAGTGTTTATACAGTTTAATGATACTTTTATATGTAAGTAGTTTTTCTGTACAAGTAATGCAGAAACCTGAGGGAAGCTCAGGAGATTAGGGGCGAACATCCTGGTTGCTTTAGGTGACCTGGAAGCTAAATTCAACATGGTTTCAATCACACCATTCTTCCTCTTGTCATGGCCATACATCCTGTATTCCAGTCTGTTTTTGAGACTATCAAGGTTGATATTAAAATGTAGCACCAGAATTGATGAATTAGTTGGAGAAATATGATGTATGGGCAACTCAATTTAACAGATATTAGTGTAATGTCACACCAGTGTTATCACTGGTGCTTCTAAATGTCAGTTCCATTTTGACAAGGTGGTGAGGGATGTAGATGGTGCAGTGGATAGAGCACTGGGCCTGGAATCTGGAATACGTGAGTTCAAATCTGGACTTTGGCACTCACTATCTTTGTGACCCTGGGCAAGTCACTCAACCTCTATTTCTTCAGCTGTAAAATGTGGAACATAAGAACACCTACCTTGTCAATGTTATTATGAAGACCAAGTGAGATAACATTCAAGACAAGTTGAGTATTGTGTCTGGCCCAGTCCTATATAAATGGTAGAATTCAGTTTCATTTTTATTATTTTTTCCATGGATATAGTTGTATTTATTGTGTATATTGTGTATATATTGTCTATATTTCTGGGTCATCTCCAGTCATCCTGACTGGTCACTGGATTCAGATGGCTCTGGTAGAGAACGGAGTCTGGTGACCTCACTTCACAGCCCTCCCTCACTCAAAACAAAGACAAGTGCAAGTCATGTTATCATTCCTCTGCTGATATGGTCTTCCTTGGCAACGAAGGATGAACACAATAAATGCTTAATTTAGCCTTGGTGTATAGATACAACTTTGCTAAAGTAATTATAAATAGTTTGACAATCAGACTTTGTGTGAACAACCGATCTTTTAGCTTACATGCATGATACCCCAAATTGTCCTGTGTTAGCAAATGTGACCTTCCTCGTGGGACTGTGAAGGAAATGCTTTGTAAACTGTACTTAAGGAAATGTGAGTTGTTCTAACGGTGTGCAGACACGATCTCAGAGCCATCCATAACTGCTGTATTTCTCCCATAAGAGGGGCAAATCACCATCAGCCAGATTACTAAGGCTGTTATCTGAATCAATCACGCAACATCCCAGTTTTCACTGAACATAGGCCATTTTTTAATTTGAATTATCTAAATGATACTCAGCTTTTAGCTTTGTTTTGCCAGTGGAGGTTTGGGTTACATTTACTTATGCTTCAGGAAAAGAAATGACTTTCTCTTAGGTCACAATTGTTGAGTATAGCATTAAGGAATGATAGGAACTGAGTCAAAGTGGGCTAAACCACTCCCTTGATGGTATTTCTTATCCAGTTGAGATATTCTGTTGAAAGAAAAGTGTAGACACCAGGAAGATTGGGATGGCCACATATTCCAGAACCAAAGGAAGTGATTCCTACAAAAGTGTCTTCGCATATCAAAGGGCCACCAGAATCCCCCTAGGGAAAAAAAAAGATGTGGGATAGGAGGGAAATCAACATTAAATGTTAGTTGAAGTAGGAAAAAGGATCAAGAAATTAAAAAGAAGCTGTCTTCAGTTTATACTTAGGAGAAGTGAGAGTGCTTAATAAATACCATCGTGTCAGGTGATACTTGAAAAATACTAAATTTTATTACTGAGTTTCTTTTAGAATTAGTGAATCCATGAGCTAACATCACAGCAGCAGCTCAATCTCTTTTCTGTTTTTTTTTTCCAATCATCAGAAATTAATCAGAATCTTTCCTTTTTGATAAGATAAAATTTCTTGAAGTGGTGAATTTAGTGATTTAATTAAAAGCAATGCTTTTACATGAAAGGGCAAATTAGTGAAATCTATTTGAGGCACTGAGAACAGAGTGGTTTAAATTCTTTATGGACTGTTGAGTCACTTCAGTTGAGTCTGACTGATTGTGACTCTATTTGAAATTTTCTTGGTAAAGATACTGGAGCAGTTTGCCATTTCCTTCTCCAACTCATTTTACAGGTGAAGAAACTGAGGCAAACAGGGTTAAGTGACTTGCCCAGGGTCACACAGCTAGTTCCTGAAGCTGGATTTACACTTATATCCTCCAAGTCCAGAGCTTTATCGAATATACCACCTCACTGCCCCACTTTCTGGATTATCTCCTACCAAAAACCAAACAGAAACAAATCCAAAGCCAAAGCAGACCAGAAATCCAACCCCAAAGGCAAGGATGGACAAAGAGAATTCTCCGAATTGATATTTCCTCTTAGGTTTCATTTGAATTAGGAAATCCTTAGCAACCAATGACATGCTAAGAAGTGCTTAGAGTCAGAGGATCTCAGTTCAAATCTCATCTCTGATATTACCCAAGTGACCTTGCCCAAGTCACCTAACCTCTGCTTGCCTCAGTTTCCTTGACTGTCAAGTGGAGATGATCACAACTACCTTCTAGGGTTGTTTTGAGGATCACATGAGATCATATTTTCAAAGCACTTAGCACAGTGCCTGGCACATAGTAGAAATTATAGATATGTATCTATGTATCTACCTATAGATAGATACATAAACACATATACATACACCCACAGATATACATATCCATATATATGTGTATCCACGCATATATTTACACCCACACATATATACACATAGTAAGCCTGGCTATGACTGCCTCTGGTGGCTGGGCGCCCATATGGATCTCTGTGCTTCTCTTCCCCTCTCCAGACTCTTCTAGGCCTCACCCACAAGAACCTCTTTTATTTAGAAAGGTAAACTATTCATTCTACCCCTGACTGTTTTACCTAACAGAGTAAGAACTGCCTCCAACTTGTTCTTTTACTTACCCGACACGTGTCTTTCCCACCACTGGGATCTCCAGCACAAATCATGTTCAGTCCGATGAAATATAATAAACTGTATTCATCCTTGCAGATTTCTCTGTCAATAATGGTGACATTGACTTCCTTCAGAGTCTCTGGAAACGTGTAGGGCTCGTTGGTGGTTGTTCCCCATCCTGCAGCTTGGCAAGTTGTACCATGTTGGATTTCTTTTTCTCTTTTGGGCAGATTCAGTAATTTTACAGCACTTGTAATCTTCGCTTTTCCATTCAGCTATTGAATAACAAATGTAAACAGTTACATTATCAGGACAGGAGAAATAATGCTGGGCTTTGTGGTCAGTAACATATATGCAAATTTTATAGATCCCAACAGAAGTGAGCACACATCACATACCAGAAACCCAAGAATGCATTTCTGTGTATGTGAAAAACTCCTTTTCCCATCTTTTCCAACATTGTGCCCCCTCACCTCCAAATCTCAATATCCCCTTGCACCACAGACATGGCAGCTATGGAACACACTGGCAGAAGCCTGTGGTTTGAGGGATGGCAGCCAAAGAGAGAGGAGCAAACTGGCTAATGATGAGGGTAGGGCAGGGAAGTGGGAAGTGTTCTCAAACATGAGATTTCTGGAATAATATCAAGAATTCCAAGACCAGGGATCCAGTATATGAGGAGAATGGGAGAGGCCTGAGTCTTGAAGTGAGGGGGAGCAAGACTTAGCTTTTGCCCATTCAAAGGTGAAAGGTTCTGTTGGTGTATTCCCCAAGTCCTAACTCTTAGAGTCAGACTATAAGACCAGAGGTGGGCATGGGTCCCAGTGGTAGAAAGTGGGAGGAGCAATTTAATTTTAATGTGCTCCTGGAAATCCTTTGAATTGTTAGAGGAATAAAATAAAAGTTGTCCAGCAAAAAGAGTACATGAAGACCCTAAGGCAGCTTATGGAGTTGGGAGACCTGCTGGCTTTAATGAAAATCCATGAAATTAATGAAAGGGGCATGGCATAGTAGATAGGGTGCTGAGTTTTCAATCCCACCTCTGATACTTGTAAGCCACATGTCACTTCACCTCTGGGTGACCATCTCCTATTCTGTCAGATAAGGGAGCTGGACTTCCAAGGTCCTTCTCACATGTAAATCTATGAATGTCCAAGGGCTTTTCTGACTTTCAGTATGTGACCCTCTGATACCAAGGGAGTTTATCAAGTAAATCTATTAATTGCCCTTCTCCCCAGTGGAAAGAAGAAAAAGAAGAATTTGTTAAATGTGTAAGATGTGCCAGGCACTGTGCTAAATATTTTACACACATTATTTCATTAGATCCTCATAGCAGTCCTGGGAATTAGGGCCTATTATTATCCCTATATAGCAGTTCTATATAGGAAAGAAGAAGAAATTGAAAATTGTATACCTGGAGAAGTTTTAGATCACCTTCCTTTGTAGAGGAGTTGTAGTGTGGATACGGAAACTGTTCCTTAACAGTCATAATCTGTTGTTCTGGCTCTTCCTTGCTTAATGAGTGAGCTCCAAGAATGACCATGGTTGTTCCTTTTCTGAAGCAGATATGATTCTGTTAGTATCAAGTAATTCCAAGTAGTTGTTGCATATGGCATTTTCTGAATGCTAGCTATGTCATCTGTATGTTTAGAAGTATATTGTTGAAGAGCTGTATCTGCTGTAGATACAGGGACATGAAAATACTTGGGAAAACTTGCAATACTCTTTCTATTTAAGGAATTATTGTTACTTCATCTTGTTTTAATCTTATTCTGGAGGGACAGTGGTTCTAATGTAAGTAATATTTAATTAATGTTGTCTAGACTAATTATTGCACAAGTGACTAAAAGAATTGTGTTGGGTTTTTTTGGGTTTTTTTTTGGTAATTGGATAATGTATTAGTATATAATTTCTACTTAGTAGTAGTAATAGTAGTCTATACCTCCCTATACTTATACAGTATATAATTGGATAATGTATTGGTATATAATTTCTACTTCTTAGTAGTAGTAATAGTAGTCTATGCCTCCCTATACTTATACAGTATATTAAAGGCAGGTATGTGACAAAGTGGACAGAATGCCAGCCCGGAGTCAGGAACACTCATCATCCTGGATTCAAAGCCAGCCTCAGACACTTAGCAGTTGTGCGACTGTGGGCCAGTCACTTAACCCTGTTTGCCTCAGTTTCCTCCTCTATCCAATGACCTACAGGAGAAAATGTCAGAGTACTCAACTCTCTTTGCCAAGGAAAGCCAAAAGGGATTGCCAAGAGTCAGACAAGACTAATCTACAAGGAGAGGCAGGTAGGTGGTTTGGTGGACAGCTGCTAGACTGTGCATCAAACCGTGGGCAAGTCAATTAACTTTCCTCAGACTATTTCCTCATCTATGAAATGAAGGGTAATAAGAGAACCTACCTCACAGGATTATTGTAAGGATCAAATGAGATCCCACCTGTAAGATGATATGCAAATCTTCAGCACTCTATAAAATAGAAACTACTTTTAAGGAGTGGCCTAGAAATGGAGAAAACAGGGGGAAATGACTTGCCCAGGATCACGTTAGTAAGTACGTGAGGCTGGATTTGGACTCAGGTCTTCCTGGCCCCAGATCTCCAATCACTGTGGCACAGAGCTGCCCTAAGAGAAAAGAATGAAGGGTTCCCCTGCTGTTGAGCTCTGTAGCATCCTCTGTGGTCGATGTCTCAGCTGATCTCACATTATGCAGAGACTGTGTAACCTTAGTTTCAAAGCCCATTTGAAGAAAACTCCTGTTTGTTGGAGTTGGATCACTTCACTGCTCCATGCTTACATGGAGGATAGATAAGAGAGTTGTTAAGTGCCTGGGAAACTAGCATCCTGATTTTCAGTTCCCTAAAGGGAAAGAAAGATTGAGAAGAAGCTGAGCTGCAGAGGAGCCTACCCCTCAGTCGTGTTCAAGGACTTGAAGAGAATTTGCAACAGGTGTCTTTTTTCTCATAACCGAAAGGCAGAAGACCAAGGTCTGTCTTCTCTCAAGCTCTTGCTAATTTCACCCACCATGCAGGCATGGGACATTGGAGTCCTCAACCTCAGTCAGAGAAGTCTTCAGCAAATGGGCTTTGAGGAGAGGATTTTCTTCCTATTTGGACCCTGGACCTGCTACTTGTTGTCCTTGGGTAAAGCAGGGTTGTCCATTCACATGTTGTTCAGGGTTTTCTGACAGCAATGGAAACAGGTCTAGTTGGGCAATTCAAGGGCCTAGCTTTGGACTTCCCCAGAATAGGTACATGGAAAACATTTCAGGGATGGAAGGAAGCCAGACTGGAAGTTAGGTACTGAACTTGTAGGACTTAAACAAAGAAAGAAAAGAAGAGTTGATATGAAAGGTGATTCTTCTACACCTGAGACTCTTTATTTTCTCTGGAGATCATCTCCCTCTCTCACACTCTCCCTAAAGTGCAATGTTCTCAAGACTCACTGATTTTACATAACACTATCTTCTCAAAAGTTCCAGTTCCCATTGTGTCCTAACAGGAGCTATGACAGCAACTTTTTCAACACTGGGTTCATTGACTTGGTAGTGAGTTTTTCTTTCAATGAGTCAAAACGTGTCTCTCTGCTCTTTCTACGCCATTGCTTTACTTCCCTATTAACCTGCATGGAGAATTGGGGCACTTCAGAGAACTTAAATTAAAAGGAAATTTGGAAATTGGGAAAGTGCTTACTTACTCTGTAGAACAGTGAGCTGCAGTTACCACCCAGTCTTCTTGGATAAGAGCTCCTCCACATATATAGTTTTCCTGTGTGATGAAGGCCATGTAGGGTCTTGAATGAGGATAGGCGTCATTTCCCCCAATTATGTCTATACAAGAGTCTGTTTAAAGAAAAGAAGTAATGCAAATAATAGCTAATCATTCCAGGAAAGGCTGCTTGGAAGAGATTTCTTCATTCTTCATTGGAACAGTGTAACTTTGATTATTCAGTTTCAGAGACTATCAGAAGGTTGTTGCCATCTTCCCAACATATTTCTTCATGCCTCCTGAGTAAACTTTATGAGAGTTTTACAGATAATAACATATACCTCCTTTTTCCCCCAAATAAAATGCAATGCATTTAATTGGCCATATAATATGGCCCATGTAACATAGAGCCAGGGACTGTACTGATGAATAAATGGGATCTCCCTTTACCACTGCAAATGGCCATATTCTCTACCATTTAATCTTAGAACATTGCCTAGAGCATTTGGAGATTGTGACTTGACAAGTTTTCAACATTGTTCTTATTAGAAGATTTAAAGTTCAAAGGTGGCAATGATGTGCCTTTGAATGCCAGTGGCTTCAGTACCTTGTTTTTCCCCAGATACAATGAAAGGATTTTCTTTCTAAAATAGAAGCATGCATCTTAGTTATCAAGAAAGATGGCTAAATATGTTAAAGTTCTGCAAGCTATGATCACTTTCCCTTTGTTTCTGGCAGAAGCAATGCCAACATGTCCTCCTGTGCTTTTAAGGACTGGAACAGAAATGGGCAGAAGCAGTCTTACCTCCTGGTATTAGCAGTAGGAATGTGACAGCAGAGAGCAGAGAGACAAAGGAAGTCAAAGGCACGTCCATTTTGGCTTACACCCACCTATGTCTTTGAGTCTTTCTGAGCATGGGTGCACTCTAATATATACTGAAAAAATGAAAGGAGGATGTGGTTTTCTTTCACACCTCCTCCTCTATTTACTTTTTTCCTCTCTGGAAAATTAGTTTTAGGAAATGAAGCATGGGTGACCACCAAGTGACAACAGATGACCAATCCTAGCAGTCATCAACTATTTCTGCAACCTTTCATGAATGTTCCATTAATAGGGGATAATACATAGACTTAGGTTAGGGGGCAGGGAGAGGAAGTATTGCTGATGTGACTAATTTTTTTTAAGATTATGAAGGTACCAGGTGTCTGGGATGATATTTGAAGGAGTATGATTTTAATTTGGAAAAGAAGATACTTTGAGATCCAATAAATATAGTCTGGAAAAACTATAGGAACTGTCAATCATCAACTCAATCTTTTATTAGACATCTTTAAGAAACGTCAAGATGGAGTGATTTTTCATGTCTGAGTGAAAGAATGTTCCTCCCTGTCCAGACAGATGCCCTCTGGTCTCCTGGTTGCTTTCCCCTTTTGGGAGAATGACATTGGCATTCTTGTCTAGAGGTGTTGGGGAAGAAGAGAAAATTAGATCAGGGGTTCTTAACCTGTTTTTTTTTGTTACTGGTCTCTTTGGCATTGTGCAGAAGCCTTTCCACCCCTACTCAGTGTAACCTAGGCTTCAAGCCTGAGTCTTTTTGTGTGTTGGTAAGTAGGAATGTGATGGGAGAGTGAATGCAGCAGCATTGTATAGAGATGTCTGGGAAGTGCCTTCGTGGCCTGAGACTGGCAGAGCCCAGGGTTTATGGGTGTTTTAGTTCCAGAAAGAGGTAGAGGCTGGAGAGCAGCTGTTTTCCAGGCCAGCCCCCTCCAATGTAGAAACTTCCCCTCCCACTGACCAGCTCACTCCAACCCAGGACATGGAGACCTCTCAACTCACAGGTTCTGACCCACTTTATTATTTTTCTTTAATGTTCAGTTGTGACCAGTTCATCATTGCTTACATGAAGTGATGCTGAGTGAAGTGAGCAGAACCAGGAGAACATTGTGCATAGCAACAAGAGCATTTTTCTGTGACTGACTTTGATAGGCTTAGCTCTTCTCAGCAATGCTAGGACCCAAAACAGCTCCACAAGCCTCATGATGAAAAAGGCCATCCACATCCAGAGAAAGAATGAAGGAGTCTGCGTATAGGTGGAAGCGCAGTGTTTGCTTCCTTTTTTGTGTTTTTCTATCTCATGGTGCCTCCTTTTCATTCTAATTCTCATATATAACATGGCTAATGTGAAAGTATGTTTAATAAGAGTATATATTTTGAGCCTATATAAGATTGCAAGGCCTCTCAGTGAAAGGAGAAGGAAGTGGAGAAAACTTAAGCCTTATGGAAGTAAATGTTGAAAAATAAATGTCAATAAACATATTACCAAAAAGAGCTAAAATTTTCATTCTGAGCATTTTCACCTTTGAAATGGGCACATGTTACAAATCAGGGCACGATTTATTGTTTTGTTGATTAAGAGAGTGATGGAAAACTATGACAAATGCAGATTAAATTTATGTGTGTGCTAAATGTACTCCCTCCCACCTTCTGCCCAGAGCTAGTTGTTCAACATTTATCAGCACACATCTGGAAGATGAAGAGCATGACGATCTCCGTGGGCTGCTGAAGGGAGATGGTAATTGAGTAGCTTGAAGAGCTTGGAGGAAGTCGTTTGAAGGAATATCAATATGGATATTGAAGTCCTTTATTGTGAAAGCAGTGCTTAGGGTGGAGCAGATGAAGCTGAGTCAGGGACTTGGGTCATTGAGGAAGGAAGAAGAATGACCTGGTTTAGGTGACAATAGCCACAGGAATAGTGAATGGGTGATCAATCTATTTCAAAGGAAGAGAGGTGGCAATGGAGAGCAGGGAAGTGAGTTAAAGGACAACTAGTCCTGGAGGGAGTGACCAGGAATATGATGTTAACAGGAGAGAATCAGGTATCAGTGAGTGCCAGAAGATGGAAGGAGTAGGAGAGGGAAAGATTTTAGATGAAAGCAAGATTGTTAACTCTAGAACAGGCATTCCAGAGAGCACAGTGGAAGGGGTGGGTAGATTGGAGTGGGTCATGGAGGGAAGATGGGATTGAGGGTGATGTGAATAGTGGGACGGGCAGTGGGGGATGGGGAATACGGTTTGTATAATGACACCCAGAGGTTCAAATTGGCTTCTCTTTGAGGAGTACAAAGAAGCAAGCAGCCCCACCGGGGCTGGTCAGCAGATGGCTATTAAATCTTTTTAAAGAAAAGTCACAGCAGTGCCTGTGTGGTACAGAGGAAGGGTATGGAGGAGAATCAGTGCTGGGTAATCTCACTTAATAGGCAGTATTTCTACGTGATACATCCCTTCCCTCATTTTGCTAGACTCCACATCTGAAGATCAAGCAGTTTCTGAAAAGTACAATTGAGATGAGTATTCCCAGCCCCCAAGGCATCAGCTTACCAGCCAGTAAGGTTCCCTTTAGTGAGGACTCTTAGGAGTTGGCTTTTCCTAGCCTCCTAATGATGAAATAATAGGAAGAGTGAGAACTGTTAATCCAGATCCTCATGAAAATGTCCATGCATCAGTGTTGCCTTACATTTTCCAGGAGAGGTCCAAATGACATACTATCAGGATGACCAGAAGAAAGCTCTTCATAGGGTTCAAAAGTGGTGTTGTACCTCACTCTGGGTCTTTGATACAAATGGAGGCATGCTCTAAGACCCCTGTCTTACCAGGCTGCATGCCCTCCTAAGAAAATATTTCTTGCTTGGAAAATTGCCTCATTCTGCCCTTTGTTAAAATATTCTCATGACAGTAGGGCACTGGGTTCAGAGGACCTGGGTTCACATCCTGCCTCTGATACTTAGCATTTGTGTGACATGGCATAAGTCACTTAGCCTCCCCTGGTCTCAGTTTCCTTATCTGTAAATTGAGGCAATTGGAAGAGATAACCACTGAGGTATCTTTGAACTCCATGTCTCAAGCAGTATACATTTATTAAGTGACTGCTACTGTCCCAAAGGCTGAGGATACCAAAAGAGGCGAAAGAGAGTCCCTTGCAATCTAGTGGTGGTGACAATCTGTAAACAATTGTAACCAAACAAGCCACATACCGAAACAGTAGGAGGAAAGGCACCAGAATAAAGAAAGGTGGGAGAGTAGAAGATGGAATTTTAGTTGGGATTTATGAAAGGTCAGGAAACACAGTGGTTGGGGTAGAGGAGAGAGAGGATCCAAGGGTGTGTGGTTGGGAGAAAGCTGTAAGAAGGTTGGAAAGGTGTGTGTGTGTGTGGGGGGTTCTAGATCATAACTTGAGAGTTATGATTGTCTGATACTAAGTGTTGAATGAAGACCAAGAGCCCTGAAGAAGCTGAACAGCTATAATGAGTTAAAAGACAAGAAAGGTGTGAATAAAGAAGGGATCTTGTAATTATGGATACATGTACGTGTGAGCATGTGGGTGGGGAACTCATTGGTGCAATGGACAGAGTGCAGGGCCTGGAGGCAGAAAGTTTCATTTTCCTGAATTTAAATCCAACCTCAGGCACTTGATAGTTGTGTGACCCTGGGCAGTCACTTAGCCTTGTTTTCCTCAGTTTCCTCCTCTGTCAAATGAGCTGCATAAAGAAATGGAAAACCATTTCTCAAGAAAACCCTAAATGAGGTCACAAAGAGTTGGATACAACTGGAACAATGCATCCAATATGTGTGTGTGCTTTGTGTGTATTTTATGTGTAACTGTGCACACACATAGACATATTATATATATATGTATATATGTATATATATGTATATATATACATATATACATATATATATATATATATATGAATTTTAAACGTAAAAGCTTTAGGACCTTCTACTCTGCCTTTCATATTTTCAATCAAACTTTTTATTTATGTTTCCAAGTCTCTCAGTCCCATTACTCAGCTTATCTACTTCTTCCATATCTTAACTATAACTGTCTGCACTGGAATTTCCTTCTAGCTTATAGCAAAGAAGTTAACTCTACCGTTATATAACAAACATCAGCATTTTCACTGCCTATTTATAACCAAATATAAATGTCAAATTATCAGATTTTTATCCCATCCTTTTAAAACCCCAATCTCTAAGTATCAAACCCCAAATTTAGAAATTGTGTAACAATTACATTAGATTAATGTTGCATCTAACATATATTCATCCTTGTGTTAAGCATTATACAATCCTGAATGGTGAAGATCTTCAGCTGTCATAGTCACATTTTCTGTGAGTAGTTTGTGGCAATTCTCTCAGATGGTGGATTATTGAGTTTTGACTTCTGAGGGGTTTGTATGATCCATCAGATATCTCAAAATAGAGTTCATTATGGTCCTAGGAGCTTTTACTTCAGATGGGAAGTTTCACTAATCAAAAATTTACCAGGACTCACATCTCAAGTTTTAAATTTGTCCTTGTAAAAAGAGCAATTACTAGGAATCATTTCTGCATATTTTCAAATTCTCACCAAAACAAGTTCCTCCTTTTCAAACTCATGGTTCAAGCAAGGTCTTTAGAGCTGCTGGGGCTGTACATTTGGAATAGCCCCAAGGACTGCTCCTTTCCACTCATACACACACAGCAATCAATTACCAGCTTATTTAGCATTAAAACATGACCAGCAATCTCACAATTTTCATAAGTGATAACCAATTTTCTTAGCTGTAGACAAGAAATTTTAGAAGATATCAATTGCATGTCCAGGTTACAAAAAAAATATTGAGTGAAGATGGGCTGTCTTAGCAAGTACAGATGGTGACTTTCTGGCTTCTTTAATTTCACCCATTCCCCTTCATTCACTGTCTACAATGAAGGACAGGGAGTGAGCAGAGCTGTAAGGAGGTATTTTAAAACAACTCAAAGATCAATGACAAAGCATTCTTCAGAATCTGCTGATTCTAACTTTTCACTTCTATGTCCACCCCTTAAAAATTGAGAGTGGGCCATCGAACCTTTCAGACTGACATTCAAGAGAGTGCCCTTTCTTAGGATACCTGAAACATGAAGCCATGACTCCGTTTCTCTGAAAACACTTATTTAAGGCTGATCCAAGGACACAAGACACCTAAGAGTGAAACTTAGAAAACTCATAGTAGGTTTAGCTATAATTGTTAAATGTATCAAGTTATCAAAACAAATTAGCTTGCAAATGGAAATTTCGTAGGTCTTCAGTATCACATAAAAAGACATTTTGCAAAACATTTCTTTGTGAAAGTATTTCCTTTTCTGAAAAAGCTCACAATTCATCTTGATGCTAAAAGGGATAATGACTAAACTTTCATTAAGTAAATGAGTTGGAGACCTCAAAGATGGGGATTTATGGAAACCAAGTTGGTACAAAATGTCTTTTAGGTATCACAAATCCACAAAGTAACATAAAACCAAAATTCTCAAATATCACAAATTCCTCAGTACAAAAAGGTATTGACCTTGGAGAGACAGTTCAGAATTTTTTCTAAGGCAAGAATATGCTCAGTTGAATTAGCCTTATTACGATAAGTTTACCAGGCCTTTAAAAATTTGCTCAGTAGGAATTCTTCTAAGAAGAATAATTTATGAATAGATGGTTCCAAAAGTCTTGTTTTAGTTAACATCCTCACAGTCTGATAGTAGAACTCTTAATCTAACAGCATCTAGAGTACAAGAGAAATTGCTTTTCTAACAATATAGGTAATACAATTGTTAACCAAATGACACAATATATGACAATTTAAAAATATAACTATACCACAAGAAATTATCATGTACTTAAAACTTGAAACAGAATCAATTAAGTTACTAATCAAGTGACTGTAACTTCATTGAATGAGCAAATCAAATCTGGATTCATAATCACTAATTGTAACATTTCATGTTCTAAGGCTCAATACTCATCACTTTAAAAGAAAAGATTATCATCAATAAATTCATTTTTAACAAGCATTGAATTAATTTCTTTTCTGTTTTCTTTGTAAAATTTTTGAAAATTAATAGATTTTAGTTTTTCAACAATAACTTCCATAAGTCTTAAATTTTCTCCATGTCCCTCCTCATTGCTTCCCTAAGGTTGCAGGCAATCTTATATGGGTTCTACACATACATTCTTAGTAAATATATTTTCATGTTAGTTATGCTGCATAGAAGAATTAAAATGAATGAGAGAAATCATGAGGGAAAGCAAAGCAAACCAAAACACAAGAAAAAATAGTCTTCCTCATTCTGCATTCCAATTCCATAGTTCTTTCTCTGGATGTGGATGGCATTTTGCCTCAAGAGTCCTTTGGGAATGTTTTAGGTCCTTGCAATGCTGGGAAGGACTAAGTGTGTCAGAAATGCTCTCCAATGTTTTCAATAGGACTAGTTGTTTTATTTTGTTCAAAGCTTTTTCTGCATTTCTTGAGATAATCATGTGGTTTCTGTTAGGTTTGTTGTTGATATGATCAAGAAAGCTGATAGTTTTCCTAAAACTGAACCAGCACTACATTCCTGGTATAAATCCTACCTGATTATAATGTATCCTTCTTGTGATAGGTTGCTTTATTCTTTTGTTTGCTCATATCTTATTTAAAATTTTTTGCATCTCTATTCAGTAGAGAAATTGCTCTGTAATTTTCTTTGTCTGTTTTGCCTTTTCCTGGTGTAGGTATCAGAACCATATTTGTATGATACAAAGAATTTGGAAGGACTCCTTCTTCACCAATGTTCTCAATTAGTCTATGTAGTATTGGAATTCATTGTTCTTGACATGTTTGATAGAACTCACTTTTAAGTCCATCTGATAAGATTGTTAATTGATGGGGAGTTATTTGATGGTTTGTGCAATTTCTTTTTCTGAGATGGGGTTATTTCAGTATTCAACTCCCTCTTCTGTTAATATGGGCAATTTATATTTTTTAAAAATATTCCTCCATCTCAATTTGATCATCAAATACACGGGCATATGTTTGGGCAAAATAATTTCAAATTATTGTTTTAATTTCCTCCTCATTGGAGGTGAGTTCACCCTTTCCATTTTTGATGTTGCTAATTTGCTTTCCTTCCTTTTTTTAAATCCAATTGACCAAAAGATTATCAGTTTTAAGAGTTTTTTCATTTAAGTAACTCTTAGTTGGACCCTGGACACGGAGACCACTCAGCTCAGAAGGTCACCTTCAAGCTGACACATTTTGTTGTTGTGCAGTTATTTTCTGCTCTTCCCAACTCACCATGACCCCATTTGGGCCTTTCTTGGCACAGATCCTGGAGTGATCTGCCGTTTTCTCTCTGGCTCATTTGACATATGAGGAAACTGAGGCAAACAGTGTTTTAAGTGACTTGCTCAGAGTCATTCATTTAATGTCTGAGGTCAGATTTGAATTCAAGTCTTTCCTAAATCCACATGTGATGCTTTTACTATTGTACCACCTAGCTGCCCCTAAGCCTACACATGTCTGTCCTCAAAGTCATATTTGATTACATATTCAGGCAAGGAAACACAGGGCAAAAAGTCAGACAGAGTTCTAGGTGAAAGGTTACTTAACTGAGTTCATTTTCTATTAAATGAAGGTGGGCGTAGATGCAGGTTGGGACAAAGACTATTACCCCTTCCTCTACCCTCTTTCAGAGAGAGTCTAGGGACAAGACACATCACCAGGTAGGGCTGCTGTCCAAGGAGTAGGAGAAGAACCAAGGAACCTCTCCTAACTGGGACACCTCATGGCTGGAAGTAGGTGTTAGACTTTCTATGTGGTTGACTGGAAGCAGGAAGGGTTGTTCCATGGGATGACCCCTGTAACATAGGAATGGCATTCTCCTGTTCCCAAGACAATATTTGCTTCCTCTCGATTTTGAGTGAGCCATTCTGCCATGGTGGGAATTTGGAAAGCTTCTAACCACTTTCATTGGGACTTATTCTTTGGGCAGATTTGTTCTTACTTCCTGAAAGTCTTATAGGAAAAGATGTTGCTTGACTGAATTTGCTGGAGTCAGGTTCTATTAAGAGCTGAAATTTTCAGCAATGAAGGAAATGCCTATCACTTGGGAAATGGCTAACAGGTGGTGTTATAGGAATGTAGTGGAATACTATTGTGGTATGAGAAATTATGAGCAGACAGTTTTTAGCAATACCTGGACTTATATGAACTGATGCTGAATGAAGTGAGTAGAAGCAGGAAAACCTTTTACATACTAACATCAACATTGTTCTGTGACTGACTTTGATCGACTTAGCTCTTCTCAGAAATACTAGGACCTAAAACAGCTCCAAAAGAGTCATGATGGGAAAGGCCATCCACATCCAGAGAAGAACTATGGAGTCTGAATATAGAAGGAAGCACACTATTTGCTTTCTCTTTTGTTTTTTTGTTTGTTTCTCATGGTTCCTCCCTTTCATTCTAATTCTTATGTATTACATGGATATTGTGAAGATATGTTTGATAAGAATATATGTGTAGAGCCTGTATCAGATTGCAAGCCTTCTTGGGGAGGGGGAAGACAGAGGGAAGTGGAGAAAATTGAAAACTTATGGAAGTGAATGGTGGAAAGTATAAATAAATAAATAAATTGCAGAAAGGTTAAATTTTCTGTTGGAGTATTTTGACCTTGAAAATTGGCAAACGCTATAAATCAGGGCATTATTTATCATTTTGTTGATTAAGAAAGTGATGGAAAGCTATGACAACTGCAGATTAAATATGCTTATGTGTCAAATGTACTCTCTTCCCCTCCTGCCTAAGAGCCAGTTGTTAAACCTTTAGCAGCACAGCCCTGGAAGATGAAGAGCATGACGATCTCCAGGAGCTGCTGAAGGGAGATGGAAATTGAGTAGCTTGAAAACTCGGAGGAGGTTGTTTGAAGGAATATTAATATGGATATTGAAGTCCTTTATTGTGAAAGCAGTGGTTAGGGTGGAACAGATGATGCTGAACCAGAGATTTTAGTCATTGAGGAAGGAAGAAGTGAGGTCTGATTTAGGTGGCAGGAACCACAAGAATACTGAATGGGTGATAAATCTGAATTGAATGAATCTCAAAGGCGGAGAGATGACCATGGAGAGCAGGGAAGTGAATGAAAGGACAAGCAGTCCCTGAAGGGAGTGGCCAGGCATATGAGGTTAACAGGAGAGAACCAGGTATCAGTGAGTGCCAGAAGATGGAAGGAGTGGGAGAGGGAAAGATTTTAGATGAAAGCAAGATTGTTAACTCTAGAACAGGTATTCCAGAGAGCACAGTGGAAGGGGTGGGTAGATTGTCGTGAGTCATTGAAGGACTGTAGTATTGAGGGCGATGGGAATAAGGGCATGGGCAGTGGGGGATGGAGAATAGGGTTTGTGTAATGACACTCAGAGGTTCCAATTGGCTTCCACTTCTGAGGTACAAAGAAGCAAGCAGCCCCACCTGGAGTAGTACCAGATGGCTATTAAATCTTTTCAAAGAAGAGAAAAGTTGCAGCAGCGCCTGTGTGGTACAGAGGAAGGGTATTGAGGAGAATTCATACTAGGTCATTTCACTTAGTAGCCAGGATTTCTAAGTGATCCAACACTTCCCCCTTTTTGACAGACCCCACACCTGAAGATCAAGCAGTTTCTGAAAAGTGCAATTAAGATGAGCATTCCTAGCCCCCAAAGCATCAGCTTACCAGCCAGTAAGCTTCCCTTTAGTGAGGACCCTTAGGACTTGGCTTTTCCTAACCTCCTATTGATGAAATACTAGGGAAGACCTGAGAACTCTTAGCCTACCTCCACCTGAAAATGTCAACCCATCAGAGTGGTCTTACGTTTTCCAGGAGAGGTCCAAGTGATGTACTGTCAGGATGACCAGAAGAAAGCTTTGCATAGGGTTTTAAAGAGGTGTTGTACCTTGCTCTGGGTCTTTTGGACAAATGGAGGCATGGCATAAGACCCTTGTCTTGCCAGGCTGCATGCCCTTGCTAAGAAAGTATTTCTTGCTTGGAGAATTGCCGCATTCTGCCTTTTGTTCAATAATTCTCATGACAGGATGGCACTGGGGTCAGAGGATCTGGGTTCACATCCTGCCTCTGATGCTTAGTATTTTTAGTATTTGTGTGGCCTGGTATAATCACTTAGCCTCTCCTGGTCTCAGTTTACTTATCTGTAAAATGAGGCAGTTGGAAGAGATAGCCACTGCATCTTAGACAGTACACATTTATTAAGTGATTGCTACTGTCCTAAGTTCTGAGGATAGCAAAAGAGGCAAAAGAGAGTCCCTCAGAATTTAGTGGGGTCACAACCTGTAAGTGACTCTGCAAAGACAAGCACAGTCAGGTGAAATAGGAAGTAATTAAAAGGTGGAAAGCACCAGAATTAAGAAACGTGAGAAGGACTTACTGCAGAAGATGGAATTGTAATTGGGATTTATGAAAAGCCAGGTAAGATAGTGGGTGGGGACAAGGAGAGAGAATTGTACAGCCATGCGGGACAGCCAGAGAAAATGCTCACATTGAAGAGATAGGGCATCTTATTCCTGGAGCAGCCAGGAGGCCAATGTCACAGTATCCAAGAGTGTGTGATAGGGAGCAAGGTGTAAAAAGGTTGGAAAGGGGTGTGTGTTGGGGTTCTAGATCACAACTTGAGTGTGATGATCCTATGATACCAAGTGTTCAAAGACAAAGAGCCACAAAGAAGCTGAACAGCTGCAATGAATTATTAAAAGACAAGAAAACTGTGAATAAAGAAGGGATCTTGTAATTATGGATATGTGTAAGTTTGAACATATAGGTGGGGACCTTGATGGGGCAATGGATAGAGTGCAGGACCTGGAGTCAGGAAGATTCATTTTCCTGAATTTAAATCTGCCCTTAGGCATGTAATAATTGTTGACCCTGTGCAAGTCACTTAGTCCTATTTGCCTCAGTTTCCTCATCTGTCCAATGAACTACAGAAGAAAATGGCAAACCACTTCAGTATCTTTGCTAAGAAAACCTTAAATAAGGTCACATGGATACAACTGAAAAATGGCTGGAATGTGTTTGTTTTCTATGTATTTTATGTGTATATGTACACCCAGATATATACATTAAAATTTTAAATGCAAAACATTTAGGATCTCCTACTCCACTGAGCTCAAATAAATATACAAGTCCATATGTCTTACATCTTGAAATTAGTGCTGGACAAATTGTGGTAAGAAGAGGGAAAAAAAAGGAAATTTCTCTTGTTTCTTATTATTTACTTGTCATCATTGATATAAAAAGCTATTTGGGTATTGAATTTCTAATATGCACCCATCATACTTCCCTTCCGGAAAAAGATGTGGTCTTTCTTTGTTGATCTTGTAAAGATTTTAACTGATTACTGGACATCCTTCTCCCTTAAGTTCAGCTAGAACAGAGTGGTTTTTACAATTTTTTATCAGGTCATTGCTACATCCTTCCAGGTTAGAATTTCCTAATCTCTAATGCTATGTATGCAGACCCTGAGAATATAAAAAAATCTGTGAGAAAATAAAACAATTGAAATCAATGTTATAGAACACTTTTCTATTATCTTTCTGTCTTTATATGATCAATACTTCTTAAAATTTAAAATGTTTCATGTCTTTTTCTCTTACTTCTTTCATTTCCAAATCCATCATTTTCCCAGTGTTTTTCCAGAGTATCATCCCTTGTAAGAGAGAATAGGAGTGAAAAAAACAGAAAGGAGTCCCCCAAAACTAAGTGGGACATAAACTGAGCCTGCCCATGTGTGAGGGCCCCTGCAAAGAAAGGAGGGAAGAGCCCTTTCCCTTCTTCCAGGAGGCTGGTCTTGGTCATCATCATTTCATTGTAATTTTGTTTTCCCCATTTTCCTTGGTATATTGTTTTCCTGGTTCTGCTCACTTCACTCCCTACCAGGGTAGTAGATTTCCCATATTTCTCTGAATTCTTCATCTTCATTGTTTCCCATGGGCCTACCATAATATTCCCTCACATTTATGTAACACAGTTTACTTAACCATTCTCTAATTTGATGAGTATCTACCTTGTTTCTATATCTTTGGTATTGGAAAAAAAGTCGCTAAGAAGGTAGCATTCCTTCCAGCCCCACCACACCTCTGGTATATGGACCCCTTTTTGCCCCCGCATGAGAACTGCCCTAGCGTAGGCCCCCCCTCTTCACACCTGGGCTATAGCAGCAGCCCAGTGTCTCCCCACCCAGCTCCATGCTCCACTTGTCTAAGAGACAATGAAACACACCCTTATAGATTCTACTTAGTTCTTTTGTTTCTTTCCCATTTTACCTCCCCACTCATGATCAGGAAGTTTCTTTTGCTTCTGTGACTGCTCTCCCAATGTTATAATTCAAATTAGTCACCCCTCCTTGTTTCCTGGTTGAGTTTTATGTATTTCCTTATGAATTTGATGTGTGTACGTGTTTTCCACCTTTGCCCAGTTCTGATAAGAGTAAGTTTTCTCCCCCCAAGCCCATCCTTCATGATTGCATATTTTTCTCCTAAACCCCAAGCTCCATCCCACTCTTTCCTTCCTACACTATCAGCTTCCTCCCTTTGCTCTCCCTTCTTTTTTCCTCACCTCACATCCTCAGAGTCAAATCCACCTCCAAAACCTATGTTTTAAAAAAAATTACTTTGTTGATTATCTTTGAAGACGTTATGGCTTTATAGGTATACCTTGTTTCTTCTTCCTTTTCAGGACACAAGCACTCTATCATCATGTGTGTTCAGATTGCTCCAAGAAATTTACCTGTCTAGTTTTATCAGGATTTTTATATTTTCTTTCAAAGTTCCTAGTCAGCTATGGAATTCTCATCAGAAATGCTTGAAAGTCCATGATCTCATTCAAGATCCATCCCCCCTCTAGGATTATATTCAATTTTGCCATGTCAGTTATTGTTCATTGTGAACCTTTATATTTTGCCTTTTGCAACACAGTATCCCAAGATCCTCTCTGGTTTTTGGTAGACTTTGTTCTTCTGTCATCCTGAGTATTATTCATTGGTATTTGAACTACTTCTTTCTGGATTCTTGTGGCATCTTTTCTTTGATATGGGATGGACCCCTGGTTGTGGAGTTAGGAATGCCTGAGTTAAATATGACTTCAGATGTTTAGTAATTGCGTTGCCCTGCGCAGGTCATTGAATCTCTGTCTGCCTCAGTTCCCTCATCTGTAAAATGGGGATTATAGCACCTACCTCACCAGACTATTGTGAAGATAAAGAAGATAATGTTTATAAATTACCTTGTAAACTTTAAGCACAATGCAAATGCTTGGAGTGGGTGTTATTATTTGGACAAGGACTGGGACTTTCCCCTTTGGGGTGCCTTGAAGGTGTTGCTTCCTGAATTCTTTCTATTTTTACTTTGCTTCTGGCTCTAATATTCATAGTTAGTTTCCACTGATTTCCATGTCATTTTTTAATATGTAGTATCCAATATTTTAAAAAATCATTTTAAAATATCCCCTCTTTGATCAACATGAAAAATTCATTGCTTCCTCCTCTCTTTGCAATACATTTTACATAAATAACTCTAATCTCATAAGCATGAAAATATCATAGCTGGAGTTCATTTATATGAATGTAGTTTAGCTGGATACAACCATTATTCATTACGGTAGAAGCAAAAGAAATAAAATCAAATATAATGAAGTAATTATTGTGTAGGTGATGTGTCCTTAACTTGTCCCAGACCCTGGTCACCTTTACCCGATCTACAAGCATGTCTCAACTCTTTTTATCTTTATTTAAAATCACCTAGAATTTTATGGATAGACTCTACTTACTCTCAACTTGGGGCCCCTGACTGCCCATTACCCTTTCTTACCTCTCCTAGTGTTTAGAGCTGGCACCATACACTGTGGCACTTCAGTCTATTGCTAAGTGTTTGATTATATGCTCTTAGTGTTCTCTGTTTGTTTCAGGTGTAAGTATTTTCTCCTGATTTAGAGAGCAGAGGGTGTGTCATATTCTATTTTGTATTTGTTCTAGTGCATGGGTGGAGAACCTTCAGTCTTGGACTCAGTCAAAGGGCCCATTTGAGGATCTAGAGGGCCACATGTGGCCTGGAGGCTGCAGGTTCCCCACCCCTGTCCAAGAGTCTAAGGCAATGTTTAGGGAAGTAGCTTCTCAATCTATATAACCCTATTTTATTTACCAAAACCTTTGGGAATAAAACTACTTTATAACAAAGTCAGTCTTATTTTGAAAAAAATTTCATCTAAAGCCAAGTTAAAGATTGCTGCAGACTGCTCCATAGCAAGTCATACAAACAGTTCCTCTCTTCAGGTGCCCAGTGCCAATCCCCCTCATTTAACCCTCCCATTCCCTGCCCCCTTACATTTAATCTTGAAGTTTGACTTTTTATACTTTAAAATTCAGCTTGAGTGAGTTTTTTTTATCAATAAGACATTTTGCATTTTAAAACTTTTGTGTCTAGTTGTGTTAAATGAATTTCAGGAACCAGCAAGCAATTGGGGAGATATCTTTTCAGAACTAGGAAAGTCCTGCAATTATTCTACTCCAGAGGGAATCTCTAAAGGTAAACTGGCTTATTTCTCTCATGGTGATGGGTGAGATGGATGCAAAGCCATTGATGCCTCTTACCGAACTCCCTTCTCCCTCCTTGCCTTCCAGAGGACAAGATTCTGATACTTGCCTCCTTTCCATCGGCCCCAAACAAGGCCTTCTTTAACCCTGGACCCCTTTGGAAAAGAATCCCTCCACCTCCCATCCCCCAAGGGCCTTCTTCAGATTGCAGATCTCTTGTCTTTTCCCAGAAGATTCCCCCCAACCTCCTATAGCATTTAATCTCTCTTTATCCAGAGGCTTCCCCTCTTACCTACAAACATGTACCCTTCTTCTTTAAAAAACAAAAACCAAACAAGTAAATAACCTTCATTTGACCCTGCCATCCCTGAAAGTTCTCTTATATCTTTTGTCCCTTTCACAGGACAACATTTGGAAAATTCCATTTACTTCATTTCCTTTACTTCCTCTTCACTCACTTTTAAAAATGCTTTATTTATTATGAACTTAACTGTCAAAAACCATGAACATTTCAAGGTATGAAGAATAGGGAACTGGATTATATAAGAAATTGTGAATTTTTGCTATGTGCAGTTTTATATATATATATATATATATATATATATATATATGTGTGTGTGTGTGTATGATATGTGTATATATATATATATATATATATTTATATACACATACATATATATAACACACACACACACATTTAGGATAGGGGATGAATCCTATTATTTTAATAATATAGGGAACTCCAGAATGCTTGGGGAAATGCCTTCAGAGCATTTATTTTTGATGATCTGATGGTGTGAAATAGAACTTAGCTTTGTTTTAACTTGCTTTTTTTTCTTCTCAGGAATGATTTGAAGTAGAGGTTTCCAAATGTATTTGGCCTACCACTTCCTTTAAAAAAATTACTCAGCACCACCCCCTGGAAATCTGCTTTCTTTAATTTTTTAAATGTTTTGTTTTGGTTTTTTTTTTGCATCATTTAAAAAATCTTAAATTTATAATTTCTGCATTGAAATTATGATGACACAACATTGTGTCATGCAACCATATAGTATCATACTGTAAACAAGTTGTTAAATGCACATATTTCTGCCTATGCCAGCTAGACTTCCTGACAATGCCCAACATGCTAACCTGCCAACACTTGCTTGTTAAGACCTGTTGGCAGTCTTGATCACTGATCACTTATAACTTGCATTTTGTGTGTCTATTTGGAAAATAATGTAATCAATATGACTTTTTCTCTTTTCCACAACAAATGAAACATGTATGAATAGTTTTCCAAAATTTTCCACCCTTCAACATCCCCTGCATTACACCTGAGGCTACTGCTGGCCCCTGATTTGTTCCAGTGCCCCCCCGCAGGTGGTTTTACCCACTTTGGGAACCTCTGAGGGCATTTAAAATATAATTATTGTTTACTACTTGATTGCTTTCTTTGACAATTGAAGGGCTTGGCATTACCATTACTTTCTCTGCTAGAGAATTCCTTCTATCCCCAGGTTTCCTGTGTACTAGAACTAAGGCACATAGTAGAGAGGAAACAACCCTGGGATTTGAATCTTTGATCTTCTGCCATTGCTATGGTATGACCTTGGGTGAGTCATTTAACCTCAGTAGGCATTAATTCTCTCACTGATAAAGCTAGAAAATTAGATTAAGTGACCTCTAATTTCTTTTCTGCCTCTGCTGTATCCTGATGCATCTAACATAAGCTCACAACTTTTTAGGCTAGGCAGATTTCAGAAAAACCTGGAAAGACTTATATGAACTGATGCAAAGTGAAATGAGCAACATTGTATGATAATTAATTATGAATGATTTAACTCTTCTCAGAAACACAATGATTCAGGATGAAAAATGCTATCCCTATCCAGAGAAAGAACTGATGTACTCTTGAATGAAGATCGAAGTATACTATTTTCACTTTATTTTTTTGTGTGTGTTTGTGGTTTTTTGTCTATTTCTCCTTTCACAACATGACTAATGTGGAAATATGTTTTACATGATTACATATACATAACTTCAAATTGCTTACTGTTTTAGGGAGAGGGGGAGATAAGGAGGGAGAAGGTGAGGGAAGGAGGGAAGGAGAAAAATTTGGAAATTGAAATTTAAAAAAAAGAATGTTAAATATTGTCCTTACATGTAATTGAAAAAAATAAAATAATAAAAATCAAAAAGTTTTTGCTTCTAGTAGTTGTAAGGAAATAAACAAGGGTTAATAAAATATCAAAGCAATGAGGAAAGTTCATAAAGTTACAAAAATTCTTCAAAAGGTTGTTCTTTACTGACACATAATGAAGTTAGACTTAACCTTTCTTGATTCCTGTTTTCTTTCACTATCATCATGGTTCTTATTGTAAGATGTTTTGATACTCCTAAACAAGACTTTTTTATCCCTCTTTTTATTCCCATGACTGATTTAATTGCATGTAAAAATGTAAAATCCATTCTTAACTCCAAGAGTGCTGTGCAGAAACAGAAGTAGGCTGGATTTGGCCTAATATGTCTCAGGGCTCTGAAGAATTGACCTCTGTCACTCTGTCCCCATAAGGCATTTGTGTTCATGTACTGTCAAAGAAAGGGCAGAAGTTTCCTGAGATGTTGGTTCCTTTACAACAGACAACTACCACCTTTCTACCATGGAATATTTGCTTTGTGTGGATGATGGCTCAGGAGATGGCCATACCCATCAATCACCAGGATCTGCCCCACTACTATTGGGGAAAGTAGGTTCATTTACTTTTGAGAGAGACCTTGTAGAGTGGTACTTCAATTCCACCATCCATAGGACAGCTCTCTGAGGCTCTTGACTAACCCAACTTTGCTTGGGCATTTCTAGTAGGAAGCTCTGAAGACCAGCATTTCCCTTCCCATACTACTTGTTGATTGCTGGCAGGATGTTCTTGTTAACATCTCTCCATTCTTCTTTCTTGAAAAAATCACTGTTATAATAATTTTCTTTAAATTGCCTTAATATTTCTTCCCATCTCTACCAGGGAGTCATTCCATATAATAGAAAAAAAGAGATAGAAAGATTTCAGCAAAAACAACCAACATAACAACTGAGCCTGACAGTGTGTACTCTACTCCCCCCGCCCACTGTCCCCTTCTTCTCTATGGACCCCTTTCCTTTCAAGGGCAAAGCTTCAGGTAAAGGGGATCACTTTCATTCAGGAGAAGTAGTCAGCAAAACAAGTTGGTGCCACCCTTTGGAGCACTGATACAGAAAGAAGCTGTCCTTTCTAGCGACTTGTGACAAACACTAACATCTAAAATGGTCTTATATGAATTCTGCCTAGGTGGTGCAGTGGAAAGAATGCTGGTTTTGGAATCAAGAAGACCCAAGTTCAAACCTGACCTTAAGTACTTGCTAACCTTGTGACTCTGGACAAGTAGTTTAAACTCTATTTGCCTCACTTTTCTCAACTGGAAAATGGCGATATTAACAGGACCTACCTGCCAGGTTTATTGTGAGGACCAAATGAGATGAAATTTATATGCTTAGCCCAGTGCCTGGAACATAGTAGGTTCTTTATTAAAACTTCTTCCCCTCCCATTGACTGACCCAAATCCAAAATGTGGAGGCTAAATCTGAAGTGAAGATTCCTCTGGGGCAGGCTTTCGCAAGCTACAGTCCAAGGATATTCATGGGGGCTATGGACAGATTTCAGGAGGCTCATCTATTTGGAAGGGGAAAAAAAAATCACATCTTTATTTTCACTAACTTGTAATTGAGTTGAATCATTTCCTTCCTTTTTTTGTGGGGGAGTTGGTCCAAGCAAGTTACCATGGGCAGCTCCCACTGTTGATGGGTATAGAAGCTTTAACTAGCTCCATTTCCAACCTGGGTCGTGCGATTCCTTCCTTAGGCTCCTGGGGGCTCACCATAATGGTGCTGGAATTAATTCTTCTAGCCTCTAACTGTGCAAGGTCTTCTTCAGCAATGAGAGACAAACACACACTCCTTGGGCAAGTCACTTAACCCTGTTTGCTTCAGTCTCCTCACCTGTAAAATGAGTTGGAAAATGAAATGACCAACACCCCAGTATCTCTGCCAAATAGGGTTATGAAGAGCCGGACACAACTGAAACAACTTAACAACATGTGTGTGTGTCTTTCAAAAGGTTGTTCATTCACTTTCCTGTCTACTGGCATATTGTACATTCTACGCTTGGAAAACAGCATCTCAATTCTATGAAAATATTTCAGCAATAGACATTCTGCTGCTTTCCAGCATTCCACATCCTGATCCTAAACCCAATACACACCTAAAGCTCCCTTCATGCCAGAATGAAGACACTGTAAAATCCCCAAAAGTAACACTATCATCCTAACTTTTCCTCCAAGACGCAGTTCATTTATATTTATGTGTTTTTTGTGCTTGTGAAGAGTGTCCCAATGAAAAAGCTAGAACCCTTTTTAAAGGATTTATATATTGAAAGAGCTTTAGAACTGGAGAGAACAGCTTGTCCAAGACTCTTGTTTTTGGATGTGAAAACTGAGGCTCAGGAGGTGAAGTGATCCATTCAACATGATACAGCTACTCAGTGATGCAACCATCAAACTTAGAAATCAGACCTCTTGACCCCTGATTCAATGTTTTTTCTACTACACAATCCATGTTTCATTCTACTGAACAGACAGACTGCAATATTCCACTGGTATCCACACAATGTCAAGAAAAGGAAAGAAAAAATCTTTAACCCTTTGAATGCACTCTGCAGAAAATTGATGGATGAAGGAGGGTTATACCAAAAGGACAGGTACAGATGGGTTATAAAATACACAGTAATCCATTACATTAATACCATAATTTATTGTTCTGTTTTCCAGTTGTTGGGCATAATAAGATATTTCCAGTACTTCTATTACAAATAGAGTAGTTAAGGATATTTCTGAACAGATAAATATTTATTTATTTTTAGTTTACAACATTTCAGTTCCACAGTTTTTGAGTTTTTCCCCAACACAGTGTACAATCTGATATAGGCTTTTTATCTGAGCAGATAAGTCTTTTTCCCCTTTTTGTGTCTTAAGGACAAAGTCCCTAGCATTATGGGCAGAGGGTCAAAAGAAATGACCAGTTTTGTGACTCATACAGGGCATGGAATCTAAACTTATACAACTAGTTATTCATCTACATTCAAGTGCAAGAATTTTCCTATCACCTGTACAATTGACCATTAGATCCAGGGTTATTAACTTTTTTGTGTCAGGTACTACTCCTTTGGCAATCTGTCTGGTGAAGCCTATGTCATCATAATGTATTTAATTGATTGAAAAAAATAAGCTGAGTATGGTGGCACTAGCCAGGAAGGCCTGCTACTAGAGAAGGCAGAAGATGGTAGATAGCTAGAACATTACCCTGGGTCATCTCCAGTCATTCTGATGAATATCTGGGCACTGGATTCAGATGGCTCTGGAGAAATGAGGCTGGTGACCTGCACAGCCCTCCCTCACTCAAAAACAAAGTCAAGTGCAAAGTCATGTCATCATTTCTCTGATGGCATGGTCTTCTTCAGCAACAAAGGATGAACACATATCTATATATCTATCTCTATAAAATCTATATCTACATAGATATGTATTTAGCAGATTTCCATAATATACATTATGGAGTAATTTGATACAATATCTTCATATAATATCCTTTACATATTTTCAGTTTCACATTCATAGTTAAAATTACTTTTAAAAATTCTACACTTTCTGAAGTTTTCATTTCCTTGGATTTTGTTGATCAGGTTAAAGACAGCATAAGGCTGAGAATGTCATTGTCCTGGATCATCTTGTGGTACAGTAGAAAGAAAACTGGATTTGGAGTCAGTGACCTTGATTTGAATCTTTTCTTATTACTTACTCATGTGATGTTGGGCAAGTCACTGGGCCTTGGTTTCTCCACATGTAAAATAAGGGGATTGGATTAGACAATGTCTAAAGGTCCTTCCAGATTTGGTTTTGCCGCCTCATAGTAGGGTATATTTGGGGGAGTGTGAGAGGACAAGTGGGGGTCTATCACTAACCCTAAGGAGCAGAGACAAAAATCTTGTCATGGAGTCTTAAAGCATTGAACTACTGGAGTTAAAAAGGGATCTGAAGTTTCCTCCTCCCAATCTAAGATAAAGAAATGCTTCCTGTCCTTTTAAACTCTCTCTCCCCCAAGATGAGCCTCATCTTTAAGAAGTGAAATCCCATTCATTTTAAGCCTTGCTCTTGCACAGCGGCACAGCTGTCAAGAATCCAGCCTCAGACACTTATTAGTGGTGTGATCCTAAGCAAGTCACCTCTGTCTGCTTCAGTATCTATACCTGCAAAATGGGATAGTAGCCCTTCTCTCCCAGAGTTGTTTTGAGGATAAAATAATCATATTTGTAATGTGTTTTGCAAACCTTAAAGCTCTCTGTAAATGCTAGTTATCATTATTATTAAGTAGAACAAATAATGATAAACTTCACAGATAAGGAAATTTCATCTGTACCAAGAATTCCACAGTAACTAGATGGCATCCCTTGCCCTCATGCTGCCCCCAAACTCAAACAGTGTCAATATTCCTAAGAAATCCTTCTCTCAAATTCTATTTGTATGGTATCTATTATTGTAATACAGAGATAGAATCCTTTGTTGGGCCCATCTGTCCACCAGATCACCTCTAAAGTAGGTATTCACACAGGTACCCAAGTGCTTCAGTCTAATTTTGCTTAGTTATGTACCTATGCATCTGGCATTAGCTATAGGTAGAGAGATAAATAAATTTGTCATTATTCTCCTGCTTTATTTCTCCTCCTTCCCTGGCATCATACTACCCTTCAAGTCTAGAAACATATAAAAATGTAAATATAGATAGATATAGATATGTAGCACCCAGTAAAACTTCTCATTATTGGGGACCTAGGACAGCTGCCTCATGTTTAGGATGCTGTGTGGGTCTTGACTCCTGAAACTTCAGCGATACATTTACTTTTATGTACTAGACAGAGAATGCATTAGTTGAGACTTTAAGTAGAGTAATAAATAAAGTGAAAACAAATGATTCTCTCCTCTCATTTTTCTATCATCAGTTATCACATCTTCAGTGGAGAAGGATGCACATGCAAAATACACACATGACCAGGTAATATGCATGGAGGAAACACACATAAGAAACATGTATGGGTGAGAGCCATGCATGAAAAGGCACATACCAGGACTCCATGTGGCTGTTGCACATATGAAGGGCATACTCAGAGAGAAAAATGTGGTGAGGGAACATATGTGATCAGGGCAATTCATAGATGCAAAACTACTGAAGTCCTTTGGCGGCATCACCAAACTGCTGAATGTATCATTGTTTGGGAATTACATCTCCAGTCTGTTGGGTACTGCTTGATCTAGGTTGAACTGTTCTCTGCTGCCATCTACTGGGTTTTAGCTATAGGAAAAGCTACTGATTCTCTGTCATTAACTAAACAGTCTTTCTCTGACAAGGGCAGATTTTAGTATGGTCAGGGCTATGAGCCTTCTCACCAAGCTAATGACATCTAATAAAAGTCAGCCAATATGCTCTGAAGCTTATTAAAAGTCTATTATTTTGACTATGTTTGTTGAGTCAAAGCTTGTGGTATTTGACAACCATATGACTTGGGGTTAAAAAATCCTTTAACCAATTTTGGGGATACTGTGCCCCTAAAATTTGGAGAATTTGACCCCCTAAACCCATTTGACAATATGGAAGCTGGTGTGTGGAGACTTGGACCACCAAGTCAAATTCTTTCCCAAGATTTACTCAGATTAGTAAGCACTTGAAGTCTAACAAGAACAAAAGCTAAGCAAAGAAGTCCAGCGCACTACCAGACAACTTTCTTTCCTGTATGTACTCATGCATTTATATATGTTTACATATACTCCTGGATTGTCTTCTTGTATGTGTGCATGCACATCTATATAGAAACATATGCATACACATGCATATATGTTTGCATGTATTACATATACACATATGTAAACATATACACACAGATACATATGTAATGTATATACATACAAAGATGTATGTGTATGTCTATTTACATTTGTCCATGTCTGTGAGTCAGTGAAAGCCTGGTTTGAATGATTTGGTCCCAGTGCCCAGGACAGCTCAAGACACATGTTAGGCTCAGACTTAACTGACCCAGAGCCTAGGTACTATTCTCTTCCATCTGCTTTCTCCCTGTGCTACAATTATGATTAAGCTTCCTGACTCCTTGTCCTTCATTCCTTCATCCTCATTAGGCAATTCAGAGAATATCCTCATTCCAGCCCACTGGCTCATCCCGTTGGTGATGGGGCAGTTTCTTATTAGTACTATGTCAGCTCTTGGTCTAAAATTGGAAGCTTGAGTCCTTGAGTAGCTCTAGGTCTTCAACTGTAGTGAGCTTCTCATTATATGTCTGAGCCATTGCCCGGGTTCTGCCCATAGATGTCACACATACTACTGCACTACTCCCCATTTACCATTGTCTTCCTCATACCTCTGTGAATAATCAATCAAACTTCGTTAACGGATGTTCTTGCATGGTGTTATCACTCTTCACCTAAACCATTCCCTCCACTTTTGCTTTGTATTATCTATCTATCTATCTATCTATCTATCTATCTATCTATCTATCTATCTGTCTGTCTGTCTGTCTGTCTGTCTGTCTGTCTGTCTGTCTGTCTGTCTATCCATCTATCCATCAATCTCTCTATTGTCAATCTGTCTCCAAAAACAAGAACAAAAATCCTTTTTGTTTTTGCATTGTATTTTGTCCTGGTCAGATTCTCAGTTCCTTTACATAAAAGTATTTGTCTTAGAAAAAAAGCTAACAGAGCATGTGGGTTGTCTTTGATATATTCTGTACAGAGTTTAGGATGGCAGGGTAGGTGAAGACTTGTTTTTAAAAATCATAAATGAACCATAAAGAAGAAATTTTGATCAATGTCATGTTTAGTCTAATAGGATATCATTAAAAAACAATTTGAAACACTACTTTGGAGGTATGATGCCCATTTCTGTTTGTTTTGCTTTGTGCAAAAAAAAAAAAAATCCTCTCACTGTTATAAACATTGCCCTGGGAATGGATATGAGGCTTAGTTTGACTTCTCTTCTCAGTTAGTCACCTTCTGGGATCTTGTGAATTTGTCTAAAGGAGCATTATGCAAAGTTCAAACTTACTCAGTAATATAGTCACAACTTTTCTCAGGAGGAAGTATTTATTGAAGATTTAATTATCATAGAAATGTTTATTTCAAAACAAATATATGACTATCAAAAATTATTTTTACAAATTGAGAAAATAATTTTTAAAACACTATATCTAGATATACGGAAAATCAGTCAATCCAGAAACATTTATTACGTTTCTACTATGAGCCAGAAGATGGAGATACAAACAAAATGTAATTGTCCTTATCCTTAAGGAGTTTATATTTTGCTGGGGTAGACAAATATGTACTAATCTAAATATGTACATGTAATAGGGCCTGTCCAACCCCCCTTAAATAGAGGTACCCATATGGGAAATACCAGAAACATGTGTGACCATTTTGCATTGGCCTCCCAATGGTTGGGAGAGGTCTCTTTCCATTGACTATGGAGCCAGAACTGCCTGTGTCTTCAAATCTACCTGACCTAAGCCCAGTTGTTCTCTCTTTCTTCTAGTGTCCTAGAGTGGGGGGGGTCTCCTTTACTCACATCAGGGACACTGTAGTAAACTGAGAAAACCTCTTCCTTATCCTCTTAGGCCATATAGTCCTAAGAGATGGGCTTGGGGTTTTGGTTGGCTTCTTTTGTCATTGAAGTTCCAGGTGTCAGAAGAAGAGCCTGGATTTGGGAGCTCAAGTCACAGGCAATTTGGAGCCCAAGATTCCAGGCTGGATGTTGCATCTTGGTCAGTAGAGAAACCACAAGAAACCATATACTAAATCTATATAAAAACAAATACAAGATAGCTTTGAGAGCAAGGGCAATAGAAACTTGGTAGATCCAGAAAGGCTTGATGTAAAAGGTGAAATTTGAGCTTGAGGGAAACAAAGGATTTTAGAGGTCTGGGTAAGGAGAGTTTAGTACAGGCATGTGAGAAGCCAGAGAAAGGGCACAGAGGAGAAATGGAGAGCTGTGTATGAAGGATAACAAAAGGGCCAGTATGACAGGACTGAATTGTAGTGTATGATGGTGAATAATTTATAAAGAGCTAGAAAGGGGGTTTGGGGCTAGATTATAAAGGGGTTTAAATAAGAGGTATGTTTATCCTAGTAGTAATAGGGAGCTATCTAAGTTCATTGAGTATGAAATGACATGATCAGACCTGAGTTTAAAAAACATTTATCAGTTTTACAGATGTGTAGGGAGTGACTTGGAGAAGACAGAGACTCAACATTTTCATTTCTCTAAGACATGAAAAAATAAGGGGCAGCATGAAAGCTCTCCTTAAAGCCAGGAAGAGTTGGGTTTAAGTTCAGTCTTTGCCACATCCTGGCTGTGTGGCCTGGCTAATTCACTTAACTTCTCAGTGAGCTAGGCAGCTCTGAATTAAGGGCTGACTTACATTGGTGAAGGAAGTTTCCTAACTTGGAATTTCTCCATATTAGTTGCAGTAATAAGTCCAATTCCTATCAATCAACATTTATTTAGTACCTACTATGTGCCAGGAATTGTGCTAAGGACTGGGGAAGCAAAAAGAGGCAACAGATGATGCCTGCCCTCAAGGAGCCTATAGTCTAATGGAGAAGACCACACAAGTTGTAAAAATTCTTTCCCAGTTTTCTACTTCCCTTCTAATCTTGGTTGCATTGATTTTGTTTGTGCAAAAACTTTTCAATTTAATGCAATCAAAATTATCCATTTTGCATTTCATAATGTTCTCTATCTCTTATTTGGTCATGAATTTCTCCATTCTCCATAAACAAGTAAATATGCACACACATGTACACATAGCAAGCCATATATAGGATAAATAGGAAATAATTAAGAGGGAAGACACTGGAATTAAGAGGAATTGGGAAAGTCTTCCTGTAGAAGGTGGGATTTTTGTTGGCTTTTAAAAGAAATCAGGGTGGTCAACAGTCAGAGTGGAGGTAGGAAAGCATTCCAGGCATGGAGCACAACTAGAGAAAATGCCGAGAGCCAAGAGATGGAGTGTCTTGTTCTTGGAATACCCAGGAGGCCAGTGCCACTGGACTGAAGAATATGTTTCAAGTTTAAGCAGACTGGAAAGGTAAGAGGTTTTAAGTCTGCCTCTGATACTAATTATGGAGTCTTGGGCAAGTCATTTCAATCACTAAGTCTCAATTTCTCCAACTATAAAATGAACTTGAATGAGATCATCTCTGAGGTCCCTTCCTACTCTGACATTATGTAGTTCAATGATATGACAAGTCATCTGTGATATCAGTGAACAATTGCATAAAAATGCAAAAATCTAAAGATTCTAACAGTCTTAAATAATTTTAACACCTCTGATTCTGTACTAGTGAAGATCATGCTGACTCTCTATGACTGCCATTGTTTCCTGTTTCCTATAAACACTTGTGGATCCAGGGCCACCCCTATTCGGTGGGACACACAAAAATATTTAGGGATCAAACAGACGTTGGTGTTTGTCAGAAGACTTGACCACAAGACATACTAGAGGGAATCATAGAGGATTAAGGATCTAGCTTCCAACAACTATAGAGGACAAGGAGAATTTTGAAGTGACCTCCATTAAATGCTTAATGTTTGACTTTCCTCCATGGACAAGTAGCTCATCAAATTGAAAACCTCTCTCCCTCTCTTAAAAGAGAAAGTATAGTGGTTTGAAGGTAAGTGAAACATTCCTTAAAACAGGAATTCTCAATCATGTGTGCAGACCAAGGATCTCTCTGGTAATCTGGGGAAACCAGTGGAATCCTTCTTAGAATCATGCTCTTAAATGCATAAAGTGAAATACGTAGACTTACAAAGGAAATCAATTATATTGAAATATGGTTATCAAAATTTTGTAAAATTGTAAAAACCAAGCTCAGAGATCCCAAGGTGAGAACCCTTGCTTTAAGATATAGAAGAAAGACTTCAATGTAAGATAAAAGAAAATGAATCTTCATAAGCAAATGGGAGATCTGAACATTGTCAGGGGAGTTGAAAGATTGGGTATATCAGAAAAAAGGAAGGAGGGCTAAACACTGGGAACTAATGTTTGAAATTAGAGTAGGAATTTTCCTGCAAAGGAAGGGGAGGGGAATTCTCTAAAGGAGGAAGCAGCTACTTGCATTCCAAAAAATGAAGAACAATATCTTCTAGTATAGGTCAGAGGAGGGAAGCGATGATGATTGGTTATTTCCTTCTTTGATTTTCAGAATTTCTAATTTGGTATTTAATTGTGGATTTTTAATTTGTTCTTTTTTTCTAGTATTTTAGTTGTATATTCCATTCATTCTTGTGTTCTTTCTCTGTTTTATTTATGTAAGCATTTAGAGATATAAAATTGAGAATTGCTTTGACTACATTCCATAGATGTATTGTCTCATTATTGTCATTTTCTTAGATGAAATTTTTTATTGTTTCTATGATTTGTTGTTTGACCCATTCACTCTTTAAGATTAGATTATTTAATTTCTAATTAACTTCTTTTTTTTGAAACTTTATTATTGTATTTGTTTTCAGTGTTCTACAATCATTTTCATATAACTTAGGTTTTTTAGACTCCCTTCTTTTCCCCTAAATCCTCCCTCCCTTCCTGAGACAGTATACAATTTTATGTAGGTTCTGCACATACATTCCTATTAAATACATTTTCACCTTAGTCATGTTGCATAGAAGAATTAAAATGAATGAGAGAAATCATATAACAAACCAAACTGCAATACAAAAGAAAATGATCTGCTACAATCTGCAATCAAATTCCATAGTTCTTTCTCTGGATGTGGAAGACATTTTGCCTTAAGAGACCATTGGGAATTTTTTAAGTCCTTGCATTGCAATGAAGTACTAAGTCTACTAGGAAAAATCCTTGCACACTGTGGTGTTGTTGTGTATAAAGTTCTCCTGGTTCTGCTCTTTTCACTCAGCATCAGTACATATAAGTCTTTCCAGGCCTCTCTGAAGTCTTCCTATTCATCATTGCTTATAGCACAATAGTATTCCATTACATTCATATACCACAATTTATTCAGTCATCCTTCAATTGACAGACATTCCCTTGATTTTCAGTTTTTGGCCACCACAAAGAGAACAGCTATAAATATTTTTGTACATGTGGGACCCTTTCCCATTTTTATGATCTCTTGAGGATACAGTCCTAGAAGTGGTATTGCTGGGTCAAAGGGTATGTACATCTTTGTAGCCCTTTGAGCATAGTTCCAAATTTCTCTCCAGAATGGTTAGATCAGCTCACAGCTTCACCAACAATGAATTAGTGTTCCAACTCTCCCACATCTTCTTCAACATTTATCATCATCCTGTTTTGTCATGTTAGCCAATCTGATAGGTGTGATGTGGTATCTCAGAGTTGTTTTGATTTGCATCTCTCTAATCAATAATGATTTAGAGTATTTTTTCACATGACTATAGATATCTTTAATTTCTTCCTCTGAAAACTTCCTATTCATATCCTTTGACCATTTATCAATTGGGAATGACTTGTATTCTTGTACATTTGACTCAGTTCTCTATATATTTTAGAAATGAGGCCTTCATCACAGACACTAGTTGCGAAAATTCTTTCTCAGTTTTCTGCTTTCCTCCTAATCTTTGTTGTGTTGGGTTTGTTTATGCAAAACTTTTCAATTTAATGTAATCAAAATTATCCATTTTGCACTTCATAATTTTTTCTATCTCTTGTTTAGTCAGAAATTCTTCCCTTCTCCATAAATCTGACAAATATATTATTCCTTGCTCCACTAATTTGCTTACAGTATCAATCTTCATACCTAGATCATTCTTGTGTATGGTGTCAGGCATTGGTCTATCCCTAGTTTGCACCACACTGTTATCCAGTTTTCCCAGTAATTTTTGTCAAACAGTGAGTTCTTATCCCAAAATCTGGGGTCCTGGGGTTTATCAAACAGTAGATTGCTATATTCATTGACTACTGTGTCTTGAGTACTTAGCATATTCTGCTGGTCTACCCTTTTGTTTCTTAGCCAGTACCAAGTGATTTTGGTAATTGCTGCTTTATAATACAATTTGAGATCTGGTAGAGTTAGGCCACCTTTCATTAGTTCCCTTAATGTTCTAGACCTTTTGTTCTTCCAGATGAATTTTGATATTATTTTTTCTAGCTCTACAAGATAATTATCTGATAGTTCAATTGGTATGGCACTGAATAAGTAAATTAATTTAGGTAGAATTGTCATTTTTATTATATTGGCTCTGCCTATCCACGAGCAACTGATATTTTTCCACTTACTTTGATCTGACTTTATTTGTGCGAAAAGTATTTTGTAATTGTGTCCATAAAGTCCCTGGGTTTGTTTTGGCAGGCAGACTCCCAAATATTTTATAGTGTCTACCCTAGCTTTAAATGGGATTTCTCTTTCTATCCCCTGAACTTGGGTTTTGTTACTAATATATAGAAATACAGAAGATTTTTGTGGGTTTATTTTGTAACCTACAACTTTGCCAAAGTTGTTTATTATTTCAAGTAGTTTTTTACTTGAATCTCTGGAATTCTCTAAGGATATCATCGTATCATCTGCAAAGAGCAATAACTTAGTTTCTTGTTTGCCTATTCTAATTTCTTCAATTTCTTTTTCTTATCTTATTGCTACAGTTAACATTTCTAGTACCATATTGAATAATAGTGGTGATAATGGACATCTTTGTTTCACCCCTGATCTTATTGGAAATACATCTAATTTATTTCCATTGCATATAATGCTTGTTGAAGGTTTTAGGTTGATACTGCTTATTATTTTATATAAATTTTCATTTATTCCTATGCTGTCTAGTGTTTTCAATAGGAATGGGTGTTGTATTTTGTCAAAAGCTTTTTCTGCATCTATTGAGATGCACCTAGTACCTGTAAGTTCTCAGTTCCTCCAAGGTGGCATGATCAAATGAGAGAAATTTGCTCCTCTCCTGGCCTGTGCTCTGGGCTGAGAGCAACCACAAGCTTTTCTGCCCAGTATCTATGAGTAGAATTCCCTCTTCAGAGCCTCCATCAGCTCTACTATGCCAGCCAGTGCTCCTCCTCATCCCAGGACTGCCACTCATCTAGATCAGTGGCTCAATTCTCCCAGAGTCTTTATATTGAGTGCTCCTAAAATGGATGCTGTGTTGCAGCAACTACTGCTGCTCTAGGGCCTCCAAGGCCAGACCTTGTTCCCTTCTCACCCAGGTGAAAGAGCTTTCTCACTAAAGTCTTTGGTGTTTGTAGGTTGAGCAATCTGGGAACTGCAGCTGCTGCCAGGGTTTCTGCCCCCTGAGGCCTGGTCTAGTCCTGTTCCTGCCAAGCTGTGTGACCCATGCTGGGTCGCTCTCCACTCTGTGCCTGATGGGATAGACCTTTCTTGTTGGCCTTCCAGGCTGTTTTGGCCTGGAAATCTCTTTCACTCTGTCTTTTTGTGGCTACTGCTGCTCTAGAATTTCTTTAGGGTCATTTTTTACAGGTATTTTATGGGCCATGGGGGGAGAGCTAGAGTAGGTGAATCTTTCTACTCTGCCACCTTGGCTCCACTCCACAGCAAATTCTACTTTTTAAGAAGTAGCTTTCTTCAGTGAATTCTCTCCCTGCTCCCCAATTTGGTCAATTGTATTTTTTAAAGAATTGTTTTCTTCAGCCAATTTTTGTCCTTCCTTTTCCAAGGTGTTGACTGTCTTTTGCATAACTCTTTTTCCATTTTTTTCTTCTACATCTCTTATTTGATTTTAAAAATTCTTTTTTAGCTCTTCCAAGAAAGCTTTTGGGGCTCGAGACCAATTTACAGCCCCTTCTGAAGCTTCACATGTAGGCATTCTGACATTGCTGTCTTCTTCTGAGTTTGTGTTTTGTTCCTCCCTATTGCCATAGTAACTTTCTATGACCAGGGCTCTTTTTTTTTTCTCATTTTTAGTCTATTTGGTAACTTTTAAAGATTAACTCTGCCCCTGGGGCACAGGGGGCACTGTCCCAAGCTTCTTGTGCTGGAGGCCAAGGACCTTATCACTGGCTTTCTGTACTGGGACCCCAGGTGTTTGTGGCTTGCCACTACACTGGGGTGGTCTAGCCTAGTTGCATCTGTTATTCCAGGGGCTCTGGAGCTGGCAGTTTGCCTTCTGAGGTGGAACTGGAGGCCTTACAGATATCCTGCTATGTCACTAGCCTACTGAGCCAAGACCAAAAGGCCTTGGTTGTTCATCTGTGTTGTGACTAAGAGCCTCCTAATGGTTTGCCCCGGCACTGTCTGTGCTGGGCTGTGCTCCCCTTCTACCTAAGTGAGACAGAACTTTTCTGAAGTCCTTCTAAGTTGCCTTAAGCTGGAAAATTGTTTCATTCCATCTCTTTGTAGATTCCATCACTCCAGAATCTATTTAGATACTTTATTACTATTGTTTCCAAGGGAAACTGGGGAAAGCTCTAGCAACTTCCTGGCTTTTTTCCACCATCTTGCCTCCACCCTCCTTTCTTTCATATTATTTCCTTCTGAAGGGTATTGAGGCAGCTATTTGCTGACCTGGCATTAATTATTCAAAGATCTACTTTCTTGCAAGTATCTAGTATATGAATATCAAACCTGCTATCAATCACCTACTTCTGGTGATTCAAATAATACTGGTGGAGCCATCTAGAAAGCATTTATAAGGAATGCTTATAGAAAATGAAAACCTTAGGGACATAAGTGGTTTTTCTTTATTGTTGTTCAATAAAGGTAAGGATTTTAGAAGAGAAAGGTGCATTTGGGAAGGCAACAGTTGGTTAAGAAAATAATGTTTGACTGGTCCACTCCTAGTCCCAGCCCCAGGGCAGTGGTGGTCACTGCCACAACAGTGGCTGCTTCTGGAGCTCTTGCCCTACAGATGGTGGGGGAATTGAGCAGCTGATCTGGGTCTCAATGGTGAGTGGTGGTCCTGAGGTGAGGAAAAGTGCTGGCATGGCAGAGCTTGTGGCAGCTGTGGAGAGGGAATCCTACTAGAAGTTCCAGGACAGAGAAGAGTGCTTGTTGCTAACAGACCACATTGTAGGCCAAGAGAGGAGTAAGCACCTCTGTCTTGACTATGCCACTTTGGAGGAATTGAGAACTTATAGATCCTTAGAGATATTTCAGAGAACAGTTGCACCAAACCTCTAAGCCTGGGGTAGTATGCCCCCTGCTTGACAAAGGGCTCAGAAGTGAAGTAATTGGCTGGGAAAATGCACAAAAATGGGGAAAAGACTATATAAGGTAACTTTCTTGGTGAAAAGGTATTTTCTTCCATCCTTTCAGATGGGGAGGATCAAACCATACAAGCAGAGGAAGTCAGCAATGTCAAGGCTCCTACATTCAAAGCCTCCAAAAAAAAATATGAAATAGTCTCAGGCCATAGAAGAACTCAAAAAGAATTTTGAAAATTGAAAAAAGAGAGGTGGAGGAAAAATTGAGAAGAGAAATGAAAGCAATGCAAGAAAGTCATAAAAAATGAACCAATGGCTTGCTAAAGGAGATCTAAAAAATGTGGAAGAAAATAAAACCTTTAAAAATAGACTAACCAAAATGGCAAAAGAGGCCCGACAGGCTGATGAGGAGAAGAATGTCTTAAAAGATGAATTGGCCAAATGGAAAGGGAAGTCCAAAAGCTCACTGAAGAAAATAGTTATTTAAAAATTAGAATGGAGCAGAAAGAAGCTAAATGACTTCATGAGAAATCAAGAAATTATAAAACAAAACCAAAAGAATGAAAAAATAGAAGACTATGTGAAATATCTCACCAGAAAACAACTGACCCAGAAAATAGATCCAGGAGGGGTAATTTAAAAATTATTGGTCTACCTGAAAACCATGATCAAACAAAGAGCCTAAACATCATCTTCCAAGAAATTATCAAGGAAAACTTCCCTAATATTCTAGAATCAGAGGGTAAAATAGAAATAGAAAGAATTCACTGATCACCTCCTGAAAGAGACCCCAAAAGGAAAACTCCTAGGAATATTGTAGCCAAATTCCAGAGTTCCTAGGTCAAGGAGAAAATATTACAAGCAGCCAGAAAGAAACAATTCAAGTACTGTGGAAATACAATCAGGATAACACAGAACTTAGCAGTTTCTATATTAAGGGACTGAAGGTCTTTGAATATGATATTCTAGAGGCCAAAGGAGGAAGGATTAAAACCAAGGATCACCTATTCAGCAAAATTGAGTATAATATTTCAGGGGGAAGAAAAGAATTTCATTGAAATAGAGGAATTCCAAGCATTCTTGTTGAAAAGACTAGAACTGAATAGAAAATTTGACTTTCAAATACATGAATCAAGAGAAACAAGAAGAGGTAAACAGGAAACAGTAGCCATAAGGAGCTCATTAAAGGTGAACTGTTTATATTCCTACATGGAAAGATGATATTTGTAACTTATGAGACTTTTTTCAGTATTAGGGTTGTTAGAGGGAATATATACATATGCATATATATATATATATGTGTGTGTGTGTGTGTGTATATATGTGTGTGTAAGTGTATATGCATGTGTATATTATACATGTGTACATATGTGTAGGTATATGTATATGTGTGTATATATGTGTATATATAATTTAAAAATAAATATATTTATTCTGTATATATATTCTGTCTATATTCTGTATATGAATACACATATATACATATATATATACACACACATATATATACATATACACATATATGCACACACACATACATACATATAGATAGATAGATAGACAGATAGACAGACAGATGGATGGATGGATAGATAGATAGATAGATAGATAGATAGATAGATAGATAGATAGATAGATAGAAGGCACAGGGTGAGCTGAATATGAAGGAAGAATACCTAAAAAATTACTGTTGTGTGGAATGTACTAGGAAAAAGAGAGAGGTAGAATGTAGCAAATCATCTCACATTAAAGAGGCAAAAAAGAGTTTTTTTCAATGGAGGGGAAGAGAAGGGAGATGAAAGGGAATAAGTGAGCCTTACTCTCATGGGATTTGGCTTAAGGAGAAAATAACATACAGTCAATTGGGTATGGAAATTTTGCTCTACAGGAAGGCAGGGAGGAAGGGGATAGGAGAGAGAAGATAATAAAAGGGGCAGAAAGTCAGGGAAAGGGATAATCAGAAACAAAAACTATTGTGGGGGGGCAGGTCAAGGGAGAGAATAATAAATGGAGGGCAGAACAGGACAGAAGGAAATGTGGTTAGTCTTTCTCAACATATCTTTAAGGAAGTGTTTTGCATGGCTACACATGTATTACCTATATTGAATTGCTTGCTTACTCAACGAAGGTGTGTAAGAAGGGAGGAAAGGACAGAATGTAGGACTCAACACTTTAAAAATGAATGTTAAATATTGTTTTTGCATGCAACTGGGAAATAAGATGTACAGGCAATGGGGCATAGAAATCTATTTTGCCTTACAGGACAATAGAGGGGAGTGGGATGGAAGAAGGGGGTGATAGAGGGAAGGACAGACTGGGGGAAGGGGTGGATGGGGTGCACACTGTCCTAGGGTGAGGGGTGGGCAGAGATGGGGAGAAAATTTGACATTCAAATTTTTGTGGAAATGAATGCTAAAAATTGATAAAGAAAAATTATATATTAAAAAAAGATAATGCTTGAGAATTTGATTTAGATTTCTCGAATGACAGTTTTTGACCATAAATAGAATATGCCTAATGAAGGCTGATAAACTTATATTTGCCTGAAAGTCTTTACAAATGTCTTATAATCTTTTTCTATATTTTTATCACTTACTAATGATAGAAGTGGAGCCAAGATGGCGGAGTAGAAAGACACACATATGCTAGTTTTTACCCCACAGCCTGTAAAATACCTGTAAAGAAGAACTCTCAACCAATTCTAGAGCAGTAGAAGCCACAGAACAATGGAATGGAGGAGATTTCTATCCCAGAGAGATCTGAAAGACTGACAGGAAAGGTCTGTCATGCACTGGACACAGAGCAGAGCCCAGCCCTGCCTTGGCACTGAAAGGAACAGATCCGAGCAGGCTTCAGGGACAGAATCCCCAGCAGCAGCACAGATCCCTCAACCCACAGGCACCAAAGGTCAGTGAGAGGGTTTTTTCAGCTGGCTGAGAAGGAAGTAGGGTGTCCCCATAACTCAGACCTCCTCAGAAGGCACAATAGAGGCAGCAGTGGATGGGGCTCCCCAAGCAGGCAGCAGCCCACAACCATTGTTGAAGGTCTCCTTGTAAACCCCCTGAGGGAACTGAGCCCTGTGTGGTGGCCCTGTCCCCACCTGAGCAGCTGATCTTAATCTCACACTGAATAGCAGCCCTGCCCCTGCCAAAAACCCCTGAGCCTTTGGAGCAGCTCATCTGAATCTCAGCCCCCAGTGCTGGCTTGGCGGAACTGGAGACCAGGTGGTTGTAGAGAGGAAACTCAGAAGTCAAGTAACTGGCTGGGAAAATGCCCAAAAAAAGGGAAAAAAATAAGACCATAGAAGGTTACTATCTTGGGGAACAGATGTTCAGATGTTTCCCCCCATCCTTTCAGATGAGAAAGAACAAAGCATACTGTCAGAGGAAGTCAAGGCCTGTGCCTCCAGGGCCTCCAAAGGGAACTTAAATTGAGCTCAGGCAACAGAAGACCTTAAAAAACAAGTTAGCAGCTTACTAAAGGAGAACCAAAAAAAATGCTGAGGAAAATAACAGCTTTAAAAAGAGGCTAACTCAATTGGGAAAAGAGGTCCAAAAAGCCTATGAGGAGAAGGAGGTTTTAAAAAGCAGAATTAGCCAAATGGAGGAAAAAGTTCACTTACTAATGATACCTCAATGCCCCTCTCCCATGTTACCCTGCCTTGTAACACTTCTGATCCTGCACAGAAACAAAGGGATCTGACCCTGGGGAACCCCATATCAACCAGGAAGTTATATACATGTACTTTACTGGGTCAAGGTGATGAGAAAGTTTTGAATTTTCTGTGATTCTTAGAGTGTAGACAGCCTCCTCTCTTTCTCTGTGGAGGTAATGATAACTTGTTATCTATGAGTATGCAGATTATGTACGACCTAATTAAAATTCAGTTTTTTAGTCCCATTTTTTGCAAAACTCATCTCCTCCCTGAATTTGCTGTATTTCCTGAGCTTTAGCCATGTGAATTCAGCATAAAAGTGTCATCTCTCTCAGAAATTACAGGCATCCTTGAATATTATGTACAGAATTTATTTTTAGCATAGGCATGCTACAGTCATTGGAAAATACACAACAAAATGTCTACTGAATGGCTGCATGCCACCTCCATGCCTCTCCCAAACCTCAGGCAGTAATAGGATCCCTACAAATCTGAGAGTTCTAGGAGATACAAAATGAGTTTGTTTAGTTCCAAATTCCTATTGCCTGGTGAATGGATGAAGGGATAAGGACAACATAACATAGCTCCTACCTTACTTTCAACTCAGTCTTCCAGTAGGGAAGGTCTTTAAATAAAGACACAGAAACTCTGGACTTGATATCTTGGCTCATCCCAAGTGGCACAGTGGATAGAGTTCTGGACTTGGACTCTGGAAGACCTGATTTCAAATCTAGCCTCAGATACTTACTAGCTATGTGACACTAGGCAAGTCACTTATCCTCTGTCAGCTTTAGTTTTCTCATCTGTAAAATGGGGATAATAATAGCACCTACCTCATTGAGCTGTTGTGAGGATGAAATGAGATCATATTTGTGGCACTTAGATGCTCCTTATTTTCTCATTTACCAGGACATGGAATTTGGGGTTTGGGGTGAACTGTTGCTCATGAAGGTCACTGCTTTTCCTGCTCTCATCTGTTCTAATTGATTTTGATCTTAGCTAACTCATTGTGGAGCAGGCTAAGTGGACTCAGCAGCCAGTGCCAGGGCAGGAGAAGCACCATCATTTCAACCTGGTGCCCTCCTCTGATTATCAATAAAGCCTCTTGTCTGCTTCTGAATAATTTTTTTTTTTGTAGTAACATTTTCTCTTGTTTGGGGTCAAGACTTGCCATTTCCCACACGGGCAGGAATAGCAGTGGCAGTAGAAATAAAACTGCTAGAGTTGAGATTGTATGCATTGTAGGCAGCTAGGTGGTGCAGTGGATAGAGCATCAGCCCTGGAGTCAGGAGGATCTGAATTCAAATACAGCTTCAGACTCTTAACACTTACTAGCTTTGTGACCTTGGGCAAGTCACTTAATCCCAATCACTTGGAAAAAAAAAAGATCATATGGACAGCAAATGGCCCAAAGCTGGGGGAGATAGCTAACACAATGTATGACAGGGTCAGAATTCCAAAAGACCTAGACAGACTAGAATGTCAGACTGACTCTATGAAGATAAAATTTAAAGTTTGATATGAGTTCAAAAAATCAACTTCACTGATGGGAGATAGCTAGAAAGCAGTGTATTTGAAAAAACTCTGCAATTTTTCATGCAATACGAGCTTCATATGAGTCAATACTGTGGTACAGTTGCCAAAAAACCTAATGCAAATATAGTTTGCTTTAAGAGAGGTGTAACAAATGCCCTGAATGAGGGAGGTGACAGTCTTGCTTTCTCTGATTTCCTCCTATTACATCTGGAATCTTGTGCTCAGTGCTAGAAACTGCATTTAGTAATGGCACTGACAAACTTTTAGAAAGGATTTTGATAGGCATTCATAATCTCCCATTGACTCGTCTCTTTGCAGTTGACTCACAGATATCTATCTATCTCCAATCTCTCCCCTGAGCTCAGTCCTTCATCAACAAACCAGATGTTTTGTCAACACAGAACTCATTACCACCCCTTTTTTCCGAACTTTCCTATTTCTGTTGAGGGCTCTACCATTCCAGCCATCCAGGTTCACTTATCTCTGATCTTCCACTTTTCTTCACCCAACACTGAACAAATAGTTGCCAGATTTTGGCATTTCCACCTTCACAATATGTCGTGAATCTGTATCTCTTCTTTCTACTCAGGTAGCTACCACCTTAGTTCAGGCCTTTATCTCCTCTCTCCTAGACTAATGCAATGACTTCCTAATTAGTCTAACTGCCTTAAGGGTTTCCTCATTTGGTCCATCTACACACTATTACAAAAATGATTTTCCTTAAGAGCAGATCTGGGAGGATTCTGAGAAGATGGCAGAGTAGATCAGAAAATTCCTAGCTCTTCAGATATCCCCCACAAACAAGATAAAATAGCACCTCAGGTGGTAAAAATAGGCAAGAGTTGGGGCAGAAAAATGGGTCTCCTGGGACAAGCAGAGAAAGACCAAGATTTGGTCCCCATGAAGTGTAGACTAGGCTACTTTCACTGAAGTAGCAAGCAATGAGTTGAGTTGGGAGGAAGCTTTGGCCCCAGCCACAGGAATTTTCACCTCCCAGACAGTATGGGGACTTGGGTGTCTGAGTTGGGGAAGATTGAGAGAACATCTGCTCATAAGGGATGTCAGGTGCAGCTGGGCTGCCAAGACTTGGACCTTGGTGAGAAGGATCTAGCACATTCCTGGTGAGTGCAGAAGCAGTGGGGCAGGGACATCAATGATGGTGGACACTATAAGAGAGCTGAGTTCTTAGTTTTGGTCCCAGGCCAGAGGGAAGAACTGAAGGAGGACCTGAGGCCAGAGGCATCATGCCCCAAGTCCCAGGACTAGAAGTGATTACAATAATAATTTTTTTATTTTTAGTATGAAAATTTTTTTATTCATTCATTCATTCATTTATTTAACTTTTAACATTCATTTTCACAAAATTTTGGGCTCCAAATTTTCTCCCCATTTCTCCTCTCCCCCCACTCCAAAATGCCAAGCATTCTAATTACCCCTATCACTGATCTGCCCTCTCTTCTAACATCCCTCCTTTCCCATGTCCCAATCTTCTCTTTTGTCTTGTAGGGTCAGATAACTCTCTTTTCCCCATTACCTGTATTTCTTATTTCCTAGTAGTAAGAACAATACTCAACAGTTGTTCCTACAACTTTGACTTTCAACTTCTCTTTATCCCTCCCTCCCCACCTATTCCCTTTGGGAAGCAAGCAATTCAATATAGGCCATATATGTGTAGTTTTGCAAATGACTTCCATAATAGTATATTTACCTCCATCCTATCCTGCCTCCCTTTTCTTCTACTCTCTTTTGACCTTGTCCCTCCCCAAGAGTGTTGACTTCTAATTGCTCTCTCCTCCCATTGCCCTCCCTTCCATCATCCTCCCCACCCTACTTATCCTCTTCTCCCCCACTTTTCTGTATTGTAAGATAGGTTTTCATACCAAAATGAGTGTGCATTTTATTCCTTCCTTTAGTCGATTATAATGAGAGTAAGCTTCATGCATTTCTCTCACCTCCCCTCTTTTTCCCTCCACTGAAAAGTCTTTTGCTTGCCTCTTTTATGAGAGATAATTTGCCCCATTCCATTTCTCCCTTTCTCCGCCCAATATTTTTCTCTCTCACCACTTAATTTCATTTTTTTAAGATATGATCCCATCCTATTCAATTCACTCTGTGCTGTGTGTGTATGTGTGTGTGTGTAATCCCATCAACTACCCAGATACTGAAAAGTTTCAAGAGCTACAAATATTGTCTTTCCATGTAGGAATGTAAACAGTTCACTTTTAGTAAGTCCCTTACGACTTCTCTTTGCTGTTTACTTTTTCATGCTTCTTCTCATTCTTGTGTTTGAAAGCCAAATTTTCTTTTCAGCTCTGGTCTTTTCATCAGGAATGCTTGAAAGTCCTCTGTTTCATTGAAAGACCATATTTTCCCCTGAAGTATTATACTCAGTTTAGCTGGGTAGGTGATTCTTGGTTTGAGTCCTAGTTCCTTTGACTTCTGGAATATCCTATTCCATGCCCTTCTATCCCTTAATGTAGAAGCTGCTAGATCTTGAGTTATCCTGATTTTATTTCCACAATACTGGAATTGTTTCTTTCTAACTTCTTGCAATATTTTCTCCTTGACCTGGGAATTCTGGAACTTGGTCACAGTGTTCCTAGGAGTTTCTCTTTTTGGATGTCTTTTCAGTGGTGATTGGTGGGTTTTTTTCCAGTATTTACTTTGCCCTCTGGTTCTAGAATCTCAGGGCAGTTTTCCTTGATAATTTCATGAAAGATGATGTCTAGGCTCTTTTTCTGATCATGGCTTTCAGGTAGTCCTATAATTTTTAAATTGTTTCTCCTGGATCTATTTTCCAGGTCAGTTGTTTTTCCCATGAGATATTTCACATTCTGTTCCATTTTTTCCTTCTTTTGGTTTTGTTTTGTGATTTCTTGGTTTCTCTAAAGTCATTAGCCTCCATCTGTTCCAATCTAATTTTGAAAGAACTATTTTCTTCATTGAGCTTTTGGACCTCCTTTTCCATTTGGCTAATTCTGCTTTTTAAAGCATTCTTCTCCTCTTTGGTTTTTTGAACCTCTTTTGCCAATTGAGTGAGCCTATTTTTCAAGGTGTTATTTTCTTCAGCATTTTTTTGGGTCTCCTCTAGCAAGGTGTTGACATGCTTTTCATGCTTTTCTTGCATCTCTCTCATTTCTCTTCCCAGTTTTTCCGCCCCCTCTCTAACTTGGATTTTCAAAATCCTTTTTGAGCTCTTCCATGGCCTGAGCCCATTGAATATTTATTTTGGATGTTTGGGATACAGAAGCCTTGACTTCTATGTCTTTCCCCGATGATAAGCATTGTTCTTCCTCTTCTGAAAGGATGGGAGGAGATATCTGTTCACCAAGAAAGTAATCTTCTATGGCCTTATTTTTTTTCCCTTTTTGGGGCATTTTTCCAACAAGTTACTTGACTTTTGAGTCCTTTGTCAAGACTAGGGTATACTCTGGGCATCTGTGAGATCTCAGTTCCTCCAAGGTGGCACAATCAAGCGTGTACTAGTCTGGACACAGAGAGGGATTTTTGTGCCCAGAATCTTAGCAGATACCTCTCCACAGTCACTTGGCCTCCAGTTCCACCAAGCCAGCACTGGGGGCTGATTCTCAGATAAGCTGGATGGGCAGGGCCACCATTCAGTTTGAGACAAAGACCAGTTCAGCCAGGGCCTCCACCCAGGGCTGAGGTAAGACTCAGCTCCTCAATGCCCCCAGGGGTTTTTATGCTCCAACAATGGAGCTTCTGTAAGGGCTGCTGTGCTGGCTCTGTGGTGGCTGCCTGCTGCCAAAGATATGGGAAGGCCCTTCTCCCTTCCTGGCCCCCTGATAAAACCCCATCACTGACCTTTGGCACCTGTGGGCTGAGGGATCTGAAGACCCACTACTGTAACTGGAGATTCCACCCCTCAGGTGTTCTCCCAGAATCTCATCTTGTTACGCCTCTCAGCCAAGGCTGGGCTGGGCTCCATGCTTGGCTCCGCGCCAGCGCAACTGACGTTTCTGTGGGCCTTTCAAGTCACCATGGGCTGGAAATCTCCTTCACTCTGTTGTTCTCCACTTCTGCTGCTCCAAAATTTGTTGAGAGTCCCTCCCTACAGGTATTTTATGGGCTGTGGGGAGAACCCTGCGTAAGTGTGTCTTTCTAGTCCACCATCTTGTTTCCGCCCCCAATAATTTTTTTTTTTTTAATGAGGAGGCAAAGGAGAAAGAACTTAACCATAGAAAGTTACTATGGGAATACAAAGGACTGGGGTTCATATTTAGAGGAAGATACTGAAGCAAAAAAAAAGCCTCTCCTAGCCCAAAGAGTAAGATCAAATGGTCACCTGCCCATAAAGAATTCATAGAAGAACTTAAAATAGACTTTAAAAATCAAATGAGAGAGATTGAGGAAAAACTAAAAAAAAAAAAAAGAGCAATCCAAGAAACCAAGAAGATTATGAAAAGAAAGTTAACCAACTGGAAAAGGAGATCCAGAATTCTAAGGAAGAAAAGACTCCTTGAAAATTAGAATGGACAAGCAAAGTTATAAGAGATCGAGAAATAACAATAATAAAATATAAAGACTGAAAAAACAGAAGAGAATGTGAAACATCTCATAAGAAAAACAACTGATCTGAAGGGACAGATCAAGAAGAGTGCCTTGCCAGAAAAAAAGAGCATCTCTGACCATATTACTCTCCTACTCAATACAAACTACTCTGTTTTGCTTTTCAGGTCTATTACAACCTACCCCCAACCTGTATTTCCAGCATCATTATACATTACTCCCCTTCTTGTACTCTTTGGTTCAGCTAACCTGGCTTGCTCTCTGTTTCTTACACAGCACCTCATCTCTTATCTCCACTGCTCCTCATGCCTGGAATGCACTCTCTCCTTACCTCTAGGACATAGAACCCCTCTGTTCCTTCAAGACACACTTCAAACAATTTCCATATGGAGCCTTTCCAGATCCCCTCAACTGTTGTGTCTTCCATTCTTATTTTGTAATTAAAACTACCTTGTATTTATTGAATAGATGAGTAAATGGAAAAAAGTATTTATTAAATTATTTATATACTCCAAACCCTAAGCCAAATGCTGAGAACATAAAAACAAACACTCAGAAGATACTTACATTCTAATGGGGTAGACCACACATATAAAAGAACAGTAACTGCTAGAGTATATTGGTTTGGAAAATCACAGGGGAGACATGGGGTATAGCTTGGCACCTTTCTAGCAATAGTAGCATTATGTTTGATTATGCTTCCAGAACTGTCAAAGGAGGGTAAAAGACCAGTGACAAAACAACTGCGGGGAAGCGGAGGGAGAGTAAAATGAAGTCCAGCAGGCTTGAAAGAGTGGGCCTCAGTCTCCAGTCAGACCAAAAAAAGGGGTAGGACAGGAGTTCAGCCACTAAAAATGTTGTCTTCTTGGGCAGTGGTATCAAACTCAAATAGGACTTGGACCACCGACGTGTTTATAAAGATCCCGGTGGCACACTGAGTTAGAAAACCCCATTTTATCATTGTTAATGTTCTAGTGCATTTTTATTTATTTTATTAAATACTTTCCAATTACATTTTAATGTGGTTTGGGCTACACACAGGAGTGTTGGGGACCCTGTGACTCCAGGCTCTGTGTCTGGTACCTCTGATCTGCTCCATGAGGCAGAGAGTAGGAAGATCTCCCAGAGTAAGATGAAATATATCTGAAGCCACCAGCACCAGTTTTCTCCATTTCTCCAGTCTCCAAGGTGTGTAATTCTGAGATTCTCTCTAGGCTTCACTCTTCCTCATCCCATGTATCCAATCAATTTTTGAATCTTGCATTTCTACCTCCAAACATCTCTTGAATCCACCCCTCTTGATATAGCTAACCATACTGAGGCATTGACCATAAAAGGAAAAGAGATTAGATTTGCCCTGCTTGACTCCTCAGAGGGCAATGGAGTAGAGAAGTGGGGGAGGAGGGAGGGAATAGGTGCTATCATAATCCCCATTTTATACTTGAGGAAATTGAGGCAAATCATGTGTCTGAGGCCTAATTCAAACTCATGACTTTCAATTTTAGCCCAGGTACTCTATCCATTGCACCACCAGCTGCCTCCAAGAGCAGATTGTATCTCTCTAAAGGGGGAAACCAGTGCTAAGGGAACAAATGACCTGATCTGGGTTCCGGTCTGCTGCTGTGTTGATCCCTAAGCTATACTTGCTGCGTCATTGGTTGACTTACTCCCCAGCCCTCAGGACCTTGTGGCTTTATCTTGACATCTGAGCAATGCAAACCCCCTGGCCTCTATCCTGAATTAGTAGTACTTAGTTGTTTTTGATTAGCCTGTTTGTACTATCTGACTCTTTGTCACTCCATTTGGGGTTTTCTTGGCAAAGAAAATAAAGAGTGGTTTGCCATTTCCTTCTCCAGCTCATTTTACAGAGAAGGAAACTGAGGCAGACAGGGTTAAGTGACTTGCCCAGAGTCACACAGCTAATATGTGTCAGAGGCCAAATTTGAACACAGGTCCTCCTGATTCCAAACCCAGCGCTCTAGCCACCTAAGGTCCAGCCCAGCTTAATCTGACTTTTGGATGAGGTGATGGGGTTGTCAATTTGTTGATATCCAGTCTCTTGACTTTTTTTCCTAGTCCATATCCTTTATGACTAGTCCTGCTCAGATGATGCTTGAACCTCAGCGAAAACCCCACTTCTCACTTACAGTATTTCACCGCATAATTGTTGCACAAGATCATCATTGCCCTGGGTTTTTTTTCCAGCCCCCAAATTGGTTTATAATCTTTCTTTACATAATTGTCATATGGCATAATTCATAATGCTTAAAATGCTTAAATGCTTAAAAGGTAAACAGAGCAGCAATGTATTCACCAGTGGCTTATGGATATGCATTTATCTCTTGCATTATGAGCCTAAACCTCGAATTCTCAGCCCATGCACATTGTCAGTATGTTTTCAAAAGCTGACTTGTATGGTTTGTTTAGAGCCCTGCAGTAATGATGGTATTGTCACTCAACCCAATGAAAAGTCATAGTTTCAAGGGGAGCAGGTGGCCAACGAAGGTGCCATGAGTAAGTCATGTGAAAAAGTGAGACTTGCATCTTCCCACTAGCTAAACTATACAGTTCGTCTGCCAGTGATGCAGTTTAGTAATAAATTATTTTAAAGTGATACTGGCACTTTTTTAAAAAAAGCTTCACATGGCAGGGAGGAGCCAAGATGGCAGAGTAGAAAGATTCACATATGTTAGCTCCGAACCCACAGCCCATAAATTATCTGTAAAAAGAACTCCCAACAAATTCTGGAGCAGTGGAAGCCACACAGCAATGGAGTGGAGGAGATTTATGCTCCAGAGAGACCTGAAAAAGTGACACCAAAGGTCCATTGTGCACTGGACCTGGAGCAGAGCCCAGCCCTGCCTTGGCTGCACAGCCCCAAGAGGAGCAGATCCGAGCAGGCTTCAGGGATGGAATCTCCAGTGGCTGTGAAGGTCCCTAAACCCACAGGCACTATAGGTCAGTGAGAGAGACTTCTGGGCTGGCCAAGAAGGGAGCGGGGTGTCTCCATAACTCAGGCCCCCTCGGGAGGAAGCAGTGGGGGAAGCAGCGGACAAGAGCTCCCAAAGCAGGCAGGACCCCAGATCCATTACTGAAGGTCTCCCCATAAACCCCCTGAGGGAGCTGAGCCTGGGCGGTGGCCCTGCCCCCACCTGAGAACCTGAACTTAATCCCACTGAATAGCAGCCCCCCCACCCCAAACCCCCATTCCCACCCCCCCACCCCCTGCTGAAAGCCCTGAGGCTGGGAAGCAGCATTTGAATCTCAGACCCCAAGCACTAGTGAGGTGGGGGTGGAGTGGAATCTCAGAAGTCAAGTAACTGGCTGGGAAAATGCCCAGAAAAGGGAGAAAAATAAGACCATAGAAGGTTACTTTCTTGGTGAACAGATATTTCCTCCTTTCCTTTCTGATGAGGAAGAACAATGATTACCATCAGGGAAAGACACAGAAGCCAAGGCCTCTGTATCCCGAACATCTGAAATAGATATCCAATGGGCTCAGGCCATGGAAGAGCTCAAAAATGATTTTGAAAATCAAGTTAGACAGGTGGAGGAAAAACTTGGAAGAGAAATGAGAGAGATGCAAGAAAAGCATGTAAAGTGGGTCAACACCTTGCTAAAGGAGACCCAAAAAAATGCTGAAGAAAATAACACCTTGAAAAATAGGCTAACTCAATTGGCAAAAGAGGTACAAAAAGCCAATGAGGAGAATTCTTTAAAAAGCAGAATTAGCCAAATGGAAAAGGAGGTCCAAAAGCTCAATGAAGAAAATAGTTCTTTCAAAATTAGAATGGAACAGATGGAGGCTAATGACTTTAGAGAAACCAAGAAATCACAAAACAAAACCAAAAGAATGAAAAAATGGAAGAGAATGTGAAATATCTCATGGGAAAAACAACTGACCTGGAAAATAGATCCAAGAGAGACAATTTAAAAATTATGGGACTACCTGAAAGTCATGATCAAAAAAAGAGTCTAGATATCATCTCCCATGAAATTATCAAGGAAAACTGCCCTGACATTCTAGAACCAGAGGGCAAAATAAGTATTGAAAGAATTCATCGATCACCACCTGAAAGAGATCCAAAAAGAGAAACTCCTAGGAACATTGTGGCCAAATTCCAGAATTCCCAGGTCAAGGAGAAAATCTTGCAAGCAGCTAGAAAGAAACAATTCCAGTATTGTGGAAATACAATCAGGATAACACAAGATCTAGCAGCTTCTACATTAAGGGATTGAAGGGCATGGAATAAGATATTCCAGAAGTCAAAGGAACTAGGACTCAAACCAAGAATCACTTACCCAGCAAAACTGAGTATAATACTTCAAGGGAAAATATGGTCTTTCAATGCAATAGAGGACTTTCAAGCATTCTTGATGAAAAGACCAGAGCTGAAAAGAAAATTTGACTTTCAAACACAAGAATGAGAAGAAGCATGAAAAAGCAAACAGCAAAGAGAAGTCATAAGGGACTTATCAAAGTTTAACTGTTTACATTCCTACATGGAAAGACAATATTTGTAACTCTTGAAACTTTTCAGTATCTGGGTAGTTGGTGGGATTACACACACACACACACACACACACATGCATATGCATGTGCACACACACACATACACACACATGCATATGCACATGCACACACACACATGCACGCACACACAGAGAGAGAGAGAGCACAGAGTGAATTGAATAGGATGGGACCACATCTTAAAAAAAACGTTAAGGTAAACAGTGAGAGAGAAATATATTGGGAGGAGAGAGGGTGAAATGGAATGGGGCAAATTATCTCTCATTCAAGAGGCAAGCAGAAGACTTTTTAGGGGAGGGAAAAAGAGGAGAGCTGAGAGAAAAACATGAAGTTTCATCACATTCGACTAAAGGAAGGAATAAAATGCACACTCATCTTTGTATGAAAACCTGTGTTACAATACAGAAAAGTGGAGGAGAAGGGGATAAGAAGGTGGGGGAGATGATGGAAGGGAGGGCAATGGGAGGAGGGAGCAATTAGAAGTCAACACTCTTGGGGAGGGACAGGATCCAAAGAGAGACTAGAAACAATGGGGGGCAGGATAGGATGGAGGGAAATACAGTTAGTCTTACACAACATGACTATTAACGAAGTCATTTGCAAAACTACACAGATATGGCCTATATTGAATTGCCTGCCTTCCCAAAGGGAATGGGTGGGGAGGGAGGGAGGAGGAGAATTTTAACTCAAAGCTCTAGGAACAACTTTTGAGTATTGTTCTTGCTCCTAGGAAATAAGAAATACAGGTAATGGGGAACAGAAAGTTATCTGGCCCTACAGGACAAAAGAGAAGATGGGAACAAGGGAAGGGAGGGATGATAGAAGAGAGGGCAGATTGGTGATAGGGGCAATTAGAATGCTTGGTGTATTGGGGTGGGGGGAGGGGACAAATGGGAAGAAAATTTGGAACCCAAAATTTTGTGAAAATAAATGTAAAAAGTTTAATAAATAAATTTATAAAATAAATAAAATAAAATAAAAATAAAAAATATATAAAAGGCTTCACATAATGGTTGCTCCCCACTTTTTTGCAAAAAAAATTTGGCATAAAATCTGATGATTATGTGGTAAAATATGGCAAATTCATACTTGTCAGGATATCACCCTCTTGATGTCTTTTTTCCTCCTCTATTAAAGAACTAGAACAGCCACAAAATCCCACCTTCTAACATGAGAAGCCTTTCCCGAATACCCTTAATAGAAGTGCCTTCCCACTGTTAATCATCTCCACTTTCTCCCATGGCTATCTTGTTGGATGTGAACTCCTTGGAAGCCAGGACTGCCTTTTTCCTTTTACCATTTGGGGGTGGTGGTGGTGGTATCCGAAGCATCAGGGAGATGCCTGACACAAAATAAGAGCCTAAATTCTTTCACTTTGAATATGGTGCACCACAACAATGACTCACCTAGAAACGTGACTCATTCGCCATTAAGCAGAAGACCAGTCAGAAACTCTGAAGAAACCTGCTTGAAGTTTCTTTCCCCCTCGAGAGACAGGTGGTCATTGTAACCTATTATGACCGGAGTCTGTGATGCTGACCAAGGTGGCTAAGCTGCTGTCACACCACCCACCCTGGGGCCAAGAGCTCCCATATATTCCTCTATATTTGCCTACAGCCGTGCTGGTGAGTCAGAAGGCCAACTGCTTCCCTAAATGACATTTTCTGTCTCTGAAACCTCTCACACGATGCTCAAGCCAAAAAACATAAATTCAGACCCACTTTGTAAGTGTGTTCACTACCCACTCTTCTGGTTGAGCTGTGCAATTTATTGAAATATCTTGCCCTCCTTTTCACCATCTCTCCATCCCGTATAATCTTTACAGTCTCGTTAGTGAGTCTCTGGAGTCCAGTTACTTTTACTCTTCCCTAATTGACTGTCAGAATCCCTGAAGCCTATTCCAAACCTTCTCATCCCTCCTCAACCTTCCCCCCTTCCTTTTGGCGAAGGACCTCGACATCCTTTGCTGAGGTAGCGAGACTTTATTTGCCAGTATTTTCCTTCTTTCTTCCTATCCTGCTGCTCAGAATCTCTCATTCTCATTATCTTTTCTTCTCCTTTGTTTCAGTCTCTGACAAAGAAATGACATTTCTCCCTAAAGACAGCCAGCCTCTTTACTGGTGGAAGTCCTTGATCTCATTTGCCTCTCCTTCCCTATTTAAGAAGCTTCAGGGCTCCCCCTTTGCTTCTATAAAAAGGCAGAAAGTCCAATCTGGAGTCAACCTATCCACTCTGATTTCACCTCTTCTCTCTCATGTATGCTGTGTTCCAGGCAAACTGACCCATTTGCTGTTCCTGTACACTTAATTCCACCTCCCACCAGACCTTTGTGCTGGCTGTCCTCCATGCCTGGAAATGCACAATCGTCTCACCACCCTCTTAGAATCTCTCCCTTCCTTCAAGGATCTGCTCCAGTTTCACCTCCTACGTTGAGACCCTCCTGAATCCCCTGGCTGTTAGTGACCTTTCTTTTGAAGTTATTTTCTATGTATAAATCTCGTATTGACTTATCCAGATAAGTCCAAGAACCTTGAGGTCAGGGACTTCTGTTTTTGTCTATGTATCCACAGCCCCCATCACAGTATCTTACAAAAGATGATGGTGGTGTTTAGTCATTTTTCAGTCACGTCCAGCTTTTTTTGACCCTTCTTTGGATTTTCTTGGCAAAGAGAGTGGAGTGATTTGCCATTTCCCTCTCCAGCTTATTTTACACATGAGGAAACTGAGGCAAACAAGGGTCACATAGCTATTACGTATCTGAGATCAAATTTGAACTCAGGAACATCAGTTTTCCTGACTCCAGGCCTGGCACACTACCCACTGTGCCACCTGCCAGAAAGGTAGACCTTCATAAATGCTTGTTAAATGAATAGAATCTTGGACATAGGCAACCCCAGATAAGGAAACTAGTGCTCCAGAGAATGGAGGTCACACAATAAGTAGCAGAGCCACGATCTGAACCCAGGTCCTCTTTCTCCCAAACCAGTGGTCTGGCCACCATAACTCGCTATCTCTTAGCGTTGAAACAGTGTTCAAATATTTCCAGTATTTGTATTTTTAGGGAGATATCTCTGGGTCAGAGGAGTAAAGTTGCCTTTTTGCTATAATAATGATGATGATGATGGTATTTATATAGCACTTTTGTCTTTGCAAAGCTGTTACTTGTCTATAGCACTTTTGTCTTTGCAAAGCTATGTTACTTTATTTAATCCTCATAATAATTCTTTAAGATGGGTGCTATTATTTCTCCCATTTCGAAGATGAGGGAACTGAGGCTCACTTGCCCAGGATCACATAGCTAGCAAATGTCTATGGTAGGATTTGAACTGAGGTCTTCCTAAGTCCAAGTTTAGTATTTAACCCACTTCATGACCTTGCTGCCATCTGAGGAACACAGCGGCATTACCCAAAGGAAACTTGGAGTTAATCATTGATTGATTAGAAATTCTGTTGATCAGATGAGTATGGTGGCTTAAAAACCAGACCAGAGGAAAACTCAGCTTTGGTAAGCCATTTTGGAACCCTTCTACTTTGTAAGGAGTAAGACGCACTATTCCGTAATTCCCACCTGGAAGCCAATAAGAATTTTGCTTAATAAATACCTTCATCAACTCTGTGCTATTCCCAGGGAGGCTGCACAATATCTACAGTTACTGTATGTTTCAAATTCCAAACTAGAATACATTGTGTGTGAGAAAGAGTAGGGATGGGACTGCACCTGTGATTTCATTGATATGGAGACTAATGGGTGAGGGAACTTCTTCTAATGTGAGTTATGCCTTTTCTGCATCGTATAGTTTTAGAGAAGGCAGCTAGGCGGTGTGGTAGCTAGTCAGGAGAACCTGAGTTAAACTGACCTCAGATATTTACTAGCTATAGGACACTGGGCAGTTTCCTTATCTGTAAAATAACCTGGAGAAGGAAATGGCAAACCACTGGAGTATCTTTGACAATAGGACCCCAAAATGGGGTCATGAAGAGTCAGACATGACTGAGCAACAATACTTTTAGAGTGTTCTGGAGTACTTGGAGGTTAAGTGACTTGCCTAGGGTCTCATGGCCAGTTTTTTCAGAGAAAACTTGGAAGGAGATCTTCCTGGCTTTGAGACTGGTTCTCTATCCATTACACTGAGCTTCCTCTCTGAGGCATAGGATATTCTGTGAAAAAGCATATTGCTTTAAAAAAATGCCACAGGACCTGTAGTTTTGTCAGAGTGAGGACCTCCTGGTGTGGAAATTTCCTCGACAAAATTTCAACCCTTTTCTCAGAAGATGAGCCTTGGGGAGTTGTCTCCGTTTTCTCAGGTCCAGGGAAGTTGTGGTGTCAGGTCAGCACATTTTTCGCTTATATCATGAAACCTCTATTAGGATTGCTGATTTGGAGTTGGAAAGGATCTTACAGACAAAACTGATTCTAGATCCCTTTCCCCACTTTTTCAGATGAGGAATTTGATGTATAGAGAGGCTGTGACTTGCTAAATGTAGTACAAGTAGTAATTATCAGTGGCCTGATTTGAACCCTGGACTTCCTAATTCTAAATCTAGCAATATTCCCTACAAAATGATGCCTCCTTATTATACTTATTTTATTTTACTTCAGGGGGCACACCTTTGATTTCATTAGCATAAGGAAATACCTATGAGGAAGCTGCCTCTACAACTGAGAATTAACAATGAGTCATTTATTGGCTTAGAGAATTGCTTAAAGGTGCTGATGGAGAGGTTAAGGGTTTGCTCAGACTTATGCAGAATCATATCAGATGCTGGACATGAATCCAGATTTTCCTGCCTAAAGGCTGGATTTCTATCAGTCACATTGTCTCTGTCGTCAACAGAAAAAGTGATCATTTAATTAGATACAACCAAATGACTAAACGATGGACAATCGAAAGAAAATAAATACTCTTTTCCCCAGTGTCAAAAGAAAATTCCTTGTCAAAAACTCATTAGCATATGCTTTATTTTCTTGAAATCAGAAACCTCTATTCAGACTAACTGCTTACTATGAAATAGGTAAATTTGTAGTATCTATCTGGTAAGATTGTTGTGGGGAAAGTGCTTAGTAAACTTTAAAATACTATACAAATGTGAATTATCATCATTACTATTATATAAACTTTGCCTCATAGTGTAATTACAAAATTATTTACAAAAACGTAGTGCTAAGCAGTATTAGTTTGGATTCTAGGTCGAAGTATATCCAGAAATACCTTGACTTTTCTTCTCTTTTCTCTTCTTTCTTTTGTTTTCTTTTTATTTATCCTTTCCTTCTTCCCTCTCTTCTTTTCCTCTATTCCTTCTTTCCCTTTGTTTCCTCCTTCCTTCCATTTTTTCTCCTTTCCTCCCTTCCACTTTTCCTTCCTTCTCTCCCCTTCTTCCTCCTTTCCTTCCTCCTTTCCTCCCTCTTTTCCTTCCTTCCTTCTTTACTTCTTTCTTCTCTTCCTCCCTCCTTTCCTTCCTTCCTTCCATTTTCCCATTTCCCTCTTTCTTTCTGTCTTTCAGACAAGGACTAATTGATTTTTGTCTATGTATTTGCAGTGCCTAAAACATTGTCCCATACTGTAGTTGCTTAATAAATACTAGTCAAATTGATTAATCAAAAATGGTTTTTTGATGTACCAAAGTGTCAGGATCATTAACTGGAAACAATTCTCTTGATTCACTATGTGGTAAGTACCCCTGGTAATAGAAAAGCTTTGTGTTTCCAAAAATTTTTACTAGACCACAAAATTTGAATTGGCTCCATCATTCTTTCCCATTTTAATCCTACCCCCCCAACCACTTTTCATGCCAAAAGGTTAATCCATTTAGCAGAATTTTTCCCAAAATCTATATGAAAACTTTACACACTCACACACACACACACACACACACACACACACACACACTAGAAAGAAGACTCAAAAAGTTCAATTTCCTTCATGTCCACTGGCTGATTGGATTTTGGTCTGGCCTTATTTTGTTTAGAACCTTTTATCTGCTTCCCATCTCCATGGATGCTGTTAAATATTATTAAAGGATGGTTTTCCTGTGATGTTTTTTTATTTATGCTTATGTACTGCCAAGCCAATGAAAGTGAGACCAGCAGGGAGCAGCATCTTGTGGTTGCCGTCTGGCTTTCTATGCCTCTGCTTCCTTTACTCTCTATCTGGAACAGTGCTACCCAGCGGCCATTAGTGGCCATGGAATTGGGAAAGCAAAAGCCCACAGGGAAATTGAAAAGTAGAGAGACTGGCATGACGGTGCCATGCCAACAACTTGAAAGCTGGGAAAATACAATGTGTACTTTCAAAACAATCATAAAAGAGAAATATTTTCAAATTTAGTTAAGGGAACTGAGTAGGGACAAAGAGAAGGTTGAGCTTTATGTGTGCTGGAATGTATGCTAGAAAAAGCACTGAATCTTAGAGATTATATATACTGACATCTGAAGTAAGAAGAACTTTTCGTTTTTCCAAGAAGGGAATTATTCTGACTTCTCATACTGAGCAAGGCCCTGGGTTGTGGCCCCACAGACTACGTGAAGTTCCTACAATGAGTTGTAGTCAAGTGAATCACATCAGTGCAGACATGAAGTACAGATATCCAAGCCAACAACATTCCTTTTTTCCCTCTCTGTAGCAGAAAAGCTTCCTCCTCCCTTCCCCAAATTATCTCCTTAACTGTTTAAATTTTCTTTTTTACTTTTCTTTTTAAGTAGAACCTAAAATTAAGAAGTCTTTTGCTGAGGGTGTAAAAGCTGGCTTGAAACTTAGTGTAAAACACACACATACACACACACACACACACAACACCTCCCCCCCTTCCAGATCTTGGCAACTGGTCCCATCATTTCCTGGCAAACAGTGGGAGATGAAATGAAAGCTGTGTCAGATTTCATATTCTTGGGCTCAAAGATCACTGTAAATGGCTACTACAGCCATGAAATTAAAAGATGCTTGCTCTTTGGAAGGAAAACTATGGCAAATCTGGACAGCATACTAAGAAGCAGAGACATCACCTTGCCGACAAAGGTACATATAGTCAAAGTTATGGTTTTTCCAGTAGCAATGCAAGGCTGTGAATTGGACTATGAGAAAACTTAGTGCCACAGGATCAATGCTTTGAATTGTGGTGGAGAAGACTTTTTAAAAGTTTTCTTATTTATTTTTAGTTTTCAATGTTCATTTTCACAAGATTTTGAGTTCCAAATTTTCTCCTCATTTCTCCCCTCCTTCTGCCCCAAGACAGCATGCATTCTGATTCCCCCTTCTCCCCAATCTGCTCTCCCTTCTATCACACCCCTCCCTTCTCTCATCCCCATCCCCTCTATTTTCTTGGAGGGCAAGATATATTTCTGTGCCCTGTTGCCTGTATATCTTATTTTGATGGAGAAGACTTTTGAGAGTCCCTTGGATGGCAAGGAGATCAAATCAGTCAATACTTAAAAGAAATTAATTCAGCTTGTTCACTGGAAAGTCAAATACTGAAGTTGAAACTTAAATGTTTTGGCCACATAATGAGAAGATAGGACTCATTAGAGAAGACCTTCATGTCAGAAAAGAATGAAGGCAAAAGAAGGAGGCAGTAAAGGATGAGATGGATGGATAGTGTCATGGAAGCAATGAACATGTACCTGGACTGACTGGGAAATAATGGAGGATAGAAGAAAGAACCTGACCTACTATGGTCCATAGGATCATGAAGAGTCTGACACAGCTGAATAATGAACAACCACAAAAATTTTGCCATGTTACTGATGATCTTTGTTGAATAAACATGGATAAGTTGGGTTGATGTTATCTAGAGTGTCCATTATGTACCAGACAAATCATGGTCTGATCTAGGCAGGAGGATGTAATGATGTCACCACTAACACATTTTACACTTCTGGATTACAGAACGATAGAGATGGCAATAGATAGACTGAGTATTTATTAAGTGCCAATTATGTGCTACAATGTCTCTATAGTAGAAGGAACTCTGAATTAGAAGTTGGGAGACTTGGGTTCTTTACTTTTGGTTCTTGTACACCTCTAGTAAGTTATGTGACTGTGGACAAAATTATTCCCCTGTCTGGATCCCAATTTCCTCATGCATAGAGAAGAGAATTAAATGACCCCTGTGGCCCCTTGTAGCTTTCAAATTCTATAATTCTGCATAAATTTTCCTTGTCTGACTCTCTACACTCCAATGCATTCCCATATCTGAAACCCTCTCTAACTTGTGGTGTTACATACAGCTGAGTGTAAATTCACTGGTGCTATCAGAGGAAGACTGGATTCAACTCATTTGTTAAAACTCTTATGTACCTATGATCCCTATAGTGATATAGATTACATCCCAGTCTGCCTTTCCTGTGTGACTCCTGGGTGTGTCCCCTCATGAGTTCCCCACAAAGAATTCTGTTGTGGTAAAAGCCTTCTTTCTTTTTTCTTGACCTGAGGATACCAGTGGAGTACACTGACTCTCTACCACTATCTATTTTATAGTAGATATCTACTATCTCTATCACTGTCTACCACTATCACCATGTGATGGACCCATTATTTTGCTCTTATATTCCTTTGATAGTATCCTTTATTTTGTCACTCCTCCATAATCGCTTAGGATCATAGATCTCCAGTTAAAAGGAATCTTAACGGCTCTCTAGTTCCACACTACCTGCCATTTTACAGATGAAGAAACAGAGACACAGAAAGGCAAAGGGGGTTGGCTCGGGTCACAGGTTGTTTCAGTTGTTTAATTCTGTCTGACTCTTCGTGAGCCCATTTGGGGTTTTCTTGGTGAAGATACAAGAGTAGTTTGCCATTTCCTTCTTCAGCTCCTTTTACTAATGAGGAACAGAGGCAAAAAGGGTTAAAAGCAACATGCTCAGAGTCACACATCTCAGTGTCTGAAGTCAGATTTGAACTTAGGAAGATGAGCCTTCCTAATTTCAAGTCCAGTGTTTTATCCACTACATCACCTGTCTCCCAAGATAGTAAGTGTAAAAGGCAGATCTTGAACCCAGGTTCTCTGACTAGAAAGTCATTGCTTTTTCAATTATATCATACTTCCATGTTCGTTATGTGTTGTAGCCAACCTGCTCACATCCACCATCTGCCTTTCCATTGCCCTCTGGGTGATGCTCATTTTCAATTCTTCAGAAACTGTAGCATTGCATGACTCACATCCTTATAACATGTTAGATGATGGGTGTTAAAAAATGAGCTTTAGTTTCAGGGAGAAGTTTGTGATCATTGAAAGAACTTTGTAGTTTTCCAAATGCAACACAGGTTGGCCAATTCTTTGGGTCCAAATCTTATTTCATTGTTGGCCAAATTTTTAGATACAAAAAATGCTACCCTCCCAATCATCATCATCTTCATGAGGACAGAGGATGTCTATTGTAGCTGAGTTACCCTGGAGTCACAGAGTTATTATTAAATTCAGATTAAAATTTTTTTACCATATCCTAAGACCAGTCTCACTTTGCTACCTTGATAAACTCCATAGAAATGCCTAACAAGAATGATATGTTCCAGATGAAAAATGCTCCCTCTAATTAGAAATGCAACTCAAACAATAGCAACATGGTTAACTGTAACTTCTACAGAATTTTTGAGATTTAATTCCTTTGCAAACTGAGTCATGTAAACCATAGAATCATAGATTGTAAAGTGTCAGAGCTGGAAGGGCCCCCGGAGATCACATAGTTCAATGCCCTTATTTATTTGGTGAGCATGAAGGAAACTGCTATCTGCCAAATGGCAACCATGACCCTGGGAACTGCTCTGATGGTCTTTGCTCTTTGGAAATTTTAAGGGCACTGGCGTCACAGGATGACTACTCTACAACTCAACTTCACCAACTGTCTGAATACAACTTGTTAGCGTAATGTCCTTCCAGGAAGAGGTGTGTGTGTGTGTGTGTGTGTGTGTGTGTGTGTCTGCATTTGAGGGACACAGTAAGATGTGGGAGGAAGGAAAAAACCAACAACCATGTGACATTTAGCCGTTATGGGTAATTTCCAGACGACAGGTTAATGGGGGCTCTGAATGAAACTTGTTAGGAGAGCTGTGACAAAAATCTAGGAGTGAAAGAGATTACATACAATAGACCATGAGTTTGTGGTTGCCAGTTTGTAGAATGTGGGATAACTTCTGAGCAGAGGAGTAGCGGATTGTGGGCTAGAAGTAGTTATTTGCAATCTTGAAGGGGGCTTGAAAAGGGACTTTTTACGTTCTATGGAAGGCACTAAAATTTAGAATGATCTTACAGGATTGACTCCAAATGGGTGATAAAGTTGAGGGGCCCTGAAAGATCTCCAGTTTTTGGTGGTCTTTCTTGGTAAAGTTCTTAGTATTTACACATATTTGCACCTATTTTTTATTGACTCATCTCACTACACATTGTCTCCTACCTAGTGGTTCAGCAGATAGAATGCTGGGCCTGGAGTCAGGAAGATAAGAGTTCAAATACAGCTTCAAATACTTACTAGCTGTATGACCCAATGTAAGTCACAACCTCTATTTGCCTCAGTTTCCTCAACTGTAAAATGGGGACAATAATAGCACCTATCATTTTGAAGCTCAAATGAGATACTTTTTAATTATTTTTGTTTTTTTCCCAAGTGAGATATTTGTAAAAAGTGCTAAGCACAGTATTTGACACATAGTAGGTGCTATATAACTGCGTATTCCTTCCCTTTCCTCTGATAGAATATAAATTCCCTGAGGTCAGGGATATTTTCTTCCTTCCCTTCCTTCTTTCCTTGCTTCCTTCCTTCCTTCCTCTCTCTGTCTCTTTATCTCTGTCTCTCTCTGTCTCTCTCTGTCTCTCTCTGTCTCTCTCTCTCTCTCTCTCTCTCTCTCTCTCTCTCTCTCTCTCTCTCTTTCTGTATCACTAGCACCTAACCCATTCTTCAGTGCCTAATACCTGCTTATTGAATTGAGACCCAGTTTATACTGCAGATTTCTTTTATTAGTTAGGACTCTGTATTATAACTGTAATTGTAAGCTCAGATGTATACTGCCATAAGGTAAAGGTTAAAGGGTCCCTTTATACCTTTGAGGAACTGCAATGTGCATTTTTATCAGAAACTGACATATTTGCTCCCCTGCCAGGGCTGTAGTCAATGCTCTTTGTTTTACCCTTTGCTCTTGCCCATACACTTGACCTTTGAAACATTCCCACATCTCTGTTAATTACATGAAGCCTTATTCACAGCTCTCCCAACTACTAATTCATTTGGATGCCTGCAAGCTCTCTGTTTTGTTCCCTTTGTACATCTCCATAAACAAATTGTCAGTCATTTGAAGGGCTGTACCAAAATCACTATAGAACCATTGTATTTTTATTTAAGGGCCAAGATTTACTATGGCCTATATCTTGCCAGATTCTACACTATAAAGTACAAGCTGACCTTGTATGGTGTTGCCGGGTATGATCTCTCTCCTTTTTTGTCCAGAACTATTATTTTCCTCATCTAAGCAGGGGTGTGTTAGCGCCAACTCCAATGGGTTGCTCCTGTTCATCCTTCACGGACCGATGACATCATGGGGTGCTGTCTTGACTCCTGTGTGAGCCGGATTTAAGTGAGGCAGAGTTGCACAGAATTAGCCTGACTCATGACAGCTGATTGGTAAATGTTCAGTGTGAGCTTTTACAACTTGGGAATGGACACAGGCTACACATAAAGGGTTGATTTATTGTTTTGTTGATTGGCTAGACTTAAGAAAGAATAGAAAAATTGTTAACAATGCAGTTTAAACTTAAAAGTGTGTCCCAGGTACATTTTGTGACTATTGTTATTAAATATTTGTCAGTGCATCCTTGGGGATTGGTAATCTCCGGTGAGGAAAATCATTTTACAAATTCAGGCCCTCAACTCTTCTGCAATCTGTAGTCTTGGGGAATTGACTGGGGATACTGAAAGATTAAATGACTTCCTTAGGGTGACACTGCCAGTTTGTGTCAGAGGCAGGTCTCAAACCTAGGTTTACTCTGCCATATTACTTCTCTTTTAGGCCCTATATGGTTCTAGGTAGAGTTTTGTCCTAGCATTGCTAGCTTCAACCATGTCTTCATGTCTCTCTGTGGGGCATAAGCATAAATATTTTAGGTAGTTGGGAGGTGGGAGGTCACTGAAAGGGAGCAAGGAGGGCCTAATGGGGCAACAGGATGAGTTGGAGAGTGGGAGAGTGCAGAAAACTTTGTTCTGGTCACAATTGTGCTCTGATCTTATATACAAGGGATGACTGGCAACTGTTAATAGGTGCTGTAGTTATGTGTCCAAAATGACAACCAATAGTTGTGTGGGTTGAGAAAGGAGATAAAAACAGGCATATGATTGCCAGATAGCCACTGAAGCAAAGCCTGCCTATTATTCTTCTCAGTAATAGAGGTCCTCAGGTGCTTGGTTGTGGGCTTGCACAGGCTCCTTGTTCTTCCTGGATCCTGGTCCATCCCCTAGGCAGAGGTACTTCATTTCTGGTGGCAGCCATCGAAGCAATTTGTTGCCCAGCACATAAATGGCTCTTGGCTGCAATTGAAAGGTTTCCATGGTGACTTACATGGGTGACTCCCTGTGAAGGCTCGAAGAGAGAAAACTAACTAGGATTGAAAAGGATAAGAGTAATGTGTGTAGAGAAAAGTAAAATTGTAGCTCCAGACCACTGAGATTGTATGTGAGGCCACACACAATGAAACCTCTCTACATCCTTATGACATTTAGTTTTATATAATGATACAAATGACATCATTTTTGTTAATACAATTACAAAAAGTTCGATTTGAATATGAAATTGATTACTTGTAGTAGGTTCATATGAAAGGCAATATGGTGGATGAGATAGAACTCTGAGTTTAAAGTTGGAAGGCTTGAGCTCAAATGCTCTCCAAGCCATTCATTGTGTGTGATCACAGGCAATTCACATAACTTCTCCTTCTCAAGTCCTTATGGGTAAAATAAGGATCAACAAGCATTTAAGTGCCTAGCATGTTACTGTCTTTTTTTGTATTTCCAATGCTTAGCATAGCACCAGGTACATAGCAGTTGCTTAATAAATAATTGTTGGCTGACTGACTACCAGATGCTGTGCTAGGCACTGGGGATGCAAAGACAAAAATGAAGCTACTTGTCCTCAAAGAGCTTACAGGCTAATGGGATACTGCAAATAAGCACATATACAATTAATAATGATAATAACAGCATTTATAGAATGGCAGCTAAGTGGCACAGTGGATAGAGAGCTGGGGCCTGCAGTCAGGACAACCTGAATTCAAATCTGGCCTCAGATACTTACTAGATGTGTGACCTTGGGCAAGTCACTTAGCTCTGTTTGCCTCAGTTTCCTCATCTATAACATGAGCTGGAGAAAGAAATAGCGAACCACTCTGGTATCTTTGCCAAGAAAACCCCAAATAGGGTCACAAAGAGTTGAACGTAATTAAAATGACTGGACAACAGTGATTTCTCTTTACCATGTAAATGTATGCAACTTAACAAGAAGGATTTACATAGTATTTTAATGTTTACAAAGCACTTTGTAAACCTTATTTCCTTTTATCTTACAAGGTGGAAGAAATACAAGGTAACCTGGGAGGAGGTAGGTATTCTCAGTTGGAGGGGATACAGGCAAAATGTCAAGTAGAAGATGGTACCTGAACTGAGCATTGAAGACGACTAGAGAGGAAGAGGCGGAGGTGAGAAAGGTGTGAGTTCCTGGCATGATAATGATGACAACAGATCGCATTTGTGTAATTTTAAAGCTGGCAAAGTGCTTTACCTGCATTATCACATTTGGTCTCCACACCACCTGTGACATGGATATTATTATATGGGCAGTCTGAGCTGAGCCATGGAGACAGGAGAGGGAATGCTTTGGGTGAGGTACAGCAAAAAAGTCAGTGTGACTGGACTGCAGAGACCAGGGAGGGTGGTAATGTACATATTAAGTGCCAAGGTGTATTGAAGCCAGATTGTGAAGGGTTTTAACTGCCAAATAGAGGAGTTTGCATTTGATCTTAAATGGAATAGGAAACCACTGGAGCTTATGGACCAGGGGAGAAATATGGTTAGTCCTGTGTTTTAGGAAAATCACTAGGATAATAACACATGTCATTTATCACATAGGGTTGTGAGGAAAGTGCTTTATAAGTATTAAAGTGTTATATTAAGGTAACTTATTGTAAAATTAAAAAATGTGTCCTTTAAAAAAATCCATTACTTTGGGAGTTCAAACTCTTCTCTTTCTATGTTTATCTTTTTCATGTTCTCTCTGTCTCTGTCTCTCTCTATCTCTCTCTGTCTCTGTCTCTCCCTTTCTCTTTCTGTCTCTCCTTTTCTCTCTCTCTCTCTGTCTCTCTCTCTCTCTCTCTCTCTGTCTCTCTCTCTCTCTCTTTCACTCACTCACACACACACACACACCCTCCCCACATGCACAGATGTTTCTTGGTTATTAGATTATTAGTACTGAACACAAAAGATGGTAACACCCCTGTCAGTTCAAGTGTGAAGTTAACTTGTGAATGTTATGTGTAGTTTTGTGAATTACATAGCTAACATTAAACTTATAATTATATTATATATTTATGTACAATATATAATATATTATATACAAATGTATATTTTATAATAATCTATCACATAATTATATTATAAATTACAAGATTTTGCTTTGCAAAGTAATTGATGGTCCTTATGATTCACTACTTTTGAAAATGGATAGAGCAATTTACTGGTTTCCTGTTATTTACAGCCCTCCAACTGAACCATCAGTAAATAATTAGAAAATTCTCTTAAGCTACTCCCTCTCCAACGTTCAAAGTTTAAACTTCAAACTTCAAAGATTATCAGTATGCTTTGAAAAACATAATGTTTTAAGAAGAATGTCACACTTTGCTTTCAAATACTTAGAGCAGAGGGGATAAACATGGGCATTGCTTGAAATGGCCACACCACTACCTTTTGTGTAGGCTTCCTCAACCCTCTTTGTTACTGCTAATTTGGCCATGTAATACATATTGAACAATTTGTTTTTAATTTTAAAAAGTACTCCTGTACCACTAGCAACAGGTTTCTATCTTAATGAGTTCTGAGTAGGATGTGACAATTTTGATATGCCTTTCTTTGGTAAAATGACACCTTATTAAGATATGGCCGAAGCCAACCCTCATTGCATCCCTTTTCTGTTCCACCAGTACCTCGTCTCACCAATCATTCCCTCTGTCATTCTCATTTTCCATCTCTTCCTACAAGTCATGTTCAGCTACTTTAAATTTTTTTATTTTCATGGCATTTATTCTCCAGGAGTTCTTTAAAGAACCATAGAAAAGGTAAAGGTCTACTCCATTTTTAGAAAACATTCACTTGATGCTTCCATTTCCTAAATCTCTCTTTTTCACAGCTAAGCTCCTGGAATTGTCTCTACTTCATCACTACCCATTCATTTCTCAGTCTCTTGGAATCTAAGGTTCAGACCTCAGCACTACACTGAAACAGCCCTTCTCAGGGTGAATAATACTCTGCCTCTTCCTACTTTTTTTTCAACCAGACTTGGGATGTTATTGGTATAAGAAGCTTCTGATGAGGCAACTCCCTCTCCCAAAGCAGAGGTGCACCTGCTCTTTGAGTCTGGAGGAATGACCTGAGGACATTGAGAGGTTCAATGACTTGTCCAGTGTCATGCAGCCAGTCTATGTCAGAGGTAGAACTTGACTATAGGCCTTCCTGACTCTGAGGTTGGTGGTACTGTACCTACTGTGACACACTGTCTCTCACTAAGACATTCTCAATGTCTGAATTTGATGTGTTTTCCTTAGACCTCGTCTTCCTTGACATCTTTGGAGCTTTTGACATTGTGGATCAACATCTCCTTCTGAACCTTCCTTGGTGTTTCCATGCTACTATGCTACTGCTCTCTCTAGTTTTCTTCCTACCTGAATGACTACAACTCCTTTTCAGGATCCTTGGTTGGATCATCATCCATATCTTGCCTTCTTTCTTGGCTCCAGGTTTCTATCCTGGACTCCTCTTCTCTTCTCTCTATACATTCTCTAAGAAATCTCTTTAACTCCTTTAGACTCAAAAAAACCTTTCTAACTGAATGATTTACAAACATATATATGTATACATAAAACATATATACATGTATACACACATATGTAATATATAAGGAGTTGATCATTGAAAGCCCAGGCAATCACAGAAAAGGGGAAAATAAATGAGGTGTTAAACTAATGTTAAAAAGGCAACCATACCAGGTGATTCCTTTATGAAATATGAACATATATGCTTACTATTCCATTTTAGTAGAAGTCTCTGAAAAGAGGTAATTGTGTTTAATGTCTGACTGTAAATGGAAAATACACTGAACATGAGGTAGCAGCAACTTTCTAGGGATATACATATATGTATGTGTGTATAGTACATGTAGATGTATACATCTCCCTCTGTGTATACATACATGTATATATGTCCTTAGAACTACTAAGGACAACAGCTACAAAATATTATGCAAATATACACAGTGTTTGTAGGAAAGATCTACATATATATGTACATATAATACACATGTACATAACAACACATATATATGAATATACTCAGACATTTGTAACATAGATATACAGGTATGTATATGTGTGTATACATATGAAAACACACACAAGCCTTTAGAGTGAGTCAAAAGGGAATAATTTAATTGGACAAACAGTAATGAACCTCCTGAGTGGCTCCAAAAAGACACAATCCAGTTAATTTGAAAGCGTTCTGAGACGAGCCAGAAATTGGGGAAGGACTTCACTTCTCATTTTTTGTGGTGGCAATTCTTGCCAACATTGACTGTGGTGTCTAGTAGCAGACATATTTACCCAGAAGTAGACACTCCATTCAGCAGCAGTTGAGCAGAAACACGCACTTGAGATAGACATAGATACAGAGAGACCATCACTCAAGGCTGGAAGTAGCTTTAAAGACAGTGTTGACCTCTGGCAGTAGAGAAGAGAACCAGATATGGACTCAAGATAGAGCTCCAGCAATTGAGAATTTGACCATATAGAGGAATGAATGAGTAGAGAAAAGCTTTTGAAGCCTTGCAACACCAGAGTTCTAAGTTTCTTTGACAAAAGGTGTTCACCACATGTATGCCTCACTCCCATTTTCCACTCTTACCACAAACACTATGTATATGCATGTCCCAGGTTTCTGGAGGGGAATAATTTGAAACTGCTGTCTTTACTATGTGATCTTAGTAAATGCCTTTGCTAAGACCTAATTGTGTCTATGACTTTTAATAGGAGCTACACTGAACCTGAGGTAGAAGTGATGCTCTGGGAACACACACAAACATGTGTATGTGCATAGAGTGTGAATATACACAGAGACATTTGTAACATGTATATATATATATATATATATATATATATATATATATATATCAAGGTAAACTTAAAATGGGTAGGTTAGACATAACACATGACATAATAAGCAAATTAGAGGAGCATGGAAAAAAATTACTCATCAGATCAACGGATAGGGGAAGATTTCATGACCAAACCAGAGATAGAGAGGATCATAGGAGATAAGATAATTAGAATATTTTTGCACAAACAAAACCAATGCAGCCAAAAATCAGGAAACTGGGGGAAAAATTTTATAACTAGTTTCTGATATTTCTCAAATATATAATTTGTCATTTTTCAAACATATAAGAAACTGAGCCAAATTTATAAAAAATAAGAGCCATTCTCCAATTAATAGGTGATCAAGGACATGAACAGGCAGTTTTCAGAATAAGAAACCAAAGCTATCAAGCCATATGAAAAATGCTCTAAATGACAAATAATTAAAGAAATAAAAATTAAAACAATTCTGATACACCAACTGATGCTCATCAGATTGACTAACATGACAGAAAAGGAAAATGATAAAGGCTGGAGGAGATTTGGAAAAATAGCTCTATTAAGGTACTGTTGGTGGAGAGGTGAACTATTCTGGAGAACTCTTTGGAAGTAGGCCCAAAGGGCTACAAAACTGGGTATACATTTTGACCTAGCAATGCTGCCACTAGGTCTGTGACTCAAGATCAAAATGTAAGGAAGAGCTCCCCCAAATACAAAAATATTTATAGCTGATCCTTCCAGAGAACCGGAAACTAAGGGGAAGTTCATCAATTGGGGAATGATTGAACAAGTTGTGGTATGTGATTGTGATGGAATACTACTGTGTTGTAAGAAATGACAAAGGGGATGAATTTAGAAAAATCTAGGGAGTCTTATATGAGCTGATGCAAAATGAAGTGAGAGCTAGGAAAACATTGAACAGCATGATGATTAACTGTGAAAGACTTAGCTACTCTGATCAATACAATGATCCATAAAAATCCCAAAGAACTCATGATGAAAAATTCTATATGCTCCTGGAGAGAGAACTAATGAATTCTGAGTGCAGATTGAAGTATCTTTTTTCCACTTGCTTTTTATTTTTTGCAACATTGCTAATGTAAAAATATTCATAATTTCATGTGTGTAATGGATATCATATTTCTTGCCTTCTCACCGGGGGAGGTAAGGGTGTGGAAGGAGGAAGAGAATCTAGAACTGAAAATGAAAAAAATAAAAATAAATAAAAAACAAAATAAAAGCCTTTTGTGGCTTCCTATTACCTTTAGGATAAAATGCAAACTCCTCAGCCTGATACTTAAAGATTTCCACAATTGGTATTCTGGGTAGCTTTGCAGCCTTATTTCATACTCTTCCCTGATATGAATGCCATGTTCTAGCCAAAATTTTTTAGCTTCTTTTCCTTGGCTGCTGTTCTCCAGGAGAGCTTCCTTCTAGGTTTTGGTGGAGTATAGCATGGCTGTGTGCTAGAGCCATGTCCTAGAGTCTCTCTCTGTCTCCTCAGCTTCCTGAATGAATTCATTTTTAAAAAGTTGAGATGAGTGAGCTTTTTGTGCTACTTGTTCTAGATGCAAACAATTTCTTCATATGTACACGAAAGCTCTGCCAAACAATCTCAGTCTAAACCACAACTAGACCATCTCAGTTTTCAGAGGCTCACAATGAGCACAGATTGATGCAGCAGCATCTCAGTAATTAGATTGTTTTTCTTAAAAATCTTTTCTCCTTCTTGTGGGTCTCAAATGGACTAAAAAAAGTCAACTCTTGAGAATGCAGATACCTGAATTCCAGCCTTGGATCTGTGTTGAATAGATATGTGATAAATGGCAAGGAATTTGCCTTCCCCATGCCTCCATTTAGGAATTTATAGTAGGGGTCTGTTACCTGTCTCCTACCTAAACAATCTAATGAACAAGAATTTATTAAGCACCTACTGTATACCAGGAAGTGTGCTAGGTGCTGGAGATGCAAAGACGACAACAGGACAGTGCCCTCTGGCAAAGAATTTACATGCTAGAATGCCAAGATAATGACAGAACCTCTCCTTGCAAAGCAACTTCTATAAAACATTGAAGACCAGTATTTAACATTGATCCAAAACCTTCAGTGTTCTATTTTTTGTGGAAGAATAAAAACTTGTTTAAAAATTAATTAATGATTTACAGTTTTATAGCCCTTTATTGCTAAAAAGTTGACGAAGCCACTTTGGTATTTAGAAAACAATTATGTAGCCAAAAAAAGTAACTTTGAAATTTGTCTCCTTCAGGCCAGGCATACTAATTATTTTCATAACCTTTTTTTTTTTCATTACAAAGCAAGGCCAGGGTTTGAATGAAGATTCATTGTGACTCTCAAATAAATAATTTTACTCAGTGTTTATATAGTATTTTTCTTCCAAGGCACAGTGACCATAATCATTGGATTGGAAGGGTCCTTAAGAGGTCAATTAGCCCTCCCACCTACCTATGAGAACTGTTTAACCCATCCCAGACAGATGAACATCATCCTATTCTTAAAGGCCCCCAAAGGAAGAGATTCCATAGTGTGAAGCCCAGTAACTTTCCTATCATTGTTATGCTATTACATCTGAAAACTTTGGGTTTTTTTTTTACTGGTTATGTCTCGTGCCCCTCTGATCCAGAAAATGATTGAACTTATGTTGTTTTGTCACTATTGTCCTGAAATGAAGGAAACTAAGGTCCAAGAATCAGAGGAGCAAAGATTTATGACTAGAGAGGACCTTAAAGTCCAAGCCCCTTCCTTTTTTCAATTTACAGATAAAGAAAGGAGTTTTAGAGTGCTGAAATGTTTTGGTTGTGGTCATCAAGGTAGCAATTAGAATAGAGAAGATCTGAACCCTGATCCTCTCCTTCTAAATTCAGTGCTCTTTCCAGCTTTTCTTCCACAAGGAAATGGAGACCACAGGTATGTGCAAATGCAACTGATTTCTACTAGACCAAAATATGAGCTCTATTCAATTTAGTGTGGTTCAGCTATCCAAACAGTGTATAGGAGACTTAGAAATGCCAGTCCCAGGATATACAGGACAAGAAGACTCCTTCAGGGAGTCAGATGAACTGTTTGCTTCACCTGTTCTCACTTGGTTCTCTTGGGTCTATGGGAAAAGAGCTTGCTGAAGGGGCAAACTCTGGGACAGGTTTATCTGACAGTTGTAACATCAAGTTGTGGCTAGGAGTGCATAAGTGCCATGCTGACATTCTGCTTAGTCTCTGAGTTCTAGTTTGATACTAAGACTTGGCTATGGGACCTCAATTTACCCTAAAGGGCTGACAAATGGTGGTTTTGGTGCATAGGGAAAAAAAATCAACTCATTGTTGTCCAAATATAATAGAAGAGGTGTGTGGTATGATTTCTTCCTATAATAATAATGCTGCTTAGAATGCTTAGGCCTCTAAAGGGGACAGTTTCTGTATGGGTAGAAACAGATTGATCCATTGATCTGTCTGTTTATCTGTGTGTCTCTATCTCTCTATATGTATATATCTATCTACACCCTTATATCGACACATATGCCTGTGTATATACATAGATAAGTATATTTAAATTTATGATGATTGGATTTTCCTATATTCAAATGTTTGTTCAGTTGTTTTACTTGTGTCTGACTATTTGTGACTCTATCTGGAGTTTTCTTGGAAAATATCCTGGAGTAATTTGCCATTTCCTTCTCCAACTCATTTTACAGATGAGGAAACTGAGGTGAACAGGGTTAAGTGACTTGCCTAGGTTCACACAAATAATAAAGTGCCTCAGGCCAAATTTCAACTTAGGTGTCTTCCTAACTTCAGACAGCACTCGGAAAACTGTGCCACCTAGTACCTGGGATGGATTAGAACCTCTGGCATGAGGGCTTGTTGAGTCCTTTCTGGGCTGCTCATCTACACCTTTGATGTTCAGTTTTCACCCAATTCTCACCTGTGGCTCCAAGAAGCTATAGCTTCTTCAAGCTATTGCAGACCCATCTTGGTAAAACTATGTCAGCAGACGGGCCAAACCAGGTTAAGGGTAACCAACAGGCCTCAAACCTGTCAACGGGTTAGAGAGATGGCTATTTCAAGCATATTCCCTGGTGGAATGGGTGGATGAGAACAATTAGTTCCAATAGTCATGAAGGTGGCTGAAGCAGGTGCTGTGGAGCATTTAGAGCAGAGGTTCCCAAACTTATTTGGACTCCCACGCCCTTTCAAAAATGTTACCCAGAGGCCCCCCCACCAGAAATCTACTTTCTTTAATCCTTTTTTTTGAAACTTGCAAAATTTCAAAAAATGACTTGAATAATTTATTGTAAATTTGTTTTTTTTTCTTGCTATGAAATTTGGATCACACAATATTGCATCATGTAACTATATAGTATTATATTATAAACAAGTCATTACATACACATATTCTTGCTGATGCATGCTGGACTTCCTGACAATGTGCAGCATGCTCACCTGCCAACACTCACTTGTTAAGACCTGTCAGTGGACTTGACCACTGATTGGTCATAACTTGCATTTTATGTGTTTATTTGGAAAATAATGGAATCACTATGACTTTAACTCTGTTATACAATGGATAAAACATGTATGAATAATTTTTAAAAGCTTTCCTATCTTCTTTTTTTTACCTTATGCTTCTAGCTCCCTCTATTTTTATTCAACACCTCCAATTGTACCTGGGGTGCTTCTGCTCCCCCTGGATCACACCAGCACCCCCAAGGCGTGCTATTGATCACTTTAGAAACCCATAGTTTAGAGCTTGGTCAGATATGCAAACACCAAGGTCATCCACTGCATCCCGGACATAAATAACCTTGACTTTTGTCCTGTCACTGGACTTTGATGACTCAGTAAGAGAGAGTGAGGCTGAAGACTTTGCACAACTCTGTCTCATTTAAATCTCTGCCTTTCAGGTCTCAGGTCAAGTGGCACCTCCTAGACTAGGTTTTCCTTATCCCAGTTCTTAGTGCTCTCCTGACACTATAAAATTATTCTGTATACGTTTTGTATTTATCTTATTTGGGATCAAATGGGATAATATTTGTAAAATGCTTGGCTCAGTGCCTGGTCTATCAAAGGTACTAGATAAATGTTGGCTATTAATATTGTCATTGTTATTATTTACTTATGTTATGCACTACCAGTACCTTGTATGCTTCCTAATCAGCTAAGAATATGAAGTACCTACTATGTGCCAGGCACTGTGCTAAGCCCTGGAAGTAAGGAGAGGAAGCATGAGAGGAAAAATCATTTTTTTTGCTTATAGCTTTAAAAAAAATTTAAAAAACTAATCCAAGGAGGAGAAGCAAAAGCCTTTTGGGAATTGAAAGAAATATGTATTTGATGAATGCAACAGAATCAGATACCCTGGAGTCTTTAATGAGAAGATGGGCATTTGAAAGTCTATTTGCCGCTTCTCAGAACGGCTGCATGATTCTGGTTGTGCTGCACATTAGAGAGACCTGGGTCATGACTCCTGATCATTATGGTTGATGATAGAAAGCTAAGTATGCTGTACTTGGTGCGGTACAAGGGGTGAGGAGGAGAACAGTGAAGTGACTGCTGCTGTCAGAAAAGTGAAGCTACATAAACAGGACAAGGGGCCGCTAGGTGGCGCCGTAGCTCACAGAGAGCCTGGCCCACAGTCAGCAAGACTCATTCTCCTGGGTTCAATCCAGCCTCAGACACTCACTAGCTGTGTGATCCTGGGCAAGTCACTAACCCTGCTTGCTTCAGTTTCCTCGATCTGTAAAATGAAATGATAAACCAAATTCCAGTTATCTCTGCCAGGAAAACCCGAAATTAGGGTCACAGAGAGTCGGACATGATTGAAATGATTGTACAAACGCAAAGGGGTGTGAAAACTGAGAGGCAGGACCGGAAAGCCAAAGTACAAACGAGTGAAATGCCAACCTGCCCACTGGGCCAACTCACTTACAAGATACTTCTTGACACATTTCTGACTTACATACTGGACACTGAATCATACGCTGCCTGCTATTATTACTTGGTATTTTTCACAAATATATGTGTGTGTGTGTGTGTATGTATGTAGTTGGACTCCCCCTATCAGACTGTAAAGCTTCCTGAGGGCAGGGACCACCTCTTCTACTTCCCTGTATTTCTCTATAGTAGATGCTCAACAGAAACTTCATTAATCAGTTGAGGTTTTATATCAGTCACATATCCGTAGAACGTTAGAGCTAGATGGAGTTTTAGAGATCTTGTGGTCCAATCACCTCATTTTAGGGATAAGAGAACTGAGGTCTAGAGAGGGGATGTCTGAGGTCATCCAGCTATTCAGAGGCCGAGCTGGTCCTGGAACTCCAGTCTCCTGACATGCAAGCCGTTGTGTCACAATGTTGCACTGTTAGTGTCTTTTGTCTGAGATGCAGAAGCAACAATAATAGTTAAAAAAAAGAAATGGTCAGACAGGCATGATTCTCCTGGTATGAATGGGCCCATAGCACAGATTCTTAATGGATGAGAATATGAATTCAATTTCCCATGAGGGAGCATAGCTTGTGGGAAGACCCAATCATTAGAGGTTTAATAGTTGCCTCTGCCAGAATTTTTGACTATACAGAGGAAAAAAAGAGCTGAGGCAAAGTATGGAAAAGCTTTTGACTAGAAGCAATGAGTATTGCCTGAGGAAAGCAGTCACTGTATAGGAAAACAGAAAATGTCCTGGGGAACAATAGGTAGTAGACTACACACTGTGAATGGCAGTAGCAGTTTCCAAAAGTAACTCCAAAGCTGTCCACATTGAAATATTCAATGTCCCATCATCCCTCTCATTCTGGTGAGAGAGAGAGGGAGAGAGAGAGAGAGAGAGAGAGAGAGAGAGAGAGAGAGAGAGAGAGAGAGAGAGAGAGAGAGAGAGAAAGAGAGGGAGAGAGAGAGAAAGAGAGGGAGAGAGAGAAAAAGAAAGAGAGGAGAGAGAAAGAGAATGAGAGGAGAGAAAGAGAGAGGGAGAGAGAGAGGGAGGGAGAGAGAGAGAGAGAATGAGAGGAGAGAAAGAGAGAGGAAGAGAAAGAGAGAGGGGAAGAGAAAGAGAGAGAGAGGGAGAGGGAGAGAGGGAGGGAGGGAAAGAAAGAGAGATAGAGACAGAGAGAGAGAAATAGAGAGACAGAGACAGACAGAAACAGAGAGACAGAGAGAGACAGAGACAGAAAGACATGGAGAGACACAAAGATAGAGATGGACAGAGAGAAAGAATGAGGTTATATGTGTGTGTTATCTACATCTATTTATCTTCCTCTCCCTCTTTTTTTTTTACTATTTTGACAGAATAGAGAATTAACTCATTGAAGAATGTGGCCAAGATTGTTTTATGTTGTTTTTTTAAAATTTATAATGTGTTTTAATCAAATATTTTGCTGTTGCAATGATGTTATTTAGTTGTCTGAGAATGGCAAAACAAACAAACAAACAAAACCCCAATAAAACCCAACTGTATTGTTAGACCCAACTTAACTTCAAAAGTTCCTAGATTTTGAATTGAGTGGGAGCAAGTTAGCAAAAGACAGATAAATTACCATTAAAATTCCCCTTGATTTGACTCCAAGCCTGTGAGGGGCCAGCAGTGGTGAGTTCTATGGGCTTACATTTATATAGTCTTCACTAAGTACTTTGTCAGTCAATCGGTAAGTAATTATCATGTAGATACTCGTTACCAGGCACTGGGAGAAGTGCTGGGGATACAAGTAAGAAAGAAAAAGACAGTCCCTGTCCTTCTGGAGTTCCCGGAAAGACAATACACACACAGACACACGCGCGCACACACACATGCACGCACGCATTCACACACACACACACACACACACATGCACGCACGCACACACGCATAAAACAAGCCTTGAAAGGCTGGGGGTGGGCGAGGGAGGGAAGGTATTTGCCATGCAGACGTGATGGGGAAGTTCAAAGGCGGGTAGCTGGGTGGCAAATAAAGAGATGACTGACCAGGGTGTCACCTCCTTAAACAGAGGTTCTAGGAGGAGCTCCTCATTCAGTGTTCCTGTTGGAGGGGCCCTAGGGGCGGAGGATGCTGATGAGCTATGAGTATGGAATCATACAGGGTAATAAAGTCCCTGGGGCTGTGATAGTGAAGTCCAGAGGACAGCAGCCAGGAGGGGACAATTACAACAGTCCCACCAAGTGGTAGTGGAAGTATTATTATTCCATTTTACATATCACAGGAGGAGCTTTCTCACCTGGACTGAGCTCTGTTTTACAGATAAAGTAACACACCCTCCATCATGGATCAGAGCCTGGGCTTGAATTGAGGTTTTCTGATTCTCTAAATCTAGCTATTTCCCACAATGCCATACTATCACAGACCATGTAGTATGAAGAGAAAAGTCCTGGATTTGGGTTCAGAGGACTTGAGTTCAAATCCCGGTTATGCCACTTACTACTTGTGTTACACTGGGCAAGTCACTTATCCCATCTGGACTTCTTCCTCATCTGTAAAATGAGGAGGTTGGAGGAGATGACCTCTACGGTCCCTTTCTGTTCTAGATCTAGAATCAATCAATAAACATTTATTAAGCCCTTACCATGTGCCACGAATTGTGCTAAGTGTGAGTATAAAAAGGCAAAAATCAAGCAGAGCCTGTCCTCAAGGTCTGTATAACTATGCTTCAGTTCCTATCCTTATTTGAATTATTGGTTATTTGCTCTGTTTAAACTATTATAAGATGGGCATGATCAAAATGAGGAGGACAAGTTACTAAGTTCTGGTACTTGATTTTCAGTGGTTTGTATTGCGGAGTGGTTTCTCTTAACCAGGGGTGGGGAGGCTGCAGCCTCGAAACCACATGTGACTGGCCCTCTAGGTCCTCAGGTGCAGCCCTTGGACGGAATCCAAACTTCACAGAACAAATCTCCTCAATAAAAGGATTTGTTCTGTAAAACTTGAACTCAGTCAAAAGCTAGCACCCAAGGACCTAGAAGGCCAAATGTAGTCTCAAGGCCACAGGTTCCCTCCCCTTGCTTAACCAAACTATCCACTCATAATTTTTTTTACTGAAGACTTTTCAGTTTATTCATTAATTCATTCAATCAGCAGCTATTTATGAAACGCTCAATATGTTCAAAATGTACTATGTTGGGCACTGGGGGAAATATGAAGATACAGCTGACTCAATCTTCGTTATCAAGGAGTTTACATTTTAATATGCTTTGGATTCCAAGACAAACAGAAAACTCCTCCACATTCCTCCATCCAATTAACTTATCGTCCAGTCGCATATTTGGGCTTGCTGTGTCCGTCCCATCTAGAGAGATGGAAAGAAGCAGGAATTCCTCCATCTTTGTAATGCAGTCAGGCATTCAGTGTTGTTGTGCAGGAATGGAGGTAATTGTTTGGATAATTCAGTGTCCCCCTTTGAAATCAAATTTGCTTATAACATCAAGGTAATTAAAACCAGTTAAAAAACTATTTGGAAACTTCTGTTGGAGTCTATAGAAAGCATCAGAAGGCTCATTTTGGGGGAACTTGGTTTCTATGCACTTGGAGACTGTGACTGATGACCTCCTAACAGCAGGAACAAGATGCCAACTCCTGAGGCATTTCCATCGTGGGCTCCATCATCAACTGTTTGTTAAATAAACCATTTGTCTTCTGACTCCAGAGTTTCTGGGGCTGTAACTGTTGCTGAAAGAAGTTTCCTTTCTGGTAACTAGATCTGCTACCACTCAAGCCTGCTAACAGAGGGAGGCCTAAAATGAGAACCTAGCCATCAGGTTCCAGAGACATTTTGCCACGATGTGAGTGAACAGGAGTTTGTGGAAAAATTGAAAGGCCCCCTTTGGCATGGTAAAGAGATTTTAAGTTTATGGATGCTGATAATAATAGAGGATCTTTGGATTTGAGTCTTGTACCCTTTCCTCCCTGATCCCAGAAGTCCCAAAGAGACTCCAGAATGACTTTTAATATCACTTACCTCTCAGGGCTATTGTGAGGATCCAATGATGTAAAGCCATCGCCCGGCACAGAGTAGGTGCTTAATAAATCCTTGTTTTCTCCTATTCTCCTTTCCTGGAGCTCTCAATGAGTACAGGCTTTTACATTTTGTTTTGTTTTATGATGAGTATATCTTCAATGAAATCAAAATGATCCAACACATTTTATAGTAATAAAATAGAGCATCTTCTGCTTGGAACTTCATAGGATCATGGGCAGCTAGGTGGTGCAGTGGATAGAGCACCAGTGCAGGAGTCAGGAGGACCTGAGTTCAAATCTAACCTCAAACACTTGACACTCACTAGCTGTGACCTTGAGCAAGTCACTTAATCCCAATTGCCTCATCCTGGGTCATCTCCAGTCTTCCTGATGAATATCTGGTCACTGGATTCAGATGACTCTGGAGGAGAAATGAGACTGGAGACCTGCACAGCCCTCTCTCACTCAAAACAAAGTCAAGTGCAAGTCATGTCATTATATCTCTGATGGCATGGTCTTCTTCGTCAAGGAAGGATGAACACACACACACACACACACAGACACACAGACACACAGGATCATATATCTAGAAAGGACCTGAAAGGCTAACTAGCCTATCTTCTTCACTGATGATTTTCCCCATCTCAAACCTTATACATGACTTTGAATTTTTTTTGTTGTTCTGTCTTGTCCAACTCCCCATTTGGGATTTTCTTGACAAAGATACTAGAGTGGTTTGCCGTTTCTTTCTCCATTTCATTTTATAGATGAGGAAAATGAGGCAAACAGGGTTAAATTACCTGCCCTGGTCACACAGCTACTAAGCGTCAGATGCCAGATTCGATCTCAGAAAGATGAATCTTCCTGACTCCAAGAAGAGCACTCTATCCACTATGCCACCTATCTGCCCACCTCAGACCTCACATATGATTTTATTTTAAAGCTTCCTAATCCACTTGTCATATAAAAGTGTGTTTTGCTCTCCACTATAGTCCTTGCTGATGTCTCCGTGAGATAAAGGAGACCAGAGCTTTTTTGATGGCTATGCCAGAAATAAACTCTGCAAAATTCTACTTAGTTGTAAAAACTTTCAATACAGGCTCATGAATGGACTATGCCTGTCATTTAAACACTGGACAGTTAAATGGCATAGAGTGATGTAATTTTTTTCTACCATAAAAACTCTTAGGGATCATCTGATACATCACAAAAAGGGTCGTGAACTGCACTGGTGAAGGGGATAACCTCGCTCCAATACTTTGAAGTATTGTTTAATCGTCATTATCAGACTTTTTGCCTTGTTATCTAATTTGACTTTTAAGGTTTACAAGGGTATACCTTAACTAAACTTTACCTCTATGTGCTCGGCACACACTTATTTAATAAGTGTAGTGAGACCAGATCTTTTGTACTGAGTATAACAGAACAGAAAAGGCACTGGAAAGCAAAAGGAGACACCCAATGGATCATGGAGGGAAGAGTCACAGGTATGTTAGCAAAGGACACTGAGAACTGTAGTCACAGAGCTCTGAGATGCCATACATAATCATGTGCTCTGGTCTCACATGTCCCTAAGAGTATATCTTCTACACACTTGTCCTAGCACACATTCCCGACATGTATATCTTGATCGCATGTGCCTTGCATATGTGCCCTCTCCAATGGTGGTGTGGCATCCTGAGTGAGCACATACCCCTGTGTGGCTAAAGAATTCTTTTCCTGTCAAAAAATATTTGCTATGCTGTTTCATTAATGTATTTTGTTTTAAATTGATGGATTCTTTCTGGTTATCTGAGTAGAAGTATACACTCTGTGAGGCAGTCAAGTATACCTGAACCCCTACATGAGAGCCTTGAATCTGGGACCCAATGTGTGGAGGCGAGGTACTATGTATGAATGAATGAATGTTCATAATGATGACCCCCTGTGAGATCTGAAGCAACTTTGAAATCATCAAAATCATGTTTGGTGTGTTTAATGGAATGCATCTTATTTTAGTGCATAGTGCATACCATAACTAAACATTTGAAAATTTTCTCACACCAGTTTCTCTAATCATGCTAAATGATGATTTCAATTCAATTAATTTTCAATTCACTAGGGTGTACTGCGTGTTGCAGTTGCTGAGGGGAGACAGGAATGGTAGATCATGCATGATCCAGTACAGCTAGCAGTCAGTCAAAAAGCATTTATTAAGTGCCTCCTACAGGCATCATGCTTAGCCCCTGAGATATGAAATGAGACAAAAGATAGTCTCTGCTCTCAAGGAGCTCAGAAGCTAACGAAAGGAATAGGTCACACGCACAAGGAGAAGAAGAGAACAATACACATTAAATTCATTAAAGAGGTATTTTGGTAATGTCTGAAAAGGAGAAAATTAATCAATGATGGGGACCAGGAAATGGCATAAGTTAAACTCTGATGAGTTTTGAAAGATGAGTAGAAATTTAATAGGTAGAGGTGGGATGGAGAAGGGCAACACTTAACATAGTACTTTTAGTGTCTCACCTTGCAAGAGGTGACCTTTTCCATCGTCTGCACACACCATGACTCTTGTTGTAGGGTCATTGCCATAATAATTTTTACTATTGGACATTTTCAATTGATAACAAAGGTGGCTCCTTGCAACCTGTCAAGGGAATTGACACCATTCTGATCCCCCAACCGGTAACCTGGCACTTGATTCCAGGCTGGATTTTTTTTTTAACTCTAAGGGTGACTGGATACACTAGTTTTCCAGTCACATGGAATTAAAGGATAAGAAAGAGACCAAGACACCATTCATTCCCCAGGCAACCTTCTTCTATTGGATGTATGTGTGGTCCCTCAGTCCCAAGGTTGTCTCCCTTTTCATCGTTCTACTTTGGTGGTAGCTCACAACTGACTTTCTGCCCGGGCTCTCCCTTCCCTCACCCTAGAGACTAAAGCTCACTAGAAGAGGGATTTTTGCCCAGACCCAGAAGATTGGCCTGCTCCCTGGATTAGATGACTTTCTGTGAATAACATCCACAGGTCATAACCTTCAAGGGCTGGGCTCCTTCCTGTTGGATAGATCCTTTGGGTATGGTTTAGACTTCTCTGTAACTCATTCTTGGCCCCCTGAATTTACTTGTTCAGCTCTGTTATTTTAGACAACCACAATTTTTTTCTTTAGCAAGTGTGAAGAATGTTGGGATAGAACTCAGCAAATGGGACTCTATCAAACTATACTTTAGCCTGGTGGGTAATTTTTCTCCCCTAGCTCCCACTTCTATCAACACCCATTTTTATTCTAGGCAGAAAGTTGGGTGAAATGGACCCTTATGGAAGAGGCAATACTTATCTCAACCAAGGGAAAGGTCTGAATAAAATGGGTTAGCAAATTAAGCCTGAATTTAGCTACCCATTGGGAAAATGAGAAGAACTCAATAGCATGATGTAATTTGACTTGGTATGAATTTTTTTATCTTGAAAGTTTGCTTAGAGATATCATTTTTTGAGCTATTGGGGATCTAAAACACTGAAGCAAACTCTTTTTTGAGAGACTTAAATAGAGGAAAATTGAGCGCCTAAAAATATAGGCACAATGAACACAGGTCGTTTTGGCCAGGTCACCTGGCCAAAAGGTGCTATGGCAGGGGTTCTTTAAGCTAGATTTTGCAGACTCTTAAAGGTTCTGTATAACCAAGTCATTCACAGATTTTCTTTCAGTCAGGGCAGACACATGGGACTACATCCACTGATACAGAGGCTCCTCATAATTTTGTTTTGTTTAGATTCCTTGCGCGACAGAATTCCCTTCTCAAGGGACTTGACTCAACCAATCTTTGCCAAGTCAACAGTTGCTTTTGCCTTTCCATCTGGCTAGATAAAACAATGAATTCAGCTATCCTAATGGTACATATCTGACAGATCAGTGGGGTGGAGTCAGATGGGCACTGCATGGGAACCTGTTCACACAGGTGATACAGTTAAATGAGAAAACATCAGTGAAGACAGGATTGAAAAAGGATATTGGTTAAAAAAAAAAAAAGGAGGATCAAAGGAGAGGCAGAACACCCAGCCTGAAGTTAATGAAGCCACAGAGATCGATCTCTGGACAGGAAAGGTCAGAAAATAAATAGTTGATGTGGAGCTGAGACTCAAGATAACTCAAGAGAAAAACGGATCACCCTTTGTGACCCCAAGTCACCAAGATTAGATGAGTTATGATTCAGGGTGCTGAAAAAAACTGACAGACGGTTGTTGAGTCACTGTGAGTGACTGCTGTCCCATTTTTCCAAAACATGGAAGTGAGTGGAATCTGCAGACTTTGGGGGAGTGATCTTAATGAAAATCCACAAGATGAAGCCCTCATGGCTACATGAACTAAAAATTATAAATGCCGTGCTTTGCAAAGCACTTTACAAATACTATTTTGCTTTGTTCTCACAACAAATCTGAGAAGAGGTGCTATTATTATCTTCATTTTTCAGATGGAGTAAGGAGAGGTTAGATTTGAACTTAGGTCTTCTTGACTTCAAATTCGGGGCTTTATGCACTGTGACGCCTAGTTGCCTCTGACTTGATAAGTGTTCATCTGAAGACTGGAATTTTATCATACACTGCAAGTTCAGTATGAATCAACAGTGAGATAAGACTACGGACAAAAAGAGCTACTGTGAGATTGGGCTGCGTGAAGAGGCTTAGGATCCAGAATCCTAAGGATCACCAATCTCTTTGTACTCTGTCCTAGTCAGTTCTGGGTGCTACATTTTAAAAGGAAAGTGGCAAACTGGAGGGTGTCCAGAGAAGGTGATTGGCTGGGAAGGGAAAGGGAAATCATCCCGTATGGACTATCATTAACTATTCAGCCTTCATGAGACAAGACTTTAGAGGACAAAGTAACTGTCTTTAAGTTATTTTTAAAGCTCTCACATGAAATATAGGTTCTATTTGGTTCCAGAGATCAGAAGTAGGTCCAGTGAGTGAGAGCTGAAGAGAGGTAGAGTTTGGTTTGATTTAAGGAAAAACTTGTTAACCAATTAAATCTATTCAAAACTAGTTGGGGAGACCTTGGGAAACGGGGAATTCTTGACTGCAGGTCTTCAAGCAAGGACCTATGATATATTTGATCAAGAGACCAGCCAGTCTGATTGAAGATTTCTTGTGAGGGAAAAACTTATACCTTCCTAGGTGGCCCACTCTATTTTTGCCTAGCTTTAATTGTTAGAAAGTTTTCTATGAAATCAAGTCCAAATCTGCCTTTCTCTAGCTTCCATCCACTACTATCTGGGGCTTCATGGAAAAGGCAAAACAAATCTAGATCTTTCTCAAGAGAACTTCGTGTATGATGTCCATCATCCTGTTTGTTCTCCCCTAAATGTTTTCTAGTTTATTAATGTCTTCTCTAAAATGTGGTTTAAAAAATTGAACACAATTCTCTAGATGTATTCTGAGCAAAGCAAAGTACATTAAAGTACATCAAAGAAATATCATCTCCTTTTTCTTGGGAGAAGCCTCTCAATGCAGCCTATCAATCAATAGAACAACCAATCAGCATGCATTTATTAAACTCTTAATATGTATCAGGCTGGACAGTAAGGTGTCAAAGTGGATAGAACACTGGACCTGGAGGCAAAAAGCCCTGAGTTCAAATTTAATCTCATATGTTACTCTGTGCAAGCCACTTAACCCTGTTTACCTCAGTTTCCTCATTTGTAAAATGAACTGAAGAAGGAAATGGCAAACCACTCCAATATTTTTATTAAGAAAATTCCAAATGCAGAATGAAAATTCCTTGGCAGGGGTGGGAGATGGATGGTGGGAGTGGAGTGTGGGAGGAATATTCAGTGGGGGTAGGGGGAGGGAAGGTCATAACTGAATAGCAAAAAATGTGTTAGGCACTGTGTAGGTTGCTGAGGATACAGAGACAAAAATGAAGTGGTTCTTCCTCCCTTCCCTCCCACCCCCCACAGCCCCCTTCTTCCCCTGCCAAGGTTTTCATTCTACCAGGGGAGATATGTTCATATACACAACAATTATGAAATAAATAAACAGGAGGGTAGATATTAGTAATTAGATGGAGGAGAGGAGGAGAAAGGAATTAGGAAAGGCTTCTCATAAAAGATGGATCTTGAGCTGTGACTTGAAGGAAGAAAAGGCTTCCATGAAGTGAAGCTGAGGAAAGAGTCGAGGAGATTAAAAAAAAAAAAAGCATCTCCACCCTTTCCCATTCAAACTGAGAAGTAAAAAACGTCTACATTAGCTTGTGTGGCTGTCATATTGATGAGGATACCAACAGTGCCCTAAGGCTTAAAAATAATATTAAGGGTTGCTTTTCCAATACTTTGTGAAGGCCCTAATTTATTCTGTAACCTGAAGGCACCCTAAGTCCTTTCACCCCTTATCTTGAACCTGTACCAAAAGAATTGCTTTTGTCTCTCTTATCCTGTGTTTCTTGGGTCCTTTAATTTTTAAACTATATCCTTCTGCTCTATTTTTAAATCTTTAAACCACAAAGAATTCCTTTTGTCCCCCTCATCCTGTCCTGTTTTTATCTTTAACTCCCATAAAAACCTCTAAAACTCCATCACTATTCTGCAACCTCTATATAAGCATAACTCTCCCCAATATCAGAGTCTCACTTAGCCATCTTGCTAGGAAACCATACTATTTTTATGTTAATAAAACTCCCATTGGTTACTAAAAATGGTCTAAGTGAATTCTTTCACACCTGGACCAGCTCTACCTACTCTAAACCTCATCATAGTGTGGATTCATGATGACTTTGTAGTCTACTAAAATTCCTTCCCCCAGTTGTATTTATGAAGATTTTTTGAATCCAACTATAAATTTTACACTTACATTATTAAACATAATATTTTAAGATACATCCCAGTATTCTGATATTTTTGCATCTTGTTTCTCATCTAATACATTGGCTATCCTACTTAGCTTGGTGTCACCTACAATGTTGACATTTATTTAATCAAAGAAAGCTTCCTGTAAACACCAATCTGCTTTTCTTGTTGGTGTTATTTTATAGAATGAAGTGTTTTTGACTCTTGATGAGAAGTAGAACAAATATTGCAGGTCCTTTTCAGTTTTCATGCACCCTAGTTCATCTGATTTGCATGAAATGTAAGAAGAATCTTTTTTGGGGGTGGGAGTGGGGAGGGAATCTAAAAAGAGTATCCTAATCATAGATTTACTCAATTTCCTTGCAATTTTGCTAAGAGGAGCCCCTAGGAATTATTTACCTGGATCATTTATATGGTGGGAATTAAGAGGATCTTCCTGACAGCATTTTAACTCAGTGAAAAGTTATACTGAGAGAAAACAAAAGGCAGGAGAGAAAAGTGAATTCAAAAGAAAGACTTTTAAAAAATTATTTTTAATGTATGAGATAAAGCAAGCATTTCAATAACAGGGCAATAAAAAGATTATTGCACATGAAAGTGCAAATACAACTTATTCATTTCAAATTATACATCAAAATTATCTTGTAAATTTCTTTTTTCTTCTTTCTCCACCCCTCCCCCATCTTAGAGATGGCTACTATTAGACACAAATACATACATACATACATATAAAACATATATATATATAATTATTCTATGCATATTTCCATTTATTAGTTTTTTCCTCTGGATGGAGAGAGCATCTTTCTTTGTATATCCTTTGTAGTTTATATAGGTATTTATAAGAGACAAAATAACTAATTTGCTCAAAGTCTTTCTTAAAACAATATTGCAGTTACTATATGCAGTGTTCTCATGGTTCTACTTATTTTGTGCAAGGCTTTCCATGTGTTCCTATACAAGGGTGGGGAGCCTGCAACCTTGAGGCTACATGTGGCCCTCTAAGTCCTCAAGTGCAACCCTTTAACTGAATCCAAACTTCACAGAACAAGTCCCCTTAATAAAAGGATTTGTTCTGTAAAACTTGGACCCAGTCAAAAGGCTGCACCTGAGGATCTAAGAGGCCACATGTGGTTTTGAGGCCACAGTTTCTCCACCCCTGTCCAAGATCACTGAGCTCACCATTTCTCATAGCACAGTAGAATTTTATCACAATCATATAGTACAACTTGTTTGGCCCCAATTGATGGGCATCTCCGAAATTTTTATTTGTTTGCCACCACAAAAAGGGCTGCTATAAGCATTCTAGAACTCATAGGTTCTTTTCCTTTTTCCCTAATTGTCTTTGGGAAAAGAATAAATAATGGTATTGTTGGGTCAAAGGCAGTAGGTATTTTAATAACATTTTGGGCAGAATTCCAGATCAGTCTCCAAAACAGATCATTTCACAATCCCACGAACAGTGTATTAGTGTCCCAATTTTTCCACATCCTCTCCAACATTTGTCACTTTCCTTTTCTATTATTTTAGCCAATCTGGTAGGTGTAAAATGATATCTCAAGGTTGTTTTAATGTGGATTTCTCTAATAAAAATTATTTAGAGAATTTTTTTCATATGATTATAAATTGTTGGGATTTCTTCATTGGAAAACTGCCTATTTAAATCCTTTGACCATTTATCAACTGGAGAATGACTCATTCTTATAGATTTGACAAAGTTCTTTATGTAGTTGAGATAGGAGATCTTTATCTGATAAACAATCTATGGGATTTTTTTTGTTTGACATTTTCTGATTTCCTTCTCATCTTGGCTATATTCATTTTATCTATACAAATTTTAATTTAATGTAATCGACATTATCCATTTTACACCTAATTTTGCTCTCTCTCCTGTTTGCTCATAAATTGTTCACCTTTCCATAAGTCTGATAAGTAATATGCTCCATGTTCTTCTAATTTTCTTGTGAAATCTTTACATCTAGGTCGTGCATCCAATTTCGACCTCATCTTGGTAAATGATGTGAGATATTGATCCATATCCAATTCTGCCGTAATGTTTTCCAATTTTCCCAACAATATTTTTTTTTTACCAAATAATGAATTCTTATCCCAAAATCTTAAGTCTTTACACTTGTCAAATACAAGATTATTATGTTTATCTGCAGCTTTAAATTGTATGCCTACTCTATTCCATTGATCTACCTTTCTATTTCTTAGCCAGTACCAGAGTTTTGAAAATTACTGACTTATAATGTAGCTTAAGATCTGCTACTGATAGATCTCCTTCATTTACACATTTTTCATTATTTTCTTTGAAATTCTTGACTTTTTGTTTTTCCAAGGGAATTTTGTTATTATTTTTTCTAATTCAGTAAAATAATTTTTTGATAATTTAACTGGGATGATTTTGAATATATAAATTAGGGTAAAATTGTTATTTTTTAAATTATATTGGCCCTGCCTACCCATGAACATTTAATATCTCTCCAATTATTTAAGTCTGATTTTGTTTGTATAATTTATTTACCTATTTTTATTTATTTGTTTATTTATTTATTTAGCTTTTTACATTCATTTTCACAAAATTTTGGGTTCCAAATTTTCTCCCCCTTTCTCCCCTCCCCCCACCCCAATACACCAAACATTCTAATTTTCCCTATCACCAATCAGCCCTCTCTTCTATCATCCCTCCCTTCTCTTGTCCCCATCTTCTCTTTTGTCCTGTAGGGCCAGATAACTTTCTATTCCCCATTAACTGTATTTCTTATTTCCTAGTAGCAAGAAAAATACTCAACAGTTGTTCCTAAAACTTTGAGTTCCAAATTCTCCCCATCCCTCCCTCCCCACCCGTTCCCTTTTGGAAGGCAGGCAATTCAATATAGGCCATATCTGTGTAGTTTTGCAAATGACTTCAATAACAGTTGTGTTGTATAAGACTAACTGTATTTCCCTCCATCTTATTCTGCCCCCCATTGTTTCTATTCTGTCTTTTGATCCTGTCCCTCCCCAAGAGTGTTGATCTCAAATTGCTCCCTTCTTCCATTGGCCTCCCTTCCATCATCCCTCCCTCCCTGCTTATCTCCTTCTTCCCCATTTTTCTGTACTGTAAGATAGGTTTTCATACCAAAATGAGTGTGCATTTTACTCCTCCTTTTAGTCGAATGTGATGAGGGTAAACTTCTTTTTTTTTTTCTCAGCTCTCCTCTTTTTCCCTCCACTAAAAAGTTTCCTGCTTGCCTCTTGAATGAGATATAATTAACCCCATTCCATTTCTCCCTCTCTCCTCCCACTACATTTCTCTCTCACCATTTACCTTAATTTCTTTTAAGATATGGTCCCATACTATTCAATTCACTCTGTGCTCTCTGTCTCTATGTGTGCATGTTTGTTTGTATGTGTGTATGCGTGCACGCATGTACATGTGTGTGTGCGTGTGTGTGTGTGTGTGTGTACATCTGTGTGTAGTCCCACCAACTACCCAGATACTGAAAAATTTTAAGAGTTACAAACATTGTCTTTCCATGTAGGAATGTAAACAGTTCACCTTTGGTAAGTCCCTTATGACTTCCCTTTGCTGTTTACTACTTCATGCTGCTTCTCATTCTTGTGTTTGAAAATCAAATTTTCTTTTCAGCTCTTGCCTTTTCATCAAGAATGCTTGCAAGTCCTCTGTTTCATTGAAAGACCATATTTTCCCCTGAAGTATTGTACTCAGTTTTGCTGGGTAGGTGATTCTTGGTTTGAGTCCTAGTTCCTTTGACTTCTGGAATATCCTATTCCATGCCCTTCTATCCCTTAATGTAGAAGCTGCTAGATCTTGAGTTATCCTGATTTTATTTCCACAATACTAGAATTGTTTCTTTCTAGCTGCTTGCAAGATTTTCTCCTTGACCTGGGAGTTCTGGAATTTGGCCACAATGTTCCTAGGAGTTTCTCTTTTTGGATCTCTTTCCGGTGGTGATCAGTGGATTCTTTCAATATTTACTTTCCCCTCTGGTTCTAGAATCTCAGGGCAGTTTTCATTGATAATTTCATGAAAGATAATGTCTAGGCTCTTTTTTTGATCATGGCTTTCAGGTAGTCCCATAATTTTTAAATTGTCTCTCCTGGATCTATTTTCCAGGTCAGTTGTTTTTCCCATGAGATATTTCACATTCTCTTCCATTTTTTCATTCTTTTGGTTTTGTTTGGTGATTTCTTGGTTTCTCAGAAAGTCATTAGCCTCCATCTGTTCCATTCTAATTTTGAAAGAACTATTTTCTTCATTGAGCTTTTGGACCTCCTTTTCCATTTGGCTAATTCTGCTTTTTAAAGCATTCTTCTCCTCTTTGATTTTTTGAACCTCTTTTGCCAATTGAGTGAGCCTATTTTTCAAGGTGTTATTTTCTTCAGCATTTTTTTGGGTCTCCTCTAGCAAAGTGTTGACCTGCTTTTCATGCTTTTCTTGCATCTCTCTCATTTCTCTTCCCAGTTTTTCCTCCACCTCTCTAACTTGGATTTTCAAAATCCTTTTTGAGCTCTTCCATGGCCTGAGCCCACCGGACATCCACCTGGGATGTCTGGGATAGAGAGACCCCGACCTCCACATCTTTCTCTGATGACAGGCATTGTACTTCGTCATCAGAAATGAAGGGGGGGAAGGAACATCTCTTCCCCAATAAAGTAGCTCTCTATGGTCTTATTCTGCTTCCTTTTTCTGGGCATTTTCCCAGCCAGTTACCTGACTTCTGAGATTCCTCTCCACCCCTCCCTAGATCTGCCCAGCTAATGCTTGGGGTCTGAGATTCAAATGCTAGTTCCCAGTCTCAGGGCTATCCGTGGTGGGAGCGGCTGCTATTCAATGTGAGCTTAAGTTCTGGTGCTGGGGTGGGGGCAGGGCCGCCTCCCAGGCTCAGTTCCCTCAGGGGCTTTATGCAGAGACCTTCAGTGATGGAGCGGGTGGGGGCAGGGCCACCTCCCAGGCTCAGCTCCCTCAGGGCGTTTATGCAGAGACCTGAACTTCTGCCTGCTGCTCGGGGCATCCCGGGCTGCTGCTGCTGCCCCTGCCGCTGCCTCTGCCGCTGCCTCCCAATGGGGCCTGAGCCATGGAGACACCCCGCTCCCCTCTCTGCCAGCCCAGACATCTCTTTCACTGACCTGTAGCATCTGTGGGCGGAGGGACCTTCCCGGCCGCTGGAGATTTCATCCCTGAAGCCTGCTTGGATCTGCTCCTCTGGGGCTGCGGCCAGGGCAGCGCAGGGGTGGGCTCTGCTTTCCGGGGCGCAATGGACCCTGAGGACCACTCTCCAGGGCTCTCTGAATGGAAATCTCTTCCACTGTGTTTCTGTGCACCTTGCAGTGATCTAGAATTTGTGGGAAGTTCTTCTTACAGGAAATTTATGGGCTGTGGGTTCGGAGCTAGCATACGTGAGTCTTTCTACTCTGCCATCTTGGCTCCTCCTCCTCTGTTTGTATAATTTAAAAAATAATTTCATAATTTATATAGTTCCTGGACTTGTTTTGGCAGATGTACTCCCAGGTATTTTATACTGTCTAGAGTTATTTTAAATGTTTTTGGGTTTTTTTTAGTATTTCTTCTTGTAAGGTTTTGAGATACATGGGAATGCTGAAAAGACAGACTTAAAGATACCAGAAGGCCCCACAAACTATGTGATTGGGTATCACTAATAAGCAAAAAGAGCTAAAGCTAGTTGCTGAGGATGTCTAAGCTAGTCGTCTGAGGATGTCCAGTTGGACATCCCCTCCTAAGGGAATAGTTGCCTTAATACCCTAAGATTGGCAGATGATCAAACAGGAACAGACAGTAGCAGTAGAGGTGCCCAGTAGGAAGTAGCCGGAGCAGAGGAGACATTTTGCAAAAAAAGAACAGCCAACAGGCAGAGTGATGAGGGTACTCAACAGTAAGTAGCATAGTGGAGCTATCAGAGAAAGAGAAAGGGCCTTCGAGGTCCTTGGGTGCTGTTTTTTGGCTGAGTTTTACAGAACAAATCCATTTATAAAGGGGATTCATTCTGTTAAGTTTGGGTTCAGTCAAAGGGTCACACTTGAGGACCCAGAGGGCCACATGTGGCCTTGAGGCCACAGGTTCCCCACCCCTGTTTAGATAAACATGGAAAGGCTTGTACAAAATAACAAAGAATGGAATGAGTACAGCCAAGAGAACACTGCATATGGTAATAGCAATATTGTTTTAAAATGACTTTGAGCAAATTAGTTATTTTGTCTCTTACAAATACCCAAATTAACTCTAAAAGACATACAAAGGAAGTTGCTCTCTACATCAGAGAAGGAGGAAGTAGCTAGCACCAAGACATCACTAGAAGAGGCTGATGACCCTATTACACTGGAGGCCCAAGGTATCCAGGGCATGTATGGGTCCTGGTCATGTGTATTCCCAATGGCTGTGCTCCACCATGTATGTCTATTTCCCTGTGTACATCCTCTCTCTTAATGGTAGTGTGGTAGGTTATGGGAAGGTTTTCTTAAGTATAGAAAATCTTGTCACCTTGCTATTAAATTATTTTATGTTTTTGTTTTGAAATAATATAGCATCTTGTTAGGGGCAAAAGAAATACAAAAGTGATGGGTTATGGTGGGGAAGGGGTTGTGAGCTAGGGTTTCTAGTTGGTATTGAATTATACTTACAATGCGCCCTGATTCTGGGGTAGCATTCTGTATGTGTGTGTGTGTGTGTGTGTGTGTGTGTGTGTGTGTGTGAGGATCCCTGGGGGCTAGACTAAGTTTAATTGTTTAAGTAAGATATAGATATCTAGACATATGTTCATATACTTATAGATTTATCTAAGGCATTTTCCATATACCATTATCCTTTTATATGGGATCTTATGTACACAGATACACTTATATACGAAGATCTACATCTATGTATAGATGTCTATAGGTATATCTATCTATAGCAATCTCTTTATCTCATCTATCTTGTTTTTATATATACACACATGTATATACATATATATTTATGTATATGCACATATGTATATGGGTACAAAACACATGTGCATTTAAAACACATGACACATACATACATACATATGTACACAAATGCGTATATACACATACAAATGATTTTAAAAGCTGAAAAAATCATAGTAAACTCTTAACTTAATTGAATTCATGCCTATGATTTACATCTTCCTGCTTGGACTATGTGATTGTCACTGTAATCAGGTGACATCACCTAATGTCAATATGTCTAAATTACCAATCCCACTTTGAAGGGCAAATTTACACCAAAAAAGGAAAGCACAGTTATAGCTACTAGCTGTCAGTTTATACAACTTAGCAGATACCACTGTTGTATAACTAAGCATTCAATGATTTTGACAATAGCTGTAGTTTCTCAGTCCTAAGGAAAGTACTATAATATACTTTAAAAAATCAATTATGCCTTTTGTTTTTTGCTTTGGATGGGAGGAGTCATCAATGGTTATGGACACAACTTTAACCTCATTCATTCTGTCTAGAACTTCAGCTCAATTTGAGACAACACAGACATACTCTTGCAGTTCACTGTAGGAGAAGTAGGAAGGCCATTTGCAAAGCGTGGTAGTGAGGTGGAGTGGATAGAGTACTGAATTGAGAGTTAGATGACCTGGTTTCAAATTACATCTCTGCCACTTAATACCTATATGACCTTGAGCAGCTCACGTCATCACTCAGGTTTCAGGTCCCAGTTTTCTCATCTATAAAATTAGATAGCTACTATGTGCAAGTACTCTATGAAGTGCTAAGGATGCAAAGATAAAAATGAAAAATAATCCGTCTTCAAGGAGCTTATATTTCATGGGATAAAGGGAATGATACAACGTAAATGGACAAATGATACAAGATAATTTGAAGATTAAGAGAGAATGAACAATTAGGGAAATCATGGGACCATAGGATTCCCAACATTTATTGAGTGCTTACTATGTGCCACTTGGATTACAAACCTCAGTTATATCTGTGGATGACCTCTAAGTCCCTTCTAGACCTAAATCTATGACACTGTGAAGGAAGAACATTCCTTGATAGGAGGAATATTGACAGCTTGTTGTTGTTTTTAAATGAAGACAGTCTAGAGTGAGCAGCCTTTGGATCGTTCTCTTATGGACACTTGGGGATACACAGGATGAAGATTAGGACATTTTTTTATCTTAATTGCATTCACAGTTGCAATACCAACGATTGAAAATTTCAAGTTCAGATTTGTTATGTGATGCATAAAACTAGGTTATAGCTAGAAAAATAAATAGAAATGATTTCTTCGGGAACCTTTGGTTTTGCCATTGAGCTATTTGCATACTACTGAGTAATTTGCATATGGGTGGGGCCGGAACTAGCACTGGCTTATTTTTGGAATTTCAGCTATATTTGTTGAATTATTTCCTTCTTGCATAGAGTTATAGAGGAATTATTTTAGAAATTGTTCTATTATACTCCTTCCTACTTCCTGCCCGTGATGATTGGCTCAACTTAAATATTTTTGGTCACTCTGACTCTTGTCTCTGGTAGGTTATGTATTAGTCAAAATAATACAAGAAGATGATCAATGAAGGATTTTCAGAAGCAACAAGGAAAGATGAAGTGTGATTATTGGCATCAGTTGATATTTGTGTGATTCTTGTTGAATTCAGTTTATTTCAGTTCAATTCAATAAGCATTTCTTAAGCACCTCCTATGGACAAGTGCTAGGTGCAATGGATATAAAATAAAAAATGAGAAACAATTCCTACCCTCAAGATACTTATAGTCTACTGGGGCTGGATGTAGGAAGTGTGGGGGTGGGGATGGAGAATATTAACAGGGAAGTAATGTAAGATAGGCAGCAGGTTAGGTGGTACAGTAGATAGAGCACTAGGCTTGGGATCAGGAAGACTATCCTCATAAATACAAACCCAGCTTCAGACACACCCTGCTGTGTGACCCTGGGCTAGTCACTTAATCCTGTTTGCCTCAGTTCCTTTCCTGTAAAATGAACCAGAGAAGAAAATGGCAAACTACTTCATTATCTTTGCCAACAAAATCTCAAATGGAGTCACAAAGAATGAGATTTGACTAAAACAACTGAACTGATCAATATTACATGTACACATACAAATATATCTCCACACACATAACTTAAATATGTGAAAGGAAGAGATTATAATATTCATTCATTTAAAAGTATTCTACAAGTCCCTATTGTGTGCCAGATATAGTCCTAGATGTTGGGGATGCAATGGCACTGTCCTCAAGGAGCTTTAATTTTGTTGGGGGATATAACATATGAACAGATAAGTTATCACAAGATGCACACAAAGTAAACACAAATTAGTTTCTGGGGCCCTAGGAGGTATTGGCTAGTGAGAGGAATCAAGAAAGATCTCATGTAGGCTTTGAAGGAATGAAAAAGACTTTGAAGGAGTCTAGGGATTTTAAAGAGATAGAATTGAAAATGGAGTTTATTCTAGGTATGGGGGGGCAGCCTATGCCAAATCACAGAGACGGGGGAGGGACTGTGGAATTTTGAGAATAGGAAGTAGCTCATTATGGCTGGAACACAGCTTTTGCAAAGGGATTATTTTCCTCCCCTTGCTGTATAAACATCTGTTTTATAAATTCCCAATTTAATGGAAAATAGTAATTTACACTCATTTTTCTATTATATAAACTACTTTTCACCATTACAGAGTCCTCTGAGCACACATATACAAGCATAGTGAGGAAATAGAGTATTTATTATATTTATTTTTGTTTTGTAGATAGTTTTCAGGGAATGGATTTTGTCCATATGGCAAGCAAAGGATATGATGAGAAATAAATCTGGAAATGTAAATGGGAGCCAAGTTCTGGAGGGCCCCACTAAATCACCAGTTCAGGGATACATTGGCTAATCTCAGGGATGAATTTACGCATATGTGGAGTACAGGGATGCCCCGATGGTGTGATGTGAATAGTGCACAAGATGGTGGCTGCCCAAGAAATATTGTTTTTCCTATGAGAAGCAGTGTAACATAGTTGTTGGAGTTCTATACTTGGAGCCAAGAAGACCTGGTTGAAATCCTGCCTCTTGTACTTAGCAATGTGGCCTCTCTGAGCCTCAGGCAACTCTCCAAGAGTAGAAAGGTTGTGTGTGATCCACTCCAGGAGAAAGGGTTTCCATATGGATGAAATGGTAGGTCCTTGTTATAGTGAACTTCGACTTTTCCTGGTTCACTCCTCCCTTTCTATCTGGCCCCAAATTCTGCCCATCACAGTCAGTGCTGTAATCCCAAAAGACTAAGGTTGGTCTATGTGTGGGGAGGCATTATATTTCAAGACCACTGTGAAAAATGAACAAACGTGACTTAGGAGTTGGGGGGTGGGATGGGCAGGTAAATCTGTCTATAGAGGGATGTTTGGGTTGAGAGAGGCTTCTCCAGTGGTCCACCATTAGAACACTAGCACAATTAACTGATTTATATCTCCTTGAAAAGCACAGAGAGAGTATTTCTGTGGATGGATAAAACAAAGGGACCAGACTAGTCCAGAGGGTCTTAATATTTGTTTTGCGTGTCTATCATAGACCCCTCTGGCAGTCTGGTGAAGCCCACAGACCTGTCTCATAAGAATGTTTTTAAATGCATAAAATAAAATGCATGGAATTACAAATTAAACCAATTATTCTGGAATACAGTTATTACAATATTTTTCAAACCAAGTTTACAAATCCCAGGTTAAGAACCCCTTTGGCTAGGTGGTTCTCTGTAATTCCTTCTAACTTTAACATACTATGGTCTACTGTGATATTAGGGCAGGTCAGTCTCAGTGGTGTGTGAGATGCAGTTCTGAGAGTATGCATGGGATGATACTAAATGGTATTCTTAGCCAAGCAAATGAAAGGGAAGAAATACAGAGGAGAGAAGAGAAATAGAGGAGAGGGAAACAAGACAGGTACGATGGACAGTGAAGTGGGGTTAGTACTGTATCATTTACTTCTGGAAAATTAAAAAAAATTATTAAGGCTATAATGAAGTTTTCAAAAATAATGGTTTCCCTTAGAATTGGACTATGTAGAATATAATCCAACATAAAAAAGAAAAACATGAATACAAGGCAATATGGAAGAACCATCACAAAATGATATGACCCATTGATAGAGTGATACATAAAAGCAGGGGGAAAAGTCAAATGTAGCATAATTTTGGCCAGAATTAGAAAGGGATGCAGAGAAAATGGATATTTTTATTATTTAGTTTTCTGCTTACTTTTTTGATTTTATACTGTTTGATAAGAGTTTTAAGTAAGAAACTTGTTCTCATTGAAAATTCATTTGATTATATGTATTTGTTGATAACACAAATTTTTAAATTTTTAATTGGGTTAAAGAGGGAGAATTAGGCTAGACTGGGCACTGGGAAAGGTGAGGATAACATCACTTAGTGCTCCATTTTGCCTAAGGTAGACCTGAGTAAAGTAATTTCCAGAATTGTGCAAGCCCTTTCTCAAAGTATTTCACAAACATTTGGGGTTTCACAAAACCTGATTCCTTGCCAAGCACTATTTTTCCTTTATTGTAACAACCATGTGGCTTGTAAAGGAAATTTAATCCACAAGTTCCTTATTTCTTTACACTCAAAGCTATTTTTATAAGATTCTCTCCACCAAAGCCAGAACCCACATATTACCAAGAGTAAATGATCTTGGAAAACAAAAGTTTGCGTCCAAATGAATGAGTCAAACTCACAGGGTTTAAGCATATTCTGGGCTTATTTAGCAAAAAAAAAGTTTAAAAAATGAGCTGTAAAAAATGTGTATATATAAATATGTATATATATTTATATGAATGTATCTGTGTTGTGCATATATGTATCTTCCCAGCACTATTAGTTATAATGAAGTTGAAATCACCATGGATCCACTGTTCTGGATCTCAAAGGACTGAGTACACTGAATTAATACAGACTGGACCTGTGATTGATTTATTGGTATAGAGAACTTCCAGGTGAGGCAACTGAGCTCACTGAAGGTCCTCAATGAAGGTCAGAAATGTCTCGGCAATTTATAGTCTCAGAGATTTACCTAGAGCACTTCTCAGGGTCACAAAACCAGAGTATCAGAGGAAGGTTTTGAACGGAGGTTTTCCTGGCTTGGAAGTCAGCTCCGTATCCATTACACCACACTGCCTCTTTACATTAATTCTACATTAGCTGAGTAACATCTTTACTATAGCACGGTGGACAGAATAAGATAATTTATGATATTTGCCTTCATTGAATTTGCCATTAAATCCCCAGGCATGTAAATTAAACAGATCAAATTAGAAATGAGTGGTATAAACCATTGCTCATAAAAAATTCAGATGTTTCTACTGATTCCTATCAGCAGTTTGCTATTGACCAAGTGGCCAATCCCAGCCCTCCTCCCCACGTGCTAAACTCTGCCTTTGTCCCAGTTATTCTGGTCTGCCTTGCTTTTCCATTGCACCCTCTGAAAATCTCCTTGGTTACAGGATGATGGAAAGATCACTATACTGATAATCAGAAGACCTAGAATGACTCTTTCATTTACTACCTGCATGAACTTAGACAAGTCTTCTCACCTCTTGAACCTCGATCTCCTCATCTGTAAATAGATGGCTTTTAAGGTCATATCTAACTTTAAATCCAAGGCCCGATGACCCTAGATCTCTTCCTCATGTCATCTGGAGTTCACTAAAACCTAGCTTTCTCCTGAAGATATCACTCTTTTCTCCTCCTGAAGATTCCATCCTTTAGCACCCTCTCTGAAATTGGCTTCTCCTCCATGGAGAACTGGAGAACTCCTGACAGAAGGAGTTGTCACATTCCTTGGGTCACACTTCCACTTTCAGGCCTTCCCTCTACCATTACTTCTCAACAACTAGCTTTCTTTTTGTCTTTAAAGTTCACCTCATTATGACTGGATCCTTTTTGTTGTCACTGAAGGACTTCCATCCTTTCTTCCCAATAAGTTTGGCACTTCACTTACAATCATCTTTATCCTTTGAATACTTTGGTCTCTCAGTTTTTTGATGATTTCAACAGTCATGGTTCTATCTACCACAACCATGGAGTGGTCATAACTTAAGAAACCTCAGCCATCAAGAGGAAGGAAAGAAGAAAGGAAGGTAGGAAGAAGAGAAATTAGCATTTATTAAGTGCTCCACCAGTCACCACCACACCATCCATATGTGGAACCATTGGTTACAACAAATGGAGAAGTTCTGAATGCTGTGGATAAGTTCACTTACCTTGGTAGTGTATTTTCCAGGGATGTACACATTGGCAATGAGGTTGATGCACGTATTGTCAGAGCTAGTTCAGTGTTTGGGAGTCTCTGAAGAAAAGTCTGGGAGAGAAGAGGTATTAGACTGACTACCAAACTGAAGGTCTACAGAGTCGTTGTGCTGACCTCATTGTTGTATGCCCACAAAATATGGACAGTCTACCAGCGCCATGACAGGAAACCGAATCGCTTCCATTTGAATTGTCTTTGGAAGATTCTGAAGATTACCTGGCAGGATAACGTACCAGATGCTGAAGTCCTTGCTTGAGCTGAACTGCCAAGCATTCAAACTATGCTTTAGAGAGCGTAACTCTGATGGGCTGGCCGTGTTGTTTGAATGCAAAATGTACACTTACCAAAGAGACTGTTTTATAGAGAACTCACAAGGGGCAGGCAATCACACAGAAGTCAGAAGAACTGATACCAGGACACTCTCAAGGTCTCTCTCAAGAACTCTGGATTTGACTGCGTGACATGGGAGACTCTGGCGCAGAACCGCTCAGCATGGTGTGCTCACATCAGAAAAGGTGCTGTGCTTTATGAAGATTGACAAAGAACAAAGGAAATGCAGGATGTGCAAATTTGGAGTAACCACCCCAAATATTCACATGGACTATCTGCGCCTGATCTGTGATAGAGCATTCCAAGCTCATATTGGTCTGAGCAGCCACAGTCAGACACACTGAAACTTCACTTTATCATGGTGATGTCATTTTGGTCCTCTTTGAGAACAAAGGACAGCAACCAACCAACCAACCAACTGTGCCAGGCAGGAATCTATTCTCTCTACCTATTACCCACTCTCTAACCCCACTGGGAAAACAAGAAAAGAAAAATACATTCCTTATAACAAATATGCCTAATACAGCTAAACAAAAATTCTCTCAGTAGCTGTATATACACAATATACACATATACATACATACACATATTTCTGTACCATATATTCATCACCTCTCTATTATAGATAGATAGCATGTCTTCAGTCTTCTAGGGTCATGAATAATCATTGTATTTATTGACCATCCTTCTTAATTAATAGCATTTTTTCCAATTACATGTAAAGTAGTTTTCAACATTCATTTTTGTAAGATGGAGTTCCAAATTTTTTTCCCTCCCTCCCTTCCTTCCCTCCTCCCTCCCCAAGATAACAAGCAATATAATATAGGTTACATGTGTACAATCATGTTAAACATATTTCCACATTAGTCATGTTGTGAAAGAAGAATCAGAACAAAATGGAAAAACCATGAAAAAGAAAAACCAAAAACCAAAAGTGAAAATAGTATGCTTTGATGTGCCTTCAGACTCTATAGTTCTTTCTTTGGATGTGGATAGCATTTTCCATCATGAGTCCTTTGGAATTGTTTTGGATCATTGTATTACTGAGAAGAGCTAAGTCTATCACACCTGATCATCACACAATGTTGCTGTTACTGTGTACCATGTTCTCCTAGTTCTGCTCACTTCACCCAACAACAGTTCATGTAAGTCTTTCCAGGTCTTTCTGAAATCTGCCTGCTCATCATTTCTTATTTAACAATAGTATTCCATTAGAGTCTTATACCACAACTTGTTCAGCCATTCCCCAACTGATGGGCATCTCATCAATTTCCAATTCTTAGCCACCACAAAAAGAGTTGCTATAAATATTTTTGTACATATGGATCCTTTAAGTTTTTTTAATGATCTCTTTGGGACAGACCTCTTTGGGAAACAGTAGTGGTATTGCTGGATCAAAGGGTATGCACAATTTTATAGTCCTTTGGGCATAGTTCCAAATTGTTCCTCAAATGGTAGGATTAGTTCACAACTCCACCAACAATGCATTAGTGTTCCAATTTTTCCACATCTTCTCCAGCATTTATCACTTTCCTGTTTTGTCATGTTAGCCAATCTGATAGGTGTGATGCAGTACCTGAGTTGCTTTAGTTTGCATCTCTCTAATCAATAGTGATTGAGAGTATTTTTATATGACTATAGATAGCTTTAATTTCTTCACCTGAAAACTGCCTGTTCACATCCTTTAATCATCAATTGATTATAGCTCTTAATAGCTTTCAAAGTTGTTTGTTTTTACAGTGTTTAGTGAGGGAAAGAATATTGAGTATGCATATTTTCTGTGCCTCACCAACTCCCAAGTTAGGCAGCAGTTGGCCAATAAATGTCTATTAGGCACTCACTATGTGCCATGCACCGAGTCCAGAGCTGGTGATACAAAGAAAGGCAAAAGACAGTCTTTGCCTTCGAGGAGCTTGTAGTCTAATGGGAGAGAAACATGGAAACAGCTATATGCAAATCACATGGAATGAATAGGGAACAATCAGCTGGGGGAAGGCACCAGAATTCAGACTACTTGTAGAAAGTTGGGATTTTAGCCGGAACTTGAAGGAAGCCAGAGAAACCAGTAGATGGATGTGAGAGTGTATCCAGGCATGGGGGACAACAAGTGAAAATGTCTGGAGGACATTGAATTTGGATTTGAAGTATCTTATTCTAGGAATAGCAAAGAGGCTGATGTCACTAAATCATGGAGTATGTGTATGCGTGGGATATAAGGCATAGAAAAACTAGCAAGGTGTTGGGCAGGGGTTTGGTTATGAAGGACTTTGAATGCCAAAAAGGACCTTATATTTGTTTCTGGAGGTAATGGAATCATAGATGGAGTCTTGATTTTTGGTTCTGGTTTTGAGATAATACCACTGATTCTAAGCAACCAGCCCTACCTAGAACTTTATAGGCTGATTGGGAATATTCCAGGGCAAGTTGGATATATGAGGTATGATGAAAAGTTAAAACTTTTATAGATGCAACAATTTTTTCTTTTAAAGCTTATATTTATTTATTTATTTTTAAATAAAAATTTATTTATTTAACTTTTTACATTCATTTTCACAAAATTTTGAGTTCCAAATTTTCTCCCCTTTTATCCCCTCCCCCCACCCCAATACCCCAAGCAATCTAATTTTCCCTATCATCAATCTGCCCTCTCTTCTGTCATCCCTCCCTTCCCTTGTCCCCTTCTTCTCTTTTGTCCTGTAGGGACAGATGACTTTCTATTCCCCATTAACTGTATTTCTTATTTCCTAGTAGCAAGAACAATACTCAACAGTTGTTCCTAAAACTTTGAGTTCCAAATTCTCCCCATCCCTCCCTCCCCACCTGTTCCCTTTGGGAAGGCAGGCAATTCAATATAGGCCCTATCTGTGTAGTTTTGCAAATGACTTCCATAATAGTCATATTGTGTAAGACTAACTGAATTACCCTCCATCCTATCCTGCCCCTCATTGTTTCTATTCTGAGTTTTGATCCTGTCCCTCCCTGAGTGTTGACTTCAAATTGCTCTCTCCTCCCATTACCCTCCCTTCCATCATCCCCCCCTTGCTTATCTCCTTCTCCCCCACTTTCCTGTATTGTAAGATAGGTTTTCATACCAAAATGAGTGTGCATTTTATTCCTTCCTCAGCTCTCCTCTTTTTCCCTCCACTAAAAAGTCTCCTGCTTGCCTCTTCAATGAGATATAATTTACCCCTTTCCATTTCACCCTCTTTCCTCCCCCTACCTTTCTCTGTCACCATTTACCTTAATTTCTTTTAAGATATGATCCCATCCTATTCAATTCACTCTGTGCTCTCTGTCTCTGTATGTGCGTGCATGTGTGTATGTGTGTGTGCATACACGCATGTACGTGTGTGTGTGTGTGTGTGATCCCACCAACTACCCAGATACTGAAAAGTTTTAAGAGTTACAAATATTGTCCTTCCATGTAGGAATGTAAACAGTTCACTTTTGGTAAGTCCCTTCTGACTTCTCTTTGCTGTTTACTTTTTCATGCTTCTTCTCATTCTTGTGTTTGAAAGTCAAATTTTCTTTTCAGCTCTGGTCTTTTCATCAGGAATGCTTGCAAGTCCTCTGTTTCATTGAAAGACCATATTTTCCCCTGAAGTATTATACTCAGTTTTGCTGGGTAGGTGATTCTTGGTTTGAGTCCTAGTTCCTTTGACTTCTGGAATATCCTATTCCACGCCCTTCAATCCCTTAATGTAAAAGCTGCTAGATCTTTTGTTATGCTGATTGCATTTCCACAATACTGGAATTGTTTCTTTCTAGCTGCTTGCAAGATTTTCTCCTTGACCTGGGAGTTCTGGTTTCTAGGAGTTTCTCTTTTTGGATCTCTTTCAGGTGGTGATCGATGGATTCTTTCAACACTTATTTTGCCCTCTGGTTGTAGAATATCAGGGCAGTTTTCCTTGATAATTTCATGAAAGATGATGTCTAGGCTCTTTTTTTGATCATGGCTTTCAGGTAGTCCTGTAATTTTTAAATTGTCTCTCCTGGATCTATTTTCCAGGTCAGTTGTTTCTCCCATGAGATATTTCACATTCTCTTCCATTTTTTCATTCTTTTGGTTTTGTTTGGTGATTTCTTGGTTTCTCATAAAGTCATTAGACTCCATCTGCTCCATTCTAATTTTGAGAGAACTATTATCTTCAGTGAGCTTTTGAACTTCTTTTCCATTTGGCTAATTCTGCTTTTGAAAGCATTCTTCTCCTCATTGGCTTTTTGAACCTCTTTAGCCAATTGAGTGAGCCTATTTTTCAAGGTGTTATTTTCTTCAGCATTTTTTTGGGTCTCCTTTACCAAGGTATTGACCCGTTTTTCATACTTTTCTTGTATCTCTGTCATTTCTCTTCCCAGTTTTTCCTCCACCTGTCTAACTTGCTTTTCAAAATCCTTTTTGAGCTCTTCCAAGGCCTGAGCCCATCCGACATCCCCCTGGGATGTCTGGGATACAGAGGCCCCGCCCTCCACGTCTTTCCCTGATGGTAAGAATATTTCCTTGTCATCGGAATTGAAAGGTAGGAACATTTGCACCCGCTCAAAGAAGCTCTCTATTGTCTTATTTTTCTTCCCTCTTCTGGACATTTTCCCAGCCAGTTACTTGACTTCTGAGATTCCTGTCCACCCCTGCCTAGATCCGCCCAGCTAGTGCTTGGGGTCTGAGATTCAAATGGGCTTTCTGCGGCAGGTGTGACTGCTATTCAATGTGAGCTTAAGTTCTGGTGCTGGGGTGGGGGCACGGCCGCCTCCCAGACTCAGTTCTGTCAGGTGCTTTATGCAGAGACCTTCAGTAATGAAGATCCTGCCTGCTCGGGGAGTCCCAGGGGCCGCTGCCTCTGCTGCTGCCTCTGCCGCTGCCCCTGCCTCTGCCTCCGCCACTTCCTGCCCCTGCCTCTGCCTCCTCCACTGCCTCCTGAGGGGCTCCAAGCCACGGAGACACCCTGCTCCCCTCTTGGCCAGCCCAGATGTCTCTCACTGACTTGCAGCGTCTGGGGGCGGAGGGACCTTCCCGGCCACCGGGGGTTCCGTCCCTGAAGCCTGCTCGAATCTGCTCCTCTGGGGCCGCGGCCAGGGTAGCACTGAGGTGGGCTCCGCTTTCCGGGGCATGACGGACCCTGGGGACAGCTCTCCAGGGCTCTCTGGAATGGAAATCTTTTCCATTGTGTTTCTGCACACCTTGCAGTGATCCAGAATTCGTGGGGTGTTCTTCTTGCAGGAAATATATAGGCTGTGGGTTCGGAGCTAGTATACTTGAATCTTTCTACTCTGCCATCTTGACTCCACCTGCCCCAGACGCAACAATTTAAAGTAAGCATCTTTTAAACACACCAATCTTAAACTGATCAGATTGAAAGAAACACACAAGTTGGTAGAATTTCCTTGGCACTATCTGTTGCCCTTACTGGACTCAGTCATTCAAGATGTTTTTGTTTTGAGTCAAAAGACCTGGATTTAAATCCTAGCCCTGATATTTACCACCTGTGTGACCTTAGGGATGTCACAACTTCCCTGACCTCAGTAGCAAAGTTCCCAGAGGAGATTTTGAGAACACAGACTCACAAACACAATTTAATCAGGAATTACAACCCTAAATCAGAAAGGTGGATATTATGGACTCAACACCAGATGGAAGGAGTTTAAAGAATAGATCTAATCTTAGTCTGGGGCATTCTGTTTACTTCCTAGCTGGGTATAGTGGTTTATAGCTTAACGTACATTTTTTAAAAAAATCAGTGGTGTGGCTAAAAGCATAGATGATATTCCTATCAGATTTTCAGGGAAAGATAAAAAAATCTCTGTCCTCTATTTCCAATGCCAATTTACTATTATACTTCCACATTACCAATTAGCATGGCATAGCAGAAAGAGCACTGGACTTGGAATTAAGAGATATGGGTTAATATTCCAGCTCTAATCCTTATGAACTCTTTGTAACCTTGGGCAAGACATCTCACCCCTTTCAGTCTCAGTTTCTTTATTTAATAAATTACATATGATGGCGATTGCACCACCTACCACAGAGGTTGTTAGAAATCACTTTGAAAACTAATACTGATACACACTATAAAAAAAGATATAGGGAGCAGCCAGGTGGTGAAGTGGATAGAGGGCTGGGCCTGAAGTCAGGAAGGCTCATCTTCAGAAGTTCAAATTTGATGGTAGATACTTATTAACTATGTGTCCCTGAGCGGGTCACTTAACCCTGTTTGCCTCGATTTCTTCGTTTGTACAAAGGAACTGGAGAAGGAAATGGCAAACCACCCCATTATCTTTGCCAAGAAAGCCCCAAATGGAGTCATAATGATTCAGATGTGACTAAAAAAGACTGAACAGCAAACCACAAAAATAGAAGATATAAGGAAGATAAAAAAGGTTGAATACAAAGATGATAAAGTGAAGTAAAAGATAGCAGCAGAAATTTCATCCTGAACTAAGGATGGCAAAAAGGTAACACAAGAGATTGAGAGTGCCTTTAGCTATACCAGGGAAAAGAGGATCCAAGTGAGGATAGTTCCCCTTAAGGTGGCTGGGATGATGGTGAATGGTAACAGCGAACACACAGAACTTCTCAATCCTCACCGGGCTTCTGTTTTCTCTGCCAAGGAGAATGACCTTTAGGCTAGAAAAACAGTACAAAAACAACGCTAACTGGCAGTTGATATCCAATGTAAAGTTTGAGATCATTAGCTATGCCTAGCTGACATTGACGAATTTATTTTTCTTTTTTTAACTTAAATATTAAAATTTAAATACAGAATATGAAAAGAAAAGGAAACATTATAAACTTACATATTAAAACAAAAACAAAATAAGAGAAGAAAAAAACATCGCCGTGTGCACCGCAGAAAATAAGAGGATCCAAAATATATAGCAATAAATTTCTAATTCAAGAAAGCCTGCATAATAAATACTACACATTGTGTTCATAGCTGTCCATTTCTTCTGTGCTTCCTTGTAAGTTTTCTTTTGCTCTCTGCTGTGAACTTTTTACTTTGTTCTTACCCCTTCCTTTCCCTCCCCCCACGCCCAGAATGCTACAATTGAGCTCAGATACACACACACACACACAAATATACACATATACAAAACATGTATACATACACTTACATATACTTATATATCTATAATCATATTCATACATAGACATATACATTCACATATATCTGTGAAAGACTATGCTATATTGCTTGTCCTTTGTTTCCCTGAGAAAGGATAACATCTTTCTTCCTAAGTCCAATTCTTTCCATATTTTTCTAAGTCCACCAAATCATCATTTCCTACACCACAGCAATATTTCCACTTTATACTGCCTAGGTACTTTAAATAGTCTAAAACAATATTGATTAATATGACTGACATATAGTGTCAGCCCTATTTTCCCCTGTTTTTCTCTTTTGATTAAATCTATTTTAGCTTTAACTTTGTCTGAGATCATGATTACTACTGCTGTTTTTTTCCCTAATAAATTCTCCTCATGATTTTTATTTTATGTTTGCATGTATCTCTTATATCGTATCCCTCCTGACTCCTCTACTTTACTTTTACCCAATACCTTGCCCTCCAATTACTTAATCTACACTCCTCCAAAGATCACTCCCTCATCCTCTCCCCCCAACCCTTTCCCTTTACCTTCTCATTTCTATCTGAATTTAGATAGACCTCCAAATATATGTATTATTCCCTCTTTATCCCATTCCCATTAATCTAGACACTCTTCTATATCCCTTCTTATCCTATTCCTTTACCTTCTTATTTCTCTATAAATTTAGAAAACTTTTATTTCCTTTTAAATGGATATATTGTTCTCCCTTTAACCCAGATCTGATAGGAGTAAGATTCCTTCTAAAATTCCTTCCCTTATCCTCTCCTTCTTACCTGTTTTCTTGCTTTCTATTTCTTTCTGAATTTAGAAGACTTTTATTCCTTTATAGATACATCTTATCTTTCCTTCTTTAAATCATTCCTGACGACAGTAGGGCTCCAGAACTACCCACCCACCTCCGTCATCTAATTCTTCTGTATCATTTCTTCCTGTCATACCTCATTTGTAAAAGACAATTACTCTTTTCCCCTTTTCCTAAATGGTTTTATTTTCTAGAATCAAATCATACTCAGGTCTACCCCAATCTTTCTTTTGAACTACTCAATTACTAATAGCAATCTTAAACATATGTTTTATATTTCCTCATATAAAAAAATAAAGTCTGTCCTTATCGAGTTCCTTGTAATTCATCTTTGAGGTGTACCCTAATTTTGTCTTGGATCTTGTATGTCAAATTTTCTATTAAGGTCAGGATTTTTTTGGGGCAACTAAATCATGAAAGATGGGCAATTCATTGAATATCCAATTTTAAAATTCAGGATTATGCTTAACCTTGCTGGGTATGATATTTTCTGCTGCAAACCCAGTTCTTTCACTCTTCAATATAGAGTGTTTCAAGACCTGCGGTCTTTTAGTGTTGCTGCTGCTAGGTCTTGTGTGATTCTAATTGTGGCACTGTCATATTGAATTTTTTTTTCTTGTTCCTCCTAATATTTTGTTCTTGAGCTGGGGAGTTTTGGAATTTAGTAATATGCCTGTAGCTTTTCCTCACAGGATTTCTTTTAGGTGGTGATTGGTGGATTTATTTTCTATTTCTACTTTCTCCTCTTGTTCTAATGCTTCAGGACAATTTTCTTTAATTATTTCTTGTGTTATTTTATTAAGATTCTTTTTTTTCATTATAGCTTTCAGGTAGTCTGATTGTTCTTATGTTTTCTCTTTTCAACCTCTTTTTCAGATCAGTTGCTTTTATTATGAAGTGTTTCACATACTTTTCTTTATATTTTATTCTATTATTTCTTGATCTCATAACTTCGCTGGCTTTCCTTTGCCCAATTCTAATTTTCAAGGAGTTGGTTTTTTCCTTAAGATCGCAGATTTCCTTTTCATTTGCTTGACTTGCTTTTCACAATCTTCTTGTTTTTCTTGGATTGTTCTTATTTAGAAAAATTTTTTCCCAATCTCTCTAACTTGATTTTCAAAGTCTTTTTAAAGTTCTTCTATGAATTCTTTTTGGGCAGGTAGGTAACCATTTGATGTTACTTTTGGGGCTCGGAGAAGCTTTTTTGCCTCAGTATCCTCCTCTCACAGTAACTTTCTCTAGTTGGATTCTTTCTCCTTTGCCTGCTCATTTTTAAAAAAAATTTATAGCAGCTTACTACTGTAATCACCTCTAAGTCCTGCAGTATGGGTATAGCGCCTCTGGCTCCAGATCCTTCTTCACTTCTCCCCTCTGGCCTGGAACTGAAACCAAGAATTCTACCCTCCTGTATATGCCCCCAGCCAACGGCATCCCTTCCCTACTGCTTCTGCACTCACTGGTGTGTGCTGGCTCTTTCTTGCCCAAAGCCATATCTCCACAACATAGTTGGGTCTGGCATCTCTTAATCAATAGAGGTTCCCTTAATATTCCTCTTAATTTCCTCTCTTCCCCACCACCAAGATGCCTAACTCCCCACACTGTCTGAGAGGTGGAAATTCCTATGGCTGGGGCTGAGGCTGCCTTCCAAACCAGCTAGTCCCAGGGCTTGCTGCTTGGAACTAGCCTGGAGGTGTTTACTTTTCACAGGTTCCAAACCTTAGTCCTGGGATTTTTCTTTGGATCTTCTTTGGTTGTCCCAGGAGGACCACTGTTCTGCCCCACCTCTTTTTATTTTTACCATTCTATGTTCACCCTGAGGTATCTATTCACATATGTGTGTGTGTGCATGTGTATGTATGTATGTATATATGTGCATATATATGTACATATACACACACATATGGCAATCAGGGTTAAGTGACTTGCCTAGGGTCACACAGTTAGTAAGTATCACGTATCTGAAGCTAGATTTGCACTCAGGTCCTCCTGACTTCAGGGCTGGTCCTCTATTCACTACACCACCTAGCTACCCCTCCACTTATTTATTTTTTACCAGTGATTTGGATAGAAGCATAAGTGGCATGCTTATCAAAATTGCAGATAGCATAAAGCTGGAAGGGAGAGCTAGCACACTGGGTTACAAGTAGAACTTGGAGGGAGATGAGGAATGGAAGGAAGAAGCAAGAGATCAGGCAAGTACATAGTGGCTACTACATGTCAGACAGTGTGCTAAGCACTTTACAAAGATTATCTCATTTGGACTGGATCAAATAAGATAAAATTTCATAGGAATATATGTGAAGTCTTAAACTTGAGTTTAAAAAACCAACTTTGCAAGTAAATACAGGATTAGGGAGTGAGCAGTTTGTCTAAAACAAAGATCTGAGGTGCTATGAGTTTTATAGTGTGTCAGGGAGCTATAAAAACTAATAGGCTCTTAGGCTATGTGGAGAGAGGAAGTAGGGTTTGAAGAGATAGTTCCCATTTATGGATAAGAAAATTGTGCCCTTCTCTTATCAGACCTCATTTGGAATATTGTGTTCAGTTTTGGGCACCATGGTTTTAGAAAGATACTGGGAGAGTGTCCAAAAGAGTACAGCCATGATGGTAAAGGGTTTTGAATCCTTGACATATCAGTCAAGGGAAGGAACCAGGCATATTTAGCCTGGAGAAAAGAAGATTCAGGGAGAGACAGGACAGTAGTCTTCAGGAATTTAAATGACTATCCTATGGAGAAAATTCCACTGGATTCTGTTTGTCTCTAGAAGGCAGAACCAAGAACAATGGGTGGAAATTCCAGAGGTAAATGGAAGCTGGATGTTAGGAAGAGCTTGCTGACAATTAGAGGTATCAAATGGCTACCTTGAAAAGCTCTAGGTTCTCTCTTTGGAAGTCGATAAGTAGAAGGTAGGTGACCATTCGTTGGATATGTTGTTTGTAGTGAAGATTCCTTTTGTGTACCAGTTCGACCAGATGGCGGCTGAAGTCCCTTCCAGTTCTCAAATGTTGTGATTCTGTGGTTCCATCAACGTATTTGTTGTTTATTCTTCAAGTGTCATTTGTTGTGTTTATTCTTCGTTTCCAAAGAAGGCCACACCATCAGAGAAGTGATGACATGACTTGCACTTGACTTTGTTTTGAGTGAGGGAGGGCTGTGCAGGTCACCAGCCTCACTTTTCCTCCAGAGCCATCTGAATTCAGTGACCTGATATTCCTCAGGATGACTGGAGGTGGCCCAGGATGCACTGGGAGACCTTGGCTCCTTTAGGCTAAGGTCTATGCAGATACTCACTAGACAAGATTAAGGGAATATATGTATACCTAAGTCTAGGATACATATGATTGGTCAGTGAGTAGGAAATGTCATTATGACCCAGTACACAGCCCGTTAAGCCAGTACACAGTTGGTTCAAACTAATGAGTTCTATAGGTGCAGCTGGCTACTATAGCAGGAAGGGAGATAATGGTTGTTGCTAGGGCATGTTGTGTCCTTGGGCTGGGGAGAAACTGCCTGGGATAGTGTTTTGAGGTTAGGAAGAAATGTGATTTTTAAAGAGAAATGTGATTTCAAAATTGGGGCCCAAGCACATGCAACCAAGCACCCCATCAATGATCATTTCACATACACATATACACACACACAGTAAAATGCAGTCTTGATAAGAGGAATGATGTATCCTGCTGTTTGCCAAATAAATTGTTATCCTAAGAAGAAAGCAAACTAGCCATACAAACTAGGTTAGCATACTACAAATGCAGAAAGCAAATTTAAGAGATGAAGGGAGCAAAAACAGGAGTTGAGTGATTGACTGGGTATTGAAAATGAAAGTCAAAGAGGCCTTCCAAAGTTTAAACTCCGGGTGACTGGGACAATTGTGATAACCTGATATAGATAGATAAATTCAGAGGGATTAAGTTAGGGAGAATATTGGGAATGATGTTTTGGGAGGCTTAAAGGGAATAAGGGGGTTGTATGGGGGAGACTAGAGGTAAGAATTTTCAAATAAGCCTAGAGCGATAACTCTGGGAGAAGGAGCTTGCTTAGTAGAAGGAGGACAAATTTTTAAGTTGAAGACTCTGAGTTTGAATCCCACTTACTCCTTGTATGACTTTGGGCAAGTGAAATGACTCTTTGAGTTATAGTACCTGAACTCTAAAATGAGCAGCCTAGGTCATCGGCATGTAGCTGATTTCCTAGGGATGATTTCACTAAGCCCTTTGACCCTTTAGCTTTCCAATTTATTCACCCTTCACTGTGCATTTACTCTTATGAGGCACCTTCCTCTTTATTCTCTCCTCTTCCTAAGGGGTTCTCCCATTTTTTTCTGTTAAAATGTTTTGTTTATTTACCATACTCCCTTTAAAAGGTTCTCCCACTCTGGGATTCCTGGGTGACCATAGCCCTCTCCTGCTTTGAAACCTAGTGGCCCATTAGACCTTAAAGATTTCATGCCTGCATTATAATATATAAATATTATATATTATTATATATATTACATATAATATATAAATAATAGCAGCTTCAACCTTCTCCATTCCTTTATCCTAGACTTGATCCTTTTCCTTTGAATTTATATTGCATACCACTTAAATACTACTTACATTATTTCACATTTCACTAGCTGTGATTAGCTACTTTTACATTAAGTCTGAATTCCAACCTAGATATCAAGGTCCTCTGTAATCTGGCCCCAGCTGCTTGTTTAGCCAAGTTTCCTTGTCCTCCCCGATGTAAAGTTGTCTCTAGTTTAAACCATTCTCTCCTAAATGAGCCAAAATTACTTCATGAAGAAGACAGTATTCTAATAGAATTTCCTTTTTGGCGGGGAGGGGCAGACAAAATTTCTAGACTCTTCTAGGAGAAGTGATGCTGGTGACCTGCACAGCCCTCCCTTCCTCAAAACAAAGTCAAGTGCAAGTCATGTCATCATTTCTCTGATGACATGGTCTTCTTCGGCAACAAAGAATGAATACAACCCTGTGAGTAGACTCCTGCCTGTCTACCCCTCCCTTTCCTTCTCCCCTCCAAAGGAAGGTAAATTTGGATGGCCAAAAGATGCCCAGTTGACTTGGGTTTTATTGGTTAGTCTCCTTTCCCTTCCCCTCCTCTCCCCTCCCCTTCCCTTCCCTTCATCTTAAACCTACTGCACTGTGAAGCTCAGACACCTTGGGGCCCCTGCCCCCTGCTTAAAGGCTCTCTTCTGGATCCTTCTGGCTTCAGAGTGCTTTTCAATAATAACTGTTGCTGTTTCCTCCCTGCCTGAGATCTTTCTTTTCCTTGCCTCATTAAAGGGGGCCCTGCCCTGGCTACTTCTTAAACGGGCCTATTCAAGTGTCATTAGCGTTGCATCAAACCTGAAAGCTGACACCAGCCATGTTCTTACCTATATCTCCTTATACAGGTTTCTGACTGGTGGTCTTCCAGGGGTTAAGACTCTGGACCCATTCTTGTGCAATAACATATTTAATGAAAGAAGAGATTTGCTATTTACATTCCTCTAATGTAGTTATCTTATGAGGAATCATTGTAGAAAATGCTTTTGTGAGGCCTGAGTAGCGAATTCCTCTGGAGCAGGGGTTCTCAACTGGACATTCTTTCTGGGTATGAGAAGCTTCTTAAGGAAATATGAAGAATATTTAGTAAATGACTATATTATATTGAATATTCTAAACATTATAGTATTAGTGGAAAAATAATTCACATTTGTCAACTTTGTGATGCTAGAAAATATTATTTTATTCTAAATAAAGATTTTTAATGCTATTATTTTATTTTTTTAGATTTTTATGTACATATGCATGATAACTCTAGAATTCACTGCCTTTCACATTTCATATTCAATAGTGGTCATACAACAAGAAATTATGGGGTCCTTGATATAGAAAAAAATCAATATTGGGTACTGGCCCTGTTCATGGCCCCTGTTCTTCTGATCTGGGTGAGATAGGAGTTTAAAACCCACATATACACATAAGTACAAATAAAAAGGAAAATCTCTGTCTCTCCTTAAGTCAGAGGGACTGTTGCTTTAACAGAGAGGCCAACTGATGAGCTAACTATTCTTTCTCCCTAACATGAAGAAAAAGTATGTACATACGTGTTCAGTAAAAGGATATGGTAACTTGGGCTTCTGAGTCTGGAATGTTTTGCAGGCCTCTGAGTCTGCAGGCAACCCCTTACTGGTGGAAACAATGCTGATGTGATGTTGTGTGCCTATGTGAGGGGCAGAGTTGATAGGAGAGCTTTTGGGGAGGAGACGTGTTCTTTGAGAGGGACATAAGTAGTTCCAGACCATCTTTGGAGTAGATTCCAGTGAGCAGGAAAAAAAGTTTGGAAGCTAAAAACATGTAGGGGAAGCCATCTCCTTGATGTGTCCCTGATTTCTAGCTTTCCTCTAGAGATTTCAGAGAGAGAATTTCCCATTGGATGAGATCAGTCTCTCTTTTTTGGTTTGTGCTGAGATCCTATTCTTTCAGAAGAATTCATTCACTTATACATTTTTCTGATATATTCTAATCTGTTTAATTCTTCTAATTTCTCTTTGTTATTTTGCTTGGACAAGTGGGTTTACTTCTTATTCTCTTTGTGATATCTTTTATATAATCAGAATTTGGTTGAAAGGAGCCAAGTTGGTAGTTGTAAGTTTGGGGCCATGCCTCCCACTTAAGGCCTAATGACCAGGGAGGTGACTTTTCAGAACCTATTGTCCAAGGCAGGTAATTCTAATCACTACTCTCAGAGACCATAGGAAAAAGAGCTCAGACTTATAGACCTTGTCTTCCTCCCCTCAAAGCAAGAATTGCAGTTTTCCTTGAAGCAAGATTTCTGAGATTTCTATCAGTGCCTCTTCTGAGTCATATTTAGACAACAACCATACAGATATATACATCTTAAAATGGGCAAACCCAATCTTATTTTGCATCAGGATTCCTCCACAAACATCGTTCCTGTAAGACTGGAGAGAAGCCATGAATGTCTTTGAGTGGGGTTTAATTTTCTTTACCTCTGACCCATAAGAAGAATCATCTTTTACACAGGAAGGATCACAGGATTACAGATTTAGAGCTGGTAGGATTGTAAAGGTTGTCTACTCCAAACCCCTCATTTTTTCCACAAAGGTAACTGAGGTCCAGAGATGCCAAGTGACTTGCCTAATATCCTGCAAATAAGGAGCATGAAGAGTCTTTGCCTCTCCAACCTTTTTTTTTCTGGTGAAAATTCACCTTATTATTTTTTCTGTTTGAGTACATTCTTCCTCGTGTAAACTTGAATTTAAAAACAACCAGATAAACCACTGTTTTCTCTCACATGTAGTAGAGGCAGGGAATATTTACATTCTAAAGGTTCCTAGGTGGCACAGTGGATAGCGTTCTTCGTTTAGAGTCAGGAAGACCTGAGTTCAGTTCCATTCTCCGACACTGACTAGTTGTGTGATACCAGGCAAGTCACTTAACCCTGTTTGCCTCAGTTTCCTCATCTATAAAATGAACTGGAGAAGGAAATGACAAACCACGTCAGTATGTTTGCCAGGAAAACCCCAAATGGGGTCACAAAGTGTTGGACATAACTGAACTACTACAACAAAAATTTACCTTCTGCTCTTTTAAAATCCCAGATACAGAAAAAAAAAAGATACAAAGACAGGCAAGCTGCTTCATGCCTTTTGTTGTTGGGTTTGTCCTTTGTTGCTGAAGAAGACCACGCCATCAGAGAAATGACGACATGACTTGCACTTGACTTTGTTTTGAGTGAGGGAGGGCTGTGCAGGTCACCAGCCTCACTTCTCCTCCAGCGTCATCTGAATCCAGTGACCAGATATTCATCAGGATGACTGGAGATGGCCCAAGAAGCAATTGGAAACCTGAGATCTATTCAGGTACTCACTTAGGATGAGGCAACACCCATTCAGTGAATAGGCCTGTTTAAGAAGTCTTTTGCCTTTAATGAGGCAAAGAAAAATAATTACATCAGGCTGAGAGGGAAACAGCAACAGTTACTATTGATAATCACTCTTAAGGCAGGAAGGAGGGTCCAGAAAACAGTCCTTAAGTGGAGTTTGGGCAGGAGCCTAGTGTTGTCCAATCTATGGGCTTCGGAGTGCAGTGAGGTTTAAGGTTTTAAGACAGGACAAGACAGGAAAGTGGAAAGGGGGAAAGAAAGGAAAGGAGGGGAGGAGGAAACAGACAGGAGAGAAGGAGCTGAGTTACCCAGCTAGCTGGGACCCCATTTAGGAAGCTGCATTTGTTATCCTGCAGCTGGGAAGGATGAGGCTGGGGGATAGTTCAGAACAGCAATAATGTTGATGTCTTTCTAAGCCTGGCATCAATATGATAATCCCCTGGGAATGGAGGGCCACCAGGCTTCCTAAAAAGGAGTGAAATGATACAGGTCAAAAACATAACAAAATAAAATAGAGCAAGTGACTTCTGTGCTAAGCAATATTGAGGATGGGGCCTGTTCATGGCTTCTGTACTTCTGATCTGGGTGAGATAGGGAGTCTCAATTAAAAGCACACATACACGCAAATACAAATAAGAAGGAAAATCTGGCCAATCTTCTTATTTAGGAAAAATAAAATAAAAACAAGTAGCAGATTTGTGACTTTTGCCCCTCTCCAATCAGCACAGGATTGAGATTCTCAAGACCTTTCTTGGGCATATGCATGCTATAATAATCTCTCCTACCACAAGAGTTTTCCTGGAGTAGTTTGTAGGTGTTGGCTCATCAACGTGTCTCAGTTTGGGGAGTTTTAGCTCTGAATTCTTAGCACTTTTTCCCCCTAAGATTTTTGTATTCATCTGTAATTTCTGATATTCAGATGACTCATGCTAGAAACAATGCAAAAATAAGATAATCCAAGCCTTGAAAGCAGAATCAGGTTGTACTAATACCACCACCAAGAATGTCAGTCTAGAGAGATACTTAGCAAATTCTGGCAGAAAATAATCTACATTGTATCTTGCTTCTTCCCACTTTTTGTTTGGCTATGAGTCCAGAGGCACTGGGAAATGCAAAGATGGAGAAGCTTGCTTAGATTACAGCAGGTCTTCAAACTGGTTTAGCTAAAACCTGTCTGTCCATCATCCAAAGAGTCCCATATGTTTTACAGCTAATCTGTTGCTCATTGTTTTATTTTCACTGAATTTGACCAAATTTTGTTGACTTTTAGTTACATTTTTGGGAGATTTCATAATGTTATTAAAGGAGGAGATTGGCAAAGTATTTTATTATGCAGATTTACTTTGTCCATGTCAAATGGAAAATGACTATGAATTTTTTCAGGACTTTAATCTATCTCTATTGATATTTGTAGATAGAGATAACAATATCTACAAAAGATACAGTTACATAGATATGACCAGATCTATTTCTAAATAGAGTGAAATAGATTTAACTCTATCAAATTTAAAATCAGGTATGTTATTCCATTTTTTTGGCACAACACTAGATGAGAATATATTTCCAGGCCCCTCTTGTCTTTCTCTCTGTCAGAAGAAGTATAACGAAGCCTGTGAATCGATGAACACCTGCACGACACAATCCCCAAATACATGAGTTGCCAAAGAAATACAAGTAGGAAAAGTTGGGCACTGGGTCCTTCAATCACTTTCACCCAATGTTGACCAGCTTTCTGTGAAATCATCTGGTCTGTGTTTTCTACCAAGGGTCTATGCAGTCAATCTTCAGTTTAGGATAAAATTCAACTCCAGAATTATCATTATATTTAGCAATGTATATACTCCATGTTTTTTAGGATCAGTATTCTTTTGGAGGTGCCTCAGAAGGCATTAAAGATGATTGATTAAACTGAAGAGGTGAGCAGCAATTCAGTTTCCTTCATTGGTGAAAAAATCATGAAATAACACTAATATATGGAATTTCTACTGCATTACTGAATTTAGAAACATGTAGGACTCATTTTTTTTAAAATGCACAATAGAGTAGGTTTCTTTCCTCCCAAATGCTCATATTTTCAACTTTATTATTTAACTTATGCTTACAACAACAGCTCTCTCAAGAGTGTGGGGATTATTATCTCTCTTTGACAGATGAAGAAACAGGTTGCATTGTAAACTGAATGAGTGTTTAGTCAACCATGAGTTCCAGACACACACACGCTATATAAACACACACACATATACATATATGTACACATACACATATAAATATATATATATACATATGTAGTACGTAATGCAACTGTAAGTATATATTCCTTTCTAGGATATTTCAGGTAAAGATAGAAGTACTAGATAGAAGATATATGCATATATATAAACATACCGTATATATATGCAGCATCAACTCTGGGTCTCCTCTCAGCCCTACTAAGACTAGCATGTTGGGTCCCAGAGTTCACCTGGTCACATCTTCCCTCAGGGTTCTAGGGTTAACTGAGGAATTTAGGGGTTTACCCATTACTATTGAATATTATTACTCCCCATACAGTATGTTCTCCCAATATTAGTTGACCAATTAACATCTTCCCAATACCAGTTAATGAATTAACAGCAAAAGGATACTTACTGAGAAGTTATAGCAAGAATCAAAGTACACCTTCTAAAACTTCTGCTCCCTTAGTCCCTGGGGAGAGCGGACATCAATTTAAAGTAGTGATTGTAAAACATTCTCCCTATCCTGCTGTTGGGGGAGGGTATTTCCTGGCTCTAGGAGTCCTTTTCTCCCTTTGAGGAGTGTCTAGTAAGTTTACTTCTGATAGAGTCAGAGCTGATGGACAAGTCATTTTATTGCTTTAAGGGAGTATCTTTGCTTCCAAGTCTATTTATTGCTGGCCTGGGACAGGAAAGTCCTTCCTCAGGTCTGAACCCTTACCAGACTCAGCTGCAGATATTGTCGGCAGACTCTGCTATGGATTCCCATGACTGGATCTCTTCTGATTTTTGGAATTCACAAAGTCTCTGAAACTCACTTAGCTTAGATCAAGAAAGAATAACTATGAGAGAGAGAGAGAGAGAGAGAGAGAGAGAGAGAGAGAGAGAGAGAGAGAGAGAGAGAGAGAGAGAGAGAGAGCTGTACCATTCATGGCCCACATGGTTACCAGGTAAGGGGAAGACTCCCTTACCCAGCAGCATTTCTTCTTCTACCTCACTTGATGCCAGGTAGAGGGAGAGATTTCATCCACTTGAACCCTTATGTTCACTTTGTCCTGGGTCAGCAACTAATTAAAGATTTTTTGTCATCATGATACATGCACATGTTCTGAGAACTGGGACTTCAGTGGCTAGTATCTACTTCCCTCCTTTAATATGAATATTTATGTGATACTTTTGCTTCCATTTTATTAGATTATCATAGGATCATGGATTTAGAGCTGGAAAGGACCATAGAAATCATGAAGTTTAATTCATTCATTTTATAGATGAGGAAACTGAGGCTCTGAAAGGTTAAACAATTTGCTCAAGATCACACAGACAGTAAGTGCCTGAGGTGGGATTTGAACATAAGTCCTTCAGTCTCCAAGAACAGTGATTCATTTACATGTATGTATATGTATACATATATGTATGTGTGTATGTATGTTGCATGTATATGTTAATATATGTATATAGCAGCCAAGTGGCATGGTGAATAGAGTTCTGGACTTGGAGTAAGGAAGATCTTGGGGAAAAAATTCCACATATAGACTGTGATGACAAATGGGGTGAGATTTAGTTAAATCAGAGAAACATAGTCTCATAACTTATTCTTATAGCTTGTCCTGGAAAATTCTCAAAGAAGCATGTTGGTTGACATTAGTGCATTGTTTGATTTTCCCTTTGGATGGATGTGGTCATAAATACTATCATTTATTATTATTTTCGTTGTCCAGGATTCAGAAAAGGGGGCTGTGAAATCTGATAAACCTGCCATCCCTTCTCATTTCTGGGTGTTGGTTTCTGTTCTGTTGAGTCTACTGCATTAGCAGCTTTGTTTAGCTTGGATTGACCCTGTGGCAGCTGTGCTGGGCTTTACAAGTGAACGGACAAGGCCAGCGCTGGCTGGGGATGGGCTTCAGGAGGAGTGTGGCTGACTGCTTTGCTTTTGTATCTTCTGTTTAGTTTTTCCCCTTAACTACTTAGAGGTATTTATTTTGTTCACAACGAATGGTGCTTCATCCCTCCTTTTTTTTACTCTTATCATACTTTTGAAAGTACTGGAAGTGCCTTTGTGTTCTTGGGTAAACCCTAATTCCAAAAGGTCTCCAAGAGCCACTGGGGTATATCTTCTAAGAACTCTTTAATTGTCTTTGTTGGCGGCCAAGTTACTAGATTCATCAGGCTCCATCAAGCAGCACAAGATTAGAAATCAATTGATCGAACCATCCACAAGCACTTACTTTGTGTCAGGTACTGTGTTAAATATGGGAGACATGAAGACAAAAATTATAAAGTTCCTGCTCCTAAGGAGATAATGTGTGGGGAGATGGTGGTAAGAAACAGAAGGAAGACTTTTCAGACTCTCCCTGCCTGCTCTTTCAGTTTTCCCCTTTTTCATTTGGGGTTTTCTTCAACGTTCCTTTTGGTTGCTGAGGACTCCTTGCTTTGAGTGTCCTTACCTAGGCATATCTTCCCAAACCTCCTTTATTCCATGAGAAATGTTGCCCAGTTTTCCACTCTCATGGGGCTCTTGCTTTTTACTGATCAATCAATCAATAGCTATTTGTTACGTACCTACTGAGTGCCAGGCACTGTGCTGAGGGAGTACTAAAACAAAACAAAGCAGTACCTTGCCTCAAGGGGCTTACATCCTATTAGGGGCATACAGCATGTATTTATATAATTAGATGCAAAATATATACTGAGTTCCAGTTTAGAAAATCTGATAAACTTACCTATTCTGGGGAGTCGGTGGGTAGGATAGTGGGAAGCATTAACTTATTACACTCCCTAGATATCACATGTGTAAGTGCTTTAACAAACATTGTGCCTTCTGAAAACAGAACATTCCTTAATCCAAAGAAATGACTCAAATGGTGGGAATTCCAGGCACTCTGGCAGACAAGTAGGAGAACTCATAGGATTTCAAACTGAAAGTAACATTCACCATCATCTAGCCCACCTTATTCATTTTTTTTAACAGATGAGGAAAACTGAGGCTATCCAAAAGGCTAGTTGGTTTGGTCAAAGCCACACAGGTCATAGTAACAGCAGAGATAACATTTGAAACCAATGCTGACTCTGAATCCTATGTCCTATTTACTGTATCATGCTTCCTTGGATAGATAAGACTGGTAGGTCCCTACTCAAATCTCAGCATGGAGGCTGGGGTCTACTTAGAGGCCAGAACCAATTATTTTGTCCCTTTACTTTATTAAAATAAAAAAGACCCAGACTTTTGTTCAACAATATAACAGACCTGTGTTTCTTGTTCTCTTTGTTCTAAGTCATTATAATGCCTTCTCTACTTTCTAAAGGGCTGACCTGAGTCACCCCAAGGCCAGATTAGAATACCAGGCTGCCCACTGGTAGTGTGTACCTCTGGGATGGGGGAAATTTTGGGATGTGGAATGGAGGAGTCCCAAATCATGCAGACTGCTTGTGGAACAGAGCACTTTTGTGAACCAACTTATCTTTTATTCCTGCAGTCATATCTTTTTGCACTTGTTTATATTAAGGAGACAAGATACACATAGAGAGACATTGATCTCCCCTCCCACCCACTCCCTGACAAATTGGCTTGCTATACCTGAAAACTATACCTGAAAAAGCAAAACTAGGAAGGAAGATTGGACAGATAGAGAACAATGATCTAAAATCTATCTTTAGTTTTCTGGCTCAAAATAATTTTCATGCTAAGCCTGCAAATATCTTAGGAACTGTTATCCCTACAGAGAGCAAGAAAGCAAAACTGGTTATATGAAGAGACTTTACAAATAGTTGAGCATAGAAGGAAAGCAAAAGGTAAAGGAGAAAGGGAAAGATATTCCCAACTGAATGCAGAATTCCAGAGAACAGCAAGGAGAGATTCTTAAATGAGCAATGCAAAGAAATAGAAGAAAACAACAGAATGGGAAAGACAACTTCAGGAAAATTAGAGCTATCAAGGGAACATTTTGTGCAAAAAAAAAATTGAAGGGACTTGGAAACAAAAGAGATTTAGAAGACACAAAAGACTGATACAAAGAAAGATCTTAGTATCATTGATAATCATGATGATGTGATGTGGTTACTGATCTAGAGCCAGACATCTTGGAGAATGAAGTCAAGTGGGCCTTAGGAATCATTGCTAACAATAAGGCTAATGGGTGATGGAATCCCAGCTGAGCTATTTAAAATTATAAAAGATGATGCTGTTAAAGAGCTGCACTCAATACGCCAGCAAGTCTGGAAAACTCAAAAGTGGTCACTGAATTGGAAGAGATAAATTTACATCCCCAATCCTAAAGAAGGCCAGCGCCAAGGAATGTTCAAATTACTAAGCAATTGCACTCATTTCACTCACCTGCAAGGTTGTGCTTAAGATTCAGCAAGCTAAACTTCAGCAATATGGGAGCTGAGAATTACTAGAAGAACAGACTGGTTTTCAAAGAGGCAGAGGAAATTGAGATCAAATTGCCAACACTGCTCGATTGTGGAAAAAGCAAGGAAATTCCAGAAAAACATCTACTTCTGCTTCCATGACTACACTACAGCCTTTGACTGTGTGGATCATAACAAAATGTGGCAAGTTCTCCAAGGGATGGGAGTATCCTACCATCTTACTTCTCTCCCAAGGGAGCTGTATGAGGCCCAAGAAGGAACAATTAGAAACAAACAAGGAATAGCTGATTGGTTTAAGATTGGAAAAGAAATATGAGGCTGTATATTGTCACCTTATTTATTTCACTTATATGCTAAGTACATTATGCAAAATGCTAGTTTGGATGGATCAAAAGCCAGAATTAAGAATGCTGGAAGAAATGTCAACAATAGAAGGTATGCCGATGATCCACTCTCATGTCAGAAAGTGAAGAGACATTAAGAAGCCTCTTGATGAGAGTGAAAGAGGAGGGTGTCAAAGCTAACTTGAAGCTTAACATAAAACAACAACAGCTAAGATCTTGGCAATGGGTGCCCTCACTTCCTGGCAAATAGAGGAAGAAGAAATGGAAGCAAGGTCAAAGATCACTGCAGATGGAGACCGCAACCATGAAATTAGAAGATGCTTGCTCCTTGGAATGAAAGCTATGACAAATCTGGACACATACTAAAAAGCAGAGATATCACTTTGCTAACAAAAGTCCATAGAGTCCAAGCTATGGTTTTTCCAGTAGCAATGTATGGCAGTGAGAGTTGGACTATAAGAAAACTGAGTGCCACAGAATCGATGCCTTCGAATTGTGGTCCTGGAGAAGAATTTTGAGAGGCCTTTGGACATCAAAGAGATCAAATCAGTCAATATTTAAAGAGATCAATTCAGGCTACTCACTGGAAGGTCAAATACTGAAGCTGAAACTTAAATACTTTGGCCGTATGATGAGAAGACGAGGCTCATTGGAGAAGAGCCTAATGATGGGAAAGAATGAAGGTAAAAGGAGAAGGGAACAGAAGAGGATACGATGGATAGATAGTGTCATGGAAACAATGAACATATACTTGGACAGACTTTGAAAGAGAGTGGAGGATGGAAAAGAAGGTTGTGCTAAGGTTAATGGGGTGAAGAAGAGTCAGATACAACTGAAAACAACTGAACATCACCAAGAAGGGATTATAAGAAAAGATGGTGAGATGGTCCATTCCAGACAGAGGAGAAGCAAATGCACAGGGATGGGAGATAGGAAGTCATTTATGGAGAAAGCTAGTAAGCTAGAGAGCATATAAAGAGGGGTAATGTGAAAAAGAATAAAAAGAAAATAGGAAACGAGGTAGATTGTATTGTAATCCACATTATATGAGGATTTTGAATTGCTTTAGAGGTATTTCAATATGAAGTAGATAAGAATTGAAGAGAGGGAAGAAATAAAATTTTCAGATCTGGGAAATTGGGTGAATGGCAGGGCCAAAGACAGAAGTAATTTGGCAGAAATAGAAAGCAGACAGAGGAACAGGTTTAGAGGGTATTAAAAAAGGTACAAAGGAAGTATAAATAAGTAATTGTAGTTCCGTACTCCTTTAGGACCTGTGAGATTCCTCAGTCAAAATGATGGAATTATAGGGCAACGAGACACTGGATGGCTGAGAGATTAACTATGCCCTTGGTGGCCCTTAAAAAGCAAGCATGCCTGCTCTGGAGTCCGTCAAGAGAGAAGGAGTTGCCAGGAGAAAGAATCATGACTAGTGGTTGAGAAAAGAGCTGGCTACAGAAGAACCTAGCTCTTCAGAGGAAACATTATTCTTCTTTTTAAAATGGTTTTTATTTATATTTTAGTTTTTATATCATCTATATTCCCTACCTTATCTCTCTCCATTCTCCCACAGAGCTATCTCTTATAACACAGTATGAAAAAAAAAAGAGAAGAATTCCATTCTGCAAAACTAGACAACATATCAAAAAAGTCTGATGTCATATGCCCTGCATTTCACCTCTGGTCCCCCAGCTCTGCAAAGAAGCAGGGTAGGGGGGGTCTTCTCATATCTCTTCTTTGGGTCTACTAGGAGTTCACACATTCATTATTTGTTGTAATAGTAGCAGGGAATCATTCCCCCCCTCCCCCCCTGCTTTTTCCCTTTTACTTATTCCAGAGAATAGAATAGGAGGAAGATTTCTTTCTCCTTTCCCCACTCCCATCAGCAATGGCATCTGGCAGTAAAACAGCTTGCTTAGTAGGAGATGCTGTGCCCAGAACATAGCAGTCCCAGAGTCCAGCCAAGGTGTTATATTGAGTTTACATTGAGAAGAGTATAGGACCATTAATATAGAGCTGGAAAGAATCTGTCTACTCTGTAGTCTTCATCTTACTGATGAGAAAACTGAGGCCCAGGGAGATTAAGTGATTTTCTTGAGGTCACACAGTATGCAGCAGAGGTGACTCCAGAGTAAATATTTTTTCCTCTGTTCCTCAATGAAGGTAAGTAATTTTTCTAATAGAAAACCTGTTTCCATGAGAGCAGTATGATGATATATCATGAGAAGATGAAATGAAGGTTAGAATTTGAGTGTCATTTTCAAGATGAAAGATGAAGATATATATATATATATATACATATAAACGTATACATGTATATGTATACACACACATATATATGTATACATATACTATAATTGTTGAGTGAGGTAGAACAGAACCTAGCTCCATTTATATCACAAAGAATATCAGATTCCTATTCTGAGACTTCAGAGAATTCTGGAAATTTTGCATGTTTCCTTTAAAAGCAGAAAACCAAACCCTGTATAACTGGGTTGCTCAAAATCATCCAAGTGCCAGAGAGCTTCCATTTAGAAGCTTATAATTGTAAGTCTTATAATTGCCTGAGTGCCATTATTTTGTGCCAACCTATGAAACTGTGAGGCTAACTAAAAACAGAACCAAAATTGTGGTGACTAATCCCAAGGCATGTTGGCCTGGTTTTCTCCCTCTAAAAGAGTGACAATACTTCCAAATGAGAAAGTAGCAGCAACAAAAAGCTACAGCAATATGGTAAAATTTCAAAAGATGGCAGCCTTAGAGGATAGTAGTAGAAGAGATTAACTCAGTGGTTAGATAGAGGACCTAGAGTCAGAAAGATTAGCTGTGTGACCCTGGGCAAATCAATTAACCTCAGTTTGCCTTAATCCATTGGAGAAGGAGATGGCAAATCACCCCAGTATTTTTGCCAAGAATATCCCATAGACAGTATTGGCATTCTGTGGTCAACAGGGTCAAGAAGAGTTAGACACAAGTGAACAAGCAGCAGAGAGGTGGATGGGAGCTGTTAAGTCAGAGCAGCCGCAGTAGCAGAGAGCTAACATTTAGTGGCTGAGGACTGAGTGACTGGCTGGGGAGACAGAACTCAGTAGTGGCATCAGAGGGGTGAACTTCCAAACTACAATGGGAATGGATCGATGGTAGAAGAGCACCGAGTTCCGCTCCAGGAGGCAGAGCCTAGAAGCAGTAAAGCCTAGTCATTTGCTGGCAGCTAAAGTTGTGAAGACTCAGGCAGGAGAAGTCATCCAGCCACAGCTGGTAACAAAGAGTAAAACCACCAGTAAGTGTGGATTTTCTGGGGATTCACTCAAGAAGGAAACTCTAACCTCTCCCCCAGTGGCCAATAATTTGTGAGAGGTGGTACCCACTGAGAAGAAATCACAGCATCTGATTAGCCAGAGCCAGGAGGACATCTAACACAGCCTGTATCTAAATAAGAGCTTCCCTTACCTCAGAATTGACAAATGATCCTGTAGTATCTGAACACAAGTGAAGGAAAATGCACTAATGTCAGAGACAGCCTATTCCAATGTCAGATAACCCTAAAAAACAAGTCTTTCTTTATATCGTGCCTAAATTTTTCTCCTAATTTCCATAATTAGTCACAGTGGATACAGTGGAGTCAGGAAGACTCATCCCAAGTTCATATCTGACCTCACACACTTACTAACTGTATGATCCTGGACAAGTCACTTAACCCTGTTTGCCTCGGTGTCCTCAACTGTAGCATGAGCTGGAGAAGGAAATGGCAAACCATTCTGATATCTTTGCGAAAAAAAATGAAACCCCAAATGGGGTCATGAAGAATTAGACGCAACTGAAACAAGTGAACAACAATATTCATGACTGTTCCTGGTTCAACCCACTGGCACCAAGAAAAGTTCAATCTGTCTTCCACGTACCATTTCTTCAAGTAGTTGAAGACAGTTACTCTCTCATTTCTCCCCTCTTTATGGCTAAACTCCTTGAGAAGGCTGCTGTGATAGGTGTCTCTACTTCCTTTCCCCTCGTTTTCTTCTTAACTCTCTACAGTCTGGCCTTTGACCCCATAAAAAACAAAATACTTTTCCCAAAGTTACTAACAATCTCTTTGTTGCTAAGTCCAAAGGTCTTTTCTCAGTCCTCACCCTTCTTGACTTCTCTGCAAACTTTAACGCTGTTGATGCCCCTTTCTCCTTGATACTTTCTCTTTTCTCTAGGTTTACATGACACCTTTCTTTCCTAGTTCTCCTCTCTATTTTACCAGTTCTTTTCAGTCTCCTTTGCTGGACCCTCATCCAGGTCATGACCACTAACTATGGGTGTACTCTTCTCTTTTCCTTCTATACTATTCCACTTGGTGATTTCATTAGGTCCCATAGATTCAAATATCATCTCTATGCTGAGGATTTTCAGATTTATTTATCCAGCCCTAACCTTTCTGCTGATCTCCAGTCTTGCATCTCCAACTGCCTAGTGGGCTTAACAGATTGGATGTCCTGTATTCATCTTATACTTGTCTGTGACTAAATTCATTATCTTTTCCCCAAAACCCTCCCCTCTTCCTACCTTCCCTATTCCTGCTGAGTAATATTCCCCCAATCGCCCAGGCTTGAAACCTCTATGTGTTCCTCACTCTCTCTCCCTCCCTCTGCCTGATCTGTCACCAGGTCTTGTTGATTTTATCTTCATATTATCTCTCATAAACTCTTCTCTCGTCTGACCCAGCCACCACCACCCTGGTACAGGCTCTCATCACTTCACACCTGTACTATTGCAATAGTTTGCTTATTGGTCTCCCTGTAATAAGTCTTATTATCTACTTGACTCAAAGTGTGTCAAAACCACACGTTAGGCTATGTCACCCCCATTAGTCATCACATTTGAGGTGACTTCCTGTTACCTGTAAGGTCATACCTCTGTATGACATTCAAAGTCCTTGTTAACCTTCCCTCATCCCCTGTATTTCCCCCGTGTACTCTATGATCCAGTGACACTGTCCTTATTGCTCATTTTCAAATATGATAATCTATCCCTGAAGTAGGTGAAACCAGGAGGTGCAGTGAATGAATATAGAGGAATAGGGTCTGGAATGAAGAAGACTAAATTCAGATTTGACCTCAGACACTTAGTAGCTATGATCCTGGACAAGCCACTTAACCCTTATTTGCCTCAGTTTCCTCATCTGCAAATTATACATAATAAAAGTGTTGTAAAGATCACATGAGATATAATTATAAAACAGACAGTAAGCTGTCACTGTGGTTGTTCAAACTTTGTTTTTTGAAGGAAACTGATAACATCACAGGGAGATGTCTTCAAATCGTGTGCAAATTGGATTTTGAGGCAGTCGCACCAAGTCATTAGCCTCACTCTTTTTTTTCCAGTCATTGAAGTCCAGTGACAAGAGAGAAGTCAAGATGGCGGGCAAGGGTTGGCGATGCAGTCAATGCCCTCGGCATCTTCGATGTCTGACCAAGCTCAGCGCTCCAACACATGGTTCTCATCCTCCCATTCCACCAAGGGAAGTCTTCACATGCTTGGGGTAGACATCCCCCTAACTCACTGATCAAGTTTCAGGTCTGTTGGTTACCTTTAACCTGATTTAGCCCATCTACTAAGATGGTTTACTGGGGTGTGGCCCCTGCTGCAAATGCTACAGCTTTTGCAATTATCATATCATTTGCATATCAAATATCAATAATGCAATTATCATTATCATTTTTCCTCACAATTACACTGTGAGGTGGATGATACAAGTATTATCTTCTCCATTTTACATAAGGCTGATCTTTCTTGAAGCAATTTTCTGGGCATTACAGAGTTTGTAACTCTATCTTGCTATCTCAGGGACACTTTGGACAGGAGAGCGCAAAGTCTGGAATTCCTTTTATCCTTTGAGCCGTTTAGTGTTTTACTTAATGAGTACTTCCTAAGTATATTTACAAACCCAGCTCTGACCAGCATGTTGTCCAGAAGTGATGGTGCACACACACATATACTACCTGCTGTTAGAAATTTAATAGGAGATTTCCTGTTCGGTCTGGAGCTAGGGGAGAGGAGGAGCTGGGGAGAGGAGGGGAGGGAGCAAGGAGGGGAGAGAGCTCGGAGGAAAGGGAGGGAGGATTCTTACTCAGGCTTTGTAGCCCTAATGTCTTATCAACTCTGATCAATGCAATAAACATTCATGATTCCAGGGGACCCATGAACAAGCACTCCTAGAAGACAGTATATATGTATGTATGTATATATGTGTATATATATATACATGTGTATATATGTATTTATACATACAGAGATACACATATGTATATCCACATATACACATACATGCATGTATATATCTGCATGTGTCATATATACACACACATATATACACACATATATACACACACACATATGTGAGAAACAGCCATTGAAGAACTTTGTTTTGCTTGACTGTGTATTTTTAACAAGGGTTTTGTTTTTCTTTTTCTTTTTTCTTTGTTCGTGGATGGAAATAAAGGTAGAACAGAGAAAATAGCTTTTTTCTTTAAATTGGAAAAACTAAAATAAATTTAGAAAAAATCTCTCTTTTCACTTAGGATACTTTCCCTCTTCACAACTCAGTCAAATAAGCATGCAAGGAACAAAGGATTTAATAAGTATCTGTTGATTCATTTGATCCTCATGATAACGCTGGAAGGTGGGAGGTATTTTTATTGCTGTTTTACAGTTGAGGAAACTGAGGCAAGACAGAAGTTAAATGATTTGCCCAGGGTCACGCAATTAGTAAGTGTCCGAAGCCAGATTTGAACTTGGATTTTACACTTGGATAACCTAGCTGCCCCCCAAAGGGTAGGATAGTGTTGATTAGGCAGCTAACACAAGTCAACACTTTCTATTCACGTTTCTTGTCAAAGGTTAAGGATTGAAATATAATATTTTAGGACTAGAGATGGCATTTTACATTTTTTCAGGTAAGCGGCATATGTTCCATTGTTAGGTGAACACTCCTTCAACAGGAGCAACTGGTAGTTTTAGCTGCTCACGAAACTAACAGCACTTTGAAAAATAGAATGTAAAACTGGAGGTCAGTTAGGGGGAGTGTTTGTCAAACTGACTCACAAAAGCCAACTGTTAAATTTTCACGGTGAGCATTTAAACCTCAGAAACCAGCAAATGCTACAGATCAGGGCTTGATTTATTGTTTTGTAGCTTGTCTAGACTTAAGAAGGTGATGGAGAAAATGTTTTAAAAGTGTTCATTTATTTTTCCTTCAAGGGAAAATTGTTTTACATTTATCAGTATAGATCTACTGACTATTCTGATGAGGGCTCTTCTAGGAAGGAGAGTCAAAGGGAAGAGTAAGGAACAAGCCTACAGAGTGAAAGTGATCAGGGCCCAGCATCCGCCTCTCAGCTGTGTATTTCAACAAAGCCACCAACAATGAACGTGTATTAAGCACCTCCAGGGTGCAGAGTTCTAGAGAGAGATAGAGTGAGATAAAAGTTACCCTTACAATTTAACTGAGATACCAGTATGGAAAGCTATTTTATAAGACATTAAACAAAACAAAACAAAACAAAACACTTTAGGAAGCTACAAAACTATGCATTATGTGAAGTCCAAGGCAGTGAGTTCATTATAGACCAGCTGAACGAAGGAAGACTTCTAGGATAAGGTGTTTACACTGGTAGGCAGGATGAATACAAAAAAACAGTCGCATGGTTTTGTGAGAGAAGTATCAGGAGTAACAAAGTGTAGAATAAGCTGAGGCTGGAACATGAATGCAAAGGACCACAGAAAGGACTTTGCCATCTCTAGGGTAGGGACAGAGGGAGGAGGGAAGAAAAAAGAAATTTACATGATGATTCTGTTGTATATTTTAAAAGAATAGCAAGTTGTGCATGGTAGATTTGCAGTTTCATGTGCAATCATCTTTTTATTATACTATGTTATGGAAATGCTTGTTTTATTCCATGAATTCAAAATAAAATCAAAAACCTTTTAAAAGCTATGCTAGAAGCGAGAGAAAGATCAAAAAAGGGATTGGACCATGACCCGTTATAGGTAAGACAGTGATTAACCAACTAAGAAGGATTTTAAACTGCCTACTATGTGCAAAGCACTATATCGGTGACTAATGATAACCTTGAGAAATGAAGTTTCTGGGTAATTAATAATCATTTTGTTAATTAGGCTAGTCAGTAATTAGCAAACTGGCAGTTAGTGGTTTCTCTCAATAACGAAAGACACCTTGAAAGGCCTTAAACCCCTTCTGAAAGGGAACTCCCCTGACAAGTGAAACTCAACCCTGGTTGGTGGACATTTAATGAGGGGCTGGGCTAAAAGTCTTCAGCTCCTCCTCCTGAGAACTTGGCTTGGTAAAGAGACTCGGCAGCTTCAAGGTTTCTGGGCAGGGGAAGCCATTTCTATCTGGACCTCCCTGGCTAGATCTTCTTCATGAGCTGGGTTGCCCTGTTGCTTGTCCTTTATTCTTAAAGAGCACCATGCCATCAAGAATTTGATGCCATGATTTGCAAGTGAACTAGATTTAAGTGAGGGAGGTCTGTGCATAGTCACCAGCCTCACTCTCTCCTTCAGAGCCATCTGGGTCCAGTGGCAAGATATAGATCAGGGACTACTGGAGATGTCCCCAAAGATAGTGGAAGACCTTAACCTTTTAAAGTTATTTTCCAGATTTCAGTTTGACTGAGGCAATGCCCATTCAGTGGTTAAGGCTATGTTGTGTGTTCGTCCTTTGTTGCCGAAGAAGACCAAGCCATCAGAGAAAAGATGACGTGACTTGCACTTGACTTTGTTTTGAGTGAGGGAGGGCTGTTAAGTCTACCGTAAGAAATGAGGCAAAGAATGGTCTCTTTTACCTAGTTTAAAAAAAAAGTTCCAGACTGGGTTGCCCTAAATTGTAATGGAGGGGTTCAAGGACTGGGGATTCTTCCCCCAGGCAAAGGCTTACCCAGACTGAATTCTGCTTAAATTCTAAACAGAAATTAGTTCTCCCAGTTGGGTGAAGTTCTACCCAAAGTTCATAAGCATGTGCCTTGAGTTCTAGAAGCAATGTCATCAGGCAGCTATACCCTTCAGAGACTGACTGACCTTTTCGGGAGTTGGATCTTAAAAGAAATAGAAAGAAAATGGTGGATTACAAATTAATAATTCATTATTAATATGATAGTATAATATTAATTTCTCTCAATAACAGACACCAGAAAGAAGACAAAAATACTTGTATCTTAGGTAGCATCAGTTTTCATTGCCAAGGAAATGATCTATCAAAAATGGAATTACATCTAAACACCTACCTGTTCCTAATACATACAAATTATCAGGCCCAAATGAACTGTCTCTCAGGCAGCTAAAAGAATTAGCAAACATGATTGCTGAGCCACTATTAAGAGATCTCTGAAAAAATCTTGTGAATGGGAGAGGATCTTATGACTGGAGATGGATAACTTTTGTCCTGATTCTCAAAAAGAAAAGGATAGAGTCTTCAAATTAGAGTGTTATATAAATTAGTGCTATTGAACTTTACTTTGCTTCTTGGGAAAATTCTAAAAATATACTACTGTTATTATTATTGGCATATAGTGCTTTAATGTTTATAATCTCATACTAGCAGTGCAGGGCAGGTTGAAATCTTTCAATGCCTTGAGCATCACTTAGGACTTACCTATCAACTCAAGGCAGTCAGGTGGCTTGGTGGAGAGCTCTGGCTCTAGAGTCGGGAAGACTCATTTAATTAAGTTCATATCTGGCCTCAGATACTTTTATTAGCTGTGTGACCCTGTTCGCCTTAATTTCCCCATCTATAAAATGAGCTGGAGAAGGAAATGACAAAACACTGCAGTATCTTTGCCAAGGAAGCCAGGGAAGAGTCAGACACAGCTGAAAACAAATAAATTAAATCATAGATTGCGGTCTCCTTTGGTAGAGGGATTTACACACTGGAAGTTCCTTTATACAGAAGAGATCATCAATAAGATACTATTAAAATTATAGTTTGTGAGCTACAAAGAGAAATAGTTGATAATTCCAAAGAATCAGCTTGACTTTATCAAGTTCTTCCAAAGGTCCCTGACAATAGCTGAGTGGTGACACCTACCTGTTTGTTTTTGGTTTTCAGTTCTCTGGAATATTGTCCATCTGAGCCTGGTGACTGGGATTTCTAGTCTCCACACAGTAACCTAAGCCCATACCCCATACCTAGGATGCCCTCCCTCTTGATTTTTGCCTGTCACAATCCTTATTTAGTTTCAAGTGTCCATTCAGATGTCATGTCATGTCATCAGTGAAGCTGTCCTTAATTATCCTCAATGGGAAATGCTCTCTTCTTCATCTATTAGTGTTGTCTCCTCACCCACCACCCCCATTAGAATGTAAGCTTTCTGTGAGCAGGGACTGCCTTAATTTTCCATTTGTGCTCTCCTCCCCAGCTTGGGACAAAGCTTTGTGCATAAAAAGCACTTAATGAAGGCTTTGTTTATCCTTTCATTCTTTCTTCAAAGTTACGTCATCTTTACCTATCTATGGACAAGTTGTACCCCTAAAATAAAAACTCCTTGAGGGCAGGGATTGTATTTGCACATAGGGATAGGGACTAAATCTGTGAACTTCCACTTCCAATGCAAACTGGCACCTCCTTGTTTTAGAATTGTTGGGGTGGGGTGGAGAGGAGGGAACTGAGGGACTGATTTCCTTAGTATGTGTCAGAGGTGGAGACTTGAATTCAAGTCTTCCTGACTTGCCTCTCTACCTCGTATTTTTTTGTTCTTGTGTCATTTTAATTGTATCCGACTCTTCATGACCTCATTTGGAGTAGATCCTGGAGTAGTTTGCCATTTCCTTCTCCAGCTCATTGTATAGGTGAGGAAACTGAGGCAAACAGAGTTGAATGACTTCCCCTTATTCACACAGCTAGTAAGTGTCTGAGGCCCGATTTGAACTCAGGAAGATGAGTCTTTGTGACTCCAGGTCCAGCACTCTATCCACTGAGCCATCTGACTGTCCCACCTTGCATCTAGCATGGGTTAATTAAGACTTGGTTCAATTGAATAAAGGACAATGATAAGCTGAAAAGTATAGCTAAGTTTAATGGCGGAATTAGTTTTGTTTGACTATATAAATTTGTAAAAGAGACTTTTTTCTTTTGCTTTCCCAGTGGGGGTGGAGTTTGGGTGGATGCATAGGAGAGAAGGCAGATCTTTATGAAGATAAAAAAATAAATAAAAAGAAAACTGGGCTTTGGGTCATATCTGTGTTTAAATCCTCCCTTCAATATCTAATTAGCTGTATGAACCCCAGGCACATCACTTAACCTCTTTAAATCTTAATTTCCTTGTCTTCTAAATGGTTACAATAATATTTATACTATTTCCACCTCACAAGGTCATTGGAAAAGAGTACTATTCAATCCATAAAGTTTGATATAAAAGTGAGATTTGTTTTGCTTTATCACATATTTAAATGTTTTACAAATACTATTTCATCCTCACAACAACCTTGGGAGGTAGGCATTATTATTATTGCCATGCTACAAAACAGGAAACCAGGGCAAAGAAAAATTCAATGACTTTCACAGGATCATACCAGTTTGAGGATAGTTTTAAACTCAAAGCTTCCTGCTTCTAGGTCTAGTGCTCCACCCCATGTCTTCCAGTGCACCCAGGTGGCCTAGATGATAGCGTTAAATGGATCGATTTTGAACTGCTCAGATGACTGGATCCAATGACTGGACATTCATGGATGTATGTCCACTTGGAGAAAGATGTCTTATCTGTTGTCCTCTAGATCTGTGTATGATCTTTTGCTTTTTGTTGCACTGATGTTATCAAATCTATCAATGACCCAAACTGGGGAGAATGAGTTGGTAAGCTTCATGAAGGAAGAGGTTATCTAAGCTGAGCCAGGTTTTCATGTAGCAGGAAAGAAAGATTAGGAGAAGTCATAGATCTCAAACTGAAAGACACCTTAGAAACCAGTGAGTCAATCTAATGCCCTTGTTTTCCAAATGAGGAAAGTGAAGCATGTGCCCAGGTTACACAGAAAGTATGAGGTAGAGGCAGGATGAAAGTCCAGATCTTCTCTCTTTCAGTCACGTTTTCTTCTCATTATAGTACAGTGCCTTTCAGTAGATGCACAACACAAAGGAAAATGAGAAGTTGGTATACATGAATTGAAGAGACCTCTAATAGACTGACCATCACTGAGGGAAGATGGTAGAGAAATAGTCTGGAATCAGCTCCAAGGATCTAAGAATATGAGCACCTTTTCTCTTGACTCCATTTTTTAGAGGAGAATGACCTATGATGGAGTTACAAAGGATATGGCATTATAGGGAAAATCCAGATTTCAGTAAAGTAAAGGAATGCATAAGTAAAAGTTTGAATATATTAGAGAGTCTATTGACAATAAAACAAAGGGTCCCAAGGGCCCAGTGAAGGGATGAAATGAGTTGGAGTAGAACTAGGGAAGAGTAGGAACGATTACAACAGAGCTAAGATGGGACGGGCAAGCTGCCCACACCTAAGGTGATGAAAATAGATGATTGGGATCGGGCAGACAATACAACACTGGTTAGATTATTGTGACGTGTTCCCTTTGCAGAGCTGAACTGATGCAAGAGTTGCACAATTACACACTACTTCATTCCCTGCCAGGTTTAAGATAGGATTTGGAAGCCTGGTATTTGAGTTAATGTTTCTATTATAGGCCTTAGACTCTGAGGTCTGGTGAGGCTAGAGAAGGGATAAAAGGCTACAAGTCGGCTAGTGATTCTTTACGAAGTGTCTTCTCGTGTTCTAGCCCATAGATTGAGCAATACAACTCTTGGTTATATGAGCAGTAGGTTAAGTGGAATCGTAATAGAGGATTCTTCAAAAAGAGGCAACTGGTGGTCAGTGAATAAAGCGTTGACCTTGGATCCAGGGAGATCTGAGTTCAAATTTGCCCTTAGATACTTCCTAGCTGTGTGACCTTGGGCAAGCAATTTAACCTTTGCCTACTCTGGTTTTCTCAACTGCAAAATGGGGAACATAACAGCACCTACCTCAAATGAGATCATATTTGTGAAGTGCTTAGGCACTTAACAAATCCTTATGCCTTCCTTATAGTAATAATCTTTGGCTGTTTTTAGTCATGTCTTTTTTTACCCCTTTTTGGAGTTTTCTCAGATTCTGAAGGGGTTTGTCATTTCCTTCTCCGACATAGGTCTTTACAACATTAAAAAAAAAAAGACATTCTCCAAAACAACCATGTGAAGTGGGTGGTGCAAGTACTGTAACCCTCATTCTACGGATGAGGATACTAAGGCTCAGAAAGGCTAAATGACTTGTCCAGTGTCACGTGGCTTGTAGCTAAGTCAGAATTAAAATCTAAGTCTCTTGATTGCAATTGCAGTGATCTTGGCAGCATCCCAAGCTGCCTCTGAGGAAACTGAGACAAGAGTAAAAGTTCAGAGAAAAAGCAGACAAGTCCCTCTGGCTCTGGAAGAGAAGCGGCATTTAAGAGCTAGAAAGCTTCTCAGAAATCATCTAGTCTTTTGTTTTATAGATGAAGAAACTGAGGCTTCAAGAGGTAACAAATTGGGGCCAGAAGTGGAACTGGAACCTTTATCTACATGATGTAAAACTGACAAGATTTGCTTTTGCCTTTCTGTCAAGCAGGATTTCAGGAGTCCTATGATCTTCCCATAGTCTCCAGATAATGATGTGCAGTTTCTCCATTATAACCTTCAAAATCTGAAAACAGTCAAATGCAAATGAGTGTATGGACCACCATGCCGTGTAGTCACCATGACCTCAGCCAACACTTTGCCATCAAGCAGGTCTTCTCAGTACATTTAGCAAGAGGGCATTCTTCTATCAAGGTCTCCAAACAGTATATGGGTGTTCAGGGAGGACTAGCACCTCTGGTGTGAGAACTTGCACAGAACTTTTCAGGGCTGCTCGTCCACCTTTGGTGTCCCTGGCTCTCAGCTCTCAACTGTGGCTCCTAGAAGCTGAAGCATGTGCAGTGGCCATATCACTGGTCCTTTTTGAAGAGGAAGTATGAATAGCAGTCTGAATCTCTCCCCAATGTCTTGTCTGAGAGGCTGTGTTTCTTCCCAAGATGTGTTTTCTAAGTTTCTCTTATGTATGACCTTTTTCGCTCCCCTTCAGAAACTAAAACATTCATGTGTGGAAGGGGTAATTCCCTGCATAAGAAAAAATGCCAATGATTAGAGCTTTGCCAAAGTAGAATGGGAGTGACCCAGTGGATAGAGAACTGGGTCTGAAGTGAGGAAGACTCATTTTCCTGAATTCAAATCTGATCTCAGATACTTATTAGTTGTGTGACCCTGGGCAAGTCATTTAACCTGTGTGCCTCGGTTTCCTAATCTGTAAAATGAGATGGAAAAGGAAATGACAAACCATTGCAGTACTTTTGCCAAGAAAACTCCAAATGGGTCCATGAAGAGTTGGACATGACTGAAAAAAAATGAACAACAAGAAATAGAATGGACACTCTTGGGTAGTAGTGTGTCCCCATCACCAGAAACAGAGGCTAAGTGGCCACCTGTTAGAGATGTCAGCCTGTGCAAAAAGAAGAGGTGGGATTATATAATATCTAAGTTCCCTTCCAGTTCTAAAAATTCTATGATTATGTGGGCTGTGACCCCATTCTCTGTATACTACTACTGCTTCTTCCTTCTGATCTGGATTTCTCTCTTTCTCCTCTTGGTACAATGAAATAGCATCATTCTCTTCTACCTAGGTGGAGACAATTAGGTGGTCAAGTGGATAGAGCTCTGGGCCTGAAATCAGGAAAACCTGAGTTCAAATTCAACTTCAGACACTTCCTAGCTGTGTGTGATCTTGGGTAAATCATTTGACTTCTGCCTCAGTTTCCTCAACTGTAAAATGAGGATACTTAATAATAGTCACTACCTCCCAGGTATGTTGTAAGGATCAAATGAGATAATATTTATAAAGCTCTTGGCACAGTGCCTGGAACATAACAGGTGCTTAATAATGCTTGATCCCTTCCCCTTACGGATATTATAGAAGTGACTCCTATCTGGGTCCAGACTAGATTAGAAAACTTTTAAGGTTCCATTGAGCTCTGAGATTCTGTGATTTTTGCATTTGTCCCAGTACCAGGTCTAGAGGAAAAGCAAATAAAGCACACAGACGGTCCTTAGAAAAGTCATCCCATTTGTCCCCATTAGGTGTGGTCCTGGGACATACTTTCACATACAGAGCTGATGCTGCTGGTCTCCGTTGGTTGGAGCTGTTTTTCTTCCATTAGTACTTATGTATTCACAGCTTCGCATTCAGCTCCCCTTGTGACTGACAGCAAGCTAGTAGACTGCCCATGGCTAGCAATACAAACTAGGGTCATAGGATCTGTGACCTGGGCTCCACCGGGGTCACGTTCTAACACCAATACTGCCCAGCGGCACGTAGTACAGCTCTCTTTGTTTATTCTAACCATGTCTCCCAGTCCTTGTGGAGGATGCTGACTTTTAGAAATAAACAAGCTTTTCTGGGTAGGAGAAGACCAGTATACACAGGGCCCAAGTGTAGAATGTATTGGGAAACCCACTGACTAAACTGAACTGCCTGAAAACTCAGGAAAGAGACTGAACTAATCTCCTGATTTAAAAGTTCCATAGGTATGGATTATGTCTTATTTGGGCTATATTGAGTTTCTGAATAATGTCATTAATTAGTGATACTGTACATTTGACCACCTTTATCTTATGCTTCTCACTGATGCGTCAGGCACTGGAAGAGGCTATTAATTGTGGTTTTCAGAGGGAGGATTTCCAATATCTGGCTTAACTTCCTTTCACTTTTGGTTTTCTAGCCTCTTAAATGCTCATTAGGGGTCTCTTTAAGTTCGTACCAGAAGAGACATGCTAAGGCATTTCTGATGGAGATCTAAAGTAGTCCAAACATTCTGTAAAGTAATTTTGAACTATGCCCCAAATGATATGAAACTGCTGAACTTCCAAGTGAAGAAGAGGTTTTGAGGGCCATTAGGCTCCTTTCATGTGGCAAAGCACCTGGTGCTGATTCTATTCCAGCTGAGATTTACAAGGTAGGGGGTCTGACATTGCCCATACAAAGGCTGACTGAAATTTTCCAGGTTATATGGCAAGAGGAGGTTAACCCCCAGGAATTCAAGAATGCTTCCATTGCCCATCTCTCTATAAAGGTAAAGGGAAGAAAATGTCCTGTGACAATCACAGGGGTGTCTCTTCTTTAGTCATTGCTGGCAAAATTCTTTCTAGAGTCCTCCTTAATAGGATGATCCTTCACCTGGAATATGTTCATCTACCTGAGAGCCAGTATGGCTTCAGAAAGGACTGAGGATAGTCATTATGGTATTTGCTGTCCAGCAACTCCAGGAGAAATGCCAGTAGCAGAACAGAGGTCTGTACACAACGTTTGTAGATTTGACCAAGGTCTTTGACACTGTTAGCCATGAGGGCTTATGGAAAATTATGTCAAAATTTGGTTGCCCAGAGAAGTTCATCAGCATTGTATGTCAATTTCATTATGGCATGTTTGCCCAGATTCTGGATAGTGGACAATGCTCTCGTGCCTTCCCAGTAACCGATGGAGTGAAACAGGGCTGTGTGCTTGCTCCCATGCTTTTTATCGTGATGTTTTCAGCCATGTTGTCAAATGCTTTTAATGAGGATGAACACGGCATCAAGGTCAGCTACCACACTGATGGTAAATTCTTCAACTTGAAAAGGCTACAAGCCAAGACCAAAAAGTGGAGGGAGTGTTGGTGCATGATTTTCTGTTTGGTGATGATTGTGCACTCAATGCAATCTCTGAAGCTGAGATGCAACAAAGTATGGATCAGTTCTCTGCTGCTTGTGCTAATTTTGGCCTAACAGTTAACACCAAGAAAACTCAGGTGCTCCATCAGCCACCACCACACCATCCATATGTGGAAAGAATGGCTACAGCAAATGGAGAAGTTTTGAATGCTGTGAATAAATTCACTTACCTTGGTAGTATACTTTCTAGGGATGTATACATTGATATTGAGGTTGCTGCAGGCATTGCCAGACCTAGCTCAGTGTTTGGGAAGCTCTGAAGGAAATTATGGGAGAGAAGAGGTATTAGACTGACTACCAAACTGAAGATCTACAGAACTATTGTGCTGAATTCATCACTGTATGCCTGTGAAACATGGACAGTATATCAGCGCCAGGCCAAGAAACTGAATCACTTCCATTTGAATTGTCTCAGAAAGATTCTGAAGATTTCCTGGCAGGATAAAGTCCTTGCTTGAACTGAACTGCCAAGCATTCAAACTATGCTTCAGAGAGCATAACTCCGATGGGCTGGCCACGTTGTTTGAATGCAAAGCGTATGCTTGCCAAAAAGACTATTTTTGGGGGAACTCACATGGGGCAGGCAATCCCATGGTGGTCAGAAAGGAGCAAAGCAAGAACACTGCCAAGGTCTCCCTCAAGAACTTTGGAACTGATTGTGTGACATGGGAGACGCTGGCACAGGACTGCTCAGCATGGTGTGGCCACCTCAGAAAGGGTGCTGTGCTCTATGAACAAAGCAGAATTGAAGTAGTTCAGAAGTACAAGATGTGCAGATTTAGAGAATCCACCCTAAATGTTCACATGGACTATTTGTGCCCGACCTTTGGTGGAACATTTCAAGCTCATGTTGGTTTGATCAATCACAGGTGGACACACTGAAACTTGACTACAGCATAGTGATGTCATTTTGGTCCTTTTTGAGAATGAAGGATAGCCACCACCACCATCACTCCTTGGCATTATCCCACAGAGGTCAAAGATATGGAAAAGAAAAGCGTTCTTACAGTGTCACTTTTCATGTAGCAAAGAATTGGAAATAGAATGGATGCTCATCAGTGGGGAAATAGTTGAAAAAATTGTGATTTGTGAATGTAATAGAATATTATTATGCCAGAGGAAATGAAAAATATGAAGAATTCATAGAAACTTTGGATGACTTACATAACCTGATACTTTCCCATATATTAGCAGATAGATGATAGTCTATCTGAAGATTCAGAATGAGACATAAATTGAACCTATGATTTGGTATGCCTGGTTATACTTGCTCTAAGGAAAGGAATGGGAATGGATATGAGTTAATGGGAAGTAACAGAAATACAAAAGAAAGAATGAAAGGAAGGAAGAGGGAAGGAAGGGAGGGAATGGAAAGGAGAAAGGAGGGAGGAAAAAGAAAAAAGAAAGAGGGAAAGAAGAAAGGAAAAAAGCAAGGAAGAAAGAAAAATGGAAGGAAGAAAGAAAAGAAAGAAAGGGCATTCATAAAACTTAAAAAATACATAGAAGTTCAGAAGGGGACATTAAAAAGCAAAAGAATTTTGCTACTGCCTTACCAAATTTAACATGTAAAAAAACACATGAAGGAAGTTCATGGTTTCGTATATAATCCTCTTATTTCTCTTAGTATTACAAAATGTTTGTGTTTGTTGATGACTGTTGAGTTCATAATAAAATGAAGGGCTTTCCCCTTCTTTTTATTTCACTTACTTTGATAGGCCAAGATCAACTAATCAATAAGCTTTTTTTAAAATTACATTTTCATTGATATTTTCTTTCTTGTTTCACCATAGTATCCCATGTATCCCCCACTTCTCCATTAGCCATCCCCCATATGACATTTTAAAAATCAGTAAGAATTGATTAAACACCTACTCTTCTTAAAGAGATGTGCTAGGTACTGGGGATGTGTGTTCATCTTTTGTTGCTGAAGAAGACCATGCCATCAGAGAAACAATAACATGACTTGCACTTGACTTTGTTTTGAGTGAGGGAGGGCTGTGCAGGTCACCAGCCTCACTTCTCATCCAGAGCCATCTGAATCTAGTGACCAGATATTCATCAGGATGACTGGAGATGAGCCAGGTTGAGGCAATTGGGGTTAAGTGACTTACTTAAGGTCATACAGCTAGTGCACATCAAATGTCTGAAGTGAGATTTGAACTCAGGTCCTCCTGACTCCTTTACTGGTACTCTATCCACTATACCACCTAGCTTCCCCAGGTGCGGGGGCACAAAGCAAAAAAAAGGAATCAATCCCTGCCCATGAGGGCTTCCTCCTCTGCCTCCATTTCCTACCTTATTACCCTGTAATCTGGCTTGGTGATGATTTAATATAAATTGTTCTCCTGGTTTTGCTTACTATAAGTCATTTCATGTGTCTTCCCCATTTTTTTATTTTGACACTCCTAGAAATGTCAATTTATGAATAATGAAATGTCACATGGGAGTAGTGCCATGTGGTACATTCTAATTAAGAATGCCTGGCCCTCTCTCTTATCCTTACCATAGTCAGTGTCCCCTCTTATGGCCAGGTTATTCTGTCTCTGAGTCTATGTCCCTCCTTATCAATCTGGGAACTGACTGCCTTTGGGGATTTGTATCCCATCTTCTCAGGTGAGTGCAGTAGACTTGGTAGAACTACAACCCTGTCTACTTGTGCAATAGCTTGTTGTGCTATTATATCTCCCATAAAAAGATTAAATATTTTCTTATAAGAGATGAGGGTAGGTCCATTGTGTCTTCTTAGTCCTTACTCTTTTAAAAAATTCTGCAGTGAGAATACGGTGGATAGAGCATTGAACCTGTATTCAGGAAGACTTGAGTCCAAATTCAGTCTTAGACCTTACTAGCTATGTGACCCTGGATAAGTCACTTAAAGCCTCAGTTTCTTCAACTGTAAAATGGGGGTAATAATAGCACCTACCTCTCAGGGTTGTTGTGAGGATTGAATATTTGTGAAATGTTCAACACAGTGCCCAGCACATAGTAGGCGCTTAATAAATGCTTATTTCCTTTCCTCCTGATTTCTAACATAGCTTCATTTCCAATATTTCATTTAACAATGTTATCTTGTGAGAATAACTTATTTTTTGAACTATTCTGGATTTCCTTTTTTAAAAAGTAAGCTTTATTACTTTCTTCTATTTCTTATATCCTCCTAATATCCCATGCATTCCTCTCCCTCTCCTTCCCAAGGAGCCAACTACATATAGCAAATAGTATTTTTTGGAGAGGAAAAAAATGTCAGTACAACTGACAGATACATCCAAAAAAACATGCAATATATAACACCTGTGGACCTCCCACCTCTGGTAGATTGGGGATGTCTTCTCATATCTCTTCATTCAAGTCCTGATTAATCTTTATAATTTTGTTGCATTCTTTTCTCCCCCATAGTTGTTCTTTCCATTTACACTGTTGTAGTCTCTGTATACACTGTTTTCTTGGCTCCGCTTACTTGACTCTGACTCAGTTCATATAGATCTTTTCATATTTCTCTGTCTTCATCACACATATCATTTCTTACAATACTGTAACATTCCATTACATTCATGTACCACAGTTTCTTTAGCCATTCCCCAATTGATGGTCATTTACTTTGTTTCTAATTCGTTGCTATCCCTAAAAGTGCTGCTATAAATATTTGCATATGAGGACTCCCTTATCAATGGTTTCCTTAGGGAATAATCTCAGTATTGGAGTCACCGGTTCAAAGGATCTGGATATTTTAGTTACTTTATCTGCATAATTCCAAATTGTTTTTACCTTTCACATCTCCACCAATAATGGATCAATGTGCCTTAGTCTTCCAAGCCCCTCCTACATGGAATGGTGTCATTTTTGCCAATTTGCAGGGGGTCAGGTAAAACCCCAGGGTTGTCATGATCTGCATTTCACTTATTATTAGGGATCTGGAATATTCTTTCATGTGGTTGTGAGTACTTTGCAATTCTTCTTTTAAGAACTGTTTGCTCATATCCTTTGATCATTTATCTACTGGAGAATGACTATTCATTCAGGATTTTCTTGCTGCTGTTCCATAACCTTTGAGAAGTCCATTAAGTACCAATTCTGTTTTATTTCCTTCCATTTTCCTGATTCTTTAAATTCTCCTTAAATATTATACTCCTTAGGGCTTCTGTCCATTGATAATCCCTCTGTTATTTCTTCCATTAGTTCAATCTCTCTCTCTCTCTCTCTCTCTCTCTCTCTCTCTCTCTCTCTCTCTCTCTCTCTCTCTCTCTCTCTCTCTCCCTCTCTCTCTCTCTCTCTCTCTCTCTCTCTCTCACTTTCTCTCATTGAATTGTGCACAAACATGAGAGAATTTATTGTATTACTTAGTCTTTTCATCATAATTATACTTATTTACCCTATTGTATAATTAAACACAGGATCAAAGACATACAACATGGAAGGGACTTCAGAGGTCATCTCTTACCTGACTTGCTTATTTTACAAATAAAAAAGCAGCCTCAAAACAAGTGAAATGACTTGACACAGAGGTAACATGACAGAGCTGGTATCTGAACCTGAGTTTTTCTTTCCACTGCACTATACTTTTTCCTGGGGCAGCTAGGTTGGATAAAACGGTAAAAGTGCTGGCCCTGGAGCGAGTAAGACTCATCTTCCTGAGTTCAAATCTGGCCTTAGACACCTATTAGCTGTGTGACCCTGGACAAGTCACTTAACCCTGTTGGCCTCAGTTTCCTCATCTGTAAAATGAACTGGAGAAGCAAAGGGCAAACCACTCCAGTATCTTTGCAAAGAAAACCCCAAATGAGCTCGCAAAGAATCGGACAACACTGAACAACAACATATTGTTCCTTGTCTTTCAGAGTCTCTATTGTTTAGGTGCTTGGAAGTTGAATTGTTCACCAGTGTTTTGTTTCTTTGCAGGAACGCCCCCAGTGCTTCCTTGTTGGTGAAGGTTCATGTTTTTGCTTAAATAATTGGATTGTAACATATGGTATGTGGAATTGCAGCTTGAGCTCTTTTGCAATGCCATTCCTTTCTCTAATTTCTTATGACTGCAGAGTAATCCTGGGTCATTTGAAGTGGAATTCTATCCTGGCTGCTTGCAAAATTGGTTGTATGTTTTGTTGTTTTCATTACTGAATTTTGAGTTACAGTCATGAATTTTCCCCCATAGGTTCATAGATTTATAACTAGAAGGGTTCTTGGAGGACATTGAATATAACCCTCTCATTTTACATGTGAGGAAACTGAGGCACAGAGAGATTAAGTGATTCGCATGGGGACACGGATTGTAAGTTTCTGAGGCAGGACTTGAACCAAGGCCTTCTTGAATGCAATTCCAGTGCTCTACATCATGCTGTCTTTCAAAATATAAACAGCTTTTTTTTTTAATAGTAATCTGTGGATTTGCTTGATAAGTGCTTCGTTGTCCATATTCAAAAGTTCAGGGCAGCTTTCATGTATTATTTCCTGTGGTATGATATTTGGGCTTTAAGTTATCACTGTATTGAGACCAATTGTTTAGGATTTTTTAGAATTCCAATTTTCTTTTAATTTTTGCTGCTCTTTCTTCCTCTTCTGGCCAATTTTCTTCTATTTCTCTATGTGTGTGTGTGTGTGTGTGTGTGTGTGTGTGTGTGTGTGTGTGTGTGTGTGTGTGTGTTGCAAATCTGTCATTTTTTTTTTTTTGTTTTAGGACTTCTACTTCTTTGAAAACAATGTCCATTGCATCTTCCTTTAAAATCCCTCACTCTTAAAACATTCTGCATCCAGAGCTCTGATTTCTAACATAATTTCATTCCTAATATCATTTTCTAACAATTTTAAGAACAGTTTCTCTTTTGAACCATTCTGGACTTTCTTGATGTTGTTTCAGAATCTCTGGGTAGTCTTCAGAATTTTCTTTTATTAGAGAAGTTCAGTTAATTTTCTCTCATATTTTAATACTCGTGCATTGTGCTCTGGTGTCTCTTTGAATTTCTACTTATTCTCTTTTAATGTGCTTATGAGCTTTTCTGTTTTTTTATCTACTTGTGAGCTAGAGTTTTATTCACATTTTCTCCCTTGAACTTTTGGTTCAGCATTTCTTTTATATTTATAAAAGGACTTTATATTCCCAAAGTTTTCTTCTTCATCATCATCATTTCCCCTCCTCACTCTTTGGCCACAAAGAGTTGTGCAATACCTGAAGTCTCATCAAATTAGGTGTCACGGGAACCTGGACTGAACCTTTACCTGGACTAACTTCTTGGGAGAAGATGAATGGCACCACTGAGTTTCCAATCCTCTTTCTCTCTGTCTTTCCCCTCTAGCCAGTTCGATCCTATCCATGACTTCTCTTTACAGTTTCTCTGTCCACATGGCTGGACACAATTAAAGTCTGCTCTATCTTATGGGGTTAGAAGAACTTCAGTCTAAAACCTTGCTGAGGGCAGACTGGGCAGAGACAGTTATAGACAGACCTAGATGCACGGCTGAAGAGGTAGTTTGTATTGCTGGTAACCAGGATGCAGAGTGGACTGAGGAGTGTGGATGCTGAGTAGAGGCTCTAAGTATTTATATTTTTCATTATTATTTCATGAGTTTTTTACCTTGTGTGATATTTCTATCTTCTTATCTTATTCAGTTTTTTTTATGGGGACATAAGTCCTTCTTCTTGAGGTCTCTGGATGGTAGAGATTAGTAAAAAAAAAAAATCACTGGCTCCTCTTGCAGATTTTTTTTGGGTTATTGTTGAAATTATTTGATTTTTTAATAATCCGTCTTTTTCCAACATTGCCCTCCAAAATAGCCATCTCTTATAACTAAGAAGTACAGTTAGGTAAAACAAAGCACTACATTTACTATTTGAAAACATTTGTCCCCTTTAGACTGTCCTGCTGAGTAGAGGGAGAAAGATTTCTTCATTAATGATTTGGACTCAGAATTGGTCATGGCACTGATCAGAGCACTAACATTTTTAGGTGCTGTTTTTCCTTAAATTACTGTGGTCATTATGTAAATTCTTACTTTGCTCTTCATCATTTCTTCCAGTATTCCCAAGTTTCTGTGAATTCTCCACATTTGTCATCTGTTAAGGGGCAATAACATTCCTGAACATTCATATGCTACAGTTCACTTGGGCATCACCTCATCAATAGGAACCTGTTTTGTTTCCGCATCTTCTATGTTTCTTTATCCATAGTCTTTCTTGGAGAACTCTCATTCTCATGGCTTCAACCCTGACTTCTATGACTCACAAACCTTTACTTCTCCTCTGTTCCTCTTACTCACATTGCCAATTACTTTCTAGACCTTTCTCAATAGGGTTCCAAACCCTTTCATCAAACTCATCAAGTTTGATTATGTTAATAATCCTAGTAACAGCCAACTTTTATACTACTATCATGTATCAGTCACTGTGCTAAACACTTTACAAATAATAATGCATTTTATCTCTCCAACACCCCTGGGAGCTATGTATTCTTATTATCCCCATTTTACAGATGGGGAAACTGAAGCAATCCGAGGTGAAGTGACTTACCCAAGATTACACAGCTAGTAAGTGTCTGAGACCGGACTTGACCTCAGATCTTCCTGACTCTAGACCCAGAGGTCTATCCACTGACCCATCCAGTGGAATGAAACAAATGCTTCATTTTTTCCTAAAGCTAGCTCCCCATTCCAATTTTTCTCTTTCTGTCAAGCACTATTCTACCAATCACTCAGTCTCCACTCTTTGGACACAGCTTTAAGTCTTCCCATTTTCTTTATTTTATGTAACAAACAAGCCCCTAGTTCTGTCATTTTTCCCCTTTGAAATAGCTCTCAAAATTATTTATTGTTTTCTATTCTCATTATCTCTACTCTTACCCCAACCATCGCCAATTCATTGCTGGTTCATTGTGGTAGTCTCTCAGTTGCCTCCCTCCACTCCATTCTTCCCTCCATCCATGTTCTGTGCACCAGACACTGCCAAACCAATCTGCCCCAAGCCCCACTTTAATGTTGTCACTCCCCCTCTCAAGAATCTTCATTGGTCACCATTGTATCTTATATTACATCTCATCAAAACCTTTTTGCTTAGCTCTCAAGGTGTTCTATAATCTGTCCCTGTGCTACCTCTCCTAACTTATTTTCTACTACTCCCCAACACAAACCTTGGTCCCCATTTTTTCTGCATGTGCTATAGTTATTTTAGTCTGCATGCTTTTTCTCATGTTCACACCTTTTCTTGGAATGATCTCTCCCTTCCCTTCAGTCCATCCAAATCCTAGCCATTTTCAAAGGTCAGTTCAAGCCTTCCCTGACTAGAGTCAGATATTTTGAGCTGCAAGGGACCTTGAGCAAGCCACTATTTTCCTAGATCTCAGTTTCCTTATCTCTAATGAAGAAATATTAGTATTTGCACAAGCTTCTACCTTAACATTTCTACATAAAAGTGACCTATTGTTGTTGGAGCAGGAACAGGAACCCAGGACTCTTTCTACTACATCATACTCTTTCAATAGACTTTTCTCTGTCTGACACAGGGAAGGGCTTAGAGCTTGGTCAAGCATCAGAGATGCCAAGGTCATCCACTGTATCCTGAGTCATCAAATCATGTTGACTTTCGTCTTGCTAGTGATGACTCAGGAAAAGAAAGTGAGGAGGATGACTTTGTGCAACTTTTCCTCACTTAAATAAAATTCATGCACAAGTCAAGACATCACCTAGTGATGTCACTGGTTCTCTTCAAGAACAAAGGATGAGCAACATTTTTCAACATTTTAAGCCTGGAAAGAGAATAACTTCCATCTCTGACCTAGGGGAATGAAAAGGGAAATCAAGATTATTAACCATTAGAAGAGCAATGCCCTTTTATGGACCAGTGTAAAACCAGTGTCTTTAGCCCTTATTGGTCACTTCACTGAACAGTTATATTACTTAAAACCGTTGTCACATAATGAAATCTTTAATGATAGAGATTGTCTTGTGTTGTTTGCTAGTTTTCTCATGGATCTTGGGCTTTTTCCATACTGGTTATATGGGTTGAGGTTAAAGAACACAAATCATACTTATTTTGCATTTGTTTGTTTTTCATTTTCTTCACTTTACTCCACTTCTCAATACCTAAAGAAGCGGGCACTTAGCCAGTCCTCCCTCATTAAGATTTCAGGGAGTTATAAGTTTGTTAAGTAATTTGATGAAGTCCATCCTCAGACCTTAGAAGAATCCCTCTTAATCTCGTTCTTCCATAGAGGGGAAAAATGGTTTCTTTCAGGGAATTTATTGTATTCATATATAGCAACTAGATGGCACAGTGGATAGAGTGCCACAGTCCTGCAGTCTGAGTTCAAATCTAGCTTCAGTCACTTACTAATGGTGTCACCCTGGGTAAGTCTCTTAAGCCTGTTTGCCTCAGTTTCCTCATCTGTAAAATGAGCTGGAGAAGGAGCTGGCAAACCACTCTACTATCTTTGCCAAGGGTTGTGAAGAGTCAAACACGACTGCAAAAAAGGACTTAAATAAACTGTATTCATATTTATTAAACCTCCTGTTTAATGAATCAGAATCATAGAATGTTAGAGCAGAAAGGAACCTTCTAAACCTCATATACATTGATATAGTTAGCATTGAGCTGATCTCATTTTATAGAGAAATGCTTCTTTCCAGTTTTGTTTCAGGGTCTATTTAAGATCTGACAAAGGAAAGAGCACTCACTGGACTTGGAATCAGAAGTGTTAGGTTCAAATTCTCCCTCAGATGCTCACTGGTGGTGGGACTTTAGACAAGTCACTAAATCTCTGAACTTCAGTTTCTATGTCTGCAAAATGGTTTAACAGCACCTCTTAACTGCCAGGGTTATTGCAAGTATTTATTGAGTTATTGTATATAAAGTGCTTTGTAAACCTAAAAGCACCATATAAATGCCACTTACTCGCTCAGGGTCCACTCCAGCCTTTATCTGAAAGTATCTAAATTTGGTTTTAATAGAGTAGTTTCCCCCTCCTCCCTTTCCAGACCCTCAGATCCTGCTAAGGGAGGCCCTTGTTCACAGGTGACATTTCAGGAGGTCTGCTCTGTCTTCTCTCAGATCTGACTGCAGAAGGGTGGCGCCAACCACCCGTAGGCTGTGTGAGTTTGTTCTGTGGCCCACAAGGTTTTCCCCTCCTCAGGACTTCCCTCTCTGGGGCAGTGTTCCCATTTCCCTGCTGGCTCCTCTGTTTTCTTGGGATAGCTGCCTTGGCATTTCTGAGTAAGGACTCTGACATGCCCCAAGGTGAGGGGAAGGACTTTGAATCTGTTCTGTCACTGGACAAGCAGGGATGGTGATGGATTAGTCTTCTCCCCAGGCAGTTCTGGGTCAGTGTAAGTCCAACTGATAAGTTTTTTCCAGAATCGAGTAACCTAAAAACGCGGCCAGCAGGGGTTTTACCTCTTTTGTGACTTTTTTTTTTTTTTGCATTGATTTCAAAGTTCAAGGCAACGTCTAAGAGCTACAGAAATAGGTAGACACATGCTAAATGAATTACTTTGGACATAGGGTTTTTGGAAAGGGGGAAACCCCAGCTAGCAGAAAAAAAAATCCCTAACCAAATACTTCTTCTGAACATTGAAAAGGTACAATATAACCATGTCGTCTTCCAAGTGACCTCATGGATGTTGAATGAGTTCGCATCGGGATCTGAGGTCCTCGAGATCAAGGCATATCTTTGCCTTTCCGCGTAACTCCAGCGTTTAGCACGGTGCCTGGCACATAGGGGATCGCTTAACTAATGCTTTACCCATTAAGCCAGCACCAAAATGCTCCGTGTTATTTTTTAAGCGGCGTTTCTTTGGTCTCAGTGATTCCTGCGGATACCATTGTCCTCCTGACTTCAGGGGCTCCCCTCTGCAAGACAAAGCTTCGCTCTGTGAGGTGCCCTGTGTCAAAGCGGTTCCTGTCCTCCATGGTGGTATGCAATCTCCGTTTTTCCCCTTCCCCTCCCCCCTTTGCAGACGTCCTTGAGCATTTGAGACGGATGTGAGAGGGTTTTTAGTCTTCATGCAAAACAACCAACTAAACATAACAGATGACATCAGCTCGGGCTTTTCAATTCCTGGATGGCAGCGGCGTGTTAATCCAACCTTCATCCTGGATTTTATAAACTAAAACAAGAGAGGTTGGCAGGAGGACAACTCCGCCGGATTGAGGAAATGGATGACGGCGAAGCATGCGGGCAACCCAGCGTATAAAACTCATCCACTTGTAGCCCGATGCTCAGCCACGTCTCCGCTTCTTGACGGCTGCATCCCGCAGCCCGGACCGCCGTCCTTTAAGTCGAGAGTTGGGCTGCGAGGCCAGGCTCGCTGTGCGCCAGCCCGGGCATCCACCATGAAGGGCCTCTGGCTGCTGCTGACCACGCTGCTGATACCTGCGCACCTGATGGAGGTCTCGAGCAGGACTGGGTACGCCGTGGATTGCCCCGAGCAGTGCGACCCCAATCACTGCAAAAGCAGCCAGAACTGCAAGCAAACGGTGCTGGACGACTGCGGCTGCTGCCGCGTGTGTGCCGCGTCCTTGGGGGGCACTTGCTACCGCACTGTCTCGGGCATGGACGGCGCCAAGTGCGGCCCCGGGCTGTACTGCCACTTTTCCAACCAGGAGGATGCTTTTGGCGAAGAGTTTGGTATCTGCAAAGGTAAACACAGGCTCGCTTTGCCTGGCCCACGGAGCAACAGGTGGAGGGCTCTGCTCACTTCTAACGTGTCTCAAACTGGAAAGGGACCTCGGTCGCCAGCGGGACCATTTTATAGATAGGAAAACTGAACCCCCAGGGGAAGCAGTTGGGTGGCATAATGGCCAGAAGAATCTGGCTTCGAATGCTACCCCCAGAAACCTGGGCAAATCTCAGCCTCAGTTTCTTCAACTGTAAAATGAGTTACTATTATAAATCTAATAGCACGTACCTGATGGGGTTATTGTGAGGCTCAAAGGAGACAATCTAGGTAAAGTGCTTTACGAATGTTAGATGTTATTAAGGTAACTGCTGAAGGCCACACAGTGGGTAAATATCAGAGTTATATATAGGAACCCAGGTTCTGTGGCTCCAGTCTCTCCACCCTTTTTACTGTACTTTTAATAAAGACTCTCCAAGCAAAGAATCAGGTGGGAGGCTGGCTCACCTAAGCTAAGGAATAGTCTTAGGTAGAAAGAATACAAAATGACATTCCATTCGTCAAAGACAAAGGTGAACGCACCGGGGCCGGAGAGAGAGAGACGGAAAGAAACAGAGAGAGACCTAGAGACAGTTTAGGAAGTCCATCAGAGAAATGCCATCAAAGGAAGGTTGTAACATCTTTCTGGGAGAGCTACTAAAAACTAGCTCATCTTTTGTCTTGTATATTGTGTGCACCTGCCCTAGAAGCAGTGAGCTTTAGTGATTGGTGGCTCTTTGAGCAGGAAAGGTTGTAGGGTGGAGACAACTCTAGGTAAAATGTTCTTTGGGGAGCTGCAGTGGAGATCTAGGAATAGGTTGGGGGTACACCATGAGTATTCCAAACACTTGAAAAGGGATTCTCTGATAAACAGAACAAAACGCAGTCTCCTTTTAGACCAGAGCTGATCATTCAGAACAATATACAGGTACTGAAGGATCAATGAAATCTGAAGGAAAGAAAGAGATGCAACCTGGAACAAGAGAGCAGCCCTAGGAGTTGGTAGGACAGTCTCCGTTCCCTTGAATCTGCTTATTAAAAGCAGAAAGAAGTGTTAGTAGAATTTATTACAACTTGAGTGCTTTTAATTTGAAATATTTTTGAATGTAGTTAATCAAAACAGCAGTGCTTATTTAAAAAGCACTTTTTAAACACCAGGAAACTTCCTTCTCTTCTTTAGGAACTATGACAGCAGCAGAAAACACCTAGCATATGAAAAGAGCTAAAAAATGATCAAGTTTACGAATTAAAGAAAGCTTTTTTTAAATGAAAGCACTAAAACAATATATCTCTCAGCAATCTCCCCATTGGAATGCATTTGTAATGAAATTGTACCTTTTAAGAAAGAATGTAACCCTCTAGTGTTGAGATGTTTAAGCTTATCTAATAATTGCCCAATATTAGTAATGAACAACTTTCTCACTCACAGAAAATGCCAAGAACTAGGAAATGTATGTTTAAAATTCTAAATGACTGTTGTTGTTATTGTAGTTACCATTATTATCTACCAATGTAGCCAATTTGAAACAGTGGGACTGATGGAACTTAATGCAATAACTTATTTATTTGGCAAATTCTCTCTCTGTCTCTGTCTCTCTGTCTCTGTCTCTCTCTCCGTCTCTCTCTTTGTCTCTGTCTCTGTCTCTGTCTCTCTCTGTCTCTCTCTCTCTCTCACACACACACACACACACACACACACACACACACACACACACAGAACTTTTGTTTGAATAGGATCAAATTTTTTGTAAATAGCAGGTCTTATCAGCCAAAAAAGACCAAGGCTTCTTGCAAGGAAATTAGAGAGGAAGTGGTTAACACAATCATACTTATAATATAGTGAGTTATAGGCTGTAGATTGCATTTCTTCTGGCATGAAAAGTTCTTTTAAACTGTATGCTCGCATGTGGGCAAAGAGGCAAGTTGCAGAGCTTCCAAATTCTTGCAGCAAGAGGCTATTCCCCTGGATTGATGTAATAGCTGTTGAGCGATGCTGGTTCTAAAGAGATTTTTCGGATTCCTCTTTCAGACATCCTTCAGATTCTGGAGAAATTTTGCTTTGGATACTTTCTTTTCTCCTGGCATGAAACATTGATTGGGGGATGCTTTTGTGAGCATCTTAGAATGACATTTTGAGATCTGTTCCATTATGTTGCAGTCAGAACTAAGTCTTTCAGCTGTCCAGAGCAGCTCAAGTTGGGTTGTGTCTGAATGATCCCAAATATCCAGATAAAAACTGGTAGTTTACCCAAGTTTCTGGTCATCCAGATGTTTGATTCTGTATGGCCAAAATTTCGATCAGCCAATGGATAGTCACTGAATCTGTGTTCTATGTGCCTAGCATTGTATTTTCTGGAAGATTAAAAAGAAAACCTTATTTGGGAATTCAAATAAATTTTTAAGCTGCCTCTGTTTGTGTGTATAAATACAGCCTGACTCCCTTGAAATTGTCTGCATAGAGGTCTTTCAGACCTCTCCAAATCACCTCTCCAGGTATATTTTGTTTGACTAATATCCAAGAGAGATGGATCTTTTATAGAGTGTTGATCACCCTTTGTAAAGGATGCACTTTGAAACACTTCATTGATGATCACAAAATTTGGATTGGAAAGGAATTATAGATGCTATCTAGTCAATTTCATTACCTTCATTTTACAGAGGATAAAATGGAGGCCCAGACAGATTGGACTTGGTACTAAGTAACCAAGGTAGGATTTGAAGGCAGGCTATGTCACTTCCAATTCAGGACTATTACATTTATATATCAGTTAATGACATTCTTTCCACCTCACCAGGAGGGGTTTCCTTGTTTCAATGTGATGAGTTTGAACAAAATTAGGCTTTCTTAGGTAGATGTGCATAGCAATTCACAGGCAACTTTAAAGTTTTATTTAGTATTTATATTGGGTTTTAGGTTTCCAGTGGACTTTATCATCACTTTCCTGAGAGAATACAGTTGTGCCCTTCTCTTTGTGACCCCATTTGGGGTTTTCTCAGCAAAGATACTGGAGTGGTTTGCCATTTCTTTCTCCAGCTCATTTGACAGATAAGGAAACTGAAACAAACAGGATTTAGTCAGTTGCCTAGGGTCACAAAGCTAGTATGTGTCTTTTCTGAGATTGGATTTGAACTCAGGTCTTCCTGACTCAAAGCTTGCTGCTCTGTCTACTGTGCCACCAAGCTGCCTGTAAGCAAGGCAAGTAAAGACAGTGTAGTTGTACCCATTTCAGACTCAGAAAATGTCAAGTGCCTGGGAGGAGGATCAGGAGAAGAATTTTTTAAAAATCTGGGTCTTTGAGGGGCAAAGCTTTCTTTCTCCCCTTTGAAGCTGAATCTCCTGATCCCTGTGCAGAGACTGAGTTCCCTACGTCCTGCCAGTTGTGTAGCAAATAGACTGTGGTGCAGTGGAAAGAAGGTTGAACTTAGATTCGTAGACCCAAGTTAAAATCCCAGCTCTGCCCCTTGTGACCTGTAAGACACCCTCATTTGTAAAAATAAAAGTTTATACTAAATGATGTCTAGAGACTATCCAGTTTTAGATTAAAAAATCAACCCTGTACTCAAAGCTAAGTACAAATCCATAATCTATAACCCCTGAGGACTGGAGGGGTGTGGTATGTGATTCTGTGCCTTCTGCTTGTCTTCCACCTCCACCTCTCTTGGCTTTCCATATAGCTGACCTATTAAAAAAATGATGATGATGGTGATGATGATGATGATGATGTGTGTGTGTGTGTGCGTGTGAGATACCGACAGAGATGGAGACACAGACAGACAGACAAAGAGAACAAAGAGAGACAGACACACAGAGGAAAAACCTGACTCCTTTTCAGAAGAAAAAAGAGAGGAGCAGGTATAACATGGAGTAGCAAATCCCATTGGACTGGAACTGAAGAGACATAGATTCTAGCTCCATCTCTGTCACCAGACCTTTTTCTCTGAGGTTCCTCCCACCTCTGAAATGCAATTTTTTTCCGGGAGGAAATGGCTAATGTATTGGCAATTTTTTTCTGTTAAATTTTACAACAGGAGTAATTAAGGGAAACAATCTAACATAATGATAGAACACTGCTCTTAGAGTCTGAGAGGCCTGGGTCTGAATTCTGCCTTGGATATTAACTAGTTATATGAACACAGGCAAGTCAGATCTCTTAGCCTCAGTTTCCTCATCTGTAAAATGGGACTGAATCATATTTGCCACACTTACCTCACTTGAGCTACTTCGAATATTAGATGAACTGATTACATTACATGGTGGCTATTAGAATGAAAGATCCAGAGTTGGAAGGAATTGTAGAAGTTATTGAGCTCAAGCACATCATTTTAAGAAAGAGACCTTGAAAGACTAAGTACAGAATCCAGATTCAAATTCAGTTCCTTTGACTCCAAGCTCTCCGTTGTTCCATTATTATCAATACCTGAATTGCGTAGGCTTGGCATTTCTGATCTGTTAGGATAGTATTCAAGTTTGAATTTTACTTTTCAGTTTTTAGAAAATCAATTCTTAAGAGCTCGATGTGTTTAAAACAAGTGGAGGTTCATCTTCAAATCAGAACTATTGAGCGTTTGTGTATAAAGCAGCTAAAAAGTGAAAATAATCAGCCCCTCCACTAAACTTTTGTTTGTTTTTTTTTTTAATCCTGAAGAGTGTCCTTATGGTACCTATGGAATGGGATGCAAACAGACCTGCAAATGTTCATCTGGCATATGTGACAAAGTGATTGGAAAATGTTTGAAATTTCACTTTTTCCAGGCTCCAAGGCCTTCCAAAAGGAGATTGGTGCCTTCTTCAGGTAAGAGCTGACCCTGAATTTCACAGTCAAAATAACCATGTGCTTGATTCAAGTCACTTTTTTACTAATTAATAATTTTTATCATATTTTAAGGGAATGAGTAGAAAAAGAAGTTGTTTTTACGTATTCCCCTCCACATATGTAACCTAACGAGAAGTTTTTGATGTTTTTTTTGAAAGGAGAATTTTTTTTTTTTTGCAAGGCTTAAAGCACACTGTTTAAACATTAAGAGATTTCTTGGAAAACTTCTTACTTTTCATGTGGAAAATGAATCTAATCCTCGGCTGGTTATTACGTTTCTCCTGTTTGAGGAGTTACTAATTATGATATGGAAGTTCTGTAAATCCCTCAGTGATCTGCTTTAAGAGAGAAATCCACTAGTCAAAGTCACTCCCTTCCTGATCTCTCTCTTACAAAGACTGATTTCAATGATGAAATATTCAAGCCAGTACATTAGAAGCTAACTTTTTTAAAAAAGCACTTTGATGCTCAATTATTGTCTTGAAATGACTGGTCTTAGTCAATATTCCTGAAAATCTATAGCAAGAAGTGTTTGAGATTGTTGCAGAAACACTTCATATATTGGACATATCCTGGCACTGGCCCAATCTCCCATAGTTTCCAGTAGAGTCCTGCCCATAGGCTTATTTTTATTGTAGGACTTTTAAAAATCTGTGATTACTTCTGCAGAGGCACTACCACTGCTAGTAGTGATCCCTTTCCCTATACTTGTTTAGGAGCCATAGCTCTCATAAGTTGTTGTGGCCTGGCATCCAGCCTTTCTGAAGAATGCCCAGTCTGTCTTCTTGGCAATGAGTTTTGACCAACCTGGTCCTCAGAGGGTGCTCATCCCCTCCAAATTATTTCTTGGTTGATTGGGGGACCAGCCAGAACTCATAACCCACTAGCATAGCCAGGATCATGTTCGCCTTAGGGTACTATGTTAGTGGAAACTGGGCCCATATTAAACAATTGCTGATTATTAGGTGATTAATTAATTTCTCAGTGCATCTGAATTGGGAACTCTCATTAAGGAAGCACCAATTGCCAATGTAGATCAGCAATTCATTGGTGACTTGGAGCAGAGGTTCTTAACATAGGGTCTGTAGGCACCCCAGGGTCCACAGACTTGAGAACTTGAAGAAAAATATAATTTTTATTTTTACTGCTTCTAACTTAAATTCTTTTAATTATGATTTTTTTTAATGAAACATTATTCTGAGAGAGGCTTCACCACTAGACCAAGCGGCTAGACAATCATAAAGGTTAGGAACCCCTATCTTAGAGAGCTGCCTGGTACACTGAGATGTTCAAAACACTTGTACACATGGTCACAGAACCATTATCAGAGAGAGTCTTGACCCTTGACAAGTTGTCCTGATTCTCAAATCAGCTCTATCCATCATTTCATGTGGCCTCTTTTAAATGATTTATTTTATATAATATTATCTAAAGCTTACTGCTCTTCATTAACAAGCTATCTGTCCAAATGTCCTTAAATTGAAGTATTAGATAATCTCATGAGTCTAGCTTTTTGATCACTTACATTTCATATTAATTACAACTGAGTTATGTATTATATGCATATATAATGTGCTTTGTAAACTTTAAAGTGCTATATAAATGCTAGCTATTGTTATCTTACTGTATTTGGTAAATGTGCCTATTTCTCCAACCATAGGTGCAGATTTCTGCTCTGGTACACAAAAATGCAATAATGCAGTGTCCTCTGAGTTATTCCCATTCTCCCAATATCACTAGGCATGCTAGAAAGGAGGCAAAACCTTGACCCTTGAAATAAATTGTAAATCACGATGCTCTTAGCCATGGGATTTTCTTTTCAAAATATGTGTATAGTCAGTAACTGAAGTAAATTTAAGTAGATCCTTCAAATATTTTATTTAAGAAACAAATGTTTTTTGCAACTTAATAGAGCATGAACTGCTCGGGTCATTTTTAGACATAGAAATGAACATATGTTTTTCAGTTGTGTTCTCCCTTTGGTGCCTCACTGCAGACAGAGTTGGGGTGTCAATGGCGCACAGACTCTGGTGCATCCTACAAAGCTGGGAAAGATTCGAGTATTGGCCTGATAATCAACAATCCTTATCTCTTCCTTGAGAATTGGCCCAGCCAAGAGCAAAGGGATTTGTTTGACTACAGGATGTTAATATGTTTTGGTGACAGCAGATCCTGAAGATGATATTCAAAATATTAGAGGGATTGAAATCTTCTTTGGTGGAGGGAACCCAAACTGAGGACATCACATATCCTTGAACTATTGGATGGAAATAAGTGTTTGCAGTAAGCAACTGATAAAGAAGAAGAATTCACCCACTTTTTTCTTTCATGTTTATATTTAACTTTGAGGGTTTTTTCTTTTTTACACATTGGCTCTAAAAATGAAGTATTAGCTGAAATTATGAGTGAGATATTGTTCACTCCTTTAAAAGGTTTATGGCTTATCTATAGAGCTATCAAAACTTGCATGGTCAATGTTTCATGTGATTTAAAATATATTGGTCAGTCAGATTGCTTCCAATATAGATTCAAAAGTTGGGCACATAAGATGAATTCTCTTCAGTGAAAAATCACATTTCTTCTTTCATTTTTGGAAGTGGGGCAGCTGTGGATACATACGCCATTAGACACAATCACCATGTGGATTGGTTTTTCAAGGAGGATTTCATCTGGTGGTAGTTGGAGGGAGTGTATATCTGGAAATGAAGGCTACATTAAAAAATTGCAAAGAAAATTTTTTAATGAGCTTTTTCCCCTTACTTGTTGGCAGCTTTCTCTTCCAGTTTCCTTCATAAAATTCCAGGGTCAGAAAGGACCATTCTTCTCTACCAAGATGAGGAACTAATTCTATCTTCTGACCTTTTGTCATTTTACGAAGAAGGAGATTCCATGGCCTCTCAGTATAGACTAGTTTAGGGTTTAACAATTCTCAATGGCAGGAAATTCTTCTGTATGTCTAACCTACATCCTTCATGCTGCAACATAGACACCATTTCCTCTTGTTGAATTCTCCATAGGAAATGAAGAGCAGCTGATTTCCCTGGGTTTTGTCTCACGCTCCTCTTTTCTTGCCAGATTACACAAAGACCTTTAGTTCCACCTTGATCCCTTGTATGCAAATTCATTTTGAGGTTGGAGACTAAGTATGAATGAAATAAAAATATCTGAACCCTTTGCCCCAACTCTTTTTGGAGATTTACAAACCTTAAGTAACCTTTCCCCCTTCTTTTCTCATCAAGCATTTACCTAGCTTGACAAAGGAGAATGAAATATCCTTGTTCATATGTGACTGAGAAACCTGCTTGATATGTTTAGTAGTATTGATTTCTCCATAGTAACCAAGCCGTTGTAACCAGAACTGATTCCCAGGGGGGATGGGGGGGAATGGGGGGTGCTATATATTCCTGGTTTTTCTTCTTTTTTATAGATGAGAAAGCTGAGTCCTATGAGTTTAAGTGACTTGTCTAAGGTGACACAGGATTTGATTCCAGATCTTTCTGAATCAAGTCCAGTGCCAGATACCATGCATAATGTCGATATGCACCTCAACAGCTGCCTGAATGTTCTAAGAATTGGAGATATACCATAGGCTTAAGAATATGGAAAAATGACACTATTCAGTTCAGAGCCTTAAAGTATGTAAGCTATCGTCATAACTTTGCAACTAGTCTGTCCCCTACTTGAAACAGCAGTTCTTCTACTTGTGAATTTTCTAAGGTTGATTTAGCCTAAAAAACTGGCATCTGTGGAAAACTGTGGCTTACAATGGACCTCTTAGAAAGATTGTTGTTTATCCTTTGTTCTTGAGGAGAACCATGACATCGGAAGGGAGATGACCTGACTTGCAAATGAATTGGATTTAAGGGAGGGAAGGCAGTGCAAAGTCATTATCTGGGTCCAGTGGCAAGATATTGATCAGGACGACTGGAAATTGCCCTGCCTTAGGAAGATCCCATGAAAGCTGTGTGTCTAGCTCTATAGGAAGTGGGAAGCATGAGCAGCCAAAGGATGCTAGACTTAGTGACAGAAAACCTGAGTTCAAATCTCACCTCAGATACTAGCCAAGTGTAATCCTGGGCAAATCCTTCGATATCTCACTGAGTCATTTTCCTCATCTATTTAAAAAAAAGCACCTCCTTCAAAGGGTTATTGTAAGGATCAAATAAGACCATCAATTATTGAGCACTTATAAAGCACTTATTATGAGCTATGCTAGCTTCTGGTGATACAAACATAAATAACAAATAGTTTTTACTCTCAAGTTGTAAAGCATTTTGCAAACCTTAGGTGCTATATTAAATGCCAACAATAATTATAGCATGGTTGAATTAGCAAATGCTTTCCCACAAATTGAGGATTTCAAGCACAGTGATAACTTTCTCAGAAATCTTTGTGACCTATGAATGTACCACAGAGAGTTGGATCTGATTTTTGTTTTTGACCTTACAGATCATGACATGGCTTCTGGAGATGGCAATGCAGTCAAAGATCAATATATGAAAAACAATGGAGCTCACCCTTCAGTAACAAAATGGTTAAAGCCCCGCTGATACTGGCTTTGGTTTGATGGGACAGCCAAATGAGTACTCCCTTTGAAGATTGTTCAATACACAGTCACACATTTTCAAGAGCAATCTAGCGTATTCTCTAGGAATACTTCTGGAGACCAGTTGTGATCCAGTGGAACTCCAGTGGGGTAGGGGTGGGGGGTGGGGGGGAGAAAGATTACTTACATTCTGTAAAATGCATATGGCTGGACACTTTTAGATATTTGTCTTGATAAGTATTTGAACACTAGATGTATTCTCGATCTGTTAGATACATAGCAATAAGGAAGAACCAAAAGGAAAGATATTTAAATAACACCAGTGTTCAGGTGTGGTGGCCAAAGAGAAGATGTCCAGAGCTAAAACTCCCAACCTGTCCTGTGCTTGGGATGGATGCTGATACCAAAAGCTCAACAGCAAGAGATGAGAAGATAGGGAAGGGGTGGGATTGGAAGGCAAATATCATATGCCAACTTGTGTTCTTGTGATACCTTTTCATTCAGTGTAATGGTTGTAATAGGATTGAGTGCTTTCTTTGACACTGACAGAAACAAAAGAAAATCTAAATGAGAAAACCCAATGAAAATAAGTGAGGTGGATGTCTGCTGCCCATATGAAATTGTGTAGATGTGGGTAACACTGGAACACATTTTAAAGGATTGTTTAGGATATCTAGACTCAGATGGCTTGTGGAAGGATTCTGGGACAGAGAGGAAATACGGCTACAGAAATGATTTTAAAGAACTAGTTTCCACCTCAGAGGCAGGATATGGAGACATTTTTGTTAGTTTTGGGGGGAAGGGTAAATATTTATATATTTTTATAATGATACATACACCTTGTATGCCCATATTTATCTCTCTCTTGAGGAGGTGATCATGGCATGGACTATATGCAAAAGATGGTAATGGGAGAGTTGAGAGAACTTCCAAAAGGCAGCTTTAACTTTCCAAATATAAGTAGCCTGCTGGCTTAATGGCAATTATAATAATAGAAGTCATAAGCATAAGTGGAACCTCAAACATTTCAGCCACATGATGATTCATTTTTGCTAGATTTCCCCCCAAACGTACTGTGACTGACATGTCATTGAACTTCATAATTGCAAATGGCTCCTTGAGCAAGGCAGCAAAAGAAAGGCTAATTTTTAGCTGGTGGCTGATATGCTGACTTTGAGGGATTTGATGCTTCTTTTTTAAACCTGGAAAATTGGGATGTATGGTGGAAATTGGGGTACAGTTATAATGATCCTAGCATAAGCAGCACCACTGTATGAGATGCTGGCCAGGAACATTTGCAAGGTATTTTATTTGAAGTTAAGAATTAAGTTTTTTATTATTATTATTATTATAATTATTATTATTTAAAAATGATTTTACTATTTACATAGATCTTAGGCTCTAAATTTATGCCAGAGTTGTGAATGACAGGTGGGCTCTTTGAATGTAAACCTAATAAGCTGTTTGATTTTTGTTTTTAAAAGGATACGTTTATTATTGTTCAATAAAAAAAACTGCTATTATTGTGGGTATGCTTTTGATTTAGTATTGTTCAACTTAACCCAGCCCAGTCACCTCTCATCAGGACTATTACAATATTAGAATGGCTTGACAGGTCTCTTATCTAGACTCCACAAAGTTGCTAATTAACAATTCTGAAACATAAGTCACACTATTATTACTCCCCTGTTCAGTAATTTTCATTGACTCTTTCCCAGCAGACTAAAATACAGATGTCTCTCTCTGTTTGGCATTTATAAAGACTTTGGTGATCTATCTCTTGCCAAGACTTCCTTGTCCTGTCTATATCACAGTCAAACCAATGAGTCAGATGTCTGTTATCCCCTCTGCCCTAAAGGTTCAGCTCTACCACCTCCTAAAGGCTTTCCCGAGCCTCCTGTTAATGTTCTCCCTCCCATGGAATGGCTTTGTTATATTATATTCACTCCCCTCATTCCAACAATTTGTTCCAACTTCCATGAAGGCACAATGAAGCAGGTACTGCTGGATTGCTTAGAGCTTGGTCAGACATTGAAGACACCAAGGTCATCCTCTTCATCCTGGGCCGTTGCCAGTCATCCTGACTTTTGTCCAACCACTGGACGTGGAGGACTCTGGAAGAGAGAGTGAGGCTGATGTCTTTGTGCTGCTCCAGTTCACAATTCATCAACACATGATGTTATTAGGACCAACATCAGGGACAACAATATTGTTCCTAATTTGGACAGTCTTAGTTTCCCTCTAGCTTCATCAGATGACCTGACTAATTAGGAATTAGATTCCTCATCGACTTTCCTGCTTAAGAAGAATCTCTTTCTACCCAATAAGTCAGCTCACATCACTTAAGCCACATCTCTAGTTCCTTCTCACAGCCACTCCCTGGGAAGTAAATAGGTCCTTGTTATGTTATCCCAGGCAGGGATGGGAAGGGAGACAACACTCAAAAGATGAATCCCACTTACCTCCATATGGGTTTTCCTTACCCAACCATGGGCCAGCAGCTAGACATGTTTGGGATGACTACAGCTTCCTCTCTCTCGCTGACAATACTGCTTCTCATTTTTCAGTGGGTATTTGTTTTCTCTAGCCCTGAAGGATTCAAAATCCAAACGTATGCTTGCCTAAAAGACTATTTTATGGGGAACTCACACAGGGAAAGTGTTCATGTGGTGGTCAGAAGAAGCGAGCAATTCAAGGGTTGTATGATATGGGAAACACTGGCATAGGACCATCCAGTATGTCATGCCCACATCAGAGAAGGTATGGTGCTCTATGAGCAAAGCAGAATTGAAGTAGCTCAAAAGAAATGTGAGATGCCAGATTTAGAGAATCTACCCCAAATGTTCACATGGACTATTTGTGTCTGACCCGTGGTTGAGCCTTCTGAGCTCGTGTTGGCCTGATCAGCCACAGTCAGACTCATTGTAACTTGATTCTAACATAGTGATATCATTTTGGTCCTCTTGGAGAACGAAGGAGAACACCCAACCAACCATAGGCCAGCAGCTGGACATGTTTGTGATGGCTATAGCTCTCTCTCTGCTATTACCAATACATCAATTACCTCATCTTTTCTGTGGATATTTGTTTTCCTTAGTCCTAAAGATTAGATGGGATCCCCTCTCTTTCACTCACATGAAACAATCAGTCAATAATCATTTATTAAGTGGTTACTAAATACCAGGGACTATACTAAGTGCTGGGAATAAAAACGCAAAAACACTGTTTCTACCAACATATAAACAAAATATGTACAGTATAAATGGGAGGTGATCTCAGAGGGAAGGCAGTAGTGGTGGGAGGCACCAGGAAAGGCCTCTTGAAGAAGCTAGGATTTGAGCTGAGTCAGAGGAGAGGAGGGAGGACCATCTAAACACAGTGAGGTAGGGGCAGAGAGAAGGCCTTTTGGTTTGTTTGCTTGCTTTAGCATTTTACAAAGAAACTTGGAGAAATGGCAAAATAAACCAGTATTCAAAGACATAGCACAGAGGCAGCACAGACTAGTGGTAGAATGTTGGGCCTGGAGTCAGGAAGACTGGTTTAAATCTCATCACAGATACTTACTAGCTATGTGATTCTGTGCCACGTACTTTGTCTCTTAGTTTCCTCACCTGTAGAACAAGGGAGTTGAATTTGATGACATCTAAGGTCCCTTCCAGCTCTGTCTATGATTATGGATCTTGAAAGAGCCTTAAAGGTCATGGAGAGAGGCCATTCTGGTGGGGAGAGGCAGAATCAGTATTTGGACCCATTTTCTCTGATTACCAATCCAGGACTCTTTCTACTGTACCACACTGAATTGATAAGCTTGCATAGTGCTGTCATCTTATAGAAATGAATGAGTGTGTGTCTGTGTGCGTGCAATGCAATGGGACATTGACATAATTTAGCCCCTCTTTAGGATTCTTGACCCTTTTGTGTATTCAGATCAGTAGCCTAGGCATAGTTGGAGCAAAAAGAGCACTGGGGACGTTTAGATGACACAATGGATAGGACACTAGACCTGAAGTCAGGAGAACTCTGTGATCCTGGACAAGTTACTTAAACCCGATGGTCTCCAAAACACAAAGACAAAAGACACATCATTGGATTTGGAGTCCAAAAGACCTGACTCTGCTGCTTATTATCTGTATCCTTGGGCAAGTCCCTTCACTTACCTTTCTTGATCTTAATTTTTTCATTAGTAAAATGGAGATAAACTTTTCTTTTGTTATATAACATGTTTGTTGTGAGAATAAAAGAAGATATATAAAATGTTTTATAATAAATACTTTTTGTTAAAAAGTAAATACTTTAACACATAAGTAATAAATATTTAACAAGTTTTTTCCATATTGACATTTTTATTAATAGCCATGGTTTTAAAAACGTGATTGCATATGTATAACCTATAATGGATTGCTTCCCATCTCAAGGAAGGGACAGGGAAAAAGGAAGGGAGGGAGGGAGAAAGGGATAGAATTTGGAACTCAAAACTTAAAAAAATGCTAAAATGTTTTAATATGTAATTGGGGAGAAATAAAATATTAAAAATAAATGTATGTTCACTTGACTTGAAAAATTATTTTAAAAAAAGCAATAGCACAAAAAATGTTTTGTGAAATTTGTGTGACAATTTGATGATCTTCTGAAATAGTTAACTCACCTCAAATATGAATTCCTATTAGCAAAAAAGATGGGTGGGAGCAGGGAAGAAAAGAACTTAAAAAAATCCTAATGGATTGTATGGGTGAGGCTTTGTTAGTAGGAGACATTGTAGATGAAACAAAGAGTGTCAAGAGGTTTACACTCTTACTTTTACCAGTTATCACTAAGGTACATTTCAGCTCTTGCATCACCTACCATCCAGTTCGCACATGCACAGCAATCAACCAGGACAAGCTCATGCCACCTTGGCCATGAAAAGTTTGGATCTTTTGAATCTAAATGGTTGGATCTGTTTATTAACCAACTACCACTTACAAGGCACTGTCCTAGGTGCTGGAAATATAAACAATACAGAGATACAAATCCCTACTTACAAAGAGGTTACATTTTAATGAGGAAGACAACAAGGACACATTATAGTATAACAGTATACAGAATAAACCTAAGGAGAAAAAATACATAGTAGTTAATATAGTAGAATATATACAAATGTATATGTAGTGGTACAACAGAATTATACTATATGTATTTACATACTGTAATAGAGTAGCATAAACAGTAGTCAATCTAGTAGAAAACACAGTGATACATATATAGTAATATAGGGTATATGGTAATTTAATAAAATATACACGTAGTAGTGAGAGAGAACACTTGAAGGTGGGCAGATCTGGAAAGGTTTCCCTCAGAAAGTAGAGCTTGAGCGGCATTTTGGAGGAAGAGAGAGATTCTTCAAGATGGAAGACAAAGAAAGGCATTATAGACATGGAGGACAGTCAGTACAAAGGTGCAAATAAAGGAGAAGGAGGGTTCTGTGTGAGGATCTGAGAGAAGGCCGGTTGGCCACATCACAGAAGGCAGGAGAAGGAGGAAAGTCTAGTGTGGCTAGAAAGAGAAAAGGCTTTAAAAGCTAAACAGATGAGTTTATATTTGATTTGAGGCAGCTGGAAACCAATAGGATTTATTCAATAGGGGAATGACATGACCAGATCTTTGATTAAGGAAAATATAAATGGTAGCTATTTTATTATTAGCTAGCTAATGGTCAAGATTGGGTCTCTTTTGACATGAAGCTCTACTTCATTTCTTTGGTCTAATTAACATCTAAACCCAACGTCCTCCCTACCATGGCCCTGAATAATTCTGCCTTGAAGCTTTGAATGCCGAACCTAAAGATTTTCAGCATTGAGAGGACCAGCACAGAGATGTGATATGATGAATGAATGAGGGTGGGGGTAGGGCAGGGCAGAGAGGAGAGGTTCTTTTCACCTCATTGTTATAAATACTTTTCACATACATATATATCTATTATATATTAATCTGGTATAATCTGACTATATATTAATCTAGTATGACACATGACCTGTTTTCAGATTTGGACTCACATACTCTCTCTGTATATGCATATATGTATATAAACTATTACCTATGTATGTATATGTGTGTCTATATACACATATATGCACATATATGTATATATACATACACATGCACATATATATGCTGATGCCTGAATTCTATAAATTGGATATTGAAATATATATGTATATATATATATATATATATATATATATATATATATATATATATATAATGGTCTAAAAAATGGACATTCTTCATCTGTTTGAGTTCTTTTTCATTCAGATAATTCAACCAAAGTCTTTTGAGTGATTATGTACCTTATCCAGGAGGTAGCACAGTGTTCCCAGGCTTGATGCAATGAGCACAATGTCATTTACTAACAAAGTGATGTCAAGTATATAATGATTTATTGACAGAGTAAGAAACAAATAGTCTCATTCAGAGCTATTAAAAAAAAAGATTGGTCACCAAGACAGTAGGTATGAATGCAAGTCTGAGAACAGGTCAGTTGTCATACTAGATAAATATCATTTCCTTTTTGAACGGGTATCTGCAGAGGTAGATAAGGGGAATGCTATCAACACAGCAGAGCTGGATTTTCACAAAGCACTGAAAAATGTTTTCTCTCCTTATGGACAAGATGCAGAGATGTAGGCTAGAAGATAACCCAGTTAGAAACTTTCATGCCTTCTTTGAATATGAAATGGAACTCACTTGACTAATTTTAAACAGTATAAATAGAAGTCCTATGAATTACTTAGATTTTTAAGTGTTGAGGAAACCACATTCTATCATTTTTTAAAAGAATGTTGATATCTGTACTAAGCTATCTTGCTTGCATTTGTATGTTGTCCAACAGAGAAATATATGCTTGAGGGCATGAGGTTATTTAGACTGTTTTGCACTTGAAGTCAATCACTGGGGACCTTTCATTGCTTCCTTATCTAGATTCCTGGAAGACCCTAGCCAGAGCTGGCATTACATGGGACCACCTTCCCCTTTCCCTGCCTCAGGCTACTCCAGGGCCCACCTCAATTGGTTTTTTTCCCCTAATACTCCCTTGCCCCATTCCCTTCCTTGCCAGTTACTACCCAAACACAATTCCATTCTAGACAATTCTAGACCCTCCATTCCCCCTTAGCCCTTGGGTTTATTCCTCCTTCACAATTGTGGTAGATTCTTCTCGTCCAGGATTCTGGCCCTATGTAGCAGATACCCTGCTTTGCCATCCACTCTACTGATACATCCTTATTACATCTGGGCTTTGTCATTTACCCTGCAACTGAACTCTCCTATTTGTATTGTCTTCCTCAAATAAAATATGAGCTCTTTTGAGAACAGAGGCTGTTTTCTTTTTCTGTTTTATCCCTAGTGATCAACACAGCGCTTGGCACAGAGTAAGTGCTTAATCACTTCATTTTCATTTTTCATTCATCCCATTAAATCTGGGTTACAGAAATATCAGAGCTTAAACTTCAATATCCATAGTGTAACCCAAGTCCCAAAGCCCATTGGTAGAGTGCTCTCTCCTCATTAATGGAAATCAATTCCCTCCACTTTCCTAAGGGCTGGGACAGAGCTGGCAAGATTGAGCGAGAGTCTCTTTAATTGTGTTCAATCTCTGGCTTCCAATAAAATGTTATTTAAAAAACATGTCTTACGTGATTGAGCATATGTAATCTATATTGAATTGCTTACCATTTTAGGGAGAGAGAAATTCTGGAACTCAAAATTTTAAAAAATTAATTTTAAAAATTGTCTTTACATTTAGTTGGGAAAAAACTATCATTATACAAATTAAATCTACCACCTATCTTTCTTGAAGTTCCAAAGCATGCTTCTATATATATATCTTCTCTGGAATTGTGGATTGTCTGCATCAATCAGCATTCTGAAGTCTGTCAAAAATTTTTTCATTGATGGTATTGTACAAACTGTTCTCATGGTTCTGCTCACTTCACATTGCATTAATTCATGCAAGTCTTTAGAGGGTTCTCCAAAACTATCTCTTTAATCATTTTTAAGGAGCAATTCTATTCCATCCAATCCATATATCATAATTTGTTCATCCATTTCCCCAGTTGATGATACTCCCTTAGTTTACAGCTCTTAGCTGCTACAAATACAGTGCTGCTGTAAATATTGTTGTACATATGGGTTATTTTCCTTATTATTTAGTCTCATTGGGGCATAGACTGCATCATTATTTCACTGGGCTAATGGAAATGCAGAGTTCAGTGAATTTGGGGCATAGCTGCCAATATCCTTCCAGAATATTTGGACCTATTTATAATCGAGCAATAGTATCCTAGTGTACCTGTATTCTCATAGCCCCTCAAGCAATGATTATTTTTCCTTTTTGTAAACTTTATAGTTAAGAGATGGAACCACAAATCATTTTAATTTTCTTTGCCCCAATTAGTAGTGATTTGGTTTATTTTTCATATGGTTGTTGATGGGTATATTCCCCCAGTGCTTGGAACATAGTGTGTAGTTAATAAATGGTAGGTGATAGATTGACTAATTACTTTGGGACATATGCATAAAAACTTTGAACATTGATCTATTAGGGTATGGTTCTTAATCTTATAACCTTGATTAAGTTTCTTATACATCTTGTATATGAGACCTTTATCAGAGAAATTTGTGTTAAAGATTTTCCCCAGTCAAATGTTTCTTTTCTGTTTTAAATTTCATTGGTTTTTACCATGTACAGATTTTAAGTTATATAATCAAAATTTTGATCTTATCTTTTGTGATGTTCAATCAGTTCTTTGATCATAAACTCTTCCCCTATCCATAGAAAAAAAAAGGTATTTTCTACCTTGCTCCTTTAATATATTTATAAATGATCTTTGATGTATGTGCAATATAGTCATCTGGAGCTTATCTTGATACATTACGTGAAATGTTCATCTAAGTGTGCTGTGCTATGTTCCACTTTCTCCAGCAGTTTTTGTTTAATAATGAGTTTTTACGGTACTTATTGTCTTTGTGGTTATCAAATACTTTTGTACTGAGCTTGTTCAATTGGTCAATCTTTTTGTTTTTTACCTGATAGCAAAGTATATTTATTATTACTTCTTCATGACATAATCTGAGATTTGGTACTACTAGTGAATACCATAGATTAAGAAGGACCTTGACAAGTTGGAGTGTACAAAGAAAGGCAACTGGAAGGTGGAGCCAAGATGGTGGAGTAACAGTAAAAAGTACAGTAAGCTCCTACCAAAAAAATCTCATGCAAACAGATGTAGAAAATATAACAAATATAACAACTAAATCCTGATAACACTTATTAAGCTCCCCCAAAATAAACTATTCAATCTCTGGCTTCCAGATTCAAGAGACAAGGTGGATGATACCGGATCCCTCTTCAGATTGCTAAAGCAGGCATAAGTTTCTGGGAAGCAGCCAGCATGAGAGGAACTGGCAGTTTCCATCATGTCCCTATCTTTAGCTACACTAGGGACTTCACGGAATTTTCCCTTGCATGAGATCTAGGACTCTGTTTCTACTAATGAGAGAACTCCCTCACTCTGTATTGTCTGGTATATATTCTCCTATGTATACTTTCTCTGATTTCTGCTTTGCTATCAACTTGGATAAATGGGCTTCTTTGCTACTTACTATTTGTATTCATTGATATTTGGTGGGAAAGAAGTCAAACCTTAGATATAAAGTTTATGGTCCTCCTTCCCTCCAATTAATGGACAGTGCTCAGAAGTTTAGTTTGAAATTGAAGATCATATCCCCTAAACTACTAATAGTTAAGAGAGAGGTAGATATATTTCTAGCCCAATTCTCACTCTCTCTAAGGAGAGCAGAGTGTTCAGGCTTTTGGTTCCAACCTCTTTCTTACCTTCTGGCAAGAATTCAAGTCTTCCATGGAGAAGGGTGGGAGGAGAAGAGGCTAGAGTTGTCTCTCCTTCCTCCCTTGGAGTTAAACAGTGATAATTCCATGATGCATATGAGGAAGATTCCCTCACTACAATAGTTTCAAGGTTCTTTCTCTGTACAGATAATAATACACTATGTGTCTGTGTATCTAGTCCAAAATGGTGTAAGAAACTAGCTTGCATCTAAATCCATTCAAATTCTAAGTTTTTCTAAATCTATTTAAATGCAATTTACATTTCTGGAAATAAATGAAGACCTTTAACTTTATAGCAACTGCCAGGAGAGCTGTTAAGATGTTAGAACAAACCACACTATGTTTTCTGAACAAATCTCTGGCTTATCTTACTACATAAATACAAATTCTTTGAGGCCTTTTAAAATATCTATAAAGGTTTATGTGCTTAAGTGCACATCATACATCAAAATATACTTTAAACATTCATTTTCAAACTCGTTATCTGTTTCAATGGATGGTTTAGTTCTCTAGTGTTATGAAAGCATTTCCTGACACCTGTGAAGTTGGTAAATATTTCCTGTTTTTGTTGTGTCTGCAGAAAACAGGAATTAACCAGTTGGAAGTGATTATCTAACCAACTGCAGGACTGATAGACATCTCCTTAGTTCCTGGCACAAGATTTTGAGTTTCCGAATATCTGTCAAACTTTCTTTTACATTTTAAGGTCAAAGGATTCTGCTTTCTTAAGTTGACAGATTATTAAGATGTGAAAAAGGAAACTGGATTCTCAGTCAAAATGCAGTTAGGACACAAAGAACCAGATACACCAGACACATCTTTAAAATCTTCACTCATATCCAACTTCAAGTCTTCAGGGGCAAAACGAAACCTTTCAGAAGAACGAAATAAAGCATATCATGCTGTAGAAACCACTATATACACACAACTGTCAGTTTGCATGCTTGCAATGTTATATTTCTGATGATCTTCAAGCAAATAAAAGACAATCTTATTTATTGTATTTCAGAAGTGTGTGTGTGTTTTTGTCCTTCATTGACAAAAAAAAAACAAAACAAAACATGCCATCAAAGAAATAATGACATGACTTGCACTTGACTTTGTTTTTTTTAAGTGAGGGAAGGCTGTGCAGGTCACCAGCCTCACTTCTCCTTCAGAGCCATCTGAATCCAGTGACCAGATATTCATCAGGATGACTGGAGATGACCCAGGATGAGGCAATTAAGGTTAAGTGACTTGCCCAAGGTCACACAGCTAGTGAGTATCAAGTGTCTTAGGTGAGATTTGAACTCAGATCCTTCTGACTCCTGCACTGGTGCTCTATCCACTGATCACCTAGCTGCCCATCTCAGAAGTACTGTTCACATCAGTCTATGACTTGAAAAAAGTGAATATACATTTTTTCTTTCTTTTCCTCTTTTTCATTTTCCTTCCTTCCCTTCCCCTCCCTCCCTCCCTCCCTCCTTTTTCTGTCTCTCCCTCTGTCTCTCTCTGTTTCTTTCTTTCTGTGTGTCTCTCTCTCCTTCTTCTTTCTTTTGACTGAATCTTACAATCTCACTCAGGCAATGGCTGCTCATGGGTCCCCACTCCACCACTGATCAGTACAGATGCTTTGTTTATGACCTGGGACATTTTGTTCCTCCTTAGGCAGCCTGGTGCACCCCTCCCCCCATCTCAGGTGTTCACCACAATGGTGCTGAACTTGGTGCAGGGACCCAATTGACTTTAGCCCTACTGTAGCTAAGATTTTCTTAGCCCAAGAAATCCATAAGCCTCAGCCTCCTCAGTAACAGGGATTTCAGGTACTCACCACCATGCCTGGCAAGTTCTGATATAATTTAAATATTTTACTTACTGTTTTTACAGATTAATGGGTAATTAGACAAATGAAAATGGGCTCACTTGTTTCCCCCCACAAAACCAAGGATTTCTACAAAACACAAACTTTAACTCAGTCCAATGAATATCATTTGAAAGCCCCATAGTTCTGCAGGAGAACCACTATTTTTAAAGAAAAAATAATTGAGTTCTATTTAAATCCTCAAACAATATTATAAGGATACAATACTAGAAGGGAATGCAAGCAAGCCCTCCAGATGTGTCAGTCATACTTCCCTGCCTGTTATTTTTAGCTTTCTATTCCTGCTTTTTATTTTGGGCTTTGGCTGGCTTCCTTGGGAGCTTCCCCTCATACCTTTCTTATATAATGTGTTAAAGGCTTTTCCCTCCTCAAAGGAAATTCAAGGAATGTCGGCAAGTTTCAGGAACTCAGGCTTGCCTTGGCATCAATGGAGTTCTTGGTTTGATAATAACTTAGGAAATCAGCACTCATGGTGAACTTTCTAGTTTTTTAACTCTGAAAGGCTACAAAAAGGAACTGAACATAGAAACAATACAGGTTTGAAACTTAGGTGGTAAAGGGATGTTTCCCTCTATTTCTCCAACCTAAGACTAACAGGAATGAAAATAGGAGAGTCTCGTGTTTGTAAAATAGCTAGCCTTAGAGAATTCTACAGAATCCGATCTCAGTAAAAACAAACAAATGAGCAAAAACCAATATGATGGTGTTGCCCAGGTCAGCATCTGTACACTATATTCTATGGGCAGTATTTTGTCACATTTATTGAAAATTCACTGTGTACAGAATATAGCATCATGGGGAGTAACAAGGAAATAGACCACACCTATAAGAAGTTTGTTTACTTAAATTTGATAGAGGATGAAAAGAAATATAATGAAAACAAATTTGAATATAAGTGGATTAATCTTTTTCAAATGTCATTTTGAATATCTTCACTCCCTGTCCAAAAACCTTCAGTGGCTCCCTATTGCCTACAGTATAAAGTTTAAATTCCTTAGCTTGACATTTAATGTCTTGCATAATCTGGCTCTTCTCCATCTTGATCTCTAAAAGAAGCCTAGTCATGCAGCCAGATGCTTGGATTCACTGAACCCAGAATGGTCTGTCTCTCTTAGTATCTTCCCTCATACTATTTGCTGTACATATAATGCAGTCTTTCTCTCCACTACCTTCTACCCCTCCAAACTCCTCTCCGTTTATTTAATGTCTTAACTTTCTTCTTTACCCACCCAGGATCATTTCCTTTATAAAACTTTCCCCATGGGGCTGCTAGGTGGTGCAGTGAATGGAAAACTGATCCTAGAGTCAGGAGGACCTGAGTTCAAATTTGATGTGATACTTGGGCAAGTCAATTCTCTTGCCTTCCCCTCTAAAAAAAAAACCCCCAAAAACCCAACCTTCCTCAATTACCACAGTCCTTAAGTAGGCGAGACTTTGGTTTTCAGTAATAGCTGGACACCAATCAAGCCTGGTACATAAAGGTGAATGATCCTGCTTGGATACATTTTTACGATGACATTGATGTGAAATTTACTAAAGTGTTGATCATGACTTCCTTGTGAGGTTCATAGACCTCTACCATGGTACGAAAATAAATTGGGACAAAGTAAAATAATTAAATGTATTGGCTTATACAACAAACCTTACAACTAATTGCATCTTTAAAAAAAATTTATGTAATAAATCTGTCTTTTGTTGCAATAATTTGGTTTATATCATTTATCATGAAGTCCACAAGATTCTAACATATTCTTTCATTCTTCATCATAAAAGTACACTTTAATCGCTTTGGATATTAAGCATATCTTTGAAGTCAAGTCAACAAAAATGTATTAAATACCAGCTATGTGCTAGACATTGTGCTAAGTGCTGGAGATAGAAGGAAAAGCAAAAATAGTCTTTCCTTTCAAAGACTTCACAATCTAATTGGAGAACATGAGAACAATTATGTACAAATGAGATATAGACAGGATATATTGGAGATCGGCTCAGAGGGAAGGCACTAGAATTAAGGGGGATGGGGAAAGACTTCTTGCAGAAGGTGGAATTTTTGCTGGGATTTGAAGGAAGCCAAGGAAACCAGGTAGCAAAAGGTGAGGAAGGAAAACATTCCAGCCAGAAAATACATGCAGTCAGGAGATGGAGTATGTTGTGTGATAAACAGTAAAGAGGCAAGTGTCACTGGTTCATAGAGTATTTGGAGGGAAGTATAAGTATAAGAATACTGGAAAGGCAGGAAGGATCCAAATTATGTATGGCTTTGAAAGCCAAAGAGGGGATCTTATATTTGATCTTGGGGGCAAAAGGGAGCCACTGAAATTTACTGACTAGGAAAGTGACATATTCAGACTTGGACTTTAGGAAAATCACTTTGATATCTAAGTAGAAGACGGACTGGAGGGATGAGAGATTTGAGGCAGGGAGGCCAACCAGCAGCCTGCTACAATAGCACAGACATAAGGTGAAGAAGGCCTGCTCTAGGGTGGTGGTGGTGTCAGAGGAGAGAGTGGGGTACAGTCAAGAGATGTTACAAACAACAGACCTTGGTAACAGATTGGATTGTTGGGCTGTGTTGTGCTTGTCCTTCATTCTCAAAGAGGACCGTGACATCAAGATGATGACATGACTTGCAGTTGACTTTGATTTGAGTAAGGGAGGCTGTGCAGGGTCACCAACCTCACTCTCTTCTCCTGAGCCATTTGGGTCCAGTGGCCAGATATTCATCAGGATGATTGGAGATGGCCCAGGATGCAATGGCAGACCCTGGTCCTTTCAGGCTAAGGTCTTATCACAATCTTACTTTGAGTGAGATACACCCATTCAATGAATAGGCTTCTTTAGGGGAGTCAAGAAAGAGTGAGGAGTAGGATATGAAGCCTAGGTTGCAAACATGGGTGACTGAGAGGGTAGTGGTACTGTTCACAGTAATAAGGAAGCTAGGGAGAGGGGAGAATTTGGGAGAAAAGATAAAGACTTCAGTTTTGAAGATGATGAGTTTAAGATGTCTACAGGACAGACCAGGGTCATATGGCTAGTAAGTGCCTGAGGTTGGATTTGAACCAAGAAAGATGAGTCTTCCTGACTCCAGGCCTAGCACTCTAGCCACCTAGAGGAGTTTAACTGTATTTGCTGAATTGAATAGAACCTTTCTCTTTCCCATGTTGCCAAGGCTCTGACCTTCCAGACATATGGGACCTTTTTTTTGCAGAGGGTCCATTTAATTTTAGTACTGCACATTCCAGGATCCCTTTTCCTGGACTTCTCCCTATCACTGATTACACTCTCTTTCATATCATCAGTAGTTTTAGTTTTTTTACATTTTAATTAATTTATTTATTTTTAGTTTACAACATCCAGTTCCACAAGCTTTTGAGTTTTACCTTTTCTCCCCCTTCCTTCCCTCCCCTCCCACCAGTAATTTTATAAATGTTATTTTCTGGCCCCCTTCCCCAGGTTAGAGTATAAGCTTTAGGAGGTCAGGTGGAATGGAAAGAGGACTGATCTTAAAACTAGGAAATGTTTCATCCCCAGCTCTGATACACACTGGCTGAGCCAGGCAGGGGGTACCTTGGAAGCTATCTAGTTAGTTTATAGATAGGTCAGTGACTTGACCAAGGACACACTGGTAGTCACTGACAATCAAGTGTTGAACCTATGTTCTCTGCTCCAAATCTTCCATTGTTTCCATTGTTAGCATACTACCTCTCTCATTTAACTTCACTGAGCCTCAGTTTTCTCACCTGTAAAATGGGGATGATAATACCTATACTACCTACTTCACAAGGTTGTAATGAGGAAATTACCTTTTACTGAGTTCTTTTCTTTTTTCTTTGCTCAATTAAAAGTATCATTAGTTGGAATGAATATTTAAAATGTATCTTTCACCATTGGTCATCACAAGTTATGGGAAATTTTTTTAAATGAGTATAACTTGGTGGAATGCACCTAAAGCTAAGAGAATTTTAATTCTTTAAAATGAAATTCAGCTACTGTTCAGTCATTTTTCAATTGCATCAGACTCTTCATGACTTCATTTGGGGTTTTGTTGGCAAAGATGTTGTAGTAGTTTGCTATTTTTTTTTTCTCCAGCTCATTTATAGATGAGGAAACTGAGGCAAACAGAGTTAAGTAACTTGCTCAGGGTCACACAGCTAATAAATGTCCGAGAGGATTTGAATTCAGGAAGAGGAGTCTTCCTGACTCCAGGCCTGGCAATCTGTCTATTGTGCCTAGCTGCCCTTAAGATTAAATATAAATGGTTAATTCTTATATTTTGAGACTGGGTCACTGTAGTTAAAGTAGGATATGAAATAATATGAGGGAGGTCTCAGTCTTCCCTTTGGATCTCCAGCATTCAGCACAGTGCCAGACATGTAGCAGGAGCTTAATAAAAGTTAGTGAACATGGACTGAATATAGGTTCACTGGTGGGATATTTGCTTTAAAATACATGTTTTTGGGTGTTCCTTTGTGTCTTCCTTTTGGAATTAAACACCTGATGCTTGATTAGGTTTGTTATGCTGTGGGAGTTTATTTTTATGAATTAAAGACCTGTTTGTTTTTCTGCAAAAGCAGAGCATATCCTCCTTCCACATAAACAATGCAGCATGCCTGTGGAAATCAGCCAAAGTTTTCTATGACTAGAACATAAAGTAGAGATGGAACTGAAAACACTTAAGGAGTCACCTGGTAATGCTGGTTACTCAGTCCTCACCAGAGAGATTATTGCCCTGCTCTGAGGTGATATTTCCTTTTTTCCCTGAGGCATTCAGGATTAAGTAATTTACCCAGGGTCACACAGCTGGTAAGTATCTAAGGTCTTATTTAAACTCAGGTCCTCCTGACTCTAAGTCTGGTGCTCTATCCACTGCATCCCCTAGCAGCCCTTCCAAGGTGGTAATTCATGGGTTCTATCCTCCCCAATCTCTCTGCACATGCTCAAAGGATAGAATATCACCTTCCTGGTCAAGATAATGTGTTCTTATTCACGTATGATGATGATGCTGATGATGCTATAGCACACAAAGATGATGCTTCTAATACACAAGGATGTGCTGGAGCCAGCTTGAAACTGACTCAAGAGAACTGGTTCTTAACTTTCCTGCATGCACCTTTGTATCTCAGAAATGGCAAACACTACAAATCAGGGTTTAATTTATTGTGTTGATTATTTAGATTTAAGAAAGTCATGGAGAAAATGTTAATAAGGATGATCACACTTTAAAAAGTACCAGGCATACATTTATCTCCCTACTTCCCCCTTGCTTTTTGTTAGACATTTATCAGCATACTCCTACTGGCACACCACAGTTAAAGTATTTAGATTCTATTTCCAGGTGCGGAGGTAGAGGTATACTGATCACCTCACTTTATTCTCAATATTTATTTATTCTTAAATATTTAGATGGATCTATGAATTCATTGATGTATTACTCACATATTGAAACTTTTATGACATTGTGGCATTGAGCTTGTGGTCCACTAAAACTTTCAGATTTTTCTCATGGAAACTATTGTCTAGTCACACCTTACCTATGTTTTTGTCTACTCACTTTGCTTTTCTAGTTACTATGTTGTCTAGTCATACCTACCTGTGTTTGAGTAGCTGATTTTGAACTCTCAAGGATAAGACTTTATCTTTATCCAATTAAATTTGTTCCATTAGTTTAGTTTGTCAAGACCATGTCGTGTCCTGATTCTGTATTCCAATGCTTCCTGTCCCTTCCAACTTTATCTCATCTACAAGAATAGGTATAAATATAGCCTGGGCTTGGTGTACCAACTCATCTCATCTTTTCCATGCCGACCTATGCCCATAAATTTGATAAGTGTGTCATCTATACTTTCATTTCAGTCATTGATAAAATTGTTGGTCATACGAAGGCTAACAGCAGATCCCTGGGGGCACAATGATTAAAAAATATTCTTCATGTTGGCATAGGTCCATTAAGCCTTAGAATATCATCTATCTATCCAGTAATATATGTATATTCTATATCATATCTACATGATATGATTTAGATATAGAAGAGGCTTAGAAATAATCTACTTATTTTTCAGATGACAGAATTTGATACCTGGAATTCTGAATCTTCCTAGACATATCCTCTAAAGTAACTGGAAAGGACCCTCCTCATCTTACAGATGACAAAACAAGTTAAGATGGGTGGCAGCTTGTCCATAGTCACAGAGCTAGGAAATGTTACAGGTAGTATCTGAACTCTGATGTTACTTGACTCCAAAGTCCTGAGTTTCTCTCTCATGTCACTTAGCTGGTTCACTTTGAAGGACTGTCACCAGGACAAGGGATCAGACTCAATCTACTTGGTCACACAAGGCAGAACTAAGAGCAATAGGTGGAAGTTGTGGACAATAAGATTTGGACTCTTTTCCACTTTTGGACAGGGAAATAGACTGCTTCGGGAGGTTGTGAGCTCCCTGACCCCAGAAGTGTTCAAGCAGAGGCTGGATGCTCACTTATTAGAAATGTCCAGCGGGAGAGTTATATTCAAGTACTGAGCAGGCCAGATAATATTTTAGGTTCTTTCCAACTCTGAGATCCTATCATTTATGATCTAATTATGATTTAATTTTTCAACCCCTCTCATATGAATATGCATATCTGTGATTTTGTCAGTACAGGTAGCTCTCAGTGTGGGAACTTCCTCCACCACTGCAATTTTTAACTCATCTAAACAGTAGATAAGTCCCATGGAATTGTCCGAGGAATGTAGAGCTGGTCATTTTCCCGAGGTCACACAACTAGCTAAGTGTCTAAAATATGATTTAAACCCAGGCCTTCCTGACTTCAATTCCCAGATTAGTTTCTTTATTAATAAATACTATGTAAGAAATTGCAGGCTAGGCTTATGGATGTAGTCTATAGCCAGTGAAAAGAGTAAAACTAATTGGTTGACGTGAGGACTGAACTCACAGAAATAATATTCTTTGAACCACTAACTGGGCAGTGGTGGTGCATTGGCTAGAGTGCTGGGTCTTATCTTCCTGAATTCAAATCTGACCTCAGACACTTACTGGCTGTGCGACTCTGGGCAAGTCATTTCACTCTGCCTCAGTTTCCTCATCTGTAAAATTAGTTGGAGAAGAAAATAGCAAACCACCATCATCTTTGCCAAGAAAACCCCAAATGGAGTCTTGAAGAGCTGGCCATACCTATGCAACAACAATTTACCAAACTAAGTAAAAGTCTTCTAGCTGTATGTTTCCTAAGGCTTCTTACAGAAATGGATGTTGTATTTTGTCAAAAATCTTTTCTGTATTCATTGATAAAATAATAGGATTTTTGTTGTTTTTGTTAGTAACATGGTCAACTCTGCTTATAGTTTTCCTAACATTAAACCAAATGCATTTCTGACGAGTACAATCTGGTAGTGGTACATAATCTGTGCAATACAGTGCTTTAAACATTTTTCTAACAGTTTATTTAAAAATTTTGCATCAGTGTTTACTTGGGTTATTAGTTTATTTCCATTTTGGCTCTCCCTGGTTTAGATGTTAAAATAATATTTGCATTATAGAAGGAATTTGATAGCATCTCTTCTTATTTTTCTAAACAGCTTGGATAATATTTGGATTAATTATTCTTTAAATGTTTGAATCTACTGATCTACCTCCCTACCTCTTGCTTTGGAAATTCATTTATGACTTATCGAATTTCTTTTTCTAAAACTGGGTTGTTTAAATCACCTGTTTCCTGTTCTATTATTCTAGGTAGCTCATATTTTTGTAAATGTTTAACATTTTTATTTAAACTGCCAGTTTTATTGGCATATAATTGGTCAAAATAGACTCTAGTAATATCTTTTATTTCTTCTGTTATGATTTTTTCATTTTTGATACTGATAACTTTTCTTTTAAATCAAATTAGCTAATAATTCATCTATTTTATTAGTTTCCCCCCCAAAACTCCTAGTTTTATTTAATTTTTTTGCCTTTTTGATTTCATTTTATCTCTTATTTGATTTCTTTTTAGTATTTCTATTTTAGTGTTCTCAGTCTATTAGGGGGTTTTAAATTTTTTGGCATTCTAGTTTTTTTTTAGTTGTGTGCCATTTGTTGATGTGCTCATTCACTTTTTTTGTAAATGAAAATTTTAAAGACAAATTTTCTCCGAGGGATTACGTTAGCTGCATCCCCCAAATTTTGGTATGCTATTTCATTATTATCATTACATTTGATGAAATAATCTGTAGTTTCTATGATCTGCCCTCTTAAGTGTTAGTCCTTAAGTTATTTAGTCTGTAATTGATTTTTGGCATTTGTATGTTTATTTGTTGTTATTGGGACTGATTATTCCCATCTTGCCCAGACTAGAAGCGTCAATGTCATTGGCCACTCACAGACCCAAGTCCACTGTGAATCAACATGCAAACTTTGACTTGTGCATTTCCAATCGGGGCCAGTTTGCTTTTCCTTAGACAGCTTGATGATCCATAACTCCCAGGGGCTCATGACATTGGTTCCAGACTCAGTACAGACACCAATAGGCTTTGGTCCACTGTAACTTCGAACCCCTGAACTCAACACTCCTCCAGCCTCAGCCTCATTAGACACAGGGATTATCCTCCTGGTCAACTGATTTTTAATCTTTTCTTCAATGGTCCTTTATTTAATATAATCCTTATTGAATTGTGAACAGTATGCTTGGAAGGGGTGTTTAGTCCAAGGTCCCTGCTCTTCCTGGGATTGGGATCTGAGTAGATGAGCTCCAGGTGCTCAGTCATGCAGTTTTTAGGGCTTGAGTTGTGCAGTGATTGGGGCAGTTGGGCTACACTGCCTCCTCATTTCTCCATCTTGGATTGTTCCAAATTCCAGTGAGGATGATATTTTCAAATGTATAAAATTAAATATGTAGGATTACAAAGAAAACCAATTATGCTGAAATATTTATCAAATTGTAATTAAAAACAAAAAACCTTTCTCAAGTTCACAGACCACAGGTTAAGAACTACCAAAACTTTAAATTGCATAGAGAAGTTGTTGTCCTTCACTGGTAGAGGAAAGGGCCTCTCTCTGGAGTTCCATAGGTGTACACACACACACACACACACACACACACACACACACATGCACACACACAAGTTATAACTTCCACATGGGGAGAGGGTTTGGGGGTGTGGCACCTCATGATTTGGAAGATCCAGTTAAATTTTTTAGCCTTCCCTTTGTACCAGAAAAAAAGTCTGGATTTTTTTTTCCTTTTATGGGGTATTTGCAGTACCTTGTCATTAAATTTGGGTTAACTCTTTGGTCAGAGACTCTGTGTCATCTGCTGGCCTTCACATGTCATCTGTAATTTCCACAAAACTCCCCCCAAATTCCCATTTCCTTTCTTATGCTGATGCCATGATATTTTGAAACCATGGTGGGGAAAGTTGGGATGTGGAAGAAACAACTGTACATGCAAATATGTGTGTCAGTAAATAATTATGATACATATGTGTATGTACACACATGTGTGTATGTGTATACATACACATATGCACACACATACATACATACGTGTGTGTATATATATATATATATATATACATACATTTTCCTTTCAAAGAGACCTAATTTTAGGGACAAAGCCTAAATTCTTGATTGGCCTATATTTAGACCACTATGGTATTTCAATGTGCATTTTTATCTGTAAAATCTATTTTCAATTAAACTAAAGTTTAAGGGAACACATTTTTGAACCTTCTCTTAGAAGGATTCTTGGCTGAGGTAGATAATTTAGAGAAACCACAAATGGAGAAAGCTCCAGCCATGGCTGAGTCATCTGTCTGGGAGCAGAGGGTCAAGCCTCTTTCTAACCAGCACTCACCTGTTGTGGGATGAGTTATCAGGATCCCATCAAATTCAACGACAATGAGCTCACACTGGACGAACTGAAATCGTTCAGTTGTTTAGGATTCTGACTATTTTGTTGCTTTTAGGGATTAGACTGGCAGAGCTAGGAGAGCTTCAGACTTCTAGGCTTCCAGGAGGGGGCTTCACAAAACGTACCTGTGGCAAACAGCACAAAATATGCCAATTCATTTTTAAGTGTAAATTACATTGGCGGGAGCGGGGGCAGAGAAGAGATCTTGTGGCTGATGCTAGAAAGGCTACTGGGTATTGAGGGGAAAAAAAACCAGGCACGGAAGCATCCACCTGGAGCAGGGCCAGCCAGGAGAATGAAGGGAACCATCTATTAGCGTCCTATTTTAATTCCCGGTAATTATTCTTGCTGACTAGGTGTGAAGCTCATTTGTTTTCACACATGAAAGGAGTGCAAGTGCTGGCAACACTTTTTGACCTTCAGTGCCCTGGTTGTCCTGCCCTAGTTACTGCTTGGTAGATAGATCTCAACTGAAAGTGAGTTTGAGGGTTTAAAAAATATGAAGGAATGAAAAAATGAGTGAAAAGCTTATATTAAGTATTTCTTTTTGCTGCGCCCTGTGTTAGGTGCAGGAGATTTGATGACAAAAGTGAATCGATCCCTGAGATAAAGGAGGTTATCCTAGCCTGATGAAAAACAACTACATAAGGAAGTGGTATCCAGAGAAGGGTGCTTTTTTGTCTGGGAAGTCACAGGAATGGTAAGTGGAGTCATAGGGTCACCAATTGTCAGGTCCTTTTCTAGAAGTAATGACAGTATTGATTATTGTTCTCAGAGAAAAAGGTGGAGTGGAGCAACTTTGGGCTAAGGGCATGTGCAGTGGATGTTCCAAGATGCCCAGTGTGTAAAGCACGGTCTTAGTCAGGATGACAGGGGCAAGGATATGGCTCTTTGACCACACAGGGACTTTTCCCCTACACATAAAATGTGTGAGGATAGAATAAATCTTGTTGATGTGGGGAGCCTGATCACAGCTTCAGAAGACAGTTATGTTCTCCCTTCCACTAGAGCCAAGTCTGGATAAAGGATAAAAGCTGAATCTGGGAATGGAGAAAGCTTTTTTATTCTGTGCGAAAGAATGTATATTCCCCATCACAGAGGAGAGACTTCCTTTCCACTCATCCTGTAGGGCCTGGCTCAAGTCCCAATATGGTAACTTTGTAGAAATGGAAAGGACCTCAGAAGATATGAAGTCCAACATCCTTGTTTAACATGCAAGGAAACTGAGGCTAGGGGAGATTAAGTGACTTATCCACAGTCACATAGGTAGTATCAGAGGTGGAATTTAAGCTCATTTTCTCATTCTCTGGAGACAGTACTCTTTCCACTATACCATGTTGTCCACAGACCTTTCTCGGGTTACTCTAGCCATCCTGATTGTCCCCCTTTCTGAGGTCATTTTGGCTATGCATCTCATTTTGCCACTGCCTTGAAATGTTAATTGCTTTATGTGCATATATCTTATTTCCCCTAGATCAGGGACTCTTATTTGTGTCTTAGACATCTTTGGCACTCAAGTGAAATATATAGACCCTTTTTCAGAATTTTTTTAAAAAAATAATTGAAGGAAATACTAAATTTCAGTTAGAGGTAAGTGAAAATAACAATCCTTTTTTCCCATACAAGTTCACAACCCCCAAATCTATTCATAGATTCAGCATTTATACCCCAAGTTAAGGCTTACTACACTAAATAACATCTTTTATACCCCTTATAGCCTGTATCATTACTGGTACTATGCTACATCCTCTTTAGAATTGCTGTGGATGTCTCCATTAACTATGATTGCCCTGCAGTTCATTGGAGATGATGGTCTTCCATGTGACACAGTCATGAAGCAGCAGTAATAGAATAGGTAGTGCGGTGTGCACTACATGGAGAGCTAAGTTTGGGTTTGGATCCTACCTCAGACAATTATTAGTTATGTCCTGAACAAAGGGCTTAAGCCTCTCTGGGCTTCCTCATTGAGTTTCCTCATTGTAAAATGAAAGAGTTGTGTTTTATAACTTCTTAGGTTTCTTTCAATTCTAGATTTATGTCTTTGTGATTTTTATGATGATGGATGTCAAACAGATGGGTGTTTTAATGTGTGCATGGGAGTAGTGTAGGATTATTGAAGACACTGCATAATTTGTTAGGTGCAGTCCAGTTTATTCACTTACTCCAATTCGACTCAGTTGTTCTGCAGTGCCTGGCTAAGATGTGTAGGTGGATGGAAGGACTCAGTGAACCACTCATCCAAACAAGAAACATATGTTTAGAAAAGGAGGTGGATGATCTTGTCGTAAGAATGAGTGTTAGCAGAAAGCATAACAGAGAGAAAGCTTCAGTGCTACTTAGATATCTTTGAAACAATAGAAAATTCAGCTGAAAGTGTCTAACATGTTGGAAAGATCTTCTATGGGAGATTTATGAGTGGACATGGACAAAATGAGACAGTCAAGTAGTGAGTCAGGCAAGGATGGGTGGCAACTTACCTGTTAAATATCAATACTGATCTCTCTTATTTCCTAAAGACAGGCACCATGGGTTTACATTTCTTTTCTATATGTCCTCCCTCCCCTGTTTCTCTCAGGTGTAGAACAGTATTATGAGTATAATAAACATTCTAAAATATCTGGTTGGTGTTAAGTAAATTTCTGGAGGGCCTTGAAACTTCTGACTCTGGGGGAAAAACGGTGGAAAATTATGTAGAAAAACAGCATATGATCGATAGTGTAATATAAAGAGCATTGAACTTGGAATCATGAGAGTTGAGTCCAAATCCTGGCTCTGCTATCTTCTAGCTATGTGACTTCATCCATAAAAAGAGGGAGTAAGATTGGATGATTTATTCCTCCCTTTACTGCTCTGGAAATCCTATGATTTTATCATGGTCAAGCTATTTCATCTTTTAGAGTGTCTATTTCCTAATCTATAAAATGGGGCCAAAGAGACTTGCATGTTGATTTCACAGAGTCTTAGGAGGAGAGCATTTTATAAATCTTAAGATGTTCTATAAATGTGACCTCATCTAACCAGAGTCATCCTGCAGCCACAAAAGGCCTGAGAAAAACCTTACATTCCCACAAGATCTTTGACTCCAGGTAGCAAACTCAAGTCTTACTCAATTGGACAAGATAAAAAAAAGTTGCTTTATTTCCCAAAATAAAAAGTCAGACTTTTACCAAGAGGGAATTATAATACATTCTTTTGAATGTGAAGGAAAAAAATAACCAAAAAGGAAATTCCATAGGTATTTTTTGGTGTTCTGAGCTCAGGTCCTTGGGTTTTTATTAATCTGGACAAAAAATACCAAAGGAAATCCCTCTTTAGGACTAAAGGCGGCTCCTTAGTTGGCAGGAAAACCATGGAGGAATCCATTGCTTTTTCTATTCAAGCATAACCAGAAAAATATTTCTCGGTACTATGTGGCATCTCTTGGGTATTGCGATAGTCTCTGCCATGAACCCCCAGGGGCTTAGGCTAACAATAAACAGGAACCTGAGAAAGAGCATTTCTATTCCATCGGGACCATTCAAACTTAATTTTAGGCCAAGCATAAAGAACTTTGGATGAAATGCACAAAAGGAACATAGCAGTAAAAATAAAAACTCTGATCACATAAAGATGACTTTGGGATGGTGATGATGTTGACGCTCGGTGTAATCAAATGTACACAGGAGTCAGAAGACCGAAGCTGGAAGCCTGGCCACCCCCAAGCATTTGTGGGGTAATGGGCACATTTCCTTTGTTACTTCTTTGTTTCTTTCTTTCTATTATCCCAGTACTGAGTAGGCACAAAACAACAATGGTAGCGATGAACATTTCTGTAATTATTAAGGTTTACACAATTTTTAACTGTAACAACACCTTGAACTAGTAGAGTAGTACACCTATTATTGTCATATCTTTCAGAGGAGAAGGCTGGAGCTCAGTCAGAACTTGGAACAACAGTATGGATGTCACAGAGACCAATTCAGACTTAACGTAAGGAAAAGCTTCCTGTAACTATTAAGAGGGTCCCAAATTGGAATGAAACACCTGGGGAGGAGAGTGCTCCTATTCATAGGTCTTCAAGCAAGTTCTTCAAGCTTGCTACTTGTCAGGCATGTTGAAAAGAGAATACTTTTTCAGGTATGAGTTATATTGTATGGTCACTGAGATTCTGCAATTTTGAATTTCTACACTGCCTCACCCCCACAATACCCTCACTGGCTAACCATTTTACCTTAGACAGGTCACTTAACAACTCTGTTTCTTTTTTCTCTTTTCTCTTTTGCCAAATGGAGATCATGTCTTCCCTCAATTTCCTTCCCTTATTTGAACTCAAGGTTCAAATAAGAACATGGTTTGAAAGCACTGTGAACTCTAAAATGCTATCAAAATGTGAGAATTTTTTTATAATTACATACAATAGTATTAAACAGTTAGGATAAGAACCTGAGCAAAATTGTGGAAGGGATCAAGAAATTAATTTCTTCTAATAACGCATCCAGCAGCCATCCAAAGGAGATGAAGCCCCCATCTCTGGAGTACAGAATAACAGACTTCAGGACTGAAAGGGATGTCTGAGCCTTATAACTGGTGGTCACAACTCAAATAGACAGTAATGGGCGTGGTAACTTCATCGGTAAAATTTTTGCATGCTCCATTCATAGGGCAGCTAGGTGGTAAGTTTGGAATCAGGCCGACTCACCTTCATGAGTTAAAGTCTACACTCAGATTAGTCACTTAATCTGTTTTTCTCAGTTCTTCATTTATAAAAATGAGCTGGAGAAGGAGATGTCAAAACCACTCTAAGATCTTTGCCAAGAAAAACCCCAAATGAGATCATGAAGAGTCAGATGAGACAGAAATGACTGAACAAAAACAACGTTCTATTCATGGATTAAGTAGGTGGTCATTCATGTGGGATTATCGGAGAGATGCTGAAAGGTCCACATATTCCCCCAATTTTTCCTACTGGCCTACCACTGCACTGGAAATCCCTACTCTGATGGAATCATTTCCTACAGACTTCTAAAGACCTGTAAGTTTTTACTGGCTCAATTAAATGTGAATTAAAGCATTAAGTTCGTGTGTGTGTGCGGGTGTGCGTGCGTGTGTGCGTGTGTGTGCGTGTGTGTGTGTGTGTGTGTGTGTGTGTGTGTGTGTGTGTATTTCTCAGTCAGCAAATGTTTCTTAATCACTTACTATAAGTCAGGCACTGTGCTAAACAATGGGGCTACTTAGGAGGCAAAAGACAGTCTCTGCCCTCAAGGAGCTCACATCCTAGTGGAGGAGACAACAAGAAAACAAATATGTAAAAACAAGCTATATACAAGATAAAATGGGAAGTAATTAAGAGAGGAAAGGGACTCAAATTTGGAGCGGTCTGGAAAACCTTCCTGTAGAAGAAGGATTTTAGTTAGGACGAAGGAAACTAGCGAATCCAAGAAATGAAGATGAGAAGGCAGATTATGCCAGACATGGGGGACAACTAGAGAAAATGTCCAGAGCCAAGATAGGAAGTGTTTTGTTCGTGGAACACAAAGATTGAAGAGTACATGTCAAGGAGAAAGGTGTGAGAAAACTGGGGAGAAAACTGGAGGGGGCTAGGTTATGAAAGGATTTAAATGCTAAACAGAGAACTTTGTGTTTTATCTGGGAAGTGATAGGGACCTACTGGACTTAACTGAGTAGAGGAATGATATGGTCAGACTTGAATTTTAGGAAAATCACTTTAGTGGCTGAATGGAGGATGGATTAGACTAGGGAGAGACTTGAGGCAATCGGACCCACCACAATGCTGTCATAGTAGTCCAGGGATGGGGTGATATGGATCTGCATTAAGGTGGTGGCAGTGTCAGAGGAGAGAAGTGGATGTATTGGAGAGATTTTACAAAGATAAAATCAATAGTACTTAACAACAGATTGGATATGGATGTGTGTGTGTATGTGAAAAATAGTGAGGAACGAAGGATAACAACAGTTACAAGCCTGGAGGACTGGGGGGGGTAGTGTTGCCCTCAACAATAATAGGAAAGTTAGGGGACGGGGAAGAGTTAGGGGGAAATACAAAAAGTTAAGTTTTGGACAAGTCAAGTTCAAAATGTCTACATCCAGGTCAAGATGTCTGAAAGGCAGTTGGAGACACTAGATTGGAGGCTGGCAGAGAGGTTAGTGTTAATTAGGTAGATTTGAGAATCATTATCATAGAGATGGTAATTAAATCCACAGAAACTGATGAGATCACCAAGTCAAGTAACATAGAGGGAGAAGAGAAGAGAGGCGAGGACAGATTTCTGTGGGACACTTACTTAGAGGGCATGATCACGAAGAGGATCCAGCATAGAAGAGAAGGGGTAGATCTTAGATAGGAAGAGATCCAGGGGTAGTGTTCCAAACACCTGGAGAGAAGAGAGAATCAAGGAGAAGAGGATGACAAACACTGTCAAAGCCTGGGGAGAGAGTCTCTTCTCAGAGAGAATGAGAATTGAGAAAAGACCATAGAATCTGGCAAGAGATCATTGGTAACTTTGGAGAGAGTAGTTTCAATGGAATGATGTGGTCAGGGGACAGATTGTAAGGGGTTAAGAAGAGAGTGAGAGGAGAGAAAGTTCAAGACATTCATTCTAGACAGTTTTTTCAAGAGGGTTAGCTGAAAAGAGCAGAAGGATGACAGTGGGGATGGAAGGATCAAATGAGGATTTTCTGAGGACATGTTTGTAGGCAGTGGGGAAGATGTTGAGAGAGAGAGAGAGAGAGAGAGAGAGAGAGAGAGAGAGAGAGAGAGAGAGAGAGAGAGAGAGAGAGAGAGAGGGAGGGAGAGAGAGAGAGGGAGGGAAAGAGAAAGACAAAGAATGATGGGAAGTTTCTTGCTGAAGGAACAAGAATTCCAGAGGGCACAGTGGAAGGGATAGGTGGCTTTAGGTAGGAACCAGGGTGGAAGAATTGAAGGAGATGGAAATAAGGAACTAAGTGATGGGGAGGGGTTCAGAACCACTGGGATGGATAGGGATGATCAAGTATGAGAATATTCATCACTGAAGGCAAACTTTTCTTCTCAGAGGAGGATGGAGATGGGATTAGAGACAAATGCATCATGAGATAGAAAACAAATGGTTAGATGGTCATATTGGAGGATCCACCCATTTCACTACTCTTCCTTCTCCAGGCTGGCTATTAGGTAGGAAATGGAGCCAAAACTATGTCAGAAAATATAATTCTGGATAAAGGAATGAAAGAAGTCAAAGGCTTGTGCTCTTCATCCTCATACCCATATACTGTGAATATTTTTTAAAAAGTTTTTATTGATGTCATTTTTGATATCACTGTAATTTTTCCCAGCATTCTTCTGTCTCCCAGAGAGTCATTCCATATTACAATGTTTTTAAAGACAAAAAGAATAAAAAAGGGAGAAGAAAAAAGTCAGCTCATCTAACCAATATGTTGAAAACATCTGGAAATTTCTTCAATGTACCATACTTATGGACCTGCTACCTCTGCATACAGGGTATTGTTTTCCATATTTTCTTTTGAGTCATGCCTCTTCTTTATAATTTTGCAACATTAACTTTTGATTTTTGTGTGTGGTTGTTCTTTCCATTTACATTTCTGTAATCATTGCGTGTACGTATTTTCTTCAGTTCTGCTTGCAACAATTCATGTAGATCTTTGCATACTTCTCTGGATTCATCGTAATCATCATTTCTCATAGCGAAGTTGTATCATGATTATTCTAGCCATTTCCCAATCTATGGGTATCTACTTTGTTATCACATAAATACTTTCTTTAAGAAAAACATAGGAAGGTGCTGTCTGAGAAGCACTAAATAGCATAAGACCTTGCTACTTTGAGGATCTTTGATTTCCTAGGTGAAGAGATTCTCTTCCTACAGAGATCACAAGGATTTCATTTCCTTTCATTATATGTGACTCATGTCCATATTTTAAGGTAAGGAAGACTCCATGGAGGGTTCAGGGATCTGTGCTTGGCCCTGCATGTGCACACACACACAAGTATACACACACATATATACATATACACATAATTTTTTTTATTAATGACATGGATAAATGGTAATAAGCATAAATGGTACACTTAAATGATTAAAAACTGAGAGGTAATGACACATTGGATGATAGGGTCAAGATTAAAAAATACCTTAACTGACTAATACAGTGGGTCAAACCCAGTAAGATCAATTTCAATTGGGATAAATGTAAAGTCTCATATTTGGGTTCAAAAAATCAACTTTACAAGTTCAGTATGGGGAAAATATGACTATGTAGTAGTTATTTGAAAATTATTTGAGGATTGTAGTGGATAAACCAAATATATGGCAGCCAAAAAAGCTAATGCCATCTTAGAATCTTTTAGAAGAGACATATCATCTAGGAACAAGGAGGTGATAATTCCGCCATACTCTTTGTTGGTCAAATCATATCTAGAGTATTGTGTTCGGTTTGGGGTCCTACATCTTGAGAAAGAAAGAAATCTAGGAGTATCCAAAAGAGGTGAAACAGGATTGTGAATGATCTTGAATTTATGCCAGATGAGGATTAGTTGGTGAAACTGGGGAGCTTGGAGAACTGTCATAAGGAAGAAAGATGAGACTTGTTGACTTGACTATAGAAGGTAGGACTAGGAACAATAGGTAGAATTTCCAAAGAGGAATACTTAGGCTTGATATAGGAAAAACTGTCTAATAATTAAAGCTATTCAAAATGAGAGTGGACTCCCTTGGGAGGCACAAGTATGCCCTCAATTGTGGTCTTCAATAAATGAAAGATGACCACTTCTTGAGTATGCTAGATGCTTTTTCAGATACAGGTTGGACTGCATGGCCATTTTTTCCTTTATATCTCTAAAATTCTGTAATTCTGTGGAATCTTCCTGAGGGTCTGAACAATTATAAGATGACAACTTTTTAAAAGTATGCTGATTTGTCAACAGACAAGAAATGATTGGTTATAGATGTTATTTCATAATCATCTCCTTTCGTACAATCATATTATGAGCTGGTAAGATAAAAAAGTTCAAAGTATATACCAGCTAAGAAGATCAGAGAAAAATCTGTGTATGACTGTAGTGGTTCCAACTCAATTACTTTAAACACACTGTAAACTCAAAAACAACAATGAGAATGGATAAAAGGAAAGACATCAATTGTTTTCCAGAAGAAAAGGTTTTTGTCATTTCTTGGCAATGTCTAGTTTATTGGGCAAATCTTTTGGGGAAGGTTTATGGAGAAACATATAAGCAAGAATTACACAGGAAGTGGAAATTGCATTGGTGGAGGCAGTAGTTACATGAGTAAGAGAGCTTTCTCACTCTACTTTGCCAGGATATACAGGGGCAAAGAATTATAATTATACACATATATGACATAGATATATATACACACATCTGTATACACATGTCTATATATATACATATATAGATGTGTGTATGTACAAAGGCATATACATAAATATATATGTGTAGGTATATACACATAAATACATGTGTATTGTGTACATACACATGCACACATACATAACACCTTTCATGATGAGTATTTGCCCCCTCTACCCCACTCCAAGTAGAAAGAAAAATTTGTGACTTTAGACTATTCATTATATAATCATTCCCAGAGCAGAGAATGGCAGGGGTGCAGGCACCAGTCTCTGCCTATCTCCGGAGAAATAGGATTCGAAGAGGATGACAAATTATCTGATAAGGAAAGTGAGATCTGCCTAGAGTGCCAGACACAGGATATTATGGATGGTCCAGTGCACTTGTGCAGGATGATTCTTCAGCCTCATCACAAGTGAGCCTGACTCACATGAGTGAGGGCAGCTTAACAAACATAGAGTTGTACTAAGAGTGTAGTGTCAGCTAGGTAGATTTAAGACTTTGAGAATTCAAGATTTTAACAGATTTTTTCCCGGGAGCTATCCAGGGTACCACATTCATTTTTTCTGAAGTTTCTTCTACTCCAGTAAATTAAAGTTCTCTTTCTTTATGTGTGAACTACTGTCACTACCTGCCTTGAAACACACCTTCCAGACTATACCTGATACTAGTCATATGCCCACATTCCCATTTATTGCCTTATCATAATTAACGTCTACAGACCACTCCAGTCACTGCTTGATCTGTAATAATAACAGCAGCAATAGCAACAATTTTGTAGCACCTACTATTTCGCAGGTAATATATGAAGTACTTTTTAAAAATTACCTCATTTTATCACATCATCTTTTTTGACTAAACCCTATACCTGGTGCCTACTGTGCCATATGCTTAACTTCATCTTGGCTAATTCCTGCTCTTACAACATGACCCGGGCAAACCTTCAGGCAGCAACTCAGTTTAGGTTTAGCTCACCCTTCAAAGAGGGACATTTGGCAGAATGGAGTCCCCTAGCACAATGGGGTATAGAGTTCTTAGGATCATAGACCAAGGAAGGGATCTCAGAAGGTATGTAGTCCAACCCTCTATTTTACTATTGAGGAAACTGAGGTCTAAGGAGGTTAAGTGATTTGTTCAAGGTTGTGCAGGTCCTAAATATGACTTGAATGAGAAGAAATCAGAGTAGGGATAAATACGATGATGACTGTATTTCACTATGTTCTCCTCAAGGAAGACAGGCAGGTAGTTGCCACAATGAAATCTAGATTTTTCTTAACTCTTCCTAACTCTTTTCTGGGGCCAACCTTGGTCATTAGAATGATATAATATTCAATTTAATTGTGGTTTTTTTCTTCTATTTGCATCCCCATAGTCAACGTGTATTTTATTTTCTTGGTTCCGCTTATTTCACTCTGTATCATTTCATATGTCTTCCCAAGTTTCTCTGAATTTCCCACATTTTTGCCATTTGTATGGCCTAATATCTATATTACTAAATTATTCTACAGAGTAACATCTCTGTACTATTATTTGTTTAGCTGTCACCCAGTTGATGGTCATTCATTTTCCTGGTTTAGGCTATCACAGATACATGGGAACTTTCTTTCTGTCTTTGAATTCCTTAGGATTTACGCCTAGCAATGAGAACATTGGGTATCTAGGTGGCATAGGTAATAGACGGCCAGTTCTGATGTCAGGATGACTTGAGTTCAAACTTGACCTCAGACTTTTACTAGATACATGATCCTGGACAAGTCACTTGACCCTATTTGCTTCAGTTTCCTCATCTGTAAAATGAACTGGAGAAGGAAATGTGAATGACTCCAGTATCTTTGCCAAGAAAACCCTAGATGGAGTCAGGAAGAGCTGGGCATGACCGAACAACAAATGAGTTCTCTGGATCAATGGGTATGGCAAATGGAGCTCTTTTCAAATGGTCAGCAGTAGGGGAGGTGGGGAAGAGGAAGGATATTGAAGGCTTGAAATATTAATGAAGGAGTAAATCAAACACTGGACAGGAGAGAGATGCTTTGAGTCCTATGGGACCATAACCAAAGCTGAAGAGCATCATGGCTTCAATTTGTTGGCAAACCAGCCTTCTTGAGAATGTCTCCTATGGATTTTTAAAGGGTGTATGGGACTTACCTCTGACCTACCTGTCCCTTAGTCTCATCATGATCTGGTATTCCTGAGAAACTGTGTGGTGTAGTAGAAAGAATATTTGACTCGGAGTCAGTATACTCAAGTTTGAATCCTGACTTGAACAATTCCTATCTGTGTGACTGTGGGAAAATCATTTAATCCCTCTAAGATGCAGTTTCTTCCTCTATAAAACAAGGGATAATGATATTCACATATTACAGTTGTGAGAAAAACACTTCATAAATTGTAAAATTCTATATAAATATAAACCACTATTCATGGAATTTTTATCTGGAGGTAATAACTATAACCAATCATTTCTGTAAAGAGGTACATTGCAGTCAAATATATAGAAACCATAACTTTTTTTTATCCATACAACTACCTAGCTCCTATCCAACCTTTGAAGTCTAACTCTGAGGCCCCAAAATTCTAGAAAGCATTTTCCAAAGTGGAATCTGTGCCAAGAAGAGGAACACAAGCCACAAGGTACTTAGTATATATTGCCTCTAATTTTTTTCACTTTATATCTGTGCTTTCTATTTCTTCAACTAGAAATTAAGCCCTGAAAGGACAGGGACTAGTGTTGTATTTTTTTGTATCTTCCGCAGTACCAAGAACCGTAATCTGAAAGTATCTGGCACTAAATAAATCTCTATAAAATAATTATTATTCTAAGGAATTCAAAATTCTGCTTGTGGATATAGCAATTTCTTGGGTTTGAAAATCTCTGCCAACCATGTTGGATACAGGCAGTAGTATACTTGGGCGTCTTTATCAAATGTTCTATTTCAGAGAGCAGGCAGTCATGTAAACTGAAGAAGAAAGAGATGCTTTTCAGTGATAAGGGAAAATAGGGGTACGTACAGGCTGGAGGAGGCAGGTGTGCAGTGGTCCATGCATTCAGAGGCAGAAGTAGAGAGAGGCAGAGACAATAACATTAGAACAGAGGAAGGGAGACAAAAAGATAAAGGAACGCACGTAGGAAAAAAGAATAAGAGAGACAGGAAAAAGACAAATTTAAGAGGAAACAATACTCTAGGTGTCATTGATTCCAAATTTCCTTGTTAGATATGCTTTAAAAATATATCATCCATAAAAAGAATGAAAATGTGAGCTTTTTTCCAAGTTGGCAACTTGAATCCCTCCTTATTTGGAGTCCAAAGCAGAATGTAAAAAGGGCAGACTTTTTATATGTTTGGAATTGCACTGTAGGGTAACAAGAGATTTTCCACACCAATATCAAGCTCTGCTAAGGTTCTCTGGTATTTGCCAAAGGAAGACTTGTCCCAGAAATGCTTTTGTGGACATCTCTCCAAGGTCTTCTCCTGAATTTTAAGCTAGGAATTTTGGCAGATGGTTTCTGGTCTGCAAACTAGTGATTACTTTTGACCCATTTACCAATAAACTACATTATTGCCAGAACTATTCGTGATTTTGTAAGTTTGTGTGTTTGTTTTGTGCAAACAGAAAACACTGAAAACAATAGTCAAGAGCCAAAATTGCTGAAAAACCACATTGCCACTAATATCTGAAAATTGATGCCAGATAAAACAAGGCATATTTAAATTGTGAAAGTGAACGTGGTCGTTCTCGTAGCTCTCATAATTTACCTTTGCTGTATTCTTTCAAGCACAGAAAGACAATATGACTTCTAAGTAAAACATTCTTTTGGTGATTTTTGTCTTCCTTTTTCTTATGAATCAAATCTATAAGAATGGATGAAGATATAAACAAATCTCTTTCCCTTTTTCCCTCTGAATCATTTTGGTTCTATTTGGCTGTTAACAGTGACTCAGATTCTGGTTTTCTAAGTTGGTGGCTGTACTCTTCAACTTGGAGGGCCTGTCAGTGTTCCATTATAAACCCACTCACTGAAGGGGAATGTCTCTCGTTTTCCCTCATCAGGAAACTTGATATGTAAGTTCTCATCCTAAGAACAAATTTTGGGCAGAATTCTGCCTTGTAGTGTATGCCACAGAGGCTGACCTCAATGATATGTTCTCTCAAAACATAGAGTTTTCCTATAATGAATACAGGTTAATAAAGGTAAAATGTTCTATACAAAGGATGAGGCACCATCTCCATTTTGTGCTGATAGACTTTGTTTAAACTCTGTTATGTGAGATAATTTGAGGGCCGCACATGACCCAGAGGTCTTCTAGAAATAAAAGAAATGAAGGGCTGTTTCTTGGAGGGAGGGAGTAAAATTGGAATGGAGAGAATCAATGAAAGTGATCAGGTATTGGCAAAATCCAACCCCAAACTTTTCCAGAGAATTCTGTAAGGAAGGGAGAATATTATTAGTGATTACTTAAGTAAATTGCTTGCAATATTTACATTTCTAAAAAGCATTAGAGTTCTATTGCTGATTCAGGTACAGCTAGAGTCAAGGGGATTTATAAATGGAAAAGATAAGGTATAGAACAGAACTGACCAACTTTGTCACTAGGCAAAGCACGGGGGAAATGAAACATCACACGTGGTGAAATTGTCCCCTTTTGGGGAAAGTGGTCTGGACTAGCTAACTATGTATTTTTGTGGGCATGGATTGAAAATGTACTCCCCACCTTCACCTAAGTCAAGTTGCTTGGGAGAGTATCCCATTTGCTAGCAGAAAGTGAATTCTAGCAATATGGCTTGGGTTGGGGAGAGTGAAAGGGCATAGTTTCCAGAAGTACTGACTGTCCAGCAGCAACCTCAACAGCTCTCTGTCCCACCTGGAAATATGTCACAGCAAGGCTAACAGTTATAGTTCATCTATCTAGCTATTTCTGGGTCAGAGCATCTCAGCACTGGAAGGGACTTAGGAGATCATCAAAGCCAACCTAATCAAGAACCTTCTCTGCAATATAACTGACAGGTGGGTGATCTGCCTTCATTTGGAGACCTCTTATAAAGGACAGCTCATTTGGAGGCAGCCCATTCTGTGATGGCTGGAGAGTTTTAACACTGCTGTTGTCATTTGACCTGAATCTTCCCTAACCTTTGATAGTTAAGACAAAGATACCTGATTCCTATTTGCTAAGGGGTTCCTAATGATACTTGGACCACCTACCTCAGAGGTTGCGAGAAAAATATTCAGAATACTATAAAAACCTGAGCTATTCTTACTCTGAGGTAATCCTATGAGTTGGTCCCTTTGATATACATGGTTATATTCCTGCAGACTTTTTACATAAAATCATGACAGTCCTTCTGAACTATAGATTACAAATATGGCTCTACTTGGTGAAAAGGGCTTTGGATTCCAAGTATGGAGACAATGTACCAGCACAGTCCAATACACGTGAATAGGTGGCTAGCATGAATAAAGCATCTGGCTTTAAATCTTAAAGACTCATCTTCATAAGTTCAAATCCAGCCTCAGATGCTTACCAGCTGTGTGACCCTGGGCAAATCACTCAACCCTTTTGCCTCATTTTCCTTACCTATAAAATGAACTGGAGAAGGAAATGACAAACAACTCCAGTATCTTTGCCAAGAAGATGCCAAATAGGGTCATGAAGGGTTGGGCACAATTGAAACAACTAAAAAACGACAACCAAAGTGACATTTCCCTAAGTAGAAGATGATGGGGAAAACAAAGCTAACATCTCTCTGTGTCTGTCTCTCTCTGTCTCTCTGTCTTTCTGTCTCTCTGTCTCTGTCTCTGTCTCTCCCTCCCTCCCTCGTTCTCTCTCTCTCTCTCTCTCTCTCTCTCTCTCTCTCTCTCTCTCTCTCTCTCTCTCTCTCTCTCTCTCTCTCTCTCTCTCTCTCTCTTTATTAGCAGGTATTTTTTGAGCACCTGCAGTACATTAGCTGTTGTGTAGGACACTGAAGAGACTTGGTCTCTGTCCTCTAGAACACTGTTATTACACCTGAGGACAGAAAGCTCTTTTATCTCAGTACAGTTCCATTTGTCTTCTTTGACCCTAGGGATAAGACATTCTCATTGGTCTTGCCAAAGAAAAACAAAAGTTTATACATTTTCTGACCTTAGTGCATTTAATTTTCTAAGCTTAATGTTTAGCTTCTTCAATAAAAGCAACTCACAGAAGATACAATGGTTATCATATACTATAATTTTGATTTTAAGCCACACTTCTTAATTTTGCTGATCACATTAACATACATAAAGTTTTCCTACTATGAAACAGTAAGTGCTCCTGGTGGGTAGGACTAGCAACCCAACAGAATATGCATAAAGAACCCAGGGGAAACCTTTGAACCCATCTGTCAACTAGGAAAGAGCTACTTGACAATTTAAGTAGTTTTTCAAGAAAGCTTAACTATTACTTTCAGGGTGTAGACAATTGTTTTCTTTTGCAATTTTTGATTTCCATACTTATTAAGCACTGTTCAGAATAGAAGGAGCTAGAAGAGACTCATTTCATTTGGCAAGAATTTATTAAGCACCTACTATAGCCAGGAAATTAACAAATAATTCTTGCCCTTAAGAGTGTACACAGTGGGGGTAGGGAGGGGAAAGATGGGTAGGTGGGACAATAAATACAGATGAATAGATACATCATATATGCAAAATATATTCTTTAAAAATTTTGATGATTGACTAAGAATAAATCAAGAAAGACTCATTGAAAAAGACATGTACTTTATATATTTTAGCTAAAGAAAACTCTACATAACATTTTAATTAGAAAATTTATAGACTGTGCTTCTGTTTAACTTTTTAAGTCATATTTATCCTTAGCATTATTATTAATATTGTTTTGATTCTGAAGATTAAATTGATTTAATCTATTCCAACATGAAATGTTTTTGCATTCTGTTAATCACAGATTTTATACCAGGGAAACACATTAAAAATAAACTTTCACATCCTAATCAAGAAAGATACTCTAATATTTTAAAAATAGCCTTGGGAACAGACAGCTAAACCAAAACACAATATGTTATGGTTCATGTCTCACCATCGAGGTTTCCCAGTCTTTAGCTATGACATATATACTGAAAACTCAAAATTTTTAAGGATTAATGGGACGGTACAGCTACAAAGAATCAACTGGAGGCAATAACGTCAAATTTAAATTTTGACTTTGTAGGGAAAAGCTACCAAAATTACAGTAGATACTCTGTCGATGTGTTCAGCTGAGATTTGTGGTTCTGTGTGTGGTGTGCCCCATGACTTGAGTGTCACAATGGCTACATAAACCCACGAAGGAGGCATGGCCAGCCATGATGGGGACTGCCTCGGAGCAGAGTCAGAGATCACAAACAATTGGTAACTTTGTATTTGACAGACCCCTTGGCAAATGGTTTGTTGTGTCAGCTTGGAAGCAAATAACAACGCCTTTCTGGCCACAATTGGGAATTCATTCTCTCACAGACTCCTAAGATCATAGATGTGGAACTAGAAATGCATTGCAGAAGTCATCTCATCCAACTCCTTCCTTTAACAGATGGGAAAACTGATGCCAAGTACAGACAAGATTTGAACGCAGGTCCTCTGATCCTAGAGCTAATGGTCTTTTCACTTTATCTGATGCTAAAGGAAAAGTATTTTTTTTTTTGTTTGGGATGGAATGATTTAAAAAGAGAATTGAGCCAGAGTCCGGTTTTCTTCAAACACTTAGTCTAGACTTCTTCTTTGTGGGCAATATGTTCTGCCTGTGCTAATTTGTATCTATCTCCTTTAACTTGTTACATTGTAAGCATCATAAGGGCAAGAACTGGGTTCTTTTTAATCCTGGCATTCCTATGGTCTTCTAAGTGTCTGCCACAGAGTTGTTGCTTAATAGATATCTGTCACATCAGATTGATAGAAGGCATAAAAGGTCCTGAATAGTATCTAAGTGCTTGGATCTGTGTTTCCCTTTGAATCCGTGTCAAACCACTGAAACTTTTTACTCGAATAGGGTTACTTTTGCAGGGAGGTTTCGTCATGGAACAGAGCTTTGGAAAAACAAGACATAGACTAGAATTCTTAAGCGACCAAGACATGTCTGTTCTTTTCAAAGTTCCTGATGCATGGTTTCAGTGTGCAACGATTTTGATGGTCTGACGTAATGATCAGTGCCTCTGCCCTGACTTGCTCACTGTGTGGTCTTGGAAGAGTGCTTTACACTGTGTGGTCTTGGAAGAGGTTTTTAATGGCGCTATGGGCTAGTGTTCTCATCTATAAAAGAGTGAAAAGTACTGCCCCAGCTGGAGTCTACCGTTCTCTAATTAACTGACAATTCCAGAGCTTCCTACAGATTTAGGGAATCAGCTCCTCAGCCTCCCCTTTACCTCTCACACCCAATCCAGCAAAGGGACTGGGCACCCTGTGTGGGACTCAGGTTTCGAACCTCCCAAAGAAAGGCAATAGTTTGGTGAGGAGGGGCAAAGTCTTTAAAGAACTTTGGTGGTTCTTCACCTTGAGGTAAAAGAAGCAGTAGCCCTTTCCTGAGAAGCATTAAGTGTGAGCACATCTCTATAGTTCCCATCTTCCTGAGCTGTGTGAGGATCCAACCAACACTGAGGGAACAGGAGAGAATAAGGAAGGACCAAACCTCTCCAGGCTCAGGTACTGGGACTTCCACTGTTCTGGGCCTGAAGCTGAGTCTTGGACTCCAAGGGCCTTCACCTCAAAGTTGCTGATAAGATACTTTTTACAAACAATGGGCTTTTAAAAATACATTTAAAGACTCAGGTGTTGATTAAGGCTTACTGTAAATTTGACATTTAAAAGGAAGGGTTTTCTCGGTTAGAGAATCTCTCAGCCCCAGGCAGGTTGACCTAGTAACTTCTTTGTTACCCCGGAATAGCTTGTGAGGAAAAAATTGGGCCCATTGTTTTGAGGTTTACCTGGGGGTGGGGGGTGGAGGGGTGGCACCTCTAGAAAGCTTTTGAAGTTCTTGCTAATTTTTCAGATTACAGGAATCTAACTTTAGTGTCAAATTACTTATGTTTGCTATCAATTTGGAGGAAAAACAGCCTTGGTAAGCTAGAGAGAAAGAATCCCTTTCTTTGAAGGCTGACTCCTTTGAATTTGAAATATTGCAAAGGAAAACCCTACTGAGAGAAAAGTGTTCATGTAAATCCCATTCCTAAAAGTTGATGTTTAAAAAAAAACCCTAACAGTTCTTTTACCAAGATTATGACCTTAGCTGAATAATTTCCATCCTAGAAACTAAATTTGCACTTATCAGTCTTTCGCTTATGTTTAACAGATAATCATGTAGATGAAGTGATCTGTAGAAACATATTCACCTGTCTTTAAGAAGAATGAATAAATATTTGAGTATATTTTGATGAAGTCAAAAGTATTTTTATTATTTATTTATATTTTATTTCTCCCCAATTACATGCAAAAACAGTTTTTAACATTCATTTTTAAAATTTTGAGTTTCAAATCTCCTTCCCTCCTTCCCCACCCCACCTCACTGAGAAGGCAAGCAATTTGATATAGGTTATACATTTGTAGTCAGGCAAAACATATTTTCATATTAGTCATATTTGTAAAAGAAAGCATAGATCAAAAAAAACTTCAAGAAAAATAAAGACAATAAAAAAGTATGCTTCCATCTGACCCTATCAGTTCTTTCTCTGGAGATGGATAGCATTTTATATCATAAATCCTTCAGAGATGTCCTGGGAAATCAAAATTTCTTGTGAAAAAAGCAGACTCTGAAAAAGCGTATTTGATGGTATATTTGATGATAGTGTTAGGCATATACACTGAGGAAGCAAAGACAGATAAAAAGGTCTCCTGTAGGCTGAAATATTCACAATGACCTTTTTTGTGATAGCAAAGAACTAGAAGAAAATAGGTCCAAATGAACTGGAGAACGGCTGAACAAACTGTAACTTATGAAAGTAACGGACTATTATTATGCTGTAAGAAATGATAAAGAAATGAATTTAGAGAGGTATGGGAAGACTTCCATACATGAATGTAAATGAAATAAACAGAACCATGAAAAGAATAGACACATGAACAATAACAGCATAAATGGAAATAACAGTGAAGTAATGGAATGTTGCATAATTAGAAGGAATGAGCTTGATACAGAGAAGAAATGAGAAAAAATGCATTTGACTGTTCATTGAAGATGCAGAGCCTTCTGGGTGTGGAGTATTTCATAGGCTATCAGGATTGGGATACGTTGGTTGATTTTGCTGAATTGTGGATTGTTTATATTAAAAAAAAGAAGGAGTACGTATGGAAATGGGATTAAAGATTTAGAACTAGAGGAACTTTAAAAGTCATCCAGTTCAAACCTCTTATTTTACAGATGAGACAAGTGAACTCAGAGAGAAAATGATTTGTCCAAGTTCATACCAGTGGTAAGTAGCAGAGGAGGGATTTGAACCTAGGTTCAATATATATATATTATATATATAAATCTATATATGAGCCTGCCTCCCACATCACAGAGTAAATGTGATATAAAAGCAAAAGACATTAAATAAACTTAATAAACTTCAATAAATATAAAATAAACACAACATATGCTTTTTTATTCTAGATATGTGACTCTAGGCAAGTCATTTAACCTCTGCCTGCCTCAGTTTCCTCAACAGTAAAATGGGGATGATAACAGCATCTACCTTGCAGCACTGTTATGAAGATCAGGTGGGATATGACATACAGATACATAACATATCTGCCATCTATATTTTTAACATCTTGCAAAATGCGAGATTAAAATACATGCAAGTTTAATGATAGATATGGTTAAAGTATGTGATAGAAAACCAATTCCCAATAAACAATAGCCAGGCCAATGCAGTTTTGCATTGAGTGGTGCTGAGTTCTAAATGAGGACATTTGCTGAGTTCCCCTGTGACAGCCTAGGACTGTGATAACGGTCATGCCCCTGTTTATTTTTCCCTTGAGAAACTGAAAGGGTCAAAAAAAAAAAAGATCACAACTAAACAAAAGCGTATCAATAACAGGAAACTGTTGGTGAGAAATACCCTGATGTTCCTGTAAATTCACGTCACCACATTCCCAGGAGACAAAGGTGCGTGAACAGCATGGTAAACCATTATGATTTAATCCAAGGCCTTGCAATGCTGTTTACAGTAAAACAACAAAAAGGGATTGTTCCTTAAGGCGCAAATAATAGAAACACATATCAATATAATCAGGAAGTGATGATGCCGATGTCTGGGTCAGCTGCTGAAAACAGTTGGTAATCTAGCAAAGTCACCCCCTGTCACTGCAGGCAAGTCCTAGGTAGAATCCCTGAGATGGGACAATTCCTTCACTGCCTGTGATCGGAGACTAAGGAGGAAATGGAATGCACCTTGAGGAATTTCAGAAAAGATTTATGAGCCATGACACCTGAATATTTGAAGAATTCCATTTCTTAGGAGGCTGAGGATGAGGAAGAACAATTCTTTCCTCTGCCTTAGGAAGTCTCCACAATTGAATTAAACAGAGATGTGAGAAACTTGTCTACCTCCCCTGCATCCCAAACAGATGAAGAAACAGCTCCGTTATACGCAGAAGAGAGAAGGAAGTTCAGAAAGGGACATACACAAGCAGGCTGTTTATTTAAATTTAACTTTTAAAATTTAGTTTAATTTATTATTATATAAATATTATATATTGTGGTGCATATTATACAATTACATTTTATAATTATAGAAAATTGCATGTGTTATATATAGTTTATAACAAAATATATTGCATTATAAAAATAATAAATTTAATATACCATTTAAAAACAAATTATGACATAGAAGTTCATAGTTTTGAATGAGATGCTCCTTTTCTGTTCTTTGCAGATTGAAATGTCTATGTTTGCTAAGTTCATACTAGCTTAAGGATCTGGACTTTAGTATAGACAACTCCCAGGTGAGGAAAATGCCTTCCCTGAGGTAGGTCAAGCTCTTTCTGAGTCCAGCACCTCCCATGGTGCCTATTGCACACTAGGCACTTCATAAATGTTTATTGATTGATAGAGAACAGAAGTATTAAACTCAAAAGGAAAAAGGGGCCATTGATTAGTATATAAGGATCCTTCACTTAGTTTTAAAATGTAACATCTATGTTTTATTGTATTTTTACTTATTTCGTTAAATATTTCCCAATTACATTTCAATCTGTTTCTGGTGTCCTCAGAGAGCATTGGGGAGCAAGTGTTTGACACCTTTGGCCTAGAGCACTGATTGACCTGCCCGGCTTAACACAGCTAGTTTAGGTCAGAAGTCAAGATTTGGATTTGGATCTTCCTGGATCCATGGACAGCTACCTAGCCATTATATCATGCTTGGCTCTTGCCCAAATCTATAATTAAAAAAAAATTTTTTTCTGCCCTCTTGCCGTGAAGAATAACAAAGATGCATGTATCTTTTGGGAATTAACAAAGTTCTTTACCTCTATCAACTCATCTGAACATTGCAGCAATGCCATGATAGGTACTGGAAGCATTATTATCCCCAATCTGAAGTTCAAGAAGGTCAACTGAATTTTTTATGGTCACACAACTAGAAAAGGTCCCAACTCCTCCTTACTCTGAGTCCAACACCTTATCCACACAGGTCTGTGGTCATACTGCCACCCTGAGAAGAGAATTACCCAGAAGTTCACAGTTTCACACATAATCCTCCTTAGTGTTCTTTCTATTTGGAGACAGTGTGGTATAGTGGATAGAGAGCTGGTCTGGTCTGGAAGTTAGGAAGATGACAATGCAACTCTTGCCTCTGACGTACTGGCCATGTGATTCTTAACCTCTCAGTGATTCTAGGCAGTTCTCTAAGACTATAAGTTTTAGAAAAGTTGGTGACCTGCATTGATGCAGAGAGTTTCCTCTTCAGGGAGGTCCTTATACTAATGAAATCATAGGTCCAGTTCCTATCTGGATAATTTGGAACATTTATGTTTATTGATAATTAAGTTAGGAACCTATTGATGATTACATTAGGAGCCATCCTCTCCCTCACCCCCACCAATCTCATAAGCAGAATCAGTAAGGGAAGAACATGGATTTTTTCCAGCTTTTCAACTATATTTCCTCTTCAGATCCATTGAGAAATCCCTCTCCCCAAGCCAGGACTGTCTGAAATTTTCATTCTAACACTTCTCTAAGAGGGCTGCTGAAGGACCTGAGGCTTCTTTCATACCTTGTGAGCATTCCCTATGGCCAGCATGGGTAGGATCATTATGTAATGCCAAGTGTCTTGCTCTAAGCATACTAGAGCTTAAGTCCACTGCTCACTGTCTATGTGACTATAAGCAACTGTCTTAACTCTCCACTTTAGGTTCTTTATTGGTAAAACAGAGATAGAGATTTGTGACAATTAGGTAGATAATTCAGGTTTAAAAACTTTTCTCATCAGAAAATTAAAACAAAAGGGTTTTCACACACCCACCTCCTCCCTTTGCTTTAATTATCCTGACATTGACCTCAGGTCTTCATTTCAGTATGTGCATATAGGTACAATCTTTGATAATAATAATACCATATCCAATATTCTCTCCATTGCGCTACAGTCTTCTTCTCTTCTTGAGTCTGGGTAGGGTGATAAATCTGTAGCAGAATGCCTTAAATTCAAAGTTGCACTCTCTGTTCAATAAAAATTTAAAAAACGCACCCCCCCCCCCCCAAAACCAGCTGTTACCATTCTCCACCAGTGAAATACAAACATACTGAATAAAAGCACCATACTGAGTTCTCATGTATGGGCTGGGGTTGATAACAGTTCCCAACTATCTAGATTTGTTAAGTTCTGATCAAGTTGCATTTGAAATGTCCTCAAACTTCAAGAAAACTTTTAAAAACATGACCTAGCATCCATGATTCTTATGACAATGGGATTGGATGAAATAATGAGTGAAACTTTATTATAGTCACGGAGGGCTATATAAACTGTCATTTATCATCATTATTGTTCCTACCATTATTACTATAGCTCAAGCATGATCTGAACTCTCAAGGGGGCCCCGGAACTTGGGGGAGCATCACCTTCCTTAGGATATTATAGGTACCCCTGATGGACCAGGAGGTAATTCTCTAATCCTATTGGCTGAAGTTTCTACCCGTACTCCAATGCCCCAAGATTGTCAGTTGTGATTCATTTAGTCAACTAGGCTTGTCATTTTGTGTGTGGGGAGGGGATGGGGGGAGGGTGGTTGGTTTTTTTTTCCAAGAAAGGGAATATTTACTAAAATAATAGAATTAGAACAGTTGGTGTAAAGCATCCCCACCCTCCAGATGTCTAAGTCACCTTCTTCCCACAAGTACATATGGATTCTAAGGGGAAATGGGCTTAAGGTTGGAAATCGCTTGTGGCTGAAGGTTAACTCCCAGTTCCTGGCTGCAGGTTCTTTTCCCCCATCTATAGGGTATTCATGGAGTTTCCTCATAGCATAGGATGGTCTCTTTATTGGACACCTTGTAGATCTGTGAATCCAGTCTGTCTTTGACTCCTAGTGAATCTGACACTGTCTCTAGTTGATCTCAGGACACTATTGAGGACAATAATGGGAAAATGGGAACTTCTGCTATCTCTGAAGGTTATAATGCTAGGGCATCAGTGGAAATATGTGGACTCCAACATCCTCCAGACCTTCAAGGCTGGATTGTGTTTCTTTGGGCAGAAGGGGTGGCAGTGGAGTGAAGGATACCTGTCTGGTCCTGGTTTCTTTTTCCCCTTACATCATTCCTTCTCAGGAAATCCCATACTCCAATTTTGGGAATATCTCCCACCTCTTGATAATTTACAGAGGATTCCTGTGGTATGGTCAAGTTTCTTCAGGCTATTGAAACACGATTCTTGTGCAACTTCATTCTAGCTATTCTACTTTGAAGGACTTTTCACACTTCTGTTGTTGTTGACTTGTGTCAGTTGTGTCCAACTCTCTGTCACCCCATTTGGGGGTCTACTTGGCAAAGATAATGGAGTGATTTGCCATTTCCTTCTCCAGTTTTCACACTTAGTCTATGGCATTTTGATCAATTATTTAATTGGACCATATTTCACATAGTTAAAGAATCAGTTAAAATGGTCTGGGATGGTTTCAACCCCATCTTTATATTGTTATTATTACTACTCATGCCTGGATTATTGCAATATCCTTTTGAGGGTTCTGCCTGCCTCAAGTCTCTTCCCCTTCAGTCTATTTTCCATTCAGTCCCTAAAGTAATTTTCCTAAAATGAAGATCTGACCATATCACTCTGTTACTCAACAAACAGTTTCTCCCTATTGCCTCCAGGAACAAATACAACATGCTCTGTTTGCAATTTGAATCCTTTCATAACTTAGTCCCCTCCTACCTTTCCAGTCTTTTTATACTTTGCTCTCCAACATGTATTCTTTGATCCAGTGACATGGGCCTCCTGGCCATTACACCAACACGACACTTCATCTCTCAACTCTGGGCATTTTTTTCTGGTGGTCCTCCATCCCTGGAACAACCTCCCTTCTCTGTTACAGCTAGTGACCTCCCTGGCTTTCTTTAAGTCTGAATTAAAATCCTACCTTCTAACAGGAAGCTTTTCCCGGCCCCTCTGAATTCCAGTGCCTTTCATGTTAATTATTTCCTATTTATCCTGTACATAGCTCGCTTTGTCGATATCTATGCGGATGTTGTCTCCCCTCTTGGATTGTTAATGCCTTGAGGGCAGGGACTGTATTTTGCCTCTTTTTGTATTCTCAGAACTTAGCACAGTGCCTGGCACTTAGTAGGTGCTTCCTGTTTACTGATTGTTAATACTACTACTACTACTATTATTACTACTGCTACTACTACTACTGCTGCTGCTACTACTACTACTACTATCACTACTTATCATCACTTACTCCCAGGAAAACATAGACCCTCAGAGGTCCATTATTGAATTCATTGAATTACGAAAAATATTAGGTACCATCTATAGAGAGCTTTGGTTTGCAAAGTGCTTCATACATATGCTATCTCAGTTATCCTCCCAACAATTCTGTGGAGTAGGGGCGGTTATTAGTCCCATTTTACAGATGAGGAAAATGAGGCTTAGAGAAGTTAGTCAACTTGCCCAAGGTTACACAACTAGCAAGTATCTGAGGTGGAGTTTGAAGCCAAGTCTTCCAGACTCCAAGTCTAGCATTCTATCTACAATCTAACTGATTGTCACAAAAAGATAAAAGCTTTGTCTGTCCCCATTGTCTCCTCTTTAACATGGGCTGTATATCCACTAGGTTCCAGTCACATCATTCTCTTCCACTGACCCATTCAACTGAGCATTCTTCATGAGTGCCATGGACAAGTATAGAATGGCAAAGCTCTGGTATGGACTACGAGCCTTCTCTTCACATCCATAATAAACCCAAAGGGAATTACTAGGGCATCCTCCTGTAGCTTTAGGGTAGCACTGTCTCCCTTGTGGAGAGAAAACCAGGTTTAATATTAGACAAGTCACTTCACCCTTCTTTGGCCTCAGTTTCCCCATTTTTTAAATGAATTGTGATTAGATAATTTCTAAAGTCCCTCGAAGCTCTAAAATTCTAAGTTAGGAGACTTTCTGTGGTCAACAATACAATCAGTCAGAATGACTGAGATGATAAACAGGATGTGCAGAAGTCACTTTAGCAAGCAGGACCCTGATTATGAGAGGCTTTTTAGATGGAAATAAAGCATAGTTAAGTATCTGACCAGATGCCAGGTCTTTAATTTGTGGTTCTCATCATCACCATGCAGGCCTCCAGAGAAGAAAATAGCCAGGGGTTTCCAAAACTTCCAGGAGAAACAATACACAATAGGACTTTTCCCCTTTCATGGGGGATTTCACCAATAATAAAAACTCAATCCAACATGGAGATATGTTTTACATGATTGCATGTATATAACCGATATCAAATTGCTAACTACCTTAGGGAGGGGGGGATGAAGGACAGAAGGAGAACATTTGCAACTCAGAAACTTTTTTAAAAATGTTAAAAATTGTCTTTACATGCAATTGGAGAAAAATAAAATACTATTTGAAAAGGAAAAAAAGTCAGTTCAATTGAATGGAATTCCCCTGCAACTAACTCCCTGTCAATCAACCAGTTGCTAAGAACTTCCCACTGGCAATTTAATTAAGGGATTTTCTGGGACTCTTTCAAGGTTATTTTTCTAGTAATCTAAACTCAAATAAAGAATTATTATGACTAACGGTGCTCACTTAATTAAGAATCCATAATTAGATAGATCTTAAGGATGAAAATCAATTGTGGCTTCGTGGATAAAGAACTAGGTTGAGACTCAGAAAGACCTGGGTTCAGATCCTGTCTCTACCACATACTGGCTGTGTGACCCAGGGTAAGTCACTTAACTCTCAGTGTCAGTGCCCCCATCCCCTCTTTAAAACACTCTCTGTATTGATGGAGGGAATTTCCTCACCAAGAGGCTCAGACACAGATGAAATCACAGATCCAGTCTGGTCCAAAAACAAGGTAGACATTGTCTAAGCATTTGGCAAAGACACAGGATTTGGGAATTTAGAGCTGTGAGCCACCTTAGAAGTCATTTAGGAAACAGATTTGGAGGCAGGAAAGGGGACTTTCTCATGGCCACAGAGCTAGTCCAGGGCTGCATTGAAACTCAAGGTAGCAAGGAGCAGACCTGGGATACAAAGTTAGGTCTTGTGTGAGAACACTCTTTGGTATCTTTAGTGTCGAGAAATTTATGCCTACAGACAGACAATTTTATATTGATTGTTCTCTGAAGAAGAATTCAAAAGACTGAGGCTCATGGTGATATGTTTTTATTTTGTTCACTTTGAATAATAGATTCTTTTCCTTCAAGACCCATAGGAAGAAAATATGAAAGAAAGTTAATGTGACCCTTTAGGATAGAGAGGACCTGTTCTGAGAGAAAGGACAACAGAACTGAGGTCAGGCACTGGTACTGGGATCATGTTTTCTAATCTCAAAATGAAGATGGATGCAGCAGCCTTTTTGAAATTTCCTTAAAAGTAAATTTTCTTTTCTTGAAATAAGAACTGTCCGCACAAATCTAAGATGTATTTACAGGTGTCACAGGCATAGTTCATGCAAAATCGTCTTTGTCTGATTTGTAAAGCTTTATTGATATTTTATATTTACATTATACAGTTATAGATTACTTCCACTTTGTGATAGGTCTCTTAACAAAATAAAACATTAAGTAAAACCAGTAATACAGTGACTTCATCTGGAAGGGCATGTATCATTTCATACTTGTAACATTTCCTCTCACCTCTCTTTAAAAAAAAAGAAATCTATTTTCTCTCCCTTTCAATGACAATAATGAACCCCTACCTCATTCTTAACTCCCATCCTCATCTCTGAAATCTTCAGTTTTTGGTGGCCTTCTCTACAGTGGGTTTGACTGATGTATAAAAAAGTAGAAAATCCTCTGGAAGAAAAGCCTGTTAGATATGCCTTGTAGGGAATTGTGATAAGCATTGGCTATATCAGGGGACTTACAAGTTTTCTTCTTCATAATACTCAGTATCTGAATGGTGCTGCAGATCTCTGAAAACTACAAGAAAGACCTTGGACCAGACGTGTGCCTGAACTGGCAGAAGCCAGTATAAACTTCACTGGAGCTCCTTCCATCAGTAAGAGACATTGAGCAGGACTCATAAGAACAGGCAGCTTCTTCATTAATCCAGCCTTCCTACAGGAATGTCTGGGGAAGTTAAAGAACAGGATGGTCTATCATCAATGCTGACATTGTTACTATTATTGTTATTAACCAAAACTGGTTTTTTTTTTCATACTGGCCAGAGTAGCTATAAATGGGAAGGTCTTCCGCTATCCACTAGGGCAGATTTGCCAGTTTTCTGAAGGGGAATTTGAACCAAAAGGAGTCAGGAAGACCTAAGCTCAAATTCTATCTCTGATGATAATTGACTGTGGGAATGTGAACAAGTCTCTAGGCCTCTGTTTCCTCATCTGTAAAATGAAAGGATTATGTTGGATGGTCTGTAGCATAAACTTCCTTCTAAAGTTCTAAATCTAGCTTCTATAGCTCCAAGAAAATAATCTGAGTTCTTCATGACTCACAGTTAGAGACACATTAAGGGGACTCTGGGAATGTTTACATCCACTATGTAAAGCAACCAATTAGATCATATGTGGTGATAAATGAGAAGTGGGTGACTAAATGACTAAAATATCTACATGGTGTCTGACTTCTTAATGATTTGCTGTGATGAGCCATGGAATGGTAGCTCTGGAAGGGACCAGAAAGATAACTTTGCCTAACCTTTTCATGCTATAAGTGAGGATGGTGAAGCTTAGTAGGTGAAGTTACCAGCCCAAGGTCACAGTCAGTTAATGAAAGAGTGGAAACAAAAGTTTGGATCCCCTGACTCTTAATTCAGTGTTCTTTCTACTGCTCTACACCAAAGCCCCCTACAATTCCCCTCTTGCTATCCTCCTTCAAAAAAAACCCAAACCATCCCTAAATCCATATGCCCATGCTGCATAGACATGAGAGTCAAGTTCAACTGGCAGTGGGAGAATGTGACTGCTTAATCATCCATTTCCTGAGTACATTGTTCATAATTTTATAGCTCATTGCCTTATCAAGTTAAAACATCCAGACTGTCTGTCATCTCTATATTTAGAACTTATTTGGCACTACACTGTAACTTCAGGTACTAGATTTCTAAGGATTGAACTTGCCAAAAGCAACAAAGGCCCCATTGAAAAGCCCTTGATTCAAAACTAAATCCAAAACTAAAAAATCAAAAGTAGGTTTATAACTTTACACAATATTCTTGGGAGGTAGCAAAGCTCATTATTGCACTTTAACATGTGAGGACAACTGAGGCACGGAGAGTTCATTACTCTCACTCAAGGGGATAATGGTTAGTTATAGGAATAGATGTATTCTTTTCTAATTATTTATTTACTTTGTGTTTTCAACATTCGGTTCCACAGGCTTTTGAGTTTTAAATTTTCTCCACCTCCCTCCCTTTCCCCCTCCCCAAGACAGTGTGTAATCTGATATAGGCTCTACATATACATTCATATTAAACATAATTTCACATTTGTCATATTGTAAAGAAGAATTATTACCCAAGGGAGGAACCATGAGAAAGAAGAAACGAAAGGAAAAAAAGAGGAAAGAGCAAATAGTCTGCTCCAATCTTCATTCAGACTGTATTGTAGTTCTTTCTTTGGATGTGGATAGCATTTTCCCTAATGAGCCTTTTGGAGTTGTTGTAGATCCTTGCATGGCTGAGAAGAGCTAAGTCTATCAAAGTCATCACACAATGTGGCTTTTACTATGTACAATGTTCTCCTAGTTCTGTTCCCCTCACTCGGCTTCAGTTCATAGAAGTCTTTCCAGGTTTTTCTGAAGTTCACCTGCTCATTATTTTTTATAGAATAATAGTATTCCATTGCATTCATTTGCCACAACTTGTTCAGTCATTCCCCATTTGATGGACATCCCCTCAATTTTGAATAGATGCATTCTTGATGACACAATCCACTCTTGCACATCATAAGCTTTCCCTGTCTTGGTAAAGATGTCCTTGGAACTTTTTTTGAGACATCTAGAGGTTATTTGCTTAGGTCACACAGGTAAGTGTCAGAGGCAGGATCAGAACCCAGAACTTCCTGACTCCAAGCTCAGCATTCAAACTATTTCGTGTTGCTCTTTTGCCTTTTGACTCAATCATATTGTTAATTTGTGATGAATTTGGACAAGACTTGAGTTAACATGTGTGAAGTAGAGAGCTGAGAAAATCACTCAGATAATTCAGGGCTAAAAATTACTTTCACTAGATATTTGAGACAAAGTCTTTTTTCCCCATGCCTGTCTCCCTCAGTTTTTGTCTTAGCTCTCTGGGACCATAGCACAATGGAAAGAGTTTGGAGTCAGACGACCTGGATTCAAATCCCCACCCTGCTATTTACCTGCCACCTTTGAAATACTGGACAAATCATTTAATCATAGACTGAGGTTTATGCGTCAGTTTCCTCATATGTCAAATATCTTTAAGATCCCTTCCAACTCTTTATCTCTGGGTCTATTCTTACTACAAACCTCCAACTAAAATCCTGTCTTTAGCTGGAAGCCTTCCTCAACCCCTCTTAACTGTAGTATCTTGCCTCTGTTCATTATTTCATATTTATCCTGTATATAACTTGTTTTGTATATATTTGTTTAAGTATTATTTTCCCTGTTAGATTGTAAATTTCTTGAGGGTAAGAATAGTCTTTTGCCTTAAGCATCTCCAATGCTTAGCATAGTACCTGTCATACAGCAGATGCTTAATAGATATTAATTGACATTTATCTCAGTTTTCTCCTTTATATATGTAGGCACATACTTTGATAGCACTGGCATCATACAAGGAAACATCACTTGGTATTACTTTTCCATTAGCGAGGGTTTAACATTTAAAAACATCATGTTGCATTTTTACTTATATCTCTCGGCTACCAACAATCCTAGACATCTGCATTTGGAAAATCATATCTCCAGTAGAAATATACTCAACAAATATATTCTTGAGAAAACCCTTGAGAATTTTACTCAGTATTCTTGACATTTTTAGCAGTACATTGTTCAAATTAAGTCACAGTCTTATCTTTTGAGTTAGATAAAGTTTTAAAAAGACAAAGATATGCACAATTGCACATGACTTGGAATTCTGGACTTTATAATGAATCAGAAATAGTATGACTAATCAGAAGCCTCTCACCTCTCCTCTCTCCCTCTGCCAGAGCCTGCCCTCTCTTTCTCTATACTCTGGGTTATTCTTTATTTCATCAGTTATGTTGATTTTGAGCAACTTCTATATATTTAATCATTTCAGTTATATTTAACTCTGCATGACCCTATTTGGAATTTTCTTGGCAAAAATATTGGAGTGGTTTGCCATTTCCCTTTCCAGCTCTTTTTACAAATGAGTAAAGTAAGGCAAACTAGATTTAGGGATTTACCCGGTGTAACAGAGCTAGTAAGCATGTGAGGCCAGATTTGAACTCAGAAAGATGAGTTTTCTTGAATCCTGGCCCGGCACTATCTATTGTATCACCTAGCTGCCCTACTTTCTATATATTAAGCACAAAAGAACATACAACTTCTCTCAATGCTCCCTCCTTTTAGACATGAGGTTACATGATTCTTTCTTCAAGAATATAAATATGGTCTCCTTCCATGGTTCAAAAGCAGTTACTTCATTTTGAAAAAAGCCAATTCATAGCCAATATTTCTTTACTATTTGAGTGGACTAGGTAATTTTGATTTATGAACATGTAGGCTGTATTTGATGGAAAATGTGCAGTATGTAATCTGTCTACTGCTCAACAATCATCAGATTTCAGATATCAAACAGAGTTGGGATTTTTTTTTTTGTTTTCCATATACATGACCTCATTCCCCAAAATGTAAAACATCTTATTTGTGATACCTTTTGATCAGTAAGAGATTGGCTATTTATGTATAAAGTTATACATTGTAATCTTATGCATATGTAATTATATATACATGGAGCTATGCTATACATGTAGGATTACAGAAGTAGGGCTGGAAGGGACCTCAGAAGCTTCTAATCCAAATCCTCATTTTACAAAGTAGGAAATAGACCTAGGAGGAAGTTAGGGGTTGTTATTTTGTTTTGCCTAAGGTCACACAGATAGTAAGCATAAGGTACAGCTCCTTTCAGATGTTGATATTTTGGTGACCTGAAAGGGGCAAGAAAGGACCGGAACATAGATAAAATCTATGAGAAGAAGCACAGCCCCTCAGATAAAAGTGCTTGAAAAGACTGTGATACAAACACATTATTCTAAGGACTTGAGAGCACACTGGCCTTCGGATAAACATCCTGAGAGGACTTGTTTGAAGGCTGGCAATGGAAGATGTCTGCAGGGTATTATGGTACATCATTCAAGTCCATATGATTATTTTCAGAGTCTCAAAGAAATTATAAATCAAAACACTTTTTGAGGATTATGGAATGATTAAATAAGGGTATACACACATATGTGCATATACATATATACACATACAAACATGTATATACATATGTACATGTATGTGCATATATAGATAGATTTCTATATCTATCTATACATATACATATATATGGTCAGACCCAACAGAAAGTGAAATTTGTTGAGTTTCACACCATAAGTGATGAGTCATTTTGTAAGGAGCACTTGATTTGAAGCATTAGAAGGTAAGGGGGAAGAGGTTAGGCAATGACCAGATGAAGAGAGTAGAATAAACTGAGCACAGGAGGGATTAGTCGCAGAAGATGCAGGATATGACAGAAGCAATTGCTTATAGAAGGTAGAATACAGAAGTTTATAGAACTGAGATTGCAGGAAGGCCTTGTAGCTATTTTGCTTCGGCCAGTGTTGATTGGAAGAAAGTCATTGGTTTGCTGAGATCCGTTTAGAGAAAACGGAATCCCTTGCTATCTGAAATGCTGGCTCGGAGAATAACTCAGTCTCACTCAATAGCCTCAGAGGGAGAAACTGTTCAGAGACCCAGGTCAGAGGAGCTTGGCAGTTCTTTAGACTAACAGAACTACATGTCACTGAAAGAGAGCAACACTTTCTCGGTGCCCTTCTAGGGGTGACTGGGTGCTAAGAGTTTGATATTGCTTTATCAGCCAGAGAGTAGCATAGACTTCTATGTCAGCCAGTAGAGCTTCTAGGAGCAGGAGGGGAACAGACAACTGAGAAAGTTTCACCTAACAGGTGATGGATGGTGTAGACTGCTTTTTAAAGAACATCAAGACCCACCATCCAGAGTTATTAGCTACCCTGGGCAGATGAGCTTCTTTCCTCCTGTGCTTTCCTGCTAGATTTCTGTAGGTGTAGACCTACACTCTCCCATGGACACTGTGTGACTAGGTTTATAGATGGACTATTATATTTTGATTAATTCTGCTCTTTCCCCTCTTGAATAAATGTTACTATTCTTGGAGCAGCTAGATGGTGCAGTGGTTAGAACACTGGGCATGGAGGCAGGAATTCAAATCCCACCTCAGCTAGCTGGGCAGGTCACTTAACATTGCTGGCCTCAGTTTCCTCATCTATAAAATAAGCTAGAGAAGGACAGAGTAAACTATTCCAGTATCTTTGCCAATAAAACCCCCAATAAGGTCATGAAGAGTCAGACACAACTGAACAATGACAACAAAGTATTATTGTTGCTTTTGTCTTATTGTGTATAAATGTTTCATATTTAAGGTGAATGGTATTATTGTGACTGATTTTTTAATAAGTGGTAAGCTCACCGGTTGAGGCTTAGAGGCTGCAGTGGTAAGGAGGACCCTTTGAGAGAATGTGAGTGGTAGTAATGTGGGTGTTACCACAGTCACTCCTTTTTCACTCTCTTCACTCTGGGAGAAATCTTTCAGTGTGAAGCCAGGTTGGAGATACTTAAGTCAAACAACAGGGTGAAGGTCGAGGGTTTAATGTACATAAACATCAGAGGAGAGATCTGAACCCATGTCCTCTGACTGCAATCTCTGGTTATTGCACTGTGCCACTCAGCCTCCTTAATGTGAAGCAGAGATAAAAAGAGTAAAAGGGACTCAGTCAGACCAAAAACCAGAGTCAGAGAGAGACTGATACTAACCTCACATATCTAAACAATTTGGTTCTAAACTTGTGACTCATAACTCAGTATTTCAGTAAAGTGACAATAATTTCCCTAGGGCTCCTCTGGTATTTCTGGTGGCAGAAGGAAAAGCAGTTATCCAAACACTTAGTCATCTGATCTAAGAGGGATAGAAAGAGGGGCTGGGGAGGAAAAGTCTTGGATGCCCATGGCAACATGCTCAGAGGAGTCCTAGGGAGTCCCAAGAAGGAAGGGTGCAAACTGCCAAGCCATGTGGACCACCAGCAGAAGACCCAAAGATGACCATCCCCCACCCACACACACACTCCAAGCAATGATTTCAGATAACTGAGAGGTTCGGTAATTAGATGATATAAAATAGATTCTGTTGTTACTTCTCTTTCCCATGAGTTTCTATTAGCACTTATTGCCTGTACTTCTAATAATGTATAAATTACATACACAATCTTGTAATCTCGTTATTTATGTATATACTTTACATTCTCAACTACCTTGTGAGTACTTGGCAGAAGGAACTGTCTTTTGGGCTTCTTTGTACAGTACCTAGCACAATGCACCACACAGAGAAAGCACCCAATAAATATTGGCTGATTGGTAGACAAATTGATTGATGCTAAAGAGACTATTTAGTAAATCAGTTTCCAGGCAGTGGAAAATCAAGAGAGTAAATATATTATAAGAGAAATAAAACACTTGCCAATACTTGGGTCTCTATTCTTTCTACACTAGACATTAAGTACAAATGTAATTCATCTGCACACTACATTTCATTTTCTTTTATACAAGAGCAATGAAAACCAGAAGATGATTTTGGCATTTTATTTTCTTTCCATTTAATTCAACTTCAGGACTCAATAGCATATACATTTTTCTAACACAGGGTAACTATTCCATTTTGTAATGGAGCATTAATCATTCTCCATGGTGGATTCCAATAGGGCCATTCTTGCTTGCCTTCAGCTGTACTACATTTAGTTCTTGGGAGTTTAAATTGCGACGCCATTAGGAATAAAGTTCTTGCATTATTCCTTAATGAAGAAAACGGCTTGTTCAGGCATGATGCCTCAGCTCTGTTCTGTCATTTCAGTGCTACAGTTAGCTTCCATCTTCTCCCTGGGCAAGGTTGCCTTTACATACCAGCTTCCATGTGACTAAAAAGTCTCTGTTTGCCCCAAGGTATCTCTTCTACTGGATGGGTAGGACCATTTAATTGGTAGACTGGGAGGGACAAGTGCATTCCGGACACACTGAATAGTATAAGCAAAGGTGCGGCGTTCCACATTCCCACTATCACATTCCCTTTTTTATGTTAAGACCTTGTGCCCAGAGAGCCCTTGTCAAAATGCACAAACATTTTCTGAGAGATGTAACACATTTGCTTTCATATACATACTAGTCAAACTAGCCTCTTTGCTGTTCCCATGCATGATGTATCGATGCCTGCAGTGGTTCTAGTCTGTGTTAGAAGTTGTGGGGAATGGGGAAAAACAGATTAGTGAGACTATGCTGGCATATAAGCTTCACCCCATCTATTTTTTCTTCTTTTGCCCCTACATGTTCAGTCCTTTTCAACCTGAAGATTACTCTCCATGGAAGCAAAAACAGTGGCAAAATAAAGCAGTGATTTTGCCCTCTCCATCATCAGTTACCATGGTCTCAGTTACCCTGAATACTACCTGAATATCATCAGTTCTTTGCTCCTCCTTTTTTCTCCCAATAATACAAAAATAATTTTTTGTTGTTCTTAGTTTTCCTTCCCAGCCTTATCTCATTCTACACTTCAATACTCCTCTCTCTATTGTTGCAGCATTTTTGTAGTCAACCTCTTATAAACTTTTTATTTAACCTCAATGGGCTTCAATTTATCGATAAAATGTGAAAGTGAGACTAGACAGTTTCTAAAGTCTTGCCTTGCACCAAAGTATGTAATCTATGATATCTATCTAGTAATGTTCAAACTTCTTCATCTGACATTCATAGCCCTCTATAATTTGGCACATTACTTTTCCAGTCTTACCTCATATAAATTTTACTACTCATAGAAACAATCCTTATTAAACATTCTACAATTTCCTACCTTTGTGTCTTGGCTTACACAGCGTCCCAAAAGTCTGAAGCTTTAATAGTTTGTCTGCAATAAGACTTTTGGGATACACAGTAGTATTTCTCATATTTGGGATGTCTTACCTACTCCATCCATTAACCTGTTAAACTTCTCCCCATTTTTAAAAGCTAAATTTAACAAATCTATCAGCACACTTAATTGGGTTCTGACATCTTCCATTTATTTTATTTTGCATACTATATGGTCCCATGCAGAAAAGAGAGAGAATGGCATTATGCAAAGTACCACTGAAATGTTAGGTGTAAGTACCAAGAGTAGACCTGCCCAAATTGAGAAGACCAGTTTAGAAGTAAAGAGATTGTTTTTTCATATGTACAGTTTTGTTAACTCCTGAATATCATCTCAGTATAGTGTGGGACTTCAGAAAGTTGCCTGAGGGCACTGAGAGGTTAATGAAGTGCCTGTAGTTCTACAATCACTTACATGTTAGACTCAGGACTTGAGTGCAAGTCTCCCCAGTTCCAAAGCCAGTCCTCTGTCCACTACACCAGGACTGCCTCCCATAATAAAGAACTATCTTACAATAAAAGAAATTGTTCCTCTGGCAGAGTTGGTCAGAACAGAGGCTTAAGATGGATAACCACAGGAATGTACTGTTCTACAAGGATCTATATAGATGAAAGTTTGAAGTTCAGGAGTGAAGGGTGGTAGATGACTGGGGGCAAATCTACTACCTACAGTGAGTCATTTTCTCATACAGCCTTAAATGTCAAGAGAAAAATCTCAGAATAGATCTCATGCTTCAGTAGAAATTAATGAAAGATAACTGTGCCCTTCTTGATACAATAAATAGCCTGGCAAGGAAATTCTGAACTCCAGGAAACCATAGGAGATGGAAGATAAGCCAGAGCCAAGCAGAGATGAACAAAGGGATACCATGAAATAGCAACAAGACTAATCAGTACCACGATGGGTGAAAAAATAGCCTCTGGTCTATTTCAGAGATGTGAAACCAAGGTGAAAAGAGCGGAAAACAATTCTAAAAGTGTCTTTAAAGAAAATTCTCCCTGAAGAAAATTGGACTCTCCCTGTAATACCCTTTCATATCTCCCCAAAAATACAAGTTAGTATAATCACTCTTTCTCAAGACTCCAAAGATTTCTATTTCAACAACCAGTTCCTTCCTATGGGGCAGAAACAGATCTATAATAATAATGCTCCTTTTTTGCTTCTTCCATATTCTAAAAGATAAGATTTTTAGTGTTATATTAAGAATTGCTCAATGCATTACTTTCAGCAGAGCCTATAGACTCTTAGAGAATTAGAATTGGGAGGAAACTTAGGTGTCATATAGTCCAATAACTTAATTTTACAGATGAGGAGCTGAGGTCCAAAGAGGTTGAGTGTCTTACTTACAGTCACATTAATCTCGGAGTCAGAATTTGAACCAAGGTCATCTGACTCCTCCAATTTCAGGTCCAGTTATCCTATTGTATCCTATTGGGTATTGACATATTTGGAGTTTCCCATTTCTATTATATTACCTTCATCCCATATTATGATCTGTTTCTGCAGCTCATCATCTATTTCCTCCTTCTGTCCAGGTAGGCTATAGTTTATCTTCATATTATCTTATTTATTTGACTCTCCGTTGACTCCACACAAATAATTTCAAAATTACTGTTATACTTAGGTTTTCAAAATGCACTCTTAGGATAATGGGGCAGAGTATGAGAACCAACATAATATAAAAATGCAGCTGCATCTGTCTTTTGAAATGCCCCTTACCAAAACTCTGGTCCCTTGCTATGTGAGGATGGCATGATTCACATATGATCTCCTTCACTTGCTACTACATAGGTTTGTGCCAAAGAAGTGATACAAAGGTGTGCTTGTATAAGGGAATTTTATCTTGGGAAAATTGAGTTGATGTAACACTTCCTACTCCTGGATCTTACTCTCATTCTATGTACAAGCCTGATCTCCAAGGGGCACAAAACTGGCTCAACCTAATTGTAGCTATTGACCCTGGTAAAATTTGTTCTCTCTTAAATATCTATGGTAACACTATTATTTCCCTCCTCATTTCCACATGTACTGCAATGGTATAGTACAATCCCACTAGACTGCAGGTGACTTGGCACTGTCTGTTCTTTCTGTGCTCAACCACCCAGCTTTGCCTTGACCTCTGACCATGGTGCTGATATATTCCCTGTAAGTGCTAATGTTTCTTATCTCCATTTTGTGGATTACCACTCAGGAATATATCTTCTAGATAATCAAGACAATCCCATCACTCTCTGTTCCATCCAAATAACATATACCTTTCCATTGTCATATTCTAATTAGGAGCCATACCTCATCAAGTTTCAGTGATACCCATGGAGACAAATTTAGCTAATTATGTTGATATCGCCAATTCACTGTGCCTGTTATCCATATTGTGCCTATCTTTGTATAATTACCAGAGGGAATTTCCAATAATAATATTGCCCTTCTTCCTGAGTGTTGTTTCCTATGAATTAATGGGCATTTCCATCACTTTGCTTCTTCCTATGTTGTAATGAATGCTCTCTGTGGTGTCTTAATGGTTATATGTGGAAAAATTTTTTCTCTTATTTCTAATTTAAGATCTTTTTGACCAGATTTTCAAGACTCCATGTATACACACATTGAGAGATATTATTATTTCTCTCTCCCATTAATAACCAATCAATATGGGGGGATCCAGGGTTTTTTTTCCCTTATCATTTCCTCATTCAGAAATAAAGCCCTGTAGCTTATTCAGCTAGTTCTTGTGGCAGACATTACTGATAGATGAAATTGTCCAAATCCTCTGGATTCATGTTTCTTACCTCACCAACCAGAAGACCTTACCAGGAGAATCTAATCTAGGTGGAATTCTTACCTCCCAATTGTTCATTTTTCACTGACTGGGTGGAGAATAGATCTTTTTGTACAGAGTGCCCAAGGGGAAGTAGTCTGGCTTGAGATGAGTCTCTCTTTGTCCATGAGTGACATGATCAGAATCAGGTACCTCCTCATTAGAGTAGCCCACCTCTCATTAGAATATTCATTCTCTTATTAATTGTTAAACAATCAGAGTTGATTCCATCCTGTCAGGAACCCATTCTTCCAAAGGTATATAAGCATTAAGAGGCCTCTCTGAGGGGTCTTTGGTTTAATGAGAGAAAGCCAAATGACCATCTTTTTATTAATTATTCACTAGCCATAATTAATAAAAATGATTTGTTACCCAGAAATTGTCTCTCAGACTTCTCATGTTACAATGTCTTGTATGTGTGTATAAGTGATGTGTACATATAACATGTGTAAAGCATATATATGTATAATATATATTAGTAGGATATATGTGTGTATGTCTGTGTATAATATTCTACCTTAATTATATTCACTCTATCCTTGACCAAGACTTCTTCATTCCTACATCTTAAGCCCAGAAATCCACATCTTATTCTCTAAATCTATTCTTCTGCTCTTATAGTTCACCCTTTACAATTCTTTGAAGAGGAAGCCAGCCAGACTTCTTCTAACAACTCTGAGAGGGGACCAGCCAGCTTATGCCTATGTGACCACTAACTGGAAGATCATATCACAAATAGAGACAGTAGTAAGAAACTGAGGCAGCACTAAGGCATCGGGTGAGAACTATTCTCATTTGTCTAGACTAGGGGTGGAGAACCTGTGGCCTCCAGGGCCCATGTGGCCCTTTAGAGTCTCAAGCGTGGCCCTTTGATTGAATCCAAACTTCACAAATTTGTTCTGTGAAGTTTGGATTAGGTCAAAGGAGCATACTTGAGGACCTAGAGGGTCATATGTGACCTTGAGGCTGCAGATTACCCACCTCTGGTCTAGACTCTTTGCCCATGGTTAGCAAATATTAATGTCCCCTTACTTTTCTAATACTAATGATATGGAATCTCTGGCTGCCTAAGAGTAAACCAATTTTTTCCTCAAGCCCTGCTTCCCATTTTTAAATTCCCATCCACCTAAGCCCCACCTCTCCAATATCATACTCTAGCCCTGCCTGACTCTTTGTGCCTTCTGGAATTTCTGATCCATAATTAATGAACTTTCCTTTTATATCTCTTCCATTCATGTTCCTTGGATATTCTGTTATTCACATAACCTCCTACCCCAACACTGAAACCTGCCTGTCCTTTTCATTTCTCATCAGCAACAATGCACTTGTCTGGAAAGAGAGTTGAAAAACTCCTTCCTCCCCATTACCAGTTCTAGACTGTCTCTCTGATGCCATCATTCAGCAGCTTCTTCTACTTTGACATGCACTCTACCTAAAGTTGTCATCCAGTTTAGATCCTGGTTGCTATTACATACCCTAGAGCATTCTCCTTTACTTCCTAAAGAGTTCAGTACTTGGCTCATAAGCTTCCTTTCCATTCCAATTCCTGTTTTTATACTGAGACTTTAACATACACGTTGGTGTGCCTGCAAACACCCTAACCTTTCAGTTCCTTAATGTACTGAGATCCAATGATCTCCTTCACTCTATCTCAACTACTTATAAGGATGGTCATACACTTGATCTTGCCAATACCCAACAACTATTCCATTTCCAGTATCAAAAACTCCAAAATTCCTTTATCTGATCTTAATATCTTATCTTTCTACCTTGATCTATGCCTCGTCCCCCTTAAAACTATTCTTTAGCCTCACTATTGCTTCTAATTTCCATCTCTCAGTACGTTTCCAGGTGATCATCTCTGCTCTAGCTTCACTTTCCTCCCTTCTCAAACTCTTTTAGGTCAATTCCATACTTCCTTTGCTCCAATTCCTTGCCCCTAGTTCTATTGCTGCTTATGCCATGCCACACCTGAACCTTGGATTACTCTCATCATCCACCCACTCACTCCTCCACATGTGCTACTTAATAGAGTTGGAAAAAACCATGCATCCTTCATGATTGGGTCTTACATAATTTAATATATATATAATTTGTATATAAATTTATATAATTTAATCTCAAGTGGGCTCCCAATGAAGCAAGACAATCTTTTTCTCCTCTTTGGGTTTTCATTATACTGCTCTTTCTCTTGTTTCTTCCCTTATCAGTCTCACCTTTGCTTTTGTTTCCTTTGCAAGATCAACATCCATATCATACCTCTTAACTGTGATAAACCTCAGACATGTTCTATGCTCTCTTCTTTGTCTGTCTCTTCATTTCACATGAGTTTAATGATCATCTCTATGCCAATGACTCTCAGATCTATTCTAGAACTCTTATCTCTCCTCTCAATTCCAGGTACACATCTAGATCTATTGCATAGATATCCCAGATGGAGAGTAGAGAAATATCCAGTAAGTGAAAGCTTTCTAAAAAGAAAGTAAAGATTGATCCTCACTTTCCACTGGCTTAAGAAATAATGAAGAAAAAGAGGCAAGTCACTTGGAATGGTCAAATAGGCCCAGGGACTGGAGATGCTAGACAAGTTCAAATGCTATCTGTACCACTTTGGAGAATCCACTTCACCTTTGGGTATCAGTTTTCTCACCTATGATACAAAGAAGTTGGGATTGATGATTTTAAGATCATTTCTAGTTCTGACATTCTATTAAATAACAAAATCATGGAGTTTGAAAGGAACTTAGAAATCAAATAGTTCAACTTCTCACCCAATATAGGAATCCTCTCTATGTCTTCCTGGATAGGTGGTCAAGGATTAAGCCTCTGCTTAAGTACTTCCAGTGATGGGAAACTCATCACTTCAAATCCTATGGTGACTCTCTGATGACTATTGACGTTTTTATCAAAAGTCCACATTTTATTAGAAAGAGTTGGTCTTTAGGTAATGGCAACTTTCCCAGAGATGAAGAATTCTTTTCCCTTTTGTTGACATAATGCCCAGATTCCTCTGACCTTCCTGGAATTTCTGTGAAGGATTCCAGATGTCCCAGAAACCATCCTCAAATGCCATGATGTGCAGAAAATTATTGCATGGAAAATTCATTTCCTAAGGATATAGGAAAAAGCCACCTTTCAGTGATTCAAATTACTCACAAATAACTGAAGCAACAAGTTCACAAAGATTTGTCAATGCTTAATCATTTAAGGACTGCTTATCTAGCTTGTGGATTACCCAGGAGGTTCCCCTGCTCTAACTTCTTTTTCTCTGAAGCTTGTTGGTACTTTTACTAGGAGACAGGAAGGAACATCACCAATATTCAATCATTTAAGGACTGTTTATCTACCTTGTAGATTACCCAGGATGTCCTCCTCCTCTAACTTCTTTTCCTCTTAAGTTTATTGGTAGTTTTTACTAGAAGACAGGAAAGGGAAAAGGAAGATGAAAAAACACATCTAGTCATTCTGTTGACTACAAGCAGCTCTCAGTTACATTGAGTCAGGGGATGGGGAGGAAGACATTATCTCCATATGATTCATTGATTCATCCTTGCTAGTTCTCTCATCACACACACACACATACACACACATACATACACCCATAAACACCCCTCACCCCCACCACAACCTAAACTTGAGTGTTTGTAACTCTCATTTTATGTCTTCACCTTTTTCTGACTCACATTACTCTAGTGACTTGACATTCTGGCAGACATTGCAGGATCATAAATTTAGAGCCATAAAAAGCTTTAGACATCATCCATTTCTTGTTTTATAGGTGAGGAAACTGAAGTTCAGAAAGTTCAGATGAATCTCCAAAGGTCACAAAGATAAGGACAAAATCAGAATTCAAACTGAGGTCCTCTCACCCTAAATTTGATGCTTTGTCCACTGGACTCACTATTTAGCCCAATGCACAGCAGAGACGGCTGCTCCCTTTTAACTGTGAAGAGTAGTCTTTAAAATGAGGCTGCCGATGGTGTGCACAACAGGGACAAGATATTCTTCTTTCAAGGACTTTTCTGACAGATGATGATTTTGACTTCCATTTCTCAGGTCTTAAGGGGCAAGAGCTCAGTGATGGTGGGCTGTGAAGCAGGCTTTAAGTGCAGATGAAGGTCAGTCAGAAAAATTTTCTAAGAACATGAGGCGAGGGTTGCTAAGACTAATGGATGTGAGTCAAGTTAAAGGAAAGAAGAGCATCCAGGGAGAGGAGAGCCTTGGAAAACCCCACCTGATAAAAGATCCAAGCACTCCCAAAGCCTTTTAAGAAGCAATTACCACTCATATAAGGAGGTCAGCAGACAGTGCTAGTAAAGGCTCACAGGTCTAGTAGCAAGCCTGTCGACTGCTTGCACTCTGGCTCTCCCACTAAATGGAGTGTGGGTGGGCTACGTGCAGCCATGAAACCCAAGCGGGCCAAAAGTATAAAATTAACAGAAATCGTGTTGTGCAAAACCAGGTGCCAGTCACTTGGAACGGGCTGATGAAGGGAAAGTCTTCTGATCATTACAGAGAATCTGCTCTAATATAAGGGAAGGAGAAAGGGAAGTCAGGGAATCTTTCAGCCAAAATCAATTTCATTAGGTCAGAGGTCATGGTCTGAGCGAAGCCAGTCCTAGAATCACAGAGTCTCAAAGGAGAAACAGACTTCAGAGGCCACCTTATTCACCCTGTATCATTCATAACAACTAGTCACCCAGTTTTCATTTGAATTCCTCCAGTGATGGGGAACTCCCTTCCTCTAGTTGCAGCCCAATCTATTTTGGGAGAGCGTAAATTGCTTTTTTGTCTTTCCCTGTAGAGTTCAAGTTTAAATGAACAAAAAGAAAGTATGGGATGTATGGAAGCCACAGGAGGAGATGGAGCAAAAGGGAGACAGAAGTCTTCTCCATTGTTTGCAGCAATAAAATCCCTTGCATGACTTTCAAAGGGTTATATCGTTGGTTCATAGAGAACTGAGAATGGTAGGAAGGAAAGAAATAAATTAATTTATTAAGCACCTACTGTGTCCCAGGCCCTGTGCTAAATGCTTTACAACTATTACCTCATCTGATCCTTACATTAATCCTAGGAGGTAGGTGCTATTATTATTCCCATTTTACAGTTGAGGAAACCGAGGCAAACAGAGGTTAAATGACTTGCCCAGGGTCACAGAGCTAGTAAGTGTCTAAGGCTGGATTATGAACTCAGGTTTTCCTGATTCCAGGTCAAACATTCTATCCACTGTACTATTCAGTTGTCTCCAGCTAGAAAGAGAGAATGATATGATTTTATTGCATCAGGAGGGGAAAGGGAGAAATCCAGATCAGAAGTAAGATGCAGTAGTAGTATGCAGAGAGTAGGGTCATAGAACACATAGTCACAGAATTCTTAGATCTGGAAGGATACTTAGATATTATATAGTGCTGCACATGAAAAAGAAAGAGGGTGATGGCACCTGGCCTATAGTAATAAATTTCCTTTGAAGTTTACACCTGTAGGAGTCCACATTCCTCTGCAGCTTCTCATCCTCCAATTCCTTTCCTATCCCACCTGATTACCACATTCTTAGTTTAAACTACAGGAAGTATATCAGTAGCTTGGAAGTAGGAAAGACCTCACTCTTCAATACCCAGAAGATTGAGTGGGATAAAAGAATGGGGAAACCCCAGTCTGATTGTAGTGGGAGAAAATTATTTCTGGCAATCAAAATTGTAACTCTGGAAACATTGCTCTGTATACTGTTGCCCACAGTGGGCCGTTAAAATATCTTTAGTTTGTTTAAATACTCATAACTCATAGTTATGGAGTGTTTTAAGGTTTTCCAATGACTTTACATACATTACTCCATTTGATCCTTACAAGACTCTAAGACACATACTGTTATCATCCCCACTTTAAAGGTGAAGAAGCTGAAACTCACACTGGTTAAGTGACTTGCCAGTGATCTGAAAGGCTTCCTGTATGTAGGGCTATTATTCTATCCACTCTGTCATGTTTTAAAACACATTTGTGATGCTATTTGAATAGTTGGTAGTATCCTTCCTCTGTAGGCTGTGTCTACATGTGGCAGTTGTAAAGAGAATTCTACTTTGGAAATAGAATTTTGGGTAGTTATCTGTATGTTTCAACCCTGAAGAATCTGGAAAATTTGATTGATAGAGAGAAAGAGAGAGAGAGAGAAGAGAGAGACAGAGACAGAGAGAAAGGGAGGGAGGGACAGAGGGAGGAAGAGCGAGAGACAGAGAGAGAGAGAGAGACAGAGACAGAGACACAGAGAGAGACAGAGAGAGACAGAGACAGAGAGAGAGACAGAGAGAGAGACAGAGAGAGAGAGACAGAGAGAGACAGAGACAGAGAGAGAGAGAGAGAGAGAGAGAGAGAGAGAGAGAGAGAGAGAGAGAGAGAGAGAGAGAAAGAGAGAGAGCATCTATAGACAGAGTATAGGTTAAATTTGAAAAAGTGTTTGATTCTTCGGCTTCCTCCGACCATTGAGGGTTGTTATTTAGGCCATAATCTATCCATGTTACTGTATTCCTAAATTACAGAACCTGGCCCTCAGGCCATGGAAAGTTCATTAGCTTTGGCATCTAGAAACCAAAATGTTTCATAACAAATGGGGACTCCCCCAAAGCTGTTACCAGCTTAGCAGAGAAAAGTCTAATTCCAAACCTTTGGGAATATAAATATTTATGATGTAGCCAAGGCATGGTCGATAGAGAATTGGCATTTGAGTCAGGAAGACCTGGTTTTAAATTTCGCTTTTGACACATACTGATTGTGTGATCTAGGGCAAGTCACTCAGCTTCAGTGCCTGCCCGCAATCTAGACTACAATGCAGAGCAGATGCCAGTACACATTGGTAGAGGAAGCTTCCATGATGACAAGTTCTGGAATTGTGCATATGAAATCTCAGATATAATCCAAAAATTAAGATAGTACATTAAACATTATATGTAAGCTACATATTATATATTACATTATATACACATATATAATCATTTTGTTCATTTGTGTTTTCAACTTGATTCTTATTTTGGAAATAAAGCAAAAGTGTAGGAATATAGTGAAGTAGATTTATTAAGACTTTGACCAATTCTGTTAAATATGTCCACTTTTGTGGCTTTATTGGCAACTCCACTTGCCCAAGAGCACACTTTAAGAAGAAATAGAATTTACTTTGGCAGAGTAAGATCATATTAAGAGTTGCCATTTAGGCTCCCATGATGGACTTTAAGGCAAAGGAGTGAAAGGCAGATTTTGTCTTGGAATTTTCCAACAAATGTGCCTCTGTAGAGGGAAAACATAAAATAAAGAATGCAATGAAGAAACCAATACAATCCCACAGGGAACCTGCCTAATACACTGGTGAGGAATCTCACATCTGTCTTTTGTTTAGAGAGCTAACAAATGTGGACTAAGGTTGGTAAAAAGGTCTGTATAATACAGCTGGCCACTAGATGGTATGGCAATTCAATGGAATTATAAACTCCTTGAGGGCACAGACTACCTTGCTTTGTCTTTGTGTATCTATCACCTGGCATATAGGAGCTGTTTAATAAGTGCTAATTGAATTGAATTTTTTCCTTACTTAGATTTATTGTTCTCAAGTCATGTTCAGTGAAATTTCATGATGCCCTGGATGTTATAAAAATACACAACCATCTTTACCTTTAGATACCTACAAGGTACCCTCTAGGCAGATATGATAGATATCTATCTTCATTCCTCTTCTATTAATGTAATTACTGACCTGACTTTGGAAGGTTGTTATGATGGATTCCTGTGAAATCACCTGACACCAAGTCTATGTAAGATTCTCAGCACTAACAGATGGGTTATACCCATAAACGGAAATCAGAATTAATCAAACAATCACATACTCTTCATACGAGCATAGATTTAGAGCCGGAAGGGACCTCAGAGATCAATTAGTTCAATCTCCTCTTTTTAAACATGATGACACTGTGACCCAAAGGATTTAGAATTCAAACTTAGTAACTCTGACTTCAAACCTAGAACTCTTTCACCTGCACCTCAGAGAATGGTAGAGTAGAAAGAACTGTAAAATGGAAGACAGAAGACCCGAGTTTGATTACCATCTCTGCCACTTCCAGCTGCATAGTCTTATACAATTTTACTTGCCCTCTCTCCTTTGTAAAATGAGGAACTTGCAGAGATACTTGCAGGGAGTCTTGGACTGAACTCTAACTCTGTGTTCCATTTTTGACAGCTCTAATCATTAAGAAGTACTTTTTATTCTGTATGTCTTCATATGTTATTTATTTTAACCAAATTAAATTATCTATCCATAGACCATAAAGTGACTTTGTCCCTTTCAATACTAGGTTGGCTTTGCTGTTGTAAACATGATGGTTACTGGGGGAGGACAGAGATAGCCTTTTGCTTTTTGTAGTGAAGAAGGAGCCAGTAGGGATGGATGAAAAAAATGGTTGGTTTTTTTCAGGCCATCTCTGGGTAGGCTCCCAATGACAGTACTCCTCAGACAGATTCCTGATATTGTTTGTTTTGGTTAAACTTCCACTGGCAGCACCCTCTGGAAAAGGCAAAGAGGGTATTTTCTCCTCTGACAATTTAATCCCTAAGTTCAGGACCTTTTTCCTCTCCTTTTTCTTCTCTGGTGACAATTGATCTGTTGAAGGGGATGGTTTCAGAGAAATCTGGGAAGACTTGAATGAACTGATGCAAAGTGAAGTGTAAAACCAGGAGAACAATCTACAAAGACAAGCAACCTTGAAAGAGTTGGGAACTCTGATCAACACCATGATTAGCCACAATGCCAGAAAACTTATGAGGAAACATGCTGCCCACCTCCACATAGAAAAGTAATACACACATATGTATATCTATATATCTATATCTTTCCTTGGAGAGAAGAGATATTAGACTATCAAACTAAAGGTCTACAGAGCTGTGGTGCTGACCTCATTGTATACTTGTGAAACCTGGACAGTATACAAGCATCACACCAGGAAACTGAATCGCTTCCCTTTGAATTATCTTTGGAAGATTCTGAAGATCACCTGGCAGGATAAGATACCAGACACCAAGGTCCTTTCTTGAACTAAACTGCCAAGCATTCAGACTCTTCTGCAGAGAGCTTAACCCTGACGGGCTGGCCACGTTGTTCAAATGCAAAATGTACTCTTGTCAAAAAGACCATTTTATGGAGAACCCATACAGGGCAAGTGCTCACATGGTGGTCAGAAGAAGCCAAACAAGGACAGTCTCAAATTCTCTCTTAAGAACTTTGGAGGGGTAGGAGCCAAGATGGCGGAGTAGAAAGATTCACATATGCTAGCTCTGAACCCACAGCCCATAAGTTACCTGTAAAGAGGAACTCCCAACAAATCCTGGAGCAGTGAAAGCCACACAGCAACAGAGTGGAGGGGACTTCTGTTCCAGAGAGACCTGAAAAACCGACACCAAAGGTCCATCATGCACCGGACCTGGAGCAGAGCCCAGTCCTGCCTTGGCCACATGGCACCGAGAGGACCGGATCCGAGCAGGTTTCAGGGATGGAATCTCCAGAGGCCACACAGGTCCATCCACCCACAGATGCCAAAGGTTGGTGAGATAGCCTGTCTGGCTCGCCAGGAGGGGAGCGGGGTGTCCCCACAACTCAGGCCCTCTCAGAAGGGAGCAGCAGAGGCAGCAGTGGACAGGAGCTCCCATAAACCCCCTGAGGTAACTGAGCCCTGTGTGGTGGCCCTGACCCCACCTGAGCACCTGAACTTAATCTCATACTGAATAGAAGCCCTGCCCACACCTGAGGACCTGAATTTAATCTTACACTGAATAGCAGCCCTGCCCCCACTGAAAGCTCTGAGGCTGAGAAGCAGCATTTGAATCTCAGACCCCAAACACTAGCTGGGTGGATCTGGAGGCAAGGTGGGTGTGGAAAGGAATCTCATAAGTCAAGTAACTGGTTGGGAAAGTGCCCAGAAGAGGGGGAAAAAAATAAGACCATAGAAGGTTATTTTCTTGGTGAACAGATATTTCCTCCTCTCCTTTCTGATGAGGAAGAACAATGCTTACCATCAGGGAAAGACACAGAGGTCAAGGCCTCTGTATCCCAAACATCCAAAATAAATATTCAATGGGCTCAGGCCATGGAAGAGCTCAAAAATGATTTTGAAAATCAAGTTACAGAGGTGGAGGAAAAACTGGGAAGAGAAATGAGAGAGATGCAAGAAAAGCATGAAAAACGGGTCAATACCTTGCTTAAGGACACCCAAAAAAATGCTGAAGAAAATAACACCTTGAAAAATAGGCTCACTCAATTGGCAAAAGAGGTTCAAAAAGCCAATGAGGAGAAGAATGTTTTAAAAAGCAGAATTAGCCAAATGGAAAAGGAGGTTCAAAAGCTCACTGAAGAAAATAGTTCTCTCAAAATTAGAACGGAACAGATGGAGGCTAATGACTTTATGAGAAACCAAGAAATCACAAAACAAAACCAAAAGAATGAAAAAATGGAAGAGAATGTGAAATATCTCATTGGAAAAACAACTGACCTGGAAAATAGATTCAGGAGAGACAATTTAAAAATTATGAGACTACCTGAAAGCCATGATCAAAAAAGAGCCTAGACATCATCTTTCATGAAATTATCAAGGAAGACTGCCCTGATATTCTAGAACCAGAGGGCAAAATAAGTATTGAAGGAATCCATCAATCACCACCTGAAAGAGATCCAAAAAGAGAAACTCCTAGGAACATTGTGGCCAAATTCCAGAGTTCCCAGGTCAAGGAGAAAATATTGCAAGCATCTAGAAAGAAACAATTCCAGTATTGTGGAAATACAATCAGGATAACACAAGATCTAGCAGCTTCTACATTAAGGGATCGAAGGGCGTGGAATAGGATATTCCAGAAGTCAAAGGAACTAGGACTCAAACCAAGAATCACCTACCCAGCAAAACTGAGTATAATACTTCAGGGGAAAATATGGTCTTTCATTGAAAGAGAGGACTTTCAAGCATTCTTGATGAAAAGACCAGAGCTGAAAAGAAAATTTGACTTTCAAACACAAGAATGAGAAGAAGCATGAAAAAGCAAACAGCAAAGAGAAGTCGTAAGGGACTTACTAAGGTTGAACTGTTTACATTCCTATATGGAAAGACAATATTTGTAACTCTTGAAACTTTTCAGTATCTAGGTAGTTGATGGGACTACACACACACACACACACACACACACACATACACACACACACACAGAGACAGAGAGCACAGAGTGAATTGAATAGGATGGGATCACATCTTAAAAAATGAAAGTAAACGGTGAGAGAGAAATGTATTGGGAGGAGAGAGGGTGAAATGGAATGGGGCAAATTATCTCTCGTACAAGAGGCAAGCAGGAGATTTTTTAGTGGAGGGAAAAAGAGGGGAGGTGAGAGAAAATCATGAAGTTTACTCTCATCACATTCAACTAAATGAAGGAACAAAATGCACACTCATTTTGGTATGAAAACCTACCTTACAATACAGGAAAATGGGGGAGAAGGGGATAAGCAGGGTGGGGGGATGATAGATGGGAGGGCAATGGGAGGAGGGAGCAATTTGAAGTCAACACTCTTGGAGAGGGACAGGATCAAAAGAGAGAATAGAAGCAATGAGGGGCAGGATAGGATGGAGGGAAATATAGTTAGTCTTACACAACACGACTATTATCAAAGTCATTTGCAAAACTCCACATATATGGCCTATATTGAATTGCCTGCCTTCCCAAAGGGAATGGGTGGGGAAGGAGGGATGGGGAGAAGTTGGAACTCAAAGTTTTAGGAACAACTTTTGAGTATTGTTCTTGCTACTAGGAAATAAGAAATACAGATAATGGGGAATAGAAAGTTATCTGGCCCTACAGGACAAAAGAGAAGATGGGGACAAGGGAAGGAAGGGATGATAGAAGAGAGGGCAGATTGGTGATAGGGGAAATTAGAATGCTCCGTGTATTGGGGTGGGGGGAGGGGACAAATGGGGAGAAATTTGGAACCCAAAATTTTGTGAAAATGAATGTAAAAAGTTAAATAAATAAATTTTAAAAAACGAACTTTGGAATTGATTGTGTGACATGGGAGACACTGGCACAGGATCGCCCAGCATGATGTGCTCACATCAGTGAAGGTGCTATGCTCCATGAGCAAAGCAGAATTAAAACAGCTCAAAAGAAATGCAAGATGCACAGATTTAAAGAATACACCCTAAATATTCACATTGACTATTTGTGTCTGACCTGTGGTAGAGCATTCCAAGTTTATATTGGTCTGATCAGCCACAGGGGGACATACTTTAAATTTACTCTAGCATAGTGATGTCATTTAGATCCTCTTCTAGAACAAAGGACAACAACCAACCAACCAATATGTCTATCTATTTATGAGACCACCGTGGAATTTGTTTTGTTTGACTTTGCATACTTTCTCAATGGGGAAAAGGTTAGAGAAGAGTATTCAGACATTAAAATAAAAGAAAATTGAATTTTAAAAATGAATTTTAAAATTTTTATAAAGAAAATTTTTAAAATTGAAGGAAAAGAAGAAAAAAAATTTTTAAAGACAATTAGAGGTGTCCAAAAAGAGGAATAAGCTGTCATAAGACGTGATCTTCAAGCACTGGCTGGACTTGTCAGGCATTTTAGAATAGGAAATTCCATTCAAGTATGAGTTGGACTAAATGATTGCTGAGGTCTCTTATAACACTGAAATTCTAAAATTCTGAAATTTTAATGATCTCAGTCATAGGGTCTTCTCTCCTGATTGGTGAGTCCCTAGCCTAGACCACAATTTCATGAGGGGTCCTGTCCACACTCACTTTATTCCTGACTCAACTGACTCTCTGGGCTTCTCCACTTCCTCTCCAGCAAGCTTGCCTTTCACTCTGTTCCATCTCCAACTCCCTGGCCCCCTTCCAGCTACCCTTTATATATTATCTTCCTCTATTAGAATGTAAGCTTCTTAAAGTCAAGAATTGTCTTGTTCACATGTATTTATATTCCTATAATTTAGGGCACACAGTAAACACTTAATCTGACTATCTCTCTCTCTCTCTCTCTCTCTCTCTCTCTCTCTCTCTCTCTCTCTCTCTCTCTCTCTCTCTCTCTCTCTCTCTCCCTATCTACCTGTCTGTGTCTTCATCATCAGCCTCATCATCTATCTAGTTCACTGAGTACAAACTGTATCTCAGGTGAGTCAAAACATAAAGACACCATCTTATACAAGTTTAGATCATTGAACAGTCCTCTACCCCCAGGAATTCATGTTTTTCCTCCCTTCCTAGTTTCTAGAGTCTTCTTCTAGCCCTGCCTCACCTACTGCTAGTCTAACCTACTTCTTTCTCTAGACTTAAGTTTATAGAATCATTCACTCAACTCCCTGGGTCCTTAGAGGACAAAAATCTAATCTAGACCTCGAGTCCATCTTCTTTGGCCTTATGACAAACTGACTGTCATCTACCCTCACAGCTTCTCATAGGAAGCCTCTCTTTTCTGATTCCTGAGTGCTCTCTTCCAAATCAGTTTCCCTGAACTGCCTCAATGAGCAGATTATGGATTTCCTCTAGTTCTCTTTCTTCTTTCTTCCCCTATCATAGCTTTTTGTACTTTTCGTGTAGGATGATTGTCCCAGCCTTTCCATTTACCATCAGTTCATCCTATGCTCTTATTTTTCTGAGCCCAGAGTTTTTCCAAAAACTTCTATGTTGTTCTTCTCCTTCTCCTTTGTTAAGTGACCTGCCCAGGGTCCCACATCTAGTAAGTATCTGAGGCTAGGTTTGAACTCAGATCTTTCTGACTCCAGGACTGGAGCTCTATTCACTGTGCTACCTACCTGCCCCTAAACTTCTTTTCTAGGATCTCTAAAAATCTCTTTGTTTCTTCACCTACGGGTCTTAGCTTCCATCCTCTACAATATAACCCCCTATATCATCCTCATTAGCACCATAGTTCAGTATGCTAGATATATGTTTAAGATGTCAAAGAAAACTTCTTTTAACTCATTTGTATTTCATCATAATTTTATGATACTCTGGCTCCAGAGAAGCTTGTTTCAGGTTCAAATGAGATAATAAATGTAAGGCTTGCACTTAGTATAGTGCCTGGTGCAGAGCAAGTGCTATATAAATATTAGTCACTATTATCATTATCATCATCATCATCATCATCATTAATTATCTGGTTTCTTTGACTCATTGCCTCAACTCAGTGCAACCTGAAATTATCAGCGACCAACACTTCTCAAGAATGCCATTCCTCTTTCAAAGCACTCAGGGTCACAACTTCTAAACATAATAATTTTATGTATTTAAACACTAGATGGTGCCACTAGCCCCTAACCTGTTCCTGTTCACAACAAGAACCAGACACTGGGAAGTTTGCATGTATTTCAATATGTGCTTCACTATCACCAGAATAGGATTACCAAGATCTCTATGGTTATCAGAAAACTGTCACCACTATCCTTGTGCCTCCTCTTCTTGATGGGCAATAACTATTTATCTCAATTGTCTAAGGAGTGTGGTCATTGAAGATTTATCCAATCAGAATAGCTTTTGAACCATCATCCCACATAAGCAGACTCATCCCTCCTCTTAGGACCTGCTATATTTCAATGAATCTTGATTACAGGAACATGATCTCCTATCAGTTGCTCTGCTGGAATATCGTGTCTCCCCCTGGATAATGTGAAATCTCATCTTTATCAAGATTGATTCACTTTCGATACTCACAACCTCCTCAGCATCTTCAATTGTCTCTCCTCTCTGATTGGAGGACTGGAGGGTGGAGCAATAGACTCCTCCCTCAGGGCTCAGAATATTGCAGGTAACTCTTCATTTCCTATCAGCTGATCTTTACTGCCTAGATTCCTTCCTTCCTTCCTTCCTTCCTTCCTTCCTTCCTTCCTTCCTTCCTTCCTTCCTTCCTTCCTTCCTTCCTTCCTTCCTTCCTTCCTTCCTTCCTTCCTTCCTTCCTGTGGATTTATAGTGAACATCAAGGATAACTGCTTCTCTTTGGAACAGAAACCCTGAGGGTCTTCCCCTCCCAGCTTGACTTTTTTGTTTTGTTTTCTTTTGTTTTGTTTTTAATTTAAGGGGCCAAGCCTTAACTCACTTCTTAAAGTGGTGAGGCCTATTCCCTAAATGGACATTACTTCACTTTAAGTGAGTACCTGAAAAGGCCTTAGCCTAAAAGGGCAAGGGTCTCTCAATGTATCCTGGGCTGTCTCCAGTCATCCTAATGAATATCTGGTCACTGGATCCAGATACTCAGGAGCAGAAAGTTAGGCTGGTGACCTTGCACAGCCCTCCCTCACTCAAACCAAGTCAACTGCAAGTCATGTCATCATTTCCCTGATGCCATGGTCCTCTTCAAAACGAAGGACAAACACAACTGATCTGTGGAATCACTCAGATACCTCTGTCTTCCAGTCTCTCAGCTTCCTTTTGTGTACTGTCTTCTCCCATTTCTTTTTTTTTAATTTGTATCCCAAGGGCTTAGCATAAGGCCTGACACATAGTAGGTGCCTAATAAATGTTTATTGACCATTGACATGTTAAAAATGGATTTAATCACATAAATATGATTACTACATACAGTATAAAAATCATTAAAAAGAATAAAATCAAATATTAAAATAAATAAAATGGCACTGTGTATGCACGTGCTTCTGGACCCAGGCCATGCACAAGTAATCTATAGGCACATTCCAAAAAGTTAAACAATATTTCATCAGCTCCTTTCCCTTGGAGTGAACAATGTCCTCAAATGCGACTTCCTTTTCCACTTCTGGATAGCTCTAATTTCAAAATTTTCATAAATTTAGATCTTCTTTCTTCAAATCCAGCACTAGATCCCTGATAACTCTCAGCAGCTAGAGATAGGGAAGGCAGCATGCTGTAGTTGATAAAATGGGACTTGGGGTCAGGATGATATGGTTCAAATCCTCCCTCAGACACATACTATCTGTGCAACTTCTCTCAGTCTCGGTTTCCTCATCTGTGAAATGGGAATTCATAGTAGCATCTACCTCACAGCATTGTTGTGAGGATGGAATGAGATAATACATGTAAAGTGCTTTGCAAACCTTAAAGTTTATTATTACTATTATTAACTATATGTCTCTTCTGTCCAAATATCACAAGGTGATCTGGTCTCTTTCATTTAAAGATCATGAGATGTTTTCTTTTCCTCCTTGTTAAATGCACATCTTCCTTTTCCTCCTTATTCCAATCCTTCTGACAATGACTGAAGCTGCAGCAGTGATAACAGCAGTGCTGACTTTCCAGTAACTTGTCCTGACTCTAGATTTCAAAGGGCAAAGAGGAGGCTGGCTTCATCCTTGCTATGTTACATATCAGGTATATGTCAGCTCCTTTCAAGCTAGATTATTAAAGCTACCCAGCTCTGATAGGGCCCATCCCCTTGGTGCTGGATGGCTCCAGGCCCCTGGGCAACTCATCCTCAGGTCAAATCAACCCAACGTTTGGGGAGTACATGTTGAAATACAGTTGATACTGCACATCAAGAAAAGAAATGACTTACCTTGTAAGTAAGGAGCATGTTGGGCCCTGAATGAGTCTTTCTATTCATCTACTGTTTGCATAAATAAGGCTGCACCAGATGTATACAGAATAAGAGTCCATTCAATCACAAAGCCAGGCAGAACTAGCTGTGGGACCATGGGAAGTGGTTTTACCTTTCAGTTTGTATAACTGTAAAAGGAGGGGCTTGGACTAAATGATCTTTAGAGTCCTTGCAAACTCTGAAATTCTATGAACTTCTGATTATATGAAGTTTAAAAAAACAAATAAAACGTGAAATATTTCAGGTGAAAATGTTTTTCTTCTGAATTTTCTGCATGAGTATCACTGTTTTCCATATTCAGAAACAGCTTAAATTAATTTTTTTTAATAAGCATTCCTTTGTGTGGTATGTATTTGCATTTGATTTTGCCTTCTCCATATCCATTTCTTACTGGAAAACAGACAATATAATCTTAAGAAAAGATTCAAGAAAACGAATTTCTAGTGTGCTTATTAGCTGTGTGACCTTGGACACTTCATTTAACTTCCCTGTCTGCTTCAGTTTTCCTCAAACTAGCAAAATAATAGCACCTGCCTCTCAAAGTTGTTCTGAGAATCAAATGAGATAATATTTGTAAAGCACTGGTACACAGTAGGCGCTCTTTCCTTCCCTTCACCAAGAATAGACATTTTGTTGAGCCCTTAGAGAATTCAAAGTTCTGACATGTTTTGAGGTTAGTTTGCATGTGTAAAAAGTACATTTTATTTATTTTTCAAATACTATCAGATCATGGTTTGTCTGCTAGAAAAGTAAAATCTATGTTAAAAAAATTACACATTTTCTTTTCTTTGTGACAAAATAGCTTCCAAAATTCCAGAGCGTATCTTGTGTTGTTATATCATACGTCATGGGGCGCTCTTTAAGAACCACTGCTTTCCTTAAACTTTCAATCACAGGGAATTGATATGACGACTACTATAACTTGAGGCAAGTTGATGTTAGAAAGTTTTTCATCGTATTGAGCCAAAATCTGTCTCTTTAGATTATTGTTTAGCCATGTCTGACTCTTCCTGGCTCCAATTAGGGGTTTTCTTGGCAAAGATACTAGAATAGTTTGCCATTTCTTTCTCCTGCTCATTTTAGGCAAAGAGAGTTAAATGACCCACTCAGGCGCACACAGCTTTGAACTCATGATGATGAATCTTCCTGATTCTGAAACCAATGCTCTATCCATTGCTCTATCCAAAAGGACTTAGCTGCCTCTGTCCTTTTATAGCCTCCCACAATTAATCTTACTGCTATTCTCTGGAAATAGATAGACAGACAGAACGACAGATAGATCGATAGATAGATCATATTTCTTCTATAAGACAGGTCCTTCAAATATCTAAAGACCATTGTCATATCCTCTTTAGTATAATTATCTCTAGGCTAAACTTTCTCAAATTCCTGAACTCTTCCTCATTTAATCCAGCCTATTATTCTCCTTGGGATGGACTTGGATTTGTTAGTGTTCCTCCTCAAATGTACCATCCTTAACTGACAGAGGATACTCAATGTCATCTGATTAGTGCAGAGCACATGAGGAGTCTTACTTCCCTTATTCTATCCTTGTTCTTTTATTAATTTAAAGTGACGTAGGATTGAGAAGTAACTGTGGACAGAGAGTTGATTTCTGAGTCAAGTACCCTATCTGTTCAACACTTCACTTAACTGCATTATCTTCAAATTTCTATTTCTCTCTCTTTTCCATAATGTCATCATAAGAGATGATAGTGCTTTGTTGAAATGAAGATGTGTTATATCTATAACATTCCTATAACCTTCTCTAGGAGCTTTATCCAAAAAAAGGAATGAGGTTAATTAAATATGACTTGTTCCTAGCGAACCCATTCTGGCTCTGTCTGTTAGGGGATATCTGTTTAGAAAGACGAAGCTAATACAGCTTTAAAAAATACTACAGTAGGTGGTGTGGTCCAGAGAGAGCAGTGTACAGTTGAAATTCAGAGTAGGGAGATTTAATCCATTCTGGAATTTTGTTGGGGATGGATCTCAATTTCATCAGTCTCTTATAGTTGAGAATCTACCTCTTCTCAATTGAAAACTGGGACATTTGTCTATCTCCCAGTGAATTGCAACCATCTTCCATATTCCATAATTCTCAAATATTAATGACAATAACTCTTTAATTACATTTGTAGTTTATTTCAATGCCCTGGAAGGCAAATAGATTAGAGATTTGAACCATCCTTTAAATCATCTAGGTACCCAAAAAAACCTATACTAGATTGGATAAAATGTGACTGAACAGAGGTGACAGTGCTTCAGATCCCTCATTCATAAAATGAAGGTAATGAAATAGCCATTTCTTTTTCTATCTTCCACCAATAGTTTGAAGGTTAGTAAGAATATGTCATTAGAGTAGGGGTTATCTCAGTAGAATAGGGATACCTTAGAGTAGGGATTGTCTCATTCTTTGTATCCCAGTAAGCTTAATAAATGATTGAATGTTAGGATATTAAGCATTTTTAGCTTTTAAACCAAAGATATAATACAAATTAAACCTTGATATAAGTTTAAGTCTTAGGCCTGGCAAAACTGTTGCCTTCTCTCCAGTGAAACTGGGTCTCCCTTATATAATTGCCAAGGAAAGGAAATGGAATTCTCTGTTCTTCTTGCTTTCTAGAAAATTCATTAAGTACAGAATCATAGGATGTACAGTTGAAGTCACCTTAAAAGTCACCTATCTTGTCACAGAGGAGGAAATTGAGGTTAAATGATTTTCTCAAGGTCACACAACTAGTTAAATGGAAGAACCAGGTTTCAAACCCAGGAGCTCTGAATCTACACCCAATGTTTTTTCTATTAATCCATATTTTCCTTTCCAGGTTAGACATACCATGTTTCTTCAGTTGTTATAACATGTGCACATTTAGCATGTGCCAAAGGCTACAGAAATTACAAAACCGATTTCTGCCTCCTATAATCTAGCTGGAGAAATAAAATGAATACATATGGATACATATGGGGAAAAGTGAAAGCAATACAAGACCATATAAATCAAGGTTTACATGATATGCTTCACAAAGGCCGTTAAGTACAATAGAAATTCAGAAATAAAGTCATCATTCAAAATCTAAAGGCTTAATGGAAGGGTTGGGATTTGATCTTGAAATAGGTTGAATTTTGATAGATGGAAAGGAGAGGGAAAGAGAGAAGAAGAAATTCTAAAAGGAGCCAGTTGTTGGTAGAAAAATAGAATTCACAGAAATTGGTGATAAGAGGAAAACAGTGTGATATCAGGACAGCAGCTTATTCCACACAGTGTACATCTTTGTGTGATATAGATTTAGCCATGTTGTATTAAATATTGCTTGTGTCTTAAAGCTCCAATTTAGCCCATTCAAGCAATTCTCATTTGGTTTGAAGAATTTGTATCCATTATTCTCTACTGTCCCTTTCTGGAAGTAGGACATGTTGGGAAAGCAGAGCCAATTAAAGGAAGCCAGGCTCATATGTCAGCATTTCTCTTCCCTGGGACTTTCTAAACACCCAAGGAAAGCAAAGTTTCCCCTGCAGAGCCAAAATAGCTTAGGTTTCCGGTTTAAACTCTGAAGATTCCCATTATGAAATTTGTTCCCAATTTTTTTCATATTTCTTATTGGAATGTTGATATTAAGCAACTGCCTTCTCCACAAAAATATACAGGGCATCTTTTAACACAATATCCCTTTTATTTCGCTTGGCATGGTAAAAAGCGAACTTTGCAAAACAGGGAATTTGGAACTTGTGAACTGAATCTTGGTTGAGGCCACTTGAATTGGAAAAACTAGGTTATTACTGTTTCCCATCTTCTTCCTAGGAGAAGTTTGACTGCTCACAGGGCTTGAATGAGATGGAGTCACGACCTTTACTCCTTATGGTGAGACAGAGGACCACCAAGCCTTATTTTCTGCCCTAACATTGCCTCCCAAGGTCCTCTAGACCTTGCTATTTGTCTTTATTCACTTCTTTATATACTTCAGACTGGCACTGTCATCTGGGTCCTGGCAGAACACTGGGCCTTGTCAACCATCCTGCTTCAGTACCCTTAGGGTCTCTGGGCCTTTCTATCCATCTTATAGCTGAACTTTCTTTTAAATATCTTGTCTCCCTAATTACAGCAAAACTTCCTTGGTAGTAGGGACCACCCTACTTTTTCAATGTGTATCACCAGTACCAAGCACAATGGCTTTACATATAATAAGAATTTAATAAATGCTTTTCCATTAATTCATTCATAGAAAATAAACAATGCTTTATTCATCACTATAATTGTTGCCTCCTTATGGCATGCATCCAAATGACCCTAGCTATGACAGTAGAACATAAGCTCTGATAGGTCTTTTCAAGTTGAAAAAGCTTGGGGCATGGGCCTAGCAACAGGCTGATGTATGAAAAGGCCTTTACTGAACTGGTGGCAGAGGGAGGAAATTTACAGGCATAGCAACTTGTAAAGAACATCTAAGTTGTCAAGGTTTTGCCGACTTTATCATTGGTGGGAGTATATATGCTGATGAGGCTGTCCATTCTTGAAAAACTGAAATATTTTTTCGAAAACTGTATAGTGGCAGAAAGTTATTTTCTTGTAAGATAATGGCGCCCTCAAGTGGTACATCCTTTCTTGTCATTACAAACCAAAAGAGAAGAATTTTTCTTTTTCTTTGGGTGTTCGGAGAAAATAATTTGTTGTTACTGTTTGTTGAAATTTAAAGATTTTGTGGGAGGCACATGTGTATGTTTCGTATAATAAACGAACTGAACTCTTCTAGCCTACCTGACCTTAATATTTGAGCTAGAGTTTCATACCTGGTTCAGTCTTTCAGCACATACTACTATGGAATGAAGAAAGCAAGGTCCCTCAGAGACTGAAACCAAGGAGGTTGATTCATGCCTTATCTCCTTACGTCATTCACCGTGGGAAAGGGAGAGCTTACTCACAGAATTTCAGTGACCTCTGCAGATTTGACATTTGCACATAGCTAGCAATTAGTGGAGAAAGAGGAATGCTTCTCAAGCATCCTCTAGACTTCCTCTACACAGTATGAATAAGGTGAGATAATGATTTGTGCTACATCCTGTGGCAAAGGATGCTGATTTCAATGATCTTAATTCATTTGTTTTCCTGCCACTATATTATACATAGCTAGTGGTTCAGTTTAGTTGGAATGTAGACTATGTAAAGGGAGTGGTATGGAAAAAAGGCAGGATCTGTGACTTGGGAGACTGAACTCTGGAAGACTTTGAATGCCTGGTCAGGAAATTTCCATTTTATCATCTAGGTTATAGAGAATCACTGAGAGTTAGAGGAGTAGTAAGAGCATAAAAATTCATTTTTTGTCAACTATAAAAAGGATGGCTCAGAATGGAACTCATGAGGCTCTTACAGTAGTCCAGGGGAGAAAATGATGAGGTCTGAGCTAAGGAGGTAGCAGTGGGAGTGGAAAGCATAGATTCACAAGATGAGATTACTACTGAGGTAGGATTGACAGGATTTGGCAGCTGATTGGATGTGGTGAGTAAGGATGCAGGAAGTCAAAGATGATTCTGAGATTACTGTGGTAGGATGATGGTACGTACCACATAAAAGAGCATGTTACTGGTGAAGCCAAGAATGAATCACAAATTTAGACTTGCTCTGACCACTGCTCTAATACCTGGTTCACCTGCTGAGTATATTATTTAGATGCATGCTTGAGTAAAAATAAATTCTTATGTTTAGAAGTTAAGAACAGGAATCAGAAAGACTGACTTTGATAAGTTTTCCCAGTGTCCTGAAAATTGAGGGTATTTCATTTCAATTGCAATGGTATTGTTGTCACAGGACTTTGGGTAAGGTAACTTGATTCAGTGCCTTGTTTAATGGACCAGGGAAGGACCCCTTTGCTTCTTGGTTAAATATCATTCTTATTTCCCCAAAATAAGAATAAAGAGGAAAACTTGGATTATTTTACAGGAGTTACAAGTGTTTAAAAAGCAGAAGTCTGAATTTTTCACTTCATTCATTCAAGAATTAGCTGCAGTGGGATGATTTGGCTCAAAACTAGAGAGGGAGAATAGGGGGAACCCAGTGAATAGTTGAGGTATTGTACTCATCCTTTAGGGAAGGGAGTGTGCCTGTCTTCATGTATGAAGATTTACGTGGAATAGGGACTAGGTTTGCTCTGCTTACCTCCAGAGGGTAGGACCAGAAGGGGAGTTGCAGTAAGATGAATTTAGGTTTGATAGAAGGAAAAACCTTCCTAACAATTAATAGTCATGTTCCACTTCCAGTAGAAATCTTCAAAAGCGTTCTGGAAAACTTGCTACTGAGGTGAATGAATTCTCAGTCAGGAATGTGTTGGGCTAGACGGACTCTTTCATCTCTTAGATCCTATGAATCTCACCCCATATTAACTAGTTAACTAGACTATTCACAGCTGACTCTCAGAAAGTTGGATAATAGGAGCATACAGTTAGAGAAGGAAGAGACCTTACAGGTCATCTAGTTCAATCCTCTTATTTTACAGATGAGTAAACTATGGTCCAGAGAAGCATAAGGACTTTTCCAAGGTCATGTAGTAGGTGGTAGAGGCAGAATTTGAACCCAGTTTCTCTGACAACAAATTTAGCATTCTCTAGTATTGGTTATAGAAATATATCCAAGTAAGAGATGTTTGGTTTTATAAATCAGATCATAGAGAAGCAGTTCCTAACACTTATACAAAATGATCAATCCCCTAGTTAGATCTCCAGGGAAACTTGGCTATGTAGCAAAATTAGAGAACAGGGTAGACTAACCCTGTAAGAATTTAAACTGACAATGCAAATTTGCCACAAGAGGGCACCCTTGGACAGTCAGTCATCTCAGTCCAAACTGAAAGCATCACTGCAGATGTCTTCATTCATTCTAATCTTTACTTTCCCCACACCCAAGAGCCTTCTGTTTAATCCTAGTAATGCAAAACCCTAGCATTTAGTGCAGTATCTGGCATACAGCAGGTGCCAAATAAATGCTTACTGGCTGATGAAATAGTCACTGAAATTGCAAATGTACCTGGTCTAGCCAAAGGTCTTTTGGGGAGAGGGAGGGGAGTTGACTTAATAAAACTCAGAGGTTTAAAACATAAACATGAGTTTGATGCTAGATTCATAAGTTCAATAGATTTCTAAGCATTAGGGGCAGATCAAGTGATCAGAGGACTTGTTACTCTCTAGTTCTAAAAATGTTAGTTCATAGGAACTTTTGTCGGGTGTTTGGACAATTGTTGACTTATTAGGAGCTTAATTTCAGAAAATTTCTAACCTCATCCAGTCCCCATTTCCCTTCCACTATGCTCTTTGGATTTGTCTGTTGCTTACAAATGCCTCTTCATCCCAAATTTCTTCTCACGTACCTCTTGTCTTCTGCCAGTTGATGGAACCTAGTGTTTTCCTGAAGGCAAGCAACACTTAGAAATAACATGTATGTCTTTGATTTCTGAGAAAGTATTGTCCAAGGCAAAATTATAAAGGAAGCAATCAAGCAACAAGACCCAGCCCTTACTTCTCCTCCTTCACATTCTCCCCTCCTTTTGGACAACCCTGCTTCTAACCTCTTCTCTTATATTGCTACAGAGGGAATAGACAAATTCATACTATAAGTAAGTTGCTCCCCCTAAAAGGCATTTTTAAAAGTAGGATTAATGGTAACAGGAGAGGAGATAATACTTAAATCAAAGGAATGTATTTTTTTTTTTTTTGCGGATGAGATTATTTTATTATTATTTTTTTTAAATTTTATTTATTTATTTAATTTTTTTGCATTCATTTTCACAAATTTTTGGGTTCCAAATTTTCTCCCCTTTTATCCCCTACCCCTACCCCAATACCCCAAGCAATCTAATTTTCCCTATCTCCAATCTGCCCTCTCTTCTGTCATCCCTCCCTTCTCTTGTCTCCATCTTCTCTTTTCTCCTGTAGGGCCAGATGACTTTCTATTCCTCATTAACTGTATGTCTTCTTTCCTAGTTACAACAACAATATTAAACAGTTGTTCCTAAAACTTTGAGTTCCAAATTCTCCCCATCCCCCCCTCCCCACCCATTCCCTTTGGGATGGCAGGCAATTCAATATAGGCCCTATCTGTGTAGTTTTGCAAATGACCTCCCTGATAGTCATGTTGTGTAAGACTAACTGGATTACCATCCCTCCTAACCTGCCCCTCATTGTTTCTCTTCTGTCTCTTGATCCTGTTCCCTCCCCAAGTGTTGACTTCAAATTGCTCCCTCCTCCCTTTGCCCTCCCCTCCATCATCCCCTCCCTTGCAATATCTCCTTCTCCCCCACTTTCTTATACTGTAAGATAGGTTTTCATACCAAAATGAGTGTGCATTTCACTCCTTCGTTTAGTCAAATGTGATGAGGGTAAACTTCTTGTTTTTTGTTTTTTTTTCTCAGCTCTCCTCTTTTTCCCTCCACTAAGAAAAACTCCTACCTGCCTCTTAAATGACATATAGTTACCCCCCTTCCCTTTCCCTCTCTTTCCTCCCCCTACATTTCTCTCTCACCATTTACCTTAGTTTCTTTTAAGGTATGGTCCCATCCTATTCAGTTCAATCTGTGTTCTCTATCTCTGTATGTGTGTGCATGTGTGTATGTGTGTGCATGCATGTACGTGTGTATGTGTGGTCCCACCAACTACCCAGATACTGAAAAGTTTTAAGAGTTAGAAATATTGTCTTTCCCTGTATGAATGTAAACAGTTCACTTCTGGTAAGTCCCTTAAGACTTCTCTTTGTTGTTTCCTTTTTCATGCTTCTTCTCATTCTTGTGTTTGAAAGTCAAATTTTCTTTTCAGCTCTGGTTTTTTCATTAAGAATGATTGAAAGTCCTCTGTTTCATTGAAAGACCATATTTTCCCTTGATGTATTATAGTCAGTTTAGCTGGGTAGGTGATTCTTGGTTTGAGTCCTAGTTCCTTTGCCTTCTGGAATATCCTATTCCACACCCTTCAATCCCTTAATGTAGAAGCTGCTAGATCTTGGGTTATCCTGATTGTATTTCCACAGTACTGGAATTGTTTCTTTCTAGCTGCTTGCAAGATTTTCTCCTTGAGCTGGGAGTTCTGGAATTTGGCCACAATGTTCCTAGGAGTTTCTCTTTTTGGATCTCTTTCAGGTGGTGATCGATGGATTCTTTCAATACTTATTTTGCCCTCTGGTTCTAGAATATCAGGGCAGTTTTCCTTGATAATTTCATGGAAGATGATATCTAGGCTCTTTTTTTGATCATGACTTTCAGGTAGTCCCATAATTTTTAAATTGTCTCTCCTGGATCTATTTTCCAGGTCAGTTGTTTTTCCCATGAGATATTTCACATTCTCTTCCATTTTTTCGTTCTTTTGGTTTTGTTTGGTGATTTCTTGGTTTCTCGTAAAGTCATTAGCCTCCATCTGTTCCATTCTAATTTTGAGAGAACTATTAAATTCAGTGAGCTTTTGAGCCTCTTTTTCCATTTGGCTCATTCTGCTTTTGAAAGCATTCTTCTCCTCATTGGCTTTTTGAACCTCCTTTGCCAATTGAGTGAGCCTATTTTTCAAGGTGTTAATTTCCTCAGCATTTTTTGGGGTCTCCTTTACCAAGGTATTGACCCGTTTTTCATACTTTTCTTGCATCTCTGACATTTCTCTTCCCAGTTTTTCCTCCACCTGTCTAACTTGCTTTTCAAAATCCTTTTTGAGCTCTTCCAGGGCCTGAGCCCACCTGCCACCCCCCCTGGGGTGTCTGGGGTACTGAGGCCCCAGCCTCCACGTCTTTCCCTGATGGCAAGGATACGTCCTCATCATCAGATCCGAAGGTCAGGATCATTTGCATTTGTTGGAAAAAACTCTCTAAAGTCTTATTTTTCTTCCCTTTTCTAGGCATTTTCCCAGCCAGTTACTTGACTTCTGAGATTCCTTTCCACCCCCGCCTGGATCCGCCCAGCTAGTGCTTGGCCTCTGAGATTTAAATGGGCTTTCCTCCTGCCGGCTGTCAATCAGTGAGCTTTAGTTCAGGTGCTGGGGTGGGGGCAGGGCCGCCTCCCAGGCTCAGATCCCTCAGGGGCTTTATGTAGAGACTTTTAGGAATGGAGCGGGTGGGGGCGGGGTGGGGGGCCCGCCTCCCAAGCTCAGTTCCCTTGGGGGCTTTAAGCAGAAGCCTTCAGTAATAGAGCAGGGTGGGGGCAGGGCCATCTCCCAGGCTCAGCTCTGTCAGGTTTTATGCAGGAATCTTCCGTAATGAAGATCCTGCCTGCTGCTGGGGGATTCCTGAGTCCCGGTCTGCTGCCGCCTCAGCCGCCACCCACACCTCTGCCTCCGTGGCTTCCTGCCCCCGTCTCTGCCGCCGCCGCTTCCTCCCGAGGGGGCCCGAGTCATGGAGATGCCCTGCTCCCCCTCTCCTCCAGCCTGGCCTTCTCTCTCACTGACCTGTAGCTTCTGTGGGCGGAGGGACTTTCCCGGCTGCCGGAGCTTCCGTCTCTGAAGCCTGCTCGGATCAGCTTCTCTGGGGCCGTGGCCAGGGCAGCGCTGGGGGTGGGGTCCACTTTCCGGGGCACACCGGACCCTGGGGATGGGTCTCCAGGGCTCCCTGGAACGGAAATCTCTTCCACTCTGTTTCTGCACACCTTGTATTGACCCAGAAGTTATGGGGGACTCTTTTTACATTAATTCTATGGGCTTTTGGTTTTGGAGCTCATAAACGTGCATCCTTCTACTCCGCCATCTTGGCTCCGCCCCCAAGGAATGTATTTTTAAGGGAGGAATATCAAGAACCCCCATCTATAGGAAAAATAATGGGTAGGACTGAACCAAATTGCTGCCCAATTGAAATCAAAATGGTGGATCAAGTCAGCCTAGGCCAGCAGAAGACAAAACAGATATTCTGGGTTCAAGTCTGAGGTAACATTGGAGAAGGAAAGGTAAAAATCCAATGGTGGGTGACTGAACCTACATCTCTGACGATATCTTTCTGAGTACTGCCATTTTCCTACGGCAGTACTGCCACTAGGTCTGATTCGTGGCCTCTCTTGATGTATCCCACATCCCCTTCTGAGATCAACATTAGATGCCTTGAACGTAAGAAAGCCTTTTGACTGGTAGTTTTTTAGGTCTGGTTTATGGTCATCAGTGGCGCTGGGATGAGGTACCATATGATGAGCTCAGGAGGGTTGGATCTGGGTGAAGTAGTAGGAGCTGGAAAATAAGTTGTAAGTAGAGGCTCAAACTTTTCCTTGCTCTCTATATCCCTTAATCTACTGGCCCTATATCCTGCCTCACTAAGGAAGGAACTGTGGGTCCATATATAGCACTAACGTGGATATGGATAGAATGGAGTGAACTTTAAAGGAGATGAGCTGGTTGCTGAGTGATGATGGCAGAGGGAGGTTCTGAAAGTGGCAGCAAGAATGATGGTTCCTCCTGGTCTAGGCATCAGAAGTGTGAGCAGTCAGCCTGTTTAAATATATGATTTTAGTAATATGATGAAAACTGGCCTCACACAGCTATACAGTTGGAAAAGGGAGAAGTATTTTAATAAACAAATAATATCTTCATATTCTTATTTTAAAAATTTAGCGACTAGTTGAAGCTTGGAGGACTTCTGGCATTTATGTAGAACCCATGTAGCACCACATTGCTGGACTAAACATTTCTGAGGGAAAAACAGTTCTTTCCCAAACAGTCATACTTAGGTTAATATTATTGACTGACTTTCTGAGAAATAATCAAAAAGAGAGTTTATGAATAAGCTATATTATTAAACTGGAAAAATTGATAAACTAAGACCATTTCATTGACATTTGCAATCTTTTTTAATGCAAGGAAAATCATATTTAAAGATTGCTAATTGAAAGATTCTTAATTGCTTTTTAATAGCTTTCCACTGGCTGCAATATGAATAATATAGAAAGTACTCATGTGTGTTGGTGTAGGAAATGGGGCAGAGCAAGCAATGGTTAACTCCTCTTACCTTATCTGGAGGGTGAGCTACACCTATACTCAAATAAATGTCAAAGCCCATATAGCACACAGTAAAATGGTGTAATGGAAACAATATTGGCTTGACAGTCAAGAGACCTGCCTTGTAGTCCTGGCACTGCCAAACAGCTGTGTGACCTTAGGCAAGTGACTTTACCTCTGTTTCATTATCTAGAACATGAAGGAATTGGGCTATCTCTAGATCTCTTGATGTTTCTGTGTACCAGGAAGGACAGGGGCCTGGTGAAGGGATTTCACCAGATGTGGCCCTTTACTCCCAATACAATCTTAAGTGTTTCAATTCTAGATGCTACATCTCCTCCTTGTTCTGTAAAGTCCTGAGTGGGTGGAGGTATGGATTGGCACCTGGATGTGAGACCAATAGAAAAGACTGGGCTGTCTGATGTGGGTTGGATGATGACAAATACTCCATCTCCCTCTAAGCACGCCCCAATCCAACCCTGAGCTCCATGGTCTTTGACTTAAACTTTTGAGCCCAGTTAAAATTCAAAGATCTCTGGGAAGGTTAGTTCTTGCAAGATAATAATAATGACAGGTCACATTTAATCTGGAAAGGTACTGAGTCTGTGATTTCAACTGTATAGGGAATTCCCAGATAAGGAAAACTTTGTTAATAGTGCTCTGTACACCTTAAGTTAAGTTGGTCTGAGAGAGCTGTGTTGTCTTTAAAGTCCTGTAAATACAGGAGCTCTGAAAATCTTCTAAATGTGCATACTAACCTCTTTATACCATGCCCTGGGATTCCAGGAAGAAAGAAGGCAAGATGAAGCTGGGGGTCTCAGGCCTTTTATTAGTCATGCCCAAGAAGCTTTACCAGACCCAAAAGCAGAGTATGGGAAAGTAAGACCAAAGTGGCATGACTGAGAGGAATGAGCAAGGACAGAGAAAGATAAATGGGTCAATGACTCCCAAAAGCCTACATGGGACCTGAGTTCATTATTCCTTGCAGCAGCAGATTTGGACTCTGTTGAGGCAAACTGTTACCGTGGAAAGAGTAATGGATTTAGAGTCAGAGGACCTGGTTTCAAATTCTGCCTCTGTCTGGTAGTCTTAACTGTGTGACCTTAGACAATTCCCTCAACTTTTCTGGGACTCAGTTTTTTTAACTGTAAAATGACAGAGCTGAACTCTGAGGACCCTTTCCCTTCTAACTGTACAATCCTGTTTGTTCCCTGTATGACAGGAGGTAAGTCCTTTAGTATCTCTCTGACCGTCTCTTACTCTCTCTGTGAAATGAGGGAATCAGGCTAGATGGCCTTTGAGGCTCTCTCCAGTTCTAAATCCTGCTCTCCTGTACTCAGTCACTCCTGCTTTTTGGCTGTTCCCCCCAGGGATTTTCCTATTTCCTGCAGATGACAACCAGATGCTCAGGAGAGAAGCCCCACAAAAGTCAACAAAGCAAACGATGCTCTTGGCTTTTTTGTCTTGAACAATGTGCTTCAAATACCAGCTTTTCAGGAGCTGGGTGGGGCTGCTAGAGGGCATTTTGCTTCTCACATCTCATCCAGCTGAAGGACAAAAGGACAGCGTAGAAATATATGTTTAAACGGCATGAAGGAGAGGATAAGATAGTAGTAAATGAGTTTCTGGAAAGCATTGCTCCACAACCTTCAGTCAATTTTCTGGTTACAATATAGTCAAATATAGTTTCCTGTGGTTTCTTGCACTTCTTTAGCTAGTAGCAACAGAAAGCAGCTTCATTTTAAAAAAAAAAGTCAGTTCAGCCAAAAAAAACAACAAACCACTCTCCTAATGAGGCCTGGTGCCTTCTTGTATTATATTTGAGGCAGCAGGGCCTCTCAGGGAAGGACGACCACAGCAGTCTCTGATTTTCCTATTCCTACAAAACCTAAAGGATTCTGGTAAAGAGAATGAACAGTTCTGAGTTACCCTGGAGATTTATTCCACAGCAGGGGGCTTCCAGCATGGAGTTGGCCTCTTGGGTGGGCTTGTGGATACGTTTCCTAATCCGAATTGAGCATCTGGGAAAACTCATCGCTGTGTGGGTGGCTTGGCAACCCATCCTGGGGTCTAGTGGAGAAGCAGTTGTGAGGTTAGGAGATGATAATGATGCTGAGGACCCAAGGAGGCTGTCTGCTGAGAGATAACCTCCCCTCCAACTCCATGTGCATTTTACGTGTACCCCTTTTTGGCTCTAGGTAGGAGTTATCTTCCTTCTAGCTTCGATTAATGGGCTGTAACTGTCATTTTCTGATAAGCCAAAAACTTAATTTTTTGTGAGAAACCTTAGAGCAGACTGTAAACTCCCTGAGGGCAGGGAATATTTCATTTTTGTCTTTGTATCTAGCACTTAGCACAGTGCTTGGTACATTGTATGAATGAATGAATGAATGAATGAATGAATGAATGAATGAATGAATGAAAAAATATTTTTGCCTTTCTGTACTAAGCATTTACTATGTGCAAAACACTTGGCTAAATGCTAGGATACACAAAGAAAATTAAGATGGTTTCTGTTCTCAAGGAACTTATGTTATAATGGGAAAGAAAACACATATAGAAAGTTTTAGTTGCAAGTCCTGTGGCAAGGTCCTATGGTTCTTAGGGTGCAGCAGACAGCTGTATCTTCTGTAATGTCATTTCCACTGCTGAAATCATATCACAATAAAAAATATTTAACTTTATATTGCATATATGGATACACTTTACTATTATTATTTTTACAAATATTATCTCATTTGATCCTGAAAACAGTATGAGAGGTAGGTCCCCATTTTATACATGAGGAAACTGAGGCAAACAGGTTAAGTAGCAATAACAATGGCTAACACTTTCATAGTGTTTACTATGTGCTAAGTGCTTTACAATTCTCATTTGATCCTTATGGTAACTTTACAAGGTAGGTGCTATAATTATCCCCATTTTATAGATAAGGAAACTGAGGCAAATTGAGGTTAAGTGACATGCCCAGAGTCACACAGATAGTAAGTGACTGAGGACAAATCTGAATTCAAGTTTTCCTGATCCCGGCCAAGGACTCTTCCCATTGTGCCATCTAGCATCCCTATTTATTTATTCTCTTTCTGTCTCTCTGTCTCTGTCTCTCTGATGTTGAACAGTACCAAAGACTTTGGTGGTGGACTTTTATGTTTCTGGGTCTTCAGTAGCTATGGTGGCATCATTAACAGAAACAGTTGTCAAGGGGCGGAGCCAAGATGGCGGAGTAGAAGGACGCACATTTACGAGCTCCGAGCCCACAACCCATGGAATTGAGGTAAAAGGAGATCCCCATAAATTCTGAATCTCTGCAGGGGGTGCATAAACATAGGGGAAGAGATTTCCGTTCCACTGACCCCTGGAGAGCCGTCCCCGGGGTCCATCGCACTCCGGAAAGCGGACCCCACCCCCACCCCTGGCCGCGGCCCCAGAGAAGCTGACCCAAGCAGACTTCAGAGAGGAAAGCTCCGGGGGAAGCTCCGGCAGCCGGGAAAGTCCCTCCGCCCATAGAAGGTACAGGTCAGTAAGAAAGAAGGCTGCGATAGGGGAGGGGAGCGGAGCCGTGACTCGGGCCACCTCGGGAGGAAGCGGCGGCGGCAGAGACGGGGGCAGGAAGCGGCGGAGGCAGAGGCGTGGGCGGGCGGCTGAGGCGGCCTCTGAATAAAACCCCCAAGGGAGCTGAGCACAGCAGGTGGGGCCCCCCACCCCGCCCCCACCTGCTCCGTTCCTGAAAGTCTCTGCGGAAAGCCCCTGAGGGCCCAAGCTTAGGAGGCGGCCCTGCCCCCTCCCCTGCGCCAGAACTAAAGCTTGCCGCGGGAAAGCGCATTTGAATCTCAGAGGCCAAGCACTAGCTGGGCGGATCCAGGCGGGGGTGGAAAGGAATCTCAGAAGTCAAGTAACTGGCTGGGAAAATGCCTAGAAAGGGGAAGAAAAATAAGACTTTAGAGAGTTTTTTCCAACAAATGCAAATGATCCCGACCTTCGGATCTGATGGGGAGGACGAGAACGTATTTTTCCCATCAGGGAAAGATGTGGAGGGCGGGGCCTCAGTACCCCAGACACCCCAGGGGGGTGTTGGGTGGGCTCAGGCCTTGGAAGAGCTTAAAAAGGATTTTGAAAAGCAAGTTAGACAGGTGGAGGAAAGACTGGGAAGAGAAATGACAAAGATGCAAGAAGAGTATGAAAAAAAGGTCAATATCTTGGTAAAGGAGACCCAAAAAAATGCTGAGGAAATTAACACCTTGAAAAATAGGCTCACTCAATTGGCAAAAGAGGTTCAAAAAGCCAATGAGGAGAAGAATGCATTCAAAAGCAGAATGAGCCAAATGGAAAAAGAGGCTCAAAAGCTCACTGAATTTAATAGTTCTCTCAAAATTAGAATGGAACAGATGGAGTCTAATGACTTTATGAGAAACCAAGAAATCACCAAACAAAACCAAAAGAACGAAAAAATGGAAGAGAATGTGAAATATCTCATGGGAAAAACAACTGACCTGGAAAATAGATCAAGGAGAGACAACTTAAAAATTATGGGACTACCTGAAAGCCATGATCAAAAAAAGAGCCTAGACATCGTCTTGCATGAAATTATCAAGGAAAACTGCCCTGACATTCTAGGACCAGAGGGCAAAATAAGTATTGAAAGAATCCATCGATCACCACCTGAAAGAGATCCAAAAAGAGAAACTCCTAGGAACATTGTGGCCAAATTCCAGAACTCCCAGCTCAAGGAAAAAATCTTGCAAGCAGCTAGAAAGAAACAATTCCAGTACTGTGGAAATACAATCAGGATAACCCAAGATCTAGCAGCTTCTACATTAAGGGATCGAAGGGCGTGGAATAGGATATTCCAGAAGGCAAAGGAACTAGGACTGAAACCAAGAATCACCTACCCAGCTAAACTGAGTATAATACTTCAAGGGAAAATATGGTCTTTCAATGAAACAGAGGACTTGCAATCATTCTTAATGAAAAGACCAGAGCTGAAAAGAAAATTTGACTTTCAAACACAAGAATGAGAGGAAGCATGCAAAAGTAAACAGCAAGGAGAAGTATTAAGGGACTTACCAGAAATGAACTGTTTGCATTCATACAGGGAAGGACAATATTTCTAACTCTTAAAACTTTTCAGTATCTGGGTGGTTGGTGAGACCACACATACACATGTACACGCATGCACACACATGCATTCACATGCAGAGACAGAGAGCACAGATTGAACTGAATAGGATGGGACCATACCTTAAAAGAAATTAAGGTAAATGGTGAGAGAGAAATGTAGTGAGAGGAAAGAGGGGGAAATGGAAGGGGGTAACTATATGTCATTTAAGAGGCAAGTAGGAGATGTTTTTAGTGGAGGGAAAAAGAGGAGAGCTGAGGAAAAACAAACAAACAAACAAACAAACAAAAGTTTACCCTCATCACATTTGACTAAACGAAGGAGTGTAATGCACACTCATTTTGGTATGAAAACCTATCTTACAGTATAAGAAAGTGGGGGAGAAGGAGATATTGGGGGGGGGGATGATGGAAGGGAGGGCAAAGGGAGGAGGGAGTAATTGAAAGTCAACACTTGGGGAGGGACAGGATCAAAGGACAGAAGAGAAACAATGAGGGGCAGGTTAAGAGGGATGGCAATTCAGTTAGTCTTACACAACACGACTATCAGGAAGGTCATTTGCAAAGCTACACAGATATGGCCTATAATGAATTGCCTGCCGTCCCAAAGGGAATGGGTGGGGAGGGAGGGATGGGGAGAATTTGGAACTCAAAGTTTTAGGAACAATTGTTTAGTATTGTTGTTGCAACTAGGAAAGAAGACATACAGTTAATGAGGAATAGAAAGTCATCTGGCCCTACAGGAGAAAAGAGAAGATAGAGACAAGGGAAGGGAGGGATGACAGAAGAGAGGACAGATTGGAGATAGGGAAAATTAGATTGCTTGGGGTATCGGGTGGGAGGAGGGGAGAAAAGGGGAGAAAATTTGGAACCCAAAAATTTGTGAAAATGAATGTAAAAAGCTAAATAAATAAATAAACAAATAAATAAAAAAAAAAGAAACAGTTGTCAAACTAATGCATTGTTGGTGGAGTTGTGAACTGATACAACCATATGGAGAGCAATTTAGAAATATGCCCAAAGGGCAACCAAATTGTGCATGTCCTTGGACCCAGTAATACCACTTCTAGGGCTGTATCCTAAAGAGATTATAAGGAAAGGGAAAGGACTTACATATGCAAAAATATTTATAGTAGCTGTTTTTGTGGTAGCAAATAATTGGAAATTGATGGGATACTCATCAATTGGGAAATGGCTGAACAAGTTGCGGTACGTGAACACAGTGAAAGACTATTGTATTATGAGAAATGATGAGCAGCCAGATTTCAGAAAAACCTGGAAAGACTTATGTGAACTGATGCTGAGTGAAGTGAGCAGAACCAGGAGAACACTGTCCACAGCAACAGTAACGTTGTGTAATGATTAACCATGACCAACTGTGTCCCAGCGATACAATGAGCTGAGACAATTTCCAAAGACTCATGATGGAAAATGTTTTCCCATCCAGAGAGAGAACTACGGAGTCTGAATGCAGGTTGAAGCAGGCTATTTTCTCTTTTTTTTCTTTCTCTTGGTTTTTCCTTTTTGTTCTGATTCTTCTTTCACAACATGACTGATATGGAAATATGTTTAACATGACTGTACATGTAGAATCTATATCAGATTGCTTGCTATGGGGTGGGGGGGGGCATGCAGGGAAGGCTTTTCTGTCCTGTAAAATAAAACCGTTCCTTTGTTCAAAGTTATGCTGAGAGCTTGACTAGAACACGAAGGCCCTAAAGAGTGCCAAATTCCTAGACCAGGGGTGGGGAACCTGCAGCCTCAATGCTACATGTGGCCCTCTAGGTCCTCAAGTGGGACCCTTTGACTGAATCCAAACTTCACAGAACAAATCCTCTTAATAAAAGGATTTGTTCTGTAAAACTTAGACTCATTCAAAAGGCCACTCCCCATCCCTGTCCTAGAGCAAACAGAAGTAAGTTCTAGGACGAAGAAGAAACCAGGACTTGCCCTTCCTGTAAAGATCTAAATGTGAATTAAAATCTAAGATTTCTAGGAAAAACCATGAGCAGGGACAAAATCAACTGAATCCTAATGCTCCTTGGGAAAACATTGGCTGCGGGGACTGACATATCATGCCACTATCTTAGTCGGAAGATGGGTCCTTTGACATCTTTGTTTTTCTCATAGTATTTTCCACATCTCACTGTGGTTGGTGGTGTTCAGACTTCTTTCAGTCATAGCCACCTCTCTGTGATGTCATTTTCTTGACAGAGATACTGAAGTGGTTTGCCACTTCCTTCTCCGGCTCATTTTGCAGGTACAGAAACCTAGACAAACAGGGTTAAGTGACTTTCCCAGGGTCATAAAACTAGTAAAAGTCTGAGGCCAGATTTGAACTCAGGAAGATGAGTCTGCCTGATGCTAAGCCCAATGCTCTACCCACTGTGCCACCTAGCTGCCACTTGTAGCAATTCATGTGCATTTCTTAATCCATTAGGTTTCTATTTTTTTGAGAGCTTACTCCTCTGTATATCCTCTATACCATCTAGATGCAGCTAGCTGGTGCAGAGGACAGAGCACCTGTGCAGAAGTCTGGAGGACCTGAGTTCAAGTCTCACCTCAGATACTTGACACTCACTAGCTGTGTGACCTTGGGCAAGTCACTTAACCCCAACTGCCTCATCCTGGGTCATCTTCAGTCATTCTGATGAATATCTGGTCACTGGATTCAGATGGCCCTGGAGGAAAAGTGAGCCTGGTGACCTGCACAGCCCTCCCCACGCAAAACAAAGTCTAGTGCAAGTCATGTAGTCATTTCTCTGATGGCATGGTCTTCTTCAGCAAAGAAGGATGAACATACATACCATCTAGAATAGTGACTTGAACCTTGAATGAATAAGATGTCTTCCTCTGATGTTGATGATTTTGTATCTCTTTTCTTTTTTTAATCCACTTTCACTTCTAAATGAACAACTTTTAGATCTTTATCTAAATTGAGCAATCATTGATAATCAGGTAAGGTATAATATTGGGAGAACTATACTTTAGCAGTTTCACAGTTAAAAAAGAGAATGATTGATGATAAATGAGGAGCCTGCCCTTCTGTATGGTCTAGGAATTTAGCACTATTTTAGGGCATCCTAATCAGGCATCCTGATTCTACAGTATCCAGAGAGCCCTTACAGCACAGAAACTGGCTAGAGACCATGCTGTCTTTGAAGCATTTCAGTGATAAATTGGACCAGATTTCAGGAAGAAGGGGAATAGCAGTATTCTTAAGGGAAATAACAAATCCTCTCACTTTGGCAGGATATTAGTCAAATACCTTTGGAGAATTCACTAATTAAATGTTCCCTAATTTACACAGAGATCACCAGCTAGCTCTTGGCAAAGAAAACCAAACACTTAAAGCTTCCCCACAGATTATTCCCCCCATTTAAATGTTAGAGATTTTCATTTCTGTTGAGATTGATGTTAGAATCCTAGAAGATTATACAAGATGAGATTATCCAGTTCCTGAATGTAAGAAACTAAGGCCCAAGAGGAGAAGGGTCTGTAACAAAGTAGAGAAGATAAGTCAGTCTATCCTCTTCCCAAAGGAAGACAGAGACAAACATTGTAAGACAACCTCAAGTCAGTGAATCCAAGTTTGAATCTCAGTTCCACTACCTGCCAGTCTAACTTCTCTGGGTCTCAGTTTCCTGATCTGTAAAATGAAGGAATTGGATTTTAACCCTCTCGAATTTTATGTGCCTACTGTCCCATCTCTAAAAAATATATTTCTATTGATTATCTTTGCATCACCTACACTGCCAATATGGCCCTCCCTTTTCCTCTGCCCTGAGTGCCATCTCTTATCAATAAAAATTAAAAGAAAAAAACACTGTTGCAAGACCAGTCAGCTAGCAAAAAGACAGCATTTAAGCTCAATATTATATATGATGTTCTATTCCAATAGTTCCCCACCCATGCAAAGAAACGGGCAGCTAGGTGGCCAATGGGTATAGTGCTAGAGTCAGGAAAACCTGAGTAAGTTTTGTCTCAGACACTTACTAGTTGTGTGATCCTGGACAAGTCACTTAACCTCTATTTGCCTCAGTTTCTTTACCTATAAATGAAAATAATAATAATAGCCCCTACTTCTCTGGGTTGTTGTGGGGATCAAATGAGATATTAATTAAGTACTTAGCACAGTGCCTGGAACATAGTAAACGCTATGTAAATATAACCTATTAAATTAATATGATTGTCATTTTCTTCTATGTCAAACTTACTGTAATTTCACTGGTGTATATGACTGTTCAAGGAGGACCAGCACCTCTGGTGTTAGGGCTTGCCCAACCCTTTTCAGAACTGCTCATCCCTCTTTGGTGTTTGCCTGATTCACTCAGCTCTCACTTGTGGCTCCAAGAAGCTGTAGCATGTGAAGTGGCCACACCCCAGTAAACAGTCTAGGCAGATGGGCTAAACCAGGCTGAGGGTAACTGATGGGCCACAAAACTGTCAGTGAACTAAGGAGGTGTCTAGGACAAGCATGTGAAGATTTCCCCCTGTAATAGCAGCTGAAGCGGGCACTATGGAGCACTTAGAACTTCATTGGACATCAAAGATGCCAAGGTCATCCGCTACATCCCTGGCCATCATCATTCATCCTGATTTTGTCTTGCCTCTGGACTTCAATCATATTCCATTGTGTTTATGGGCAACAATTGGTTTAGCCATTTCCCATTTAGTGAGCATCTACTTTGTTTCCAATTCTTTGCTATTATTAAAAAAAATGCTACTAAAATAATTTGCTATAGATGGGGCCTTTTTTCCCCTCTCTTTTTTCTTCATTGCCCTCCTGTGGGCAGATGCCTAGCAGTGGGATCTTTTGGTCAAAAACTTAAGACATTTTAGTCAGTTTCTTAGAATATTCCAAATTACTTTCCAGAGTTGTTGCACCAATTCACCACCCCACCAACAGCATATTCAAGTGTCCGATATTCTACAACCCCTCCCACACAGTCTATTCCCATCTTTATCATCTTTGTAAATTTTCTGGATATGAAGGGACACCGCAAAATTATTTTGATTCACATTTTGCTGATTATTTTCTGAATGCCTTAAAACTGTTGCTTCCAGCAGGGTTTTCTTTTGCATTTACTTAGTCTAGTCCCACAGTCCTTCCTGACTTCATCTTTTTATATACCACTTCCACTCCCTCATATATGGCCCATTGGGTCACTGAAGGCTTAGAATCATGGTGTGGTAATAAGAGATTTTAAAAAAATATAGAATGCTAGCCAATCTTATCAATTTCACATCCATTTGTTTTCCTCCTTCCAGTTTCATCTGTGATTGTTCTTGGGATGATCTTGGTTCTCATGACAAACATTTTACTGACTAGCATTTTTCATCACTAGTTTCGTTTTTTTGTGGGTCAATATCATTTATAATCCTCTGTCATCTTTTTCTGTGATGTTTTGCAAATGAGCTTCTTCTCTAGGCTCATGCATGTTCCCTTTGGATGCCACTTCTCTCAGACTGGCATGGAGATCAAATACTTGCTGGCTGAGGCAGTTTCTGAGCTCTTATAGCTTCCTCAGTATAGAAGTCTTTTATATTCATTAAGCTCCCCTAAGAAATGGTGATTGAGTCAGTGTTTTAACTTTTATCCATTTTCTTTTTGCTCATAGCTTTGTTTAATTAGATTGGGATGAAACTCTAATGATTGCATGAAATGACTTCTCTCATTATCTTTTCTTCAAATTTGTTGGTGACTTGGACCCTAGCTTTAAGCAGCTGACCACCAGATTGTACAGACTAGTGATTCTGAAGTGACATTCACATTGGTAATCAGCTCTTTCTGCTAAGAAATCAAATTATTAGGATGTAGATGTGTTCCCACAGGTCTGTCTAGATGCGGATCTAAACATCTCGAGAGCCTTTTTTGTCAGCCCTTCTCTAAAGGAGGCTGATTCTAGACAGGAGAAAAAAGAAGTGTCAGGCTAGAATGAATCTATTTGCCTCCAGCTAAATTTTGTTAGTTTTGGGCAGTGGTGATGCTGGAGCCAGCTCTGCCAGCTTATGAGAGCCAAGTGTTAAACTTTCAGTGAGCATTTATACCTTGGAAACTGGCAAATTACAAAACATAGCTTTATTTATTGTTTGGTCGATTGTCTGGACTTAAGAAAGTTTAAATAATGCAAGTTAAACTTAAAAGTATGTCCTGAGTGCAATGGAGAGAGATCGGGCCTGAAGTGAGGAAGACCCATCCATCAGTCAATAAATCAATATTTATTAAATTCCTACCTATGTGCCTGTGATAAGTGCTGGGGATACAAAAAGAAGTAAAAGATAGTTCCTGTCCTCAAGGAGCTCACAATCTAATGGGGAAGACAGCACAAATATATACAAAGAAAGTATACATAAAAGATAGCCATTGCTTTGATATATATTTAATTTCAAAGGTGTGCCCTGTATTTTAGGGCAGCCTATAACTGGACAAATACAATGCGTTGCGTCCTTTCAAACGTACAGACATAGACTTCACGAACATCCTTTGTTCCTGTTATTTCTGATAGTTTCTTATGACCTGCAACTTGATGTCAGGAAATAGGCTGCCTTGAGGAATGGTGGGTTCCTTCTTACTAGAGGTCTTTGTGGAAAGGTTGAGAAACCCCTAACTGGGTATGTGATGCTGGAGATTCCTTCCATATATAGGATAGGCTAGATGTACACTTTCTTACTGTCAAATTCTTTCATGTTGCTATTCTGCTAATTTTTTTAAAATGACTTTCCACTACCCACAGGACAGAGGACAAACTACTTAGGCTGGTATTCAAGGCATTTCATAAACTGACCTCCATCTTCCACTCTCCTATTACTACCCTACAAAAATGAAACCCTAGCCCAACTGATCTACTTCTTGTTCCCTGTGACAAAAATTGTCTGACCACTCACTGATAGGAACTGCTGCCAATTATGCAACCAATAACCCAAAGATAGAAAACCCAATTTATTATGCTCAGAGAATAGACTCACTATATACAAAAAACAATGAGCCCTGAGCAGTATTTTAGCAACCTTAAATAGGTTTTGATTACATGGTCAGGATGGATATAATGGAATTTCAGAGAGTAATTCAAAGGGATGATAATAATTTATAGAACAAAGAATAGACAGCAGAAAGGGAAGATCTATATTAGGCAAAACAGGAAAGTAGGTGAGAAATACTGAGTGTAACTGTTATCGCAAGCTGGAAATTTGCAGACAGAGCAGGAACTAACCAGTTAACATCATAGCTATAGTTGATGTTTCTGTCTGATTTTGCAGACTCTAGCTAGTTACTGATCTGCGCTTCTTAAGTAAATGAAATTCTCTTACCCCAACCTAGGACCTTACATGCCAACTTCTGCTTTTTTCCTTAACTGGATACCCTCCACAATTTGTGTGCAAATTTTACCTTTTCTTTAAGTTAAGAACTGGGTAATTCAAGTTTGAGAACTGGGTAGTTTTACTTCTACCTGTTCCATCAGGCCATCCTCAATCCCCGTATAGTTGATGTCCCCTGCACTCTTGCAGCATTTACTTCTATGTTATTCATCTGGTGAGAACCTATCAAAAATACAAATGCATGTATCATTTAGTGTCAGTAGTTGGTACCTGAAAAGGCCTAGCCTAAAAAGGCCAAGGTGTCCCATTGCACCCTGGGCTGTCTCCAGTCATCCTAATGAATAACTGCTCACTGGATCCAAATGGCTCAGGAGGAGAAAGTGAGTTTGGTGACCTTGCACAGCCCTCCCTCACTCAAAACAAAGTCAAGTGCAAGTCATGTCATCATTTCTCTTACGTCATGGTCTTCTTCAAAAATGAAAGATGAACACAACATTCATGTGTACTTAGCTTTTGCCATCATATATTGTTAAGTTTGTCTTTTTTATGTAGATGACTATATCTTTCCAACTGGATTGTGAGTCCCTTGAAATTTATGCTTCTTTATACCCTCAGTATTAGTGTTAAATATATATTTTCCAATAATAATGATACTTATTTGCTTACTATGGAGACTTATAAGTCCACTATGAGTAGGTAAGCTCTTTATACTAAGTGAATGAATACATAAATTAATGAATAAAGTATTTATTAAGTATTTACTATGTGCAAAACATTGTACTATGTGCAACACTGGCAATGCAATAGTAAGACAGTCCCTGCTGACAAGGAGATCATATTCTAATAGGAGAGATAATAATATAGAAAGTTTCTTTTTTTTTAATTTCAGGGACCATACCTTAATTCATTCATGCCATGGTCTTAGTGCCCAGCATAGATGCTCAGAAAACATTTGTTATTTATAATAGCTCACATTTTGTAGTGCTTAAAGTGCTTTATATACACTTATTTGCATATACATGTACTTAATATATACTCATTTGATTAATTTATGGAAAACTTGAAGCATTCTAAATAGTGTTAAATAATTAAATATTTTTCTTTTGTGCTTTCATTTTTTTATTTCTGATTCCTCAGCAGGCAAATTATTACTCTCTTCAAAGCAGCAAGGCAGATGAGAAGACCTCTTAGCTGAGAAGACTTCTTGACTGGAGTAGTTATTTCTGAGCTCTGAAAGTTGTCACCATCCAGGCACACCTTTCCCTCACTGTGACCAAATCAATCATTTATCAAGTATACATGGTACACTTTGCTCTGGGTGACAAGAAGAGACAAAGAACTGAACACAGCTGTCTCCAATGACTTCACACCTGTTGTTGTTCACTTGTTCAGTCCAGGCCTTCCTCTCCTCTACTATCTCTCAAAATCTCTCAAAAATGTTCATTGTTTCCATGATACCACCTATTCATCACATTTTTCTGCCATTCCCTTTTACTTTTGTTTCTAATCTTTCCTAACATCAGTCTTTTCCAATAAGTTGTTTTCATCATATGGCCAAAGTATTCTAGCTTCAGTGTTCAACATTTGATCTTGCAGTGAATAATCTGAATTAATTTCTTTATGCATTCATTGATTTGATCTCCTTGTTGTCCAAGGGACTCTCAAAAGTCTTCTCCAGCACCCAGGTCAACTGGCATGAGTTATTTCACCTTACCTTTCTTCTAATCTAGGTAGCTAGGTGGAGCAATGCATGAAATACTAGATCTGAAGCCAGACAGTTGTTAAGTCGTTTTTCCAGTCACGTCAGATTCTTTGTGACTCTATTTGGGATTTTCTTGGCAGAGATATTGGAATGATTTGCATTTCCTTCTCCAGCTCATTTCACAGAGGAGGAAGTGAGGCCAACAGGATTAAGTTTTTTTTGCAGGGCCACATAGCTAGTAAGTGTCTGATGCCAGATTTGAACTCTTGAAGATGAGTCTTTCTGACTCCAAGGGTAGTACTCTATCCACTATACCACCTGTCTTGTACCACCTATCTGGTCTGAATTTACACCCATACTCACCAGAGTGAGTGAGCAAGTGAGCGAGCGTGTGCATGTGTGCACACACACACATGTAAGAGTGTGTGTGACACTCAATTCAATTAAGCAAAGATCCATTGGACATTTGGGGAGGCTTTGTATTAGATGCAATCTCTCCAAGTCAATATGAAGAATAATTGAAGATATGAGTAATCACTCACTCCTGAGGCCTTTAAGGTACCAACAATGTCATTTTCCTAAATGCAAATTTTTAAATTTGGGAAAACAGTAGGACATATCAAGAGCTGACATCTTGTCAACATCCTTGTTGCCTTTGTGGAGGAGGATAAACATGAGTACTGGGAATTTTGGAGAAGCATCTCCCCAGATACAGAGCAACCACCTCAGAGGTCAAAGAAACAGCTACCAAATTATGTTAATAAAGACCCTTAGGGTATCCTTTATTTCCCTTCCTACTGATAATAAGGTGAGCCAGACTGATTCTTGATGAAAGAGGTCTCCACTATATTAGAGATTACTAGCCACAGAGAAATTCGTTTTTTCAGAGGAACAAATCTGACCTTTATTAACTGTTGGGACTCTCAGGCTTCTACACTCTGAGACTCTCTCTACCCCTTTTCCTTTTGACCTTGGAATGCCACTGATTGGCTGTGGGCTCTTGTAAGCCTAAAAAGCTACAAAAAAATCAATTTGTATCTTAATAAGTTGAAGTTGCTACCAGCTGGTACAGTCTTCCTTAGCAGACTAATTAAATTTCAGTCAATCAGTATTTATTAAGCACATACTATGTGCTGGGCATTGTGCTAAGCACTAGGGATACAAAGAAAGGTAAAAGACAGTCCTCTCAAGGGGACAACATGTAACTGTTGTTTTCTCAGCTGCAACTGTTTATATTTGGGGAAAATAGTAGCGATAAACACTTCACAATAACTTGTACAAATGCACAAATATTGGAGATTTGGTGTTATTGACTGGAATGGTCAAATTCACTGGTGTTAACATGTTTGCAGGTTAGGCAAAGTTATTTAGCATTTAACCAGATACCATGTCTTTCAAGCTTAGACTGCTAAACAAAGCTGGGACTTGAGAAAGTTTCAGGATGAAATGGATGAAGGGTGAGCCCAGAAGGCAGGACAGTGGAGGAGGCAGCTGTAGTGGAGGTCTAGATGTCAACTCTATTCTTCCCTCAGTGGACTTATTCAACTTTATTTAGTTGATGTATGTTAATGAGACCAAGGATGTGGGTTTGATGCTTGCATATAACCTCCAAGCTTTAATTTCATCCCCACCATGAGCAAAGTGCCAAGAGAAGAGTACACAGGAACTGGATCACCTCTCTGGGTTTCATATTCCTTGTGTTGCTGTTTAGGTCAAATGAAATAAGGTATATGAAAAGGTATATGGAAACCCTTTGAAAATTATAAAATGCTGTATGATTATGAAAGTATGCAGCAATTGTAGACTGTATTAATAGATAGTATTCTGCACTGATCATACTACATTGGTGTTCAGTGAATTTTTTATTAATTGTTATTATTCAGGGGTAAGGACCATTCTTCCTGCAAGTTTTGGCTGACTAATGGTCCATCTTCTGTTAATACTGAACTCACTTGACCAAAACCTGACGCATGGAATAATAATGTTAAAGTCAAGGTATTTTATTCAGTTGAGAGGTTGCTGAGTTTCCTTAAACTTATTCCATGGGATGTAAAAATTTACTTAAGGCCTTATATTTTCCTCAGATAAGAAACCAAAGGAAGAACCTCAAACGTTCTTGACCCCTTGGAGATATGTAAATCTTTTCCCTCAATTGAGTCTATTTGTGATGTAGTTTAATCTGTAACTTGACTTATTTTACCTAGAGATTTTATTTAAGAGATGTATGAGATTTTGACTTTTTTAACTGTTTGTTCAACTTTTATGACATTTAAGGAAGTATGCTATTATAAATCTGTCTTTTTAACTTTTATGACCTAAGAGAAATGTACAAGGCAGCAATATGTACCAGAAGTAGTTCTCTGTCACTCTGATGTAATCTTGCCTACATTAGAATCCTAATGGTCATTCAGGTTTGTTTTGTTTTGTTTTTTTCTCTGAGCCTTGAACCTATGCTTGAACCCAATAATAAAAGCTAGGTTTTTACCTTTATAGTTTCTGCATTGTGGTAAATATATTTTGGCAGCAGTTGTGTATTTGTCCTTCACTGTCGAAGAAGACCATACCATCAGAGAAATAATGACATGACTTGCACTTGACTTTGTATTTTTAAATGAGGGAGGGCTGTGCAGGTCACCAGCCTCACTTCTCCTCCAGAGCCATCTGAATCCAGTGACCAGATATTCATCAGGACGACTGGAGATGACCCAGGATGAGGCAGTTGGGGTTAAGTGACTTGCCCAAAGTCACACAGCTAGTGAGTGTCAAGTGTCTGAGGTGACATTTGAACTCAGGTCCTCCTGACTCCTATTCTGGTGCTCCATCCATTGCACCACCCAGCTGCCCCAATTTTTTGTTGTTTTCAGTCATTTGTGTCATGTCTGACTCTCTGTGACCCCATTTAGGGTTCTTTTTTTTGGCAGAGATACTCGAGTGGTTTCCTATTTCCTTCTTCAGTTCATTTTGCAGGTGAGGAAACTGACGCAAACAGGGTGAAATGACTTGCCTAAAGTCAAACAGCTACTAAGTGTGTGAGGCCAGATTTGAACTTAAGAAGATGAGTCTTCTTGATTCCAGGCTCAGTGTTCTGTCTACTGTTCCACCTAGCTGATATTTTGGCAGCATTTACCTACAATATGAAGTCAGAGAGGAGATATTTCACCTGTAACAACACTGTGGAGTACTGTATTCAGTTCAAAGTACTGCATTTCAGAAAATAATCAGCAAACTGTAGCTTGTTCAAAGGAGTAGTCGTGAGAACTCCTAGACCGGGTGCCTAGAGCTCATTTAGGCCCACCATTTAGTCCAATTCTCTGATTTCACAAATGACAAAACTGATACCCAAAGAGGTTAAAAGATTTAATCAAGGCTAAACAACTTGTGGCAAAACATGGATATTGAAAACTGAATCCTCTGATTTTCCCATACAATATTCTTTCCACTAGAAGATGATTTCCAAGGTATTTTCCAACTTTGAGATTCTGTTTTGACACACTAAGTCATTTGGTGGGTACTGTTGTCACTGACAAAAATGGCACCCCCACCCCACACCTTTCTCTTTCCTTAACCAAGTACCAGCCATAGGTTTGACTCAGTTTAAGTGTCTTCTTTATAAAGATTTCCCTCACCAGAACAGACCAGACGAGAGATATCTACCTACTTTGAAGGTTTATAATTCTTTTTATTTGGTTTACTAGAATAAATACTGCCTTGTATTGTTGAGCCCACCTCCCACTAAGACCACTTAACCTCTCAGTAGGTAGTGGTTAGGTAGGACTCTGCCTTTTGACTCAATGTCCACTTGCTTAGTATGATGTTTTGTTTCAGGAGGGGAGTATCGTGCATGCAGATTGGAAGGGCAGGAAGGAACCTCATGGTGAAATCTACCAAGTTGGCACCTTCCTTGCAATTTCTAATGCGTTGCCTGGGGCACTGAAAAGTTAACTGTGATTCAGTCTCCAGTAAAAAGAAGATTAGACGGACACAGATAGAAAGACAGACAGACAGATAGATAGATCTGGATATATAGATAGATAGATGCATTATGTAGATATATCTACATGTATCTATCTTATTTGCACATAGTTGGTGCATGTTGTCTCCTCCATTCCAATGTGATTTCCTTGAGGGACAGTACTTTGTCCATCCACTAACACAGTGCCCGGAGTATAGCAGGTGCTTAATAAATTCTTGCTGACTTGACCAGGCGTTTGCTACAATAAAGAAGTTACTGATGATTTACAAAACAACCCGAGGCTTTCACGGGGTTTAAGTCTTACCAGACTCAGAGAACATTTAACACCGGAGAGCCAGGGGCCACCTCTTCCACCAAATGTTAAGGTTATACACCCAACCGATGCTCAAGAAAACCTTGTAGGAACGAGTCAGACCTGATGAGGTGCACCCTTGCGCCAGGGCCCGTGGGCGCTAGGTCTGGGGGAAGGCCCCAGCGGACCTCTCCTCTCCACGGGCGCTCCAAACAGCCCAGACCTCCGGAGGGTCCCAAACTCTCCAGCGACGGCTGCCCGGGGGCCGGGCCCGACAGAGCACAACAGCTGCAGCTCACAGACCGCGTCCATCCCCCCTTTCCTCCGCCCACCGCCCCGGCCAGCCCGGTGCAGGGAGGGGGCGGCGCCCCTCCGCCCGGCCCGCTCTGGCCCGCGCTGCGCGGTCTGGGCGCCCGTGGGGAGGGGCCCGAGCCGCGCAGGTAGCCGGGGCTGCCGCCCGCCGCTGGAATGTGCCCCGGGCTCGGGGGGCGCTTCCCGGCAGGATGAAGGGGCCCCCTGCCAGCCTCCTTGCCGTCCTCGCCGCCTTGCTGGGGCTCCTCCGGACACGCCGGGCATTCGGAGGTACGGGCTGCCCCCTGGCCGGCCCTTGGCCTCCCCGGGAGCCCTGGTAGCGCCGGCCGGGCCCGGAGCGGGGCGGGCAGGCGGGAGGGCGCGCGGGGAACCCGGGGAGCCGGAGGGGCCGGGGCCGGCGGGGGCGGGCTGGGGACAGGTGCCCCGGACCAACTCCGCCCTGCCCGGCCGGCGGAAGCGCTGCCAGGGGGACAGCTCAGAGGCGAGCGAGCGAACTCCGAGGCCTTGTTGGTAACTTGAGGACCCCGGACTTTAACTCTTGCGTGGCCCAGAGCGCGGGCTCGCGGCGCCCGGGGAAGGGTGGGGGGCCCGGGCCGGGGCTGCCGGGAGGGAGGCCGCGTGTCCCAGCCTCACCCCCCGGGACAGGGGGGCCACGAAGGGCACTCGATGGATGCATTTTTAAAGCGATCTCCTAGTCCCAGATGGTTTCTTGGGCATGCTAGGGTAACATGCAGAACCTTCTCTTAGCATTAGCGATTAAAAGCTGGAAGGGCACCCCTCTTCCTCGTCTTACACGTGAGGAAACTGAGGCCTCGAAAAGCCCCCGAAGATGGGCGCACCCCCCGTGGTGGAGACTGGACTCTCACTGGTCTTTTGTGCCCAGTTGCGTTCCCGCTGTACCACACCGGCTCGCACCTGACCAAACTTTTACTTGCTCTTGCGACACCGGGCGCGGTAGAGCCGGGCTTCAGATTGCACGCCAAGGCAAGGCAGGCAGGCCGCTGTGTGCCCTGGGCCTTCTACCAGTTCTTTGGTGGCCTCCTCTCCTACATGGAAACATCGAACTTGAAAAACTGCGCGTGACTCCTGTAGCGTGGCTATTTTTGCCTGAAGTAAAGGACCTAATTCCTTTTTGGCATTGGCCCGGCCCCTTTTGGTTCCCCCTCCTTTCTTGTCAAAATTTCTCTCCTCACGTTTCAGTTTAGCTACTGTGAAATGGTGCATTACTTAAACGGGGAGCATTTCTCCACCCCTGTACCTCAGTTTTGAAATTCAGGGTGTACGGGATTGAGAGATTTTGGAAGTTTGAAGAGGGAATTATAAATCTGAGGCTTCGTATTATTTTTGTGTTAATCCTGGTCAATTTAGTTTCAGCTTTAGATGTAATACAGTAGCTGTTAACCTTGCCCGATTCACCGTGTTAAGGGTCCATAATTAATCTCTGCTGTAGAGATCTGTGGCAAAAATAATAATAAATAATGATAATAATACCCAGAGTTTAACCTGCTAATGAGCCTTTCTGAAATTGACCATGATTGACTTTAACAGACCAATGACAGCTTGTAGAGGAAGCCTTTCCAGATTGGAGGGTCCTTTCCCTTAGTCTTTAAGAATTCAGAATCACCAGTCTACAGCACCCTGAGGCACTGGAGCAGGACTTGAGTGTAGGATCTTCTCAGTTTCATCATTTTCCTAAGAGTGTGCAACATGTTCCATCGTGTGGTTGGAGGCAGCATGGCAAAATGGAATTTCTAAGGCAAATTCTTGAAAAAGTTGTCTAAGGTTGCTACTTCCATTTTCTCTCCTCAAACTTTTGCGGTCTGGCTCTAGATGGGATCACTTATCTGAAACTGTGCTCTCTCCAAAATTGCCATTGATGAGATGGTCTTTTCTCAGTCTTAACCTACCTGCTGCATTTGATACTGTTAAACACCATCTCCTAGGTACTTGTTGGCTTTTGTGACCTTTCTTCTGCTTCACCTCTTTTAGCTGTCGGCTTTTTCCCCCAGTTCTCCTTTGATGGCTCATCATCACACCTCCTAACTCGGTATTCCTCAAGGTTCTCTCCCAACTCCTTTTTTCCCTTGTCCCTTTCTAGGCTCTCTTCGAAACCTCATCAGCTCCCCAGAGTTTAACTAGCATCTCTTTGCAGATGATTCCAGGTCTACGTATCCAATCCCAGTGTCTCCCTTGAGCTTCAGTCTCATATCACCACTTGCCTTGTAAACATTTCAAACTGGATATACAAGAAAGATTTGAAACTCAGTCCTTCTAAAATTGTACTTCTTTCTCCCGAAACTCTCCTATTTTCTAAACTTCTGTATTTCTCCTGAAGGTTCTGCCATCCTTCCAGTGTCACATTATGTTGTCATCACTCTTTACTCTCCCTCACCCCACATATCCAATCAGTGGCCAAATTTTGCCATTTCTATCTTCACAACATCTTTTACATCCTACCCCTTTCCTGTATTCGTACAGCTATCCCCTTAGTTCAAGCCCTCTTCATCTCTCACCTAGATTATTACAGTATCTTCCTAATTCATCTCCCCATATCTGTCCAGCCAGTACAATGCAGTCCAAGTAATTTTCTTTAAGCACAGATCCAACTATAGGACTCCCCTACTCCACCAACTCCAGTGGCTTCCTGTTGACTCCAGGATAAAATATCAATTTCTTCTAGCCAATACTCTTTCCCCCCCTCACATTTTAAAGTCTTAGGGGTGGGCAAAAATAAAACTTTGCACTAGTATTTCCAAATAAACTAGTTTCCAGTATACATTTAGTTTTTTAAAATGTGCAGAGAGTGAAGCTGTCCAGGAAGTACACACATACCCCTTTGAGGAAATTTAAAGGGATTTTGGATTTTGATGGTGAAAATATCAAACAAGAGTAAAATTAATTCATTTTATTGCAAACAAGTATCTAAATTAATTTCTCCACTTTCTTTAGAGAGAAAAAGAAATCAGCAATCTAAGGAGATACTCAGTTAAGAACTGAAATGATTAAAAATGAGATGTAAATGGCTGACTCACAACTTCATTAGCTTACAAAGGTGGTGGACTTAACTATTTACATCCACACTAGGTATTTTGAGGGAGAAGGGTTAGGATTAGTCTTAGAGGAGTTTCTCTGTTTAGCTACCTACCTTTCCATCCTCTTTGGATGTTATTTCCCACATTTTGTGAATCTGGCCAGATTGGTGGTCTTACTGTTCTTTTCTCAGGATGCTTTAACTTCCATCCCTGTGCCTTTGCACTGGCACACCCTGGGAGGCACTCCCTCCCTCTCTCTGCCTTATTCATCTCTCTCTTCCATTCAGATGCAACTCAGATGCCATCTTCTACATGAAGCCTTTTCTAACCCCCCCCCCAAATTTTTTAGTACTTTTCCATCCATATTACCTTGTATTTAACTTCTTTTTGTATTCACACATATGCATATATATATATATATATGTATTTTTAACTTTCTGCTTTCTGTATTTTTGTGTGTACTTATTTTAGTACGTAAGCATATTCTCTTTAGGGATTTTTCATTTTTTGTATCTTTATCCTCATACCTAGCATAGTGCTTGGCTCACAGTAAGTGCCTAACAAGTATTTGTTATTTGATTAAATACTGGATTTGGTGTCAAAGCACTTGGATTTAAATCCTTCCTCGACACTTACGACCAGTATGACCTTGGGCAAGTCAGCTTTTCTGAGCCTATTTTTCCATCTGTTAAATGAGTGGCTTGGACTAGCGGAACTCTGATGTTGCTTCCAACTCTAAATGATCCTTATCTTGAAACTAGATAATGAAGGCTTAAAACTGACTTTGTATATTAGATGTGTATGATTTGTCTTGTTTTGGTTTATGGTTCCCCTTCCCCTTCCCTTTCCCCTTTGACGTCCTTCCCCCTTCCCTATTGTTTTGGAAGTATCTCTTTGCCCACATATCTTAACTGAAAAGGACTTAAGAGATCATCTAGTCTAGGGATTCTTAACATTTTTGGTCATAGACTCCTTTGGTAATTGACACCTATGGACCCCTTCTCAGAATGTTCTTAAATGCATAAAACAAAATTCAAAAGGTTACAGAGCAACCAATCACATTGAGATATAGTTGATCAAAATATTAAGAAAACAAGTTCATGGAACAAATTCTTAACATGGAGATGTTAAGAACCTCTGATTCTCTGACTTTAGAGGTGAGAAAATGGAGACTCAGGGAGATCAAATAACTCCTTCAAAGTTCTCTGAGGTGGGATTTGAACTCAGGTCCTCTGATTTCAGAATCCACAATTCTCTGCTTTAACACTCGTCTTCCTCTTTCCCCTGTTCTTCCATTATTTTAACTTCTCAGCTGTTTTCATCCTTCTCTCTTCCTTATCCCAATCCTGATTCTATTTAAAAAAATATATCCTCTGCATTCTACTGCCTGTGTTTACAGCTCCTCCTCCTTCCTTAATGTCTTTATTAATTTCCACCTTCTCTCATTTCTCATGGTTTAGTTGTGTTAAAGGAAAGGAGTTGGAACCAGCGGAGCTGACCAGCATAGGGTCAGGGTCAATCAAGTTGAGGTACATTTGTGAAGTCAGGGAAATTTCTATGGTCACCAAGATAAGTCTGTTACTGAGGGGAACCTGGTTGTGCCTGTTAGAGCAGAAGGCAGGGAAGGGCCGTGCCCAGCATCTGATTGGTCAGTCAGTCTATGAGGACTGCAGCAACAGGGCATGATTTAGGACCAAAGAACCAGTAAGTGTCCTTTTACGTTTTGGCAGCCAGGTAAACACTCATATATACTTACTAGAGTAAGAAATTTCTCAGCATTTGGGTTAAAATAGTTTGCATTCCTAATTCTGAGGCTACAAATGGAATATTGGAGACAGAACCTACCATACTATATAATTTAGAGGGAACAATAGATTATAATTGGGGTGAAAATCACTTTATATAGGCAGGACAGATAGAATGAAACTGCTAGATTTAAAGTCAGGAAGACTTGGATTAACATCTGACTTCTGACATTTATTGACTGTGTAAGTCACTTCACTGTGTGTTGAGCAACTCCCTCGATGTTATGTACTAAGTTATAGATGGGTTGCATCTCCTATTGGTTGAGGAATTTCTCACTCTGCAGTTCCTCACTCAAGGGATTAATCGCTGCATTGATTCCCTACTTGTATTCAAGCTGCTGCCTTGATAAACCAAATGGAAAAGTCTCTTGTGAACTGAGTTCACAATTCTTGATAAGCATAGGACATTTCTCCCGTAAAATGCATTTTAATTTACTGTTAAAAGTTACTTTTATCTAACACAGTGGTATTCAGATTGAGGCTTCTGAGTCACTTGAGGTTTTTTCATGTGTATGCAGGGTGCACTCTGCAGAGAAGTCTAATTTCTGTATTATCTGTCTAATCATCTATTATACCAGACTTTTCAGAGCATTTGGTAGTAGCGTGCCTCTTCTGATTACTGTTGGCAGCATTATCATAAGCATTTATACCCCTGGTGTAGTATGTTGAGTATCTGAACATTGGGCTAGACTTGTTTGTCATTCAGTCATGTCCATATCTTTTACACCCCATGGACCACATCACGTCAGGTCCTTCTATCCTCCACTATTTCCTGAAGTCTGTCCAAATTCATGTTCATTGTTTCCATGATGCTATCTATCCATCTCATCCTTCTGCCATCCCCTTTTCCTTTTGCCTTCAGTCTTTCTCAGCATCAGTTTCCAAGCCTCCCTGAGAGTCCTGAGACCCTTTCAGTGGATCCAAGAAATCAAAAACTATTTTCATAATAATTAGAATGTTAGTAACCTGTTAGAATTCTCTTCCCTCTTCTATTTACTTATCTGTGTGAGGCTGAATTTTCTTCATATTCTTCTGTCTTAACAACATATTGCGATAGACTGAGTGCAGAAGCAGAAAAGCTGTCTTTTCTTAGCCAGACATTGAAAAGATTTGCAAAAATGTGAAACCAATGCCACTCTTCTTACTAATTGTTTTTGCTTTAGAAAATACAGTTTTCTGTAAAAATGTTATTTTTGTTAACATGTAACAGGTTTGCTGTTGCTATTTTAAATGATTTAATAAAGAAGTATTTTGAAAATGTATGTTTTAATTTTTACCAGTAAATATTGATAGGTGGAATCCATGTTAACAAAAGCTCTTTATAGTCCCCAATAATTTTAAAGAGATACAAAAGAAGGGGAAGCTGGGTGGACCAGTGATTGGAGCACTGCCCTTGGAGTCAGGAGGACCTGAGTTCAAATGTGGCCTCAGACACTTACTAGCTATGTGATCCTGGGCAAGTTACTTAACCCTGATTGCCTCAAAAAAAAAAAGTATATAAAAGGGGTACTCATTAATTTTTAAGACTGTGAAGGATGTCCTGAGACCAAAAAGTTTAAGGATTGCTAGGTTAGAATGTTAGAACTGAAGGGGTCTGTGCATGTAGGCAGGGATCAGACTTCCCAGCTGCCATTTTGTCTCTGGTACTGGAAATTTAACTCCAGGTAACTGGATGCAACATTAGGTTTCAGAGCCAAATCTAGAAATCTTTCTGCTTCATCAACCAACAGATATGCATGTCTGTGTCCATTGGTGGGGAACATAAGCGCTGAGGGTGGACATGGAGAAAGGGAGAAAAGAGAAAAGGTGGAGGGATTGGGGAAAGAAAAGAATGAGCCGAGGGAATTTAAGGGTCTGTTGAACCTTCTGCTTCTCTCCCCATACATTGCTTTGATTACATAATCAGTATCCCATTTCATGAGGGACAGAGGCATACTCCACCCAATCAGTGGTAATTGGTTCTAAGAAAGGTAAAATAACACTTTAAGGGACAGTTATTTAGTGGCAAGTGTGATAAATGAAAGAGACCTCCGTGGGCAACCAAAATTTAGACATTAATAGTTTAAAATCCATCTTTTAGTGAGGTAGTCTGATAGGGAGGAGGCCAGCTGCTTGTACACACTAATAAGTATGGAGACCTTTACTTACCAAGCCATCGGAAGGCCTCTGAGTTTGTATCTAAAAGTCAGGGAAATAGGGGATGAAAAAGCATGTAGGATGGGAAGCTGAAGGAGAGGGTTGTTGTTCAGTTTTGTCTGACTCTTCATGACCCCATTTTGGGTTTTCTTGGCAAAGATGCTGGAGTGGTTGGCTATTTCCTACTCCATTTCATTCTATAGGTGAGGAAACTGAGGCATACAGGGTTAAGTGACTTGCCCAGGTTAAGTGTCTGAGGCTGCATTTGACTTCGGTCTTCCTGATTCCAGACTCAGAGCTCTTTCCACTGGGCCATCTAGCTGCCTAGAGCACTAGATGCAAAGAATATAGTAAGAAACTGAGAGGGAGATGGGAAAGGTTGTTAATTCCTCCTCTGGAATCTTAAATTCTAGTTTAAGATCTCGATAGAGAGACAACTATTAGATATGCATGGATTTTAAAAAAAATCCCTGTTCTCCATCTAGAGAAGGATAAATGCAGATTTTCACTTAGCTCTTTGGATAAGATGCAAAACTGTTTTGTTGCATATATAGTTTTTTTTCTTCTTTCCTTCCTTCCTTTTATAAAAATTATGCTATTCAAAGCAAGGACACTCCATAGATTTTAAATGAAAGATCATTGGAGAAAGTAAGAAATCATCCTCAAAGGAATAGAACAGTGGGAAATTACTGAGCCTTGGCCATAATATATAGAAAGGAGAATATTAGATCTGGCATTGGAAAGAACCTTAGAAAATATCTACCTTCCCATGTTTTACATCAGAAGAAACTGAGGCCCAAAGAAATTTAAGTGACTTGTCCAAGGTGACATAATTACCAGTGGCACAGCCAGGATCTGAACCCAGATCCTCTGACTCAAATGCCAGTGCTCTTAATTGTTTAAGTCTAGAGTCTGAAGTTTCAGGAGACAAATATCTCTGACCCTCTGGAGACAGGAGTAGGATGGTCAACAGGACTGTGACTTTGAATTTGCAGAAGCTGGGCTAAATTAATAGATAACTTCTCCTCCAATCTTTTTTCAAAATAGAACTAACTTTTTTATACAATGTGCTTGTCCTGAATGTCATCTAGCCACCTTAATGAAGAGTGAAGACTTGAACTGGACAGATCAATCCCCTGAGGAATAAATTGAAGCTGGCTTAACTCTAGCAGAGCCAGCTACCCTAACATACCCTCAAGGATGAGGGCAGCTCATAATGTTTATGTCTGTAGTGTATCTGCATTGAAGCTGGCTTAACTCCAGCAGAGCCAGCTACCCTAACATACCCTCAAGGATGAGGGCAGCTCATAATGTTTATGTCTGTAGTGTATCTGCAGAGAGCAGGTGGATAGAGGTCGAAGTTTGGCCTGTGCATGTTTAGGCAAACCCTTTTTTCCTAACTCCTGCCTGGTGGATACCTGGTTGGCCGCCCGCAATGCAGCCATCCAACGGATATTTCTGATGCCCAGTCAAGGTCAAACATTTGCTTGCCTCATTACTCTTCAGTCCAGATGTAAAAGGTTAGAAACTAAATTCTCTTGCTTAATACTGTTGAATACTTGGAAGTAAGATTACTTCCAGCAAATTAGAGAGGGTAATCTTATTGGCAGATGTCTGAGTAAATTTCTACCCCCAAAACTCTTTGGATAGGATAATACGTAGTACGTATGTAGTTGGATAGGATAATATGTAGTATGGCAAATAAAGTGTAATAAAGGTAAGCTGAGGAATGTTCCAGAGAAAAATGCATGTAATTGGTAACAAAGCAGGTCAGACTGGCTACCTCTGTAAGGTTCGTGACCCTCCAGAGAAGGAGGGGCCCCCTTTATTAACATGCATCGAAGAAAGGGTCTTGTTAGACATGGAGAAAAGATGATAGGTTGTGGGGTTGGGACAAGAACATTACCATTGGTTGTATTGAGAAAGGCAGGCTGGCATTCAGGTAAGGCTAATCACTCTCTCTCTAACAATTAAGAAATGTTAATTGTTTTATGAATGCCTATCTATATTCTGTAGTCTTTGTTAGGGAATCATAACTAACAGACATGCTGTCTCCCTTAACTACACAAAAACAGAAGGACAGACCACATCTTTTTGGGGATGGTAATTTTGTGGGGTTAGCAAACAGATGTTCATGAAGTATCCTAGGGGATGCTGGCATGAGAGATACCAACCTTTTACTCAGCTGGATTGCCATGCTAAACTCAAATCAGGTGAATGCAGTTACATATAATAATCAGTTACATTGTAGTATCAATATAGTAGAAATCAAATCAGAGGTAATATTAATTTTGGCATTTTCACAATAGGGATCTGAGGTTTCATTGATAGTGGGAAATTCTGGATGAACAGACTCCATCTACACAGATGTATGCCAGCATCTTCTTTGACTGCTAGAAAGTTGACCAGAGCATTTAGAGGTTGTGACTTGGTTTCAGTCACACAGCCAGTAGGTGTCACAAGTGGGGCATAATTCTTTGGATAAGATGCAGAAATATTCTGTGGCATATATAATTTTTATATATATATGTGTATATATATTTAGCATGTTATAAAAACTCTATTACAATAACACTCCACAAATTTTAAAGGAAAGCTCACAGGTGAAGCAAGAGATTCATGTTCAAAACTAGTTCCAATCTCAAATGAAATAATAATCTTAATAGCTTGCATTTATATAACATTTTAAGGTTTATGTAAAGAAATATTTACAAATATTTTCTCATTTTATCTTCACAACAACCCTGTGAGATAGGTGCTATTATTTTCCCCATTTTACAGATGCAGAAACTGAAGCTGAGAGATTAGGAAACTTGCCCAGGGTCACATAGTAAGAGTTTGAGACAGGATTTTAATTCAAGTCTTCCTGACTCCAGGTCCAACACTTTACCCACAGTTCTGCATAGCTATCTTGTAATAAGATAAGAGCTAAGTTTCTGTGATGTTGAAAAAGGTCAAGAGATATAATTTCTGGGTAGTATGGTCATTTTATTAATAATGACAGCATTTTAATAAAAGGACCAGTAGCACTCTCAGATCCAAAGGCAATCATGGTAGCAGGCTCATACTTATATGCCCTTTGAATAAGGAATATTCCCGGAGTAATCAATGAGGGGCTGAGGGGCATCGCATCAAAGAGAGAGTCTCCCTAGACCCAGACCACCCCCAGCCTTGGGCAATCTGTTCAAAGAATTTATCCCTACCCAACCTGAGTAGAACACAAATAGCTTCCCCACCTAAGTGGGGTCTGAACAAGATTGTTAAGAACATTAATCCAATCTCATTATCAATAACGCCCTTCAAGATACTGAACTTTTGAAATCAGGCCTTTAGAAAAAGCGGGGAGCTCTGGATCTCCTCGAATCGTTGGTTATTAATAACCATTTCTCTCATGTCTAAATCGAGACATTACAGGGCCTCCTCAGTCGCATAAAGGAGATAGATATAACAATCCGTATAGGAAAAACCACATAGCTAAAGAATGCATGTTGCCCAGATTGTCTGGGTTAACCTTGCTTGGTTCATTCCAAGAAACTGGTTTATGAAAATATCTTAGACTTAATTGACATGACCACAGTCATTGTGTAACAAACACTCTATAGAATTAACAGAAAAGTGCCTATTATGAAAGTACAGTTAAGACATAAGCCCTATGGCCCAAATGCCCAAAGGCATTTTTTTTAAAAAACTACCTAAAATCCCTTTCTTGTGATGCCTCCCCATGTAAATTTTGAGGGGTATCATTTTTTAGAAATAAAACCAAATGTAAAAACTACCACCTTCTCCCCCTCCCACCCTTCTCCTGCTCATTTCCAAATCTTTACCCATAAAGTGCCTATAAAGCATTTGCTTCTCTTATCGTTACTATGTGAGAATAGTTTAAGAATGTTGGATGAGGTAAATACCACATTAGTTGCTCCCAGATTCCATTTGGATGATTCCACATTCTATAAGCAGCTGCAACTCTACTTTTGTTGCACACAAATGCAATGATGGAAATTATAAAACAAAACAGAAAAAAACAAAAAACAGGTTAAAACCAACTGTTAGTAGCACAGTGTTTGTGTTTAGTGAGTGAGTGAGGCGGGGGGAGCAGTTAGATGGTACAGTAGATAGAATGCCAGGCCTGGTGTCATGAAGATTCATCATCATGAGTTCAGATCTGGCCTCAGACACTAGTTGAGTGACACTGGGCAAATCACTTAAAACTTCCTCAGTTTTTTCATCTGTGAAATGAACTGGAGAGGGGAAATGGTAAACTACTCCAGTATCTTTGCCAAGAACACCCCAAATGGAGTCATGAAAAGTCAGATGTGACTGAAAACAACTGAACAACCACAAATATGTGTATGTATGTATGTATAATACATATAATGCATATGTATACATAAATACACATATATTTAGATGATATTAATGGCATTCATGATCCGTATTAAATGAAACAAATGAAAAAGCATTTATTAGGTTCTCATATTCTAATAGGAAGAAGACAATATTTTAGGATGGTTCTATGGCAAAAGGAAATCAAAAAACACCAGAGTCCTTAGAGTCTCTCATAAGAGTCTTCCCGAGGATCTGGTCTCTGCCCTCCAGGTCAACAACACTCTTGTGGAATAATTGAAATAATGGATTATTGAACTTGGAATCAGGAAGAGCCGTGAAGAGGTGCTTATCATGCTGGATTTACCATTTATCTACTTCTTTTAACATCTTTTGAATTCCAATGCAACCCTTGAACGTTTTTATTCCTTGATTATCTTCCTTCTTATGTCAGTGATATTGTGTCTTCTTAGGATGATGGATCATAGATTTAGAGGTGTCCCAGAGACCATCTAGCCCAGAGGTTCCCAAGGTTGTTTGATCTGTCACCTCCTTTAAAAAAAATTACTCAGTGTATCCCTGGAAATCTACTTTAACTTTTTTTTATTTGCATCATTTTTTTAAAAATGTAAAATTTTTTTTACAAAAATGACATCTTAAATTTAATAATTCGTTGTAAGTTTATGGAGTTTTTTCCTGCATTGAAATTTTGATGATACAGTATTGTATCATGTAACTGATAGTATCATATTGTAAACAATTCATTACGTGAACATATTCCTACTGATGCCAGCTGGACTTCCCAACAATGTGTGACATACTTGCCTGCCAACACTTGCTTATTAAGACCTGTCAGCGGACTTGACCAATGATGGTTTATAACTTGCATTTTATGTATTTGGAAAATAGTGTAATCACTATGACTTTTAACTCTTACTCAACAAATTAAACATGTGTGAACAGTTTTACAAAATTTTCTTCTTTCCTCATGCTTCCACTGCCCCCTTATTTTTAATTAACACCCCCTAATTACACCTAAGGATACTGCTATCCCCTGGATTGTTCCAGCACCGTCCCCCCAAGGTCCACTTTAGGAACCTATACCTATTCATCACTACATTCTTATCTTTAGTCTTCTAATGGGGTATTTTGATTTTTGCTTAATTAGTCTGTGACCTACCTGTGTAGGAAGGTGATTCAGAAGTGGCACCCACGTTGGTAACCAGTTGCCTCCCATCTATTAAATATTGATCAGTTTCAATTTTTAAAAATTGTGTTGCTTGGTGCTTGCCCTGCCCTTTCCAAATCTTTTCTCAAAAAAGAATTCATATAATAAAAGCATGACATTTCTGAGTAGTTTATACTTCTTTGGTTCTTTTTATATAGTACTGTGGTTGGAGCACTAATCCTGGTGTTAGAAAGACCTAGTATAAATCTAGCCTTAGATACTATGAACAAATGATGTGCTATTTCTAAAGCACTTAGTACCATGTCCGGCACATAGTAGGTGCTTTTTAAGTGCTTACTCCCTAACTCCCCCACCCCAGATGTTAAGTTTCTCAGTGGGGATCTCCAAAATTATTGCCAGTTGGGATGGTGGGAATTCGTCATCCACAAGACCGAATAACTGCGTCCAGGACATAGTTGTAATTAAACTATCCAGAGGCAGCGGATTTTTCCTGCTACCAGCTTAGACTGTATTTGAATTGCTGCCAGTGAGGTAAGATATAGGAAAATATAGTGGTATTATTAATAAACATTACTTAGTCATTCTGAGGAGTGGATCTTATGATTTAGAAAACATTTCCTGATTTTGCAAATGCAACAGTGTACCACGCTGTACTTATCAAATATGGTGGGTGGGTGGGTGGAGGATTGTAAGAATTCCAGAGGGTTGATGCCTCATTTCACTTTACAATGTTTTTGGAGCTGTTACAGGATTTTTTTAAAAAGTTGTTTATTTGACTCCTCTACCCTTTCTCTCACCCTCCCCCCTTTCCATCCTTGTGTCGGACAGAGCGGAGTCATGGAATCTCAGAGTGTAAAGGACCTTAGAGGTCATCCGGTCCAATTCCTGAATATGAATATTCCCCAGCGCATCCCCATGTGATTATCCAAATTCCACTTGAGGACCTCTAGTGATGGGCATGCTTCCTGATGTAGCCCATTACACTTTTGGAATTCTAATTGTTGGGAATTTTTCCCTTAAGTTAAGCCAAAATCTGCCTCTCTGCAGCTTCCACGCATTACTCTGGGGCCAGGAAAAGCAAATCTCTTTCTTATGTGCAGTCATTGTAATATATGTAGTCTGGTAGCCTGCCCTTTATCCAGGTCTGCCTATTTAAGTCTTAGCTTATTCCCCTTCTTCTGGAATTATTTAGGTGACACAGTGGATAGAGCGTAGGGTCAGTTTGACTTGAAATTTGGCCTTAACACTTACTAAATACCCTGGACAAGTCATTTAACTACTGTTTGTCTCAGTTTCTTCAGCTGTAAAATGAGATAATAATAGCACCTGCTTCCCAATGTTATGATGACAAATAAAATGACATTTGTAAAATTGAGATGACAGTGTCCTGCATATAGTAGGCATTTAATAAATGCGTGTTCCCCTATAGATCACAGGTTCTAAATCTGAGATCTGTAAACTTAAATTTTTTTTTTTCTATTTGGATAATTGCCTTTCAGTATAATTGATTTCCTTTGTAATCCCATGTGTTTTATCTTACACATTTAAAAGTTATTCTGAGAAGGATCCCTGTGTTTTACCAGATTACTAAAGGGGGTCCATGATTGTTAAAAAAAAAAGGGGGGGAGTGAAAAATTTCTGATCTAGACATTCTTCAGCTAATGGATGTTTTTTCCTAAATGTGTTGCCCAGAATTGAGCACAAGATTCCAGATGTGGTCTGGACCAGGACAGAGCCCTGCAAAACTAACCCTCCTCTTCTTCTATCCATTATACTTTTTTAATACAGCAGAAATCACAAGTTTTTTTGGGTGGGTGCAGTGGGACTTTCATTCACTCTTTAAATCAGGTAATTGTAGAATGTTTTCATTCAGAATCTTTTTTTGTAGTGCAAAGAGGACTAGAAAGGGAATCAGGGCAAAATTATTTTTCTGGCTCTGCCATTGTATGGCTGTGGTCAAATCTTTTAGCTTGTCTCAGCCTCAGCCATTTGATTTGCAAAATAAGGAAGTAAGAAGGTTCCTTCCAGCTTGAAAAATTTTGAGTAAATGATTCCTTGAGGAGAAGGGAAAGGGTGGTGTAGGGTAGCATGTATTTACTTTTACTGCTGTGATAGAGTGTGGTGTCATGAAGAGAGGGCTCTAAACCTGGAGGCAGGAAGACTGAGCTTCAGATCACAGCTCAGGGACATTCTACCTAATAAGTGCCTCTATGCGAGGCAGGGGAATACAAGTTATCCCAAAAGTGTTATTTTATTACCTTACTCATTTTTTGGGGACATGCTGTACAATAAACTCAATGTGTTACTTTTTCTTTTGTAAAGCAGATTTTAAAAAGATCAATAAAAACTCTGCTTTCCTGTATTATTAATATCTTTATAAATTGTACGTTTCAACATGACTCAGAAAAGCCATTCTTATCTTTTTTTTGTAGCATCTTTTTTTGGTGAAAGCTTTGTGGAACTGAACGTCATAGAAGCTTCTCCGGACTTATCCCTTCACTTAAAATTTCAGACCAGCAAATCACATGGATTACTTTTTCTAGTGACTGGAAAAGATGATTATTGTGCAGTGGAACTCATTTCAGGAAACCTACGGGTGCATTTCTTTAAAATATGTATATTTGTGTATATATCTATATATAACAATGAATATATATTATATATAGTCTTTTTATTTGTATGCATATAACAGTGAATATATTATATATTATCAGTTGTATTTATTATATAGCAATGAATATATATATTATATAATCAATTTTTATTTCTATATATAACAATGAATAGATTCTGTAGGTAAAAATTTATATTTATCATATGTAAAATGTAACATATATTGTACATATAATAGTTTCATTTATATGTATATATAACAGGGGACAGTTAGGTGACACAATAGATAAGAATGCTGGAATCAGGAGTAAAATTCGACCTCAGACATTTACTAGCTATGTGACCCTGGGCAAGTCACTTATCCTTGTTTGCCTCAGTTTCCTCATCTGCAAAATGAGCTGGAGAGGAAATGGCAAACCACTCTTGTATCTTTGCCAAGAAAACTCAAAATGGAGCCATGGAGAGTTGGACGTGACTGAAATGTCTCAATAACAACAATAATATTTAACATAATAAATATATTTATGTACATGGAAGATATAATGGATATATTACATATGATAAATATATATGTGTTCAGAAACATGGCAGACAGCATGGGGTGCTTAACATAACTTTTAAAAGAGATACAATCATGAAAAAAAGAAAAAAACAAAAACTGTTTAATACTTTCATTCTCGTGGGAATAGAGAGCTGGGTGATACAGTGTATAGAGGGCTGAACTTGGAGTCAGGAAGACCTGAGTTCAGATCCAGCCTCAGACACTTACTTTGGGACCCTGGTCAAGTCACTTAACTATTGCTGCCCCAGTTTCCCCATCTATTATAGTACCTACCTCTAGGATTCTTGGGAGAAAAAAAATGAGATAATATTTGTAAAAGTTCTTTGGAAACATTAAAGCATTATAATAAATGCTACTTATTATCACCATTATTATTATATACTGACTTCAGTGTTCATAGCACCATCTGCTTTGAACAGCCTATCTCAATAGTTATAATTCTGAAGTTTGGCCTTACTTTACTTGCCATTTAGGTTATAAAAAATGGTAGACTCATAGTAGCATCTAGTTGTATTGTGCTGTTTTTGTAAAGAGCCTCTGTATGCTTAGTGCTCAATTGTAAATATAAATATTAAAGATAGAGAGATGTGATTGGCTAATTCTAGTCTCCTTTTTTGCAGGTGAGAGTGAATTTGGGTATAGGTGAATTAGTGCTACATTCTCAACAAAAATCACGCCTGGATGACCTGACTTGGCATGTGGTTGAATTACATCATGGCAGTGATACTGTCACTGTGATTGTTGACAAACTCTATAGGACCAGTGGGATAATATCTGGGAAGATACATAGATTGAATATTCAGCAAAGAATATATGTTGGAGGGAGCGGCGATCTTGATGTTCCTTACTTGGACAAAGGACACTCTAATTTCCGAGGATGTATGGAGGAGGTGATATTTAACCAACATGACATTCTGAACTCCCTCAGGTCTTACCCTGGATTTAAGAAAGTTCATGAGGTATCACTGGGATGCAGTGATGAATTCTTTGCAGGTAAAAATGAAGCTGTCAATTTCTTTAGCTCCAAATCTTATGTCGCCTTCCCAGGGTGGAACACCAAGGGAGAAGGACTCTGGGAATTCAGTTTTCAGACAGGAGCTGGCCAGGGTTTGCTCCTCTATCAGTCTGGAAGATCAGGGGACTTTGTTGCTTTGGAAATAGAAGCTGGACTGATTAAGGCACATGTTGGAAGGAATCAAACTAAAATGGAACTTCCTTCCCTTAGCATCGTTAACAACAATGAGTGGCACTTTGTTCAACTTGAGTTCACCAGTAGGTATTTCAGCTTGCTGGTCGATGAAGAAAGAGTCACAGTAGCCCTGCCTCTGCACAGCAGGGCATTTGAATGTAAAGGTCCACTCTTTGTGGGAGGTGTTGATAACAGTGCCCGGTCAGAAATAAAGAAGTTAAAGTTTAGCCTTGTTTCTAGGAAATCTGCCAGAGGTGGCTCCTTCAAAGGCTGCTTAAAAGACCTGAAGGTTAGCTCGGAAAAACTATCACTAAAGCATGCCCTTGTTTCTAAAGATATTTCAGCTGGTTGTAATACTAGAAGTGGTGATATTTCAAGTATTTCTGTAGCAATGATAGAAAAAATGACATTTCAGACAACAGCTCCCTCTTCTAGCGTTCTTCCTGAAAGGTTCAAATCTTCCCATCAGGAGGACAGCAATAATTTCTTGGTTTTGAATAACTTGGTAGTTCAGGAAGGTGGACACGCTCCAATTGAAAGTAAACATATTAGGATGAATTTGCAGTTTAAGGAATTAGAAATTCATCATTCCCAAGTCCTGTTTCAAATTAAGGAAAACCCTGTTCATGGAGACTTGAGATTAGATGTTGCACTTGAATCTCAGGTGGAAGCAACTTTTACGATGTTAGATTTGTGGCAAGAAAGGGTTTTGTATGTCCATGATGGCTCTGAGAGCACCAGAGATCACTTTGTATTCTCTGTCTCTGTCAACAAAAAGGAAATTCCTTTCCATCTGCAAGGAAGTGATCAATATGTGTTTAACATTACTATCAGTCCAGTAAATGATCCCCCAGAGCTTTCACTTCCAGAAGGAAATTTGCTTCTTCTGTTAGAGAACTCTAAGAAACAATTGACATCTAACATGATAGAGGTGCTGGATCCAGATACCAACCCATTGGACCTGACTTTTTCAGTACTTGGAAACTTCAATGCTGATACTGGATACTTAGAAAACTCTAAACATCCTGGAAAAATAATTAATACATTTACAAATGAGGATTTAAAACATGGAAGAATTTTCTATGTGCATCAGGGGCTCCAGAATTCCCGTATTGTTCTACGAGTAAGTGATGGGAAGTTGGTTAGTAATACAATTGTATTACGAGTCAAGACCATTCCTTGGGATTTTGAAGTGGTAAATAACACTGGTGTGGCTGTTCAACAAGGCAGCATGGTTCTGATTACCCGGAGCAACCTGTCAGTACAGATTAATGCTGGGGAGCAAGAGATGGAGATATGCTATGACATTATCCAACATCCTCGTTTTGGTCAGATTCAAAGACGAAGCTCCAGTGGGGAATGGAAGGTCATCAACACTTTTTCTCAACGTTCTGTTGATCGAGATCGGATAAGGTACTTTAGTACCTTTAAAGAATTTCAACTGGAAAATGTCATGGATCATTTTACATTTAAAATTAGCATTGAAAATAAAGTCAGTAAAGAACTGATGTTTCCCATAACCATACATTGGCTGAAATATAAATTAGTGAAAAGTGGCCCCCTAGATATTGATACAGTTGATAAAAAAATATTAACTTCAGATCACTTAATGATTAGGATGGAGAGTATGAAGGTGTTTGAGAGTGAGCTTCATTTTAAGTTACTCTCTTTACCTAAGAAAGGAAAACTGCTGCTTGGAAGCAGTGTTTTAAAACTAAACTCCACCTTCAGCCAAAAAAATATCATAGATAATGAAGTTGCTTACCAGCTACTTGAGAAATCACAGGAAAACACACAGGATTCATTCAGATTCTTGATTTGTACCAGCTACATAGAATCAAAGGTTTATAGCTTCACAATAAATATCAGAGCAGATCTCAATCACATTGTTTTAACCAACAAAGGATTTTCTGTGACTGAAGGGGAAGGGAAGTTAATCACCAAAGCAGAATTATTTGTGAGAACGTTGCGTAATCAGGTTTTCTATTATAAAATCACCAAGAGCCCTCAACATGGAAAACTGAAACTTATTAACTCTTCAGATTCACTGGAAAGTAATGATAACATAACTACTTTCACTAACCAAGATATCACTGGTGAACGTTTGATTTATGTCCATGATGACTCTGAAACCATGTATGATGAGTTTGTTGTTATGGCATCTACCACAGGACCAGGAGACAAGGAAACCAGGGTGGGTCCTGAAATCAAAGTAAATATTTCTGTGAAACTGAAAAATGATGAGAAGCCTATACGTGTGGTGGATAAAGTATTTCATGTGATTAGAAATGGTCAGCGCTTATTGACCTTGATGGATCTTTGTTACCATGACGCTGATTCAGATTTTAATGATAGACAGTTGCTGTACACCAGGCGGGGCATTCCAAATGGAGATCTGGTATTAGCTAGTGATCCCAACCAAAAGCTCTACCAGTTCAAGCAAGAAGACCTAGAGGAAGGGTCCGTGTTGTTCAGGCATCATGGTGCAGACAATGCCCGATTTGTGCTGTTTGTCACTGATGGCACCCACTACACGTCCTCCCTTTTAGAGGTCAGTGCTTCAGAGCCTTATCTGCGGATAGCCAACAACACAGGATTGCTTGTCCTACAAGGAAGAGGAGAAGCTCTCACAACTGCTAACCTTAGTGTTACCACAAATCATGACATCAGAAGTGATACTGAGATCAAGTATGAGATCTTTTTGCTTCCAAAATATGGCAAAATCTTAGTGAAAAATAGACCATCAGCTTCATTTTCCCAGAAAGATTTAAAGCAAGGACATGTGATTTACAGACATGATGGCAGCCACTACCTTGCTGATATGTTCAATTTGACTGCAAAAGTTAAAGACACACACTTGGATGTCGGGATTCATGTCCAGGTATACTTGGAAAGCCACCAATATCCCCCCAAAGTTGTTCACAGCGAGAACCTTTCAGTTGAAGAAGGAAAATCAGTGAAACTCAGTAGAAGAAAGCTTCAGGTATGTTTAGAGTACATGGGTGTCTGCTTATATCCTCTGCAGAATGACTCGGAATCCATAACACCAACCATGCTCACTCTCCCACAGCCACAGGGACTGGTCTCTTAGGCATATTCTCATGTGCCTATGGAAGATGTTTAGATATTAATTCCAATTAACTTTTTTTTAATTTGCAAAGTAAATTTAGTTTGAATTTCTGATACCTATGAAAGTTTTTTTTAAATTATATTTATTTAAAATTATAGTAGTTTACATTAGAAACAAACTCAAACAATTAGGGTAGAAGATAAATAACTACATGCATTTTAATTTTATAAAATTCAAACATCTTTCCTTGTTCCATTATCTGAGTATTAAGAGTCCTGTAATTGTACAATGCTCCAATTAACTCTTGTCCTGAAGCCATGACCTTTAGTAAGGGAAGGGTGTCATATAGATATGATGAGAAAGTTCCAGGTTTTCAACATTGTTCATTTGGGGAGTTTTCCCATTATTGGAAAGAGAAGGAATTCCTAAGAAGGAAGGGAATACTTATTAAAGTATTTTTATTTAGGTTTGATGGTGGCAAAATTCATTTTGTCTCAAGATACATTGATGTAACAACTTCATATTTACAAAACTTAGATGAATTTAAGAAATTTGAATTTTTCTAAATTTCTAAAAATAGCAGTAAAAATAACATAATTTCTCTTCCTAGTTAGGCAGCCACATAATGTGACATACAGAGCTCAGAAGGTTGATCACTCAGGATTTCCCATACCATCAGAGCAAAGGGACATCATAGAGATGAAAGTTCTCCACTACCAGAAGGAATCCTGCTGTTTCCCTCTTCTTTCCATTAATATTTGAGGATTAGCCAGTATATCCTTGTTGATTGAAAGATTACATAAGGAGCTGTAAAAGCTCTTTGAAGCTAGAAATCTATAAGAACTGTGGTTTATGAGAGATCACAATGAAAATAAGCAATTATTCATCGCCTCTGTGTCCCTGGGTTCAAATCTCTCTCCTAACAATGATGCCTTGGGTCATGACCTTGGTTAAAGTCACTCAAGCTCCATGGGCCTCATTTTCATCATCTGGAAAATGAGAATATTTATTCGATGGCCTTTGGGGTCCCTCTCTCCCACATCTATATCTGTAATTCTCTGCGTACCTGTTTTATTATAAGGCAGGTACAAATAAAATAGTGAGTAGAGAAGTCTAGTGCTAGCAGTTGACTGAATCATCCTAAGTTTGGAATAAATGGACGTGAGGCCTGGGAGTTCTTGCCAGTTCTTTCTAATTTTTCTGCATCATCGGTTAATGACATTTACATAACCACCACCAGGGGTCTCACATGGATCGCCATGGTAGAGCCCAGTTTGTTATTACCTAAAAAGCAAGTGTTGCTTTCATATTAAATTTTTTAAAAATTTGAAAACCTGTTAACAAGTTTTTAATAAACATTTCAACAAGTATTTGTTGAAATTGAATGAAAAGAATGATAAGGCTTGATTCCAGTTTTTAGGGAATCATAGATTTTTGTTTTGTTTTTAGTTAAATTCAGTTCATTAAACATTTATTCAGTGCCTGACTTCTGGCAGGAACTTTGTCAAGCACCAGAAGACGGCCCCTGCCCTCAAGGAATGTACAATCTAACGAGAGAGACAATATACAAGCAAAAATATACAAAGCAAGGAATATACAGGATAAATAGGAGATAATTAAAAGAGGGAAAGTACTGGAATTAAGAGGGGTTGGAGAAGGCTCCCTGTAGAAGGTGAGAATTTAGTTGGAAATTAAAGGAAGCCAACAAAATCAGTAGGAGTGGGGGAGAGAGAGTGTTCCAGGCATGGGGGCAACCAGAGAAAATGAGAAGAGCCTGGAGATGGAGTGTCTCATTCATGAACAGCCAGGAGACCGGACTCCTTTGGGGACAAAGGTAGAATAAGACCAGAAAGGAGGGGACTGGGTTGTTTTGTATGTGGTTCTGGAGGCACTAGAGAGCCACTGGAGTTTATTGAGTGGGGAGTGGAGGGGCAACATCAGTTAGAGTTCAAAGTTTATAGTTTGTTCCAGAGATTTCTCTCTCTATTTTTTCTTTTTGAGATAATTGAGAAGAAGGTTAGGGACAACTTTGTGAATCTTGTAGTTTCCTGTATAGATTGGATTAGGTTCTCAGGTAAATGCTGTTGACTAATTGCATTGTAAATTAGCCCATTCATGCATTTTGACCCTATGATCATAGATTTAGAACTGGAAAGGACTCCTCAGAAGCCATCTGATTTAACTTTTTTTTTCTTTTTAAAGAAACAGACCCAGAGAAATTGTCCCCAGGGTTTTTATGAGTAGTTTAAAGAAACTGCCTGTCTCCATTTTGATATGATTTTTTTCTATGTGTGTGTTTTGTGTATATCTGCACTCGAGGCTGTACATGAAAATAATTCTCCATCAGAGATAGTGTTCATCATTAAGAGCCCCCCAGTCCATGGACAGCTCCGAAAATTTGTCCCAGAAGATGACTTGGATGCTGATGAGAATTCTCCTTTATCATTTACTCAACAAGATATTGATGATGGTCATATCCATTATGAGCAGACAGCTTCTGACCAGCAGCAAGATCGATTTCTGCTGGATGTGACAAATGGTGTCCAAGCCATCAGTGGTATAGAAATCTTGGTGGATATTGTCCCTAGGCTGATTCCTTTGGTCGTACAGAACTTCACAGTACTAGAAGGTGGCTCCAGAGCTCTTTTAAAGGACTTCCTGAAAATTCCAAATCACCACTTTGTGGGAGTCGACTGTGAATTTGTCCTGGTTGAATCACCAAAGCGTGGTTATATTGAAAATTCTCATTTTCCAAGAATAAGACTAATAAAGTTTACCAGAAAACAGGTAAGGCTCTTCTGGCACTATCTTTGTCCATGTTAGGGGTAGGGTGAGAAGAAAATTGCTTAAATAACTTATCATTTAAGTAAGAATTAAAATAGTTCTTTGTTGTGACTGTTATCTGTTTCTTACATCAGAGTCCTAAAAACTATTAACCTCAGACAGTGATTTCTGGTGCTGTCTTTGCTGCTCAGTTACTGTCTGCCTGGCCTCTGGCTTTCTCATTCCTTGGTTTCTCTTTCAAAACCAAAGCCTAGATAATTGGGTTTGTATATTCAGGTAGTTGTGTTTCACTGAAGGTGATATCCGAATCTCACTTATAATATATTCTTCTTAGAATGTAAATTCCTTTTTCTGTCTTTGTATCTCCAATGCATAGCATAGCACCTGATAAATGCTTATTCAATTGAATATAGAAAGGATGGGCCCTAGTAGAGACAGCTAGGTGGTGCAGTGGGGAGAGTGCCGAGGCTTGAAGTCAGGAAGACTCATCTTCTTGAGTTCAAGTCTGACACTTACTAGCTGTGTGACCCTGGGTAAGTCACTTAATTCTTTTTGCCCCAGTCTCCTTATCTATAAAATGAACTAGAGAAAAAAATGCCAACCACACTGGTATCTTTGCCAAGAAAATTCCAAATGAGGTCGTAGGGTGTTGAACTGGAATGTTGGAACAACACGTCATAGTAACAAATAGAGGTACCATTAGTTACTTCTGTTTCCAGTCTCGTCTCATCCAGTCTCATACCTCTTCCTCTGTAGGAACTGCCCTTGGTATCCAGATTTTAAAGCATTTGAAACTCCAATTTCATTAATTCAAGTGACCCTAGGAATCTTACTAGATGTACTTTCAGAGAACTGGAACAGGGAAGGTTCTGGCTGCCCCCTTTTGTTGAAGAGAATTGCTGGCAGGACTGAAGGGGAAACAGTTGTAAAGATTTTGATGTTGATTACCTAGAGTTTTCCTAAGTTTTGATAAAATTTCTGGGCTAGGGTACTTTCCAGTGGTTAAAAGAAACATCTTGACAAGTATAAATTCACTTTAATAATTCAGTTATTATTAATGAATTAGTACCTACTGTCTGCTAAGAATTGTGGTAGGTGCTTGAGGGCCCCCAGCCTCAAGGAGTTTAAAATGTAGCTTGGGAGATAGAATGTATACACAACCAAAATGCAAAATAGAGTGTGACAAATAATTAATTGAAGTATAGGGTGCTCCAAGAATTCAGAATGAGGGAGGAATTTTCCATGGCTAGGTGCAAATAGAAAAGACTCCCTGTAAGTCCTAGGGTTTGAGCGTGTGTTCTGTCCTTTGTTGCTGAAGAAGACCATGCCATCAGAGAAATAATGACATAACTTGCACTTGGCTTTGTTTTGAATGAGGGAGGACTATGCAGGTCACCAGCCTCACTTCTCCTCCAGAGCCATCTGAATCCAGTGACCAGATATTCATCAGGCTGACTGGAGATGACCCAGGATGAGGCAATTGGGGTTAAGTGATTTGCCCAAGGTCACACAGCTAGCAAATGTCAAGTGTCTGAGGTGAGATTTGAACTCAGGTCCTTGACTCCTCCACTGGTGCTCTGTCTACTGCACCACTTAGCTGGCTAGGGTTTGAGTAGGTGCTGGAACAGATTATATTGGAAAAAAGGAGGAGGCATTGAATTGGAAAACCAGGTTTTTTTCTCCATGAAGTACATTTTCTCTCCCCAAGTGAATTAATGTAATAACTCTGTAGAAGAAGCAGCATTTCCCCTCTGAGACTCTTATGTATATTTCATTGTGTAGATATATTTATAAATACTCTTGGAAACAAATAATTTGAGTCAAAGCAGATAACTTGAACACACGTGATAGACAAATAGGAATTGGAGTTGTTGAACTGCTGAAGTATTTCAACTGTTTTAATGGAAACAAGAAAATTCTCAAATATTGTGGCTTCACCTTTAAAAGTTAGCGACGTTAGCTGGCTTTGATAAACTCTTGGTCAGCCTGTCAGATTCTGAGATTGTGAGAGTACTGCAAAGTACAAATCACTGAAGTCCTGTTTTTGACCCTGGGTTTTTTTTAATCATTGACATTATTAAAAATCTAGAAAGAATGTTTAGCAGATTTACAGAGATGTCACATTTGCTATTATTTTGAACTTTGATAGGGTAGGACAGTGGACCCAAAAGATCAAAATATAACTTTCCTAGATACACACACATTTGCAAAATATGAGAGAGGAGTATTATTGACTCAGAAAACATCCAAAAGAAAGTTCTGGAGAAAACATGCCTTCAGAGATGTTGGGTATGAATGAGGTCAATCCTCAAAGTGTGGTCAATGGAAATACAACACCAAATGAATAGGAAAATGGAATAGATCTGCCAGGGTATACATATATGCAGATAGATCTTCTAGTGAGATATATATATATATATATATAAATATGTATATTTATATATATTATTTAATATACTTATATTTTATAATTGGTTTATAATTATATATTTATATTTAATATACTTACAAATATTTAACATGTTTATATTAATATATTATTAAGTATAGGAATGTATTTTTTAGTCTGGACCTGGCGTTAAGGAATTTCTGGTGTTGAAGATTCTTCCAGGGAGGATCAGCTACTAGACTTCCAGTAGGAGTCTTGGAGAGTAGCCTAGGGTGTTAAGAGGCAGGTAACCTGCCTGTAGTCACACACTGACTATGTGTCAGGAGTAGGACTTGAACCTGGATATATTTGGTTATAAGACTGACAATTTCCACATGATGCCATGCTGCCTCTCAAGAAAAAAAATTTAGGAGAGATAAAAACGTTAAGTTGTATATTTTAGTTCTAAAAGTCAGTTGCACAAATACAGGATGTAGAAGTCTTGGTTTGGTGGCTGTGGCATTTTTACTGACCACAGGCTAAATATTAGGCAATAGTCTACTGTGAATGTTAAAAAAAAAAGGATACTGATGAAACATTTCAAAAGTACACAGAGAAAACAAAAATGGAATTCAAAGGGAGCACAGATAAGCAGGGAAGTGTTGTTACTACCGTATTTCATTTAATGTAGATTTGTAATTTCATATGCAGTCATCATTTTCTTAGTCTAAATGATCAGTGGATTAAAATGTGACTTTCAGTCAAAGATGCAATAATCTTTCTATATTCTGGACTGGTCAGACCCCATCCAGAGCAGAGATGTCCAGCTCAGCGTTGGAAAACCAAATTAAAATGTAGTTGGTAAGTGTTTAACAGCAATAATGGCAACAAAAACAAATATATGTTGCAACATAGATTATATTAATTTGTGGCTTTCTAAGTCAACATGTAACCTGTAGGGATCTGTTTCTATGTGAGTCTGACGCCATTAATCTAGAGCATTCTGTCTGATTTTTGGGGCTACCCTTTAAGAGGGAGGTAAACAACTGTAGCATTTCTCAAGGAGGGCAGGCATAGTGATGAGAGAATTAGAGAAATCTGACATAAGAAATGGTGGAGAGAACTGAGGGCAAGAGAATTATGAGAGATGTGGCAGATGTTGAGGGCTTTCATAGCAAAGAGGGCGTAGAATGACTTGGAGATGCTTTTGAGGCTAACCCCTAGTACCTAGTTAAAGGGAGAAGATTTTATTTTCATTTTCAGTTCCAAATTCTCTCCCTCCTTACATCCCCTCCTTCACCCATTGAGAAGGCAAGAAATATATCCTTTATGTGTATGAAATAGTATAAACCCTGTTTCTGCCTTAGCTGGGTTCTGGGTGACAAAAGGAAAGAAAGAGGACAAAAATACATTTCAGTCTTCACTTCGAGTCTGTTAGTTCTCTGTCTAGAGGTGGATTGCATTTTTCATCATGAGTTCTTTGGAATTTGGGTAGATGCATTTGTCAGAGTTACTAAGTCTTTCACAGGAGATTATATTTCTGGTATTGCTGTCGTGATATAAAGTGCTCTCCTGGTTCTGCTCACTTTGTTTTGTAGCAGTTCATAGACACTTTCCCAGGTTTTTCTGAAACCATTCTTAAAGGGAGATGATTTCAACATTTGTTGTTCAGTCGTTTCAACCGTGTCTGACTCTTCATGACCTCATTTGAGGTTTTATTGGCAAAGATACTGAAATAGTTTGCCATTTCCTTCTCTAGCTTATTTTATAGATGAGGAAACTGAGGTGGACAGGATTAAGTGAATTGCCCAGGATCACACAGCTAGTAAGTACGTGAGGCCAGGTTTGAACTCAGGAAGAGGAGTCTAACTGACTCCAGACCTGATTCTATACATACTGTGCTACTATGATAAAAAAAAAATCAAAAATAAAACCCCTTCTAATAGTTAAAAGTCATCCAAAATGGAATAAGCTACATCAGAAAGCAGGGAGCTCTCTGTCAGTGGTTGTTTTGATGCTGAAGCTCTTGCTGAAAGGGGAAAGGAAAAGGAATAAGCATTTATATAGAGCCTACTATATGCTATGCATTGTATATGCAAAGCACTTTACAAATATGATTTCATTTGATTCTTACAACAACATTTAAAAGTATATTCTGTTATTATCCTCATTTTTACAGTTGAGGAAACTGAGGCAGGCAGAGATTAAATGACTTGCCCAAGGTCTCACAGCTACTGTGCTTGCTTTAATTTCAGCAGATAAGGAGGGAGCCTAGGAAGACTGAGTAGGGGAGGTAGAAATAGGAATGAAAAAAATGGTGTTGAGACATTTAAAAAGCTCACAGAGGAAATAAAAATGGGGTTCAGAGGGAAATGCAGACAAGCAGGGCCATGTTATTACTTTAATATATATTTTAATATATTTAATATTTATATTATTTTTTATTTATTATGTATTAGGGAAACATTATTTTATATATATTTTATATATAATATAAAAAAATCTAAGTGCTGTATGGATTTGATTTGTAATTTCATGTGCAGTCCTCATTTTCTAGTCCTTGTATATGAAAATGTTCAGGTTAGTTAATGAATATCTAGTTCATAAGGAAAAATTAGAAAGGAAGATTTAACTCAATGAACTCTAAATTCCTTTCCTGCTGTAAAACTCTATAATTCTAGCCTAAGCTCAGGACAGATGAAGGCACTGTACCCCAGATACATGGCTTGGGTATGACTTGCCCAAGGTCATGCAGCTAGTTGTTATCAGACCTGGGACATGGACCTTTCTTTCTAGATTCTCTGCTCAATTCCTTTTGTTACACCACATTTCCTAGTCCTTTTAAAAAACAATTTTTGGTAGAGAAAAGGTAGTCCTTAAGCTTTCCTGTGTGTCTGGGGCCCAGTGTTATTTCAGAAAACATACACACTGTATTATTACAAATTAAACTTGATTTGAGTCATCCTGGAAGGGATGAAGGGGTTTCAATGTTTTGGAGAGAAGCAAAAAAAAGAAATCAAACTGGGATCTTAGCTTTTAAAAAAATATATTCCCTTAAATCGTTGGCTTATTGTTTTTTCTTAGGTGGAAAAAGAGTTAATTTACTATGTTCATGATGGGAGTGAAGAACTACTCGACAGTTTTACAGTCTTTGTGAATAACACAGAACTTGGGAAACAGAGTTTGCCTCAAACTCTTTTTGTGACAGTTCAACCAGTAAATGATGAGGCTCCAGTCATAGTAGCCAATAAAATATTGCGGGTAAGTATGCCATGCTTTTGATTTTTTAATATAAACACTAGGTCTCCTAACTTGGTTTTCTTTGTAAATATTTATTAATAGCTAACATGACTTGGGAACACATGTAGTTGTCATAAAAACAATAATATCAGTCTGCAAATATTTTCTGAGTGCTTAATACCTATGGAGATACACATCTAGGCACTGTGGGAGAGGAAGAAAAGTAGAAGACATAGTCCCTGCTTTCAAGGGGGTGACAGCCTAGTAAAAGAGTGACATTACAACAGAAGAGAAAGTTAAGCGATTGGTAAAGAAGAATGTATGTTGTACTGCAAGTATTTGAAGGAAGGAGAAACCACTGTCCTCTGACTGGGTGGTCTGGTCAGTCTTCATGGATGAAGTGAGATTTGAACTTTGTCTTGAAGGATGGATAGACTTCAGAAACAGGTAATAACATATGAAAATGCACTAGGTAGGAGAATGAAGGGCAGCTGACCACATTCGTTTTCATATGGAAGCAAATGGGGCTACATCTACAAAAACTAAGCGCTACAGAACCCCTGTTGAATATCCTTTCTGTGTTTTGGCTAGGTTAACCTCTTTTTGTTATAATTGTTGAATGATTTAACGAGTGTCTTCTCTCATTCCAATTCCAAACTTAAACTGAGTCAAGTCAGGCTTGCCCATTACAGAGCTGCAATGGGATTTTAGAGGTCATCAAATTCAGTACTCTTAATTTTTAAATTAAATTTAAATTAATTTTAAAGGTAAATCAACATCCCAACGGCTATACATTAGCACTGAACAGATGAAGAACTAGACCTAGGGTGTTCTGGAACTGTCTCAAACCAGTTTGTGAAAACCGGTAATTAAATTTTCAGTATGTGCATTTAAACCTCGAAAATTGGAAAATGCTGCACATCAGAACTTGAGTCATTGTTTTATTGATCACCTAGACTTTAGATTGCGATAGAGAAAGGGTTAATAAAGCAGATTTAAACTTAAAGGCATGTCATGCCTACATTTTCCCCACACACCTCTGATTAGAACTTAGATCCTGTGTCTCCTCAACCACCATTCTTCTGTCATGAGTGTCAGGCCAAGGAATTTGAACTTTTTTCCTATGATCAGTAGTTTTTTTGACATGCGAATCTATAAATTCTGCCCATCTCTGAAAATTGGTTGGAATGATATAGAACTTTAAAAACTAACCCTTTGGGGGAAGCTAGGTGGTGCAGTGGATAGCCCTGTAGTCAGGAGGACCTGAGTTCAAATCTGGATTCAGATACTTAACCAGCTGTGTGACTTTGGACAAGTCACTTAACCCCAATAGATTCACCATCACCATCCCCAGAAAAGAAAACAAACCCAACTAATTCTTTTATAGTGGAGTTCTTAAGCTAGAGTTGTCAGGTTTCAGGGGGTCTGTGAGTTTGCATGGAAAAACATCTTGATTTTTATTAACCACAAACTGAAGTTTAGCATTTCCTTCAACCATTTCAAAACATTCTTCTGAGAAGGGGTCCATAGGCTTCACCACACTGCCAGAGGATTTGCATCTTCCTCCCCTTCTCACACCACCTGCTGTCTTCGTCCTTGTCCTCCCGAGAGAAGGCTACTTTCTTCTGTACTTTTTCCAGACAAGCCCCACTGTCAGTATATTTTCTTTAAAATTGCATGCACAGTACTTTTGTTTCTGAAGTTTGCCCTTTGTGTTTTCTGTGAGGGAAATAAAAGGCAGACTTTTGTGGTCAGTGGCCAACTCTTGCCAAAAGCCGTGAAGATACCCCTTTGTTTTGTCTTAGAATTCATTGGGTCTTGCACAATATACAGCTAGTGTGGACAGATGAGTCTGGAAAGTGTATTTTCCTTTATGTCACAGTTGAATCATCTCTTACGTATGTATTATGCACATTTCTTTGTCAGTTAACTTGCTGATGCCACATTAATCTCCTAGCTCACCATCAAGTTAGGCCACTGAAGCCCGTGTCAGCAAAGTTAAAAAGCTCTTAGAGATTATTCTAGAGATAATAGAATGCATCTCAGATAGCTTTTGGAGTGATAAATTATCTCAGTTAACACATACATCCAGTAACATAACCAATCTGTGTCTGACTGCGTTTAACAGTGTTCAGTATAGATCTTAAAGGGAGTAAGAAGTGACAGGTCTTGAACGGATTTGCAGGAAATTTTGAGTTTTGCTTTTGTTTATTTCCTAAAATTAGGGATAGGAAAAGGGACCAGACCTGGGATGCCATTGCTGTAGGGGTGTCTTGGTAAGGAAATTCTCTCTATCCATGGAAATCATTATCTTTTCCAAAACTTAGAGCTGCCTGGCACCAGGATGTCAAAAATAGCATTAGGTCAGCATCTAACCAGATTAAAATGTTATTGGGAAATGTTTAACAAAATAACTAAAAATATATTTCTTGTTGTAGTTCAGTTGTTTTTCATTTGTATCTGACTTTGTGACCCCATTTGAGGTTTTCTTGGCCGAGAGACTGAAGTGGTTTGCCATTTCCTTCTCCAGTTCATTTTACAGTTGAGGAAACTGAGGCAAACAGGGTCAAGGGACTTGCCCAGGGTCACATAGCTAAGAAGTATCTAAAGGCAGATTTGAACTCAGGAAGGTCAGTCTTCCTGACTCCAGGTCTGACACTCTCTTTACTATGCCAACTGGCTGTCCATATTGACTTAGAAAGCCATAGAGGAACGTTACCAATGTGGTACTGAATTTTTATTTATTTTGTTAAACATTTCCCAGTTACATTTTCATCTGGTTCGAGGAACCCACTTCCAAGTGATAGGGCAGTGAGTTTGTTACCTCTGCTCTCTTCATCCAGTCTGTTTATTTGAAATGTAAATATAAACATGCATGTTTCTAAACTAGGAGTTTATCATATAGTAATTTCATGGCAATGTGGTATAGAAGATAGAGTGTTGGACTTAAGAGTCAGGAAGGCCTGAGTGTGAATCCTGCTTCAGACACTTAATAGCTGTGTAACTCTAGCCAGGTCACTCGGCCTCTCTGAGACTCAGTTTCCTTATGCATAAAATGAAGGGTTTGGAAAAGGTAGTTTGTAAGGCAACTATCTCTCTTCACACTCTAAATCTGTGATCCATGTTTGTGTCATTTAAATTTCTACAAGAGCAGTGACTTCATATCTCTCGCGGTGCCTAGCACAGTGTTCTGCATATAAGAGGTAGTGAATATTGGAAGGAATGAATCATGCTTCTGAGTTGTTTTTAAAGTGTAGAAGAGGGTCATTGAAACAACTCAGGTCTGATGGTCTTGGTCTTCTCAGGGAAGACAGAAGCTGGATCATCTGCTTTGGGGGTTGAGGGGGAGACTTGAGGAAGGATGGATAGCTTTTGAGCCAGAGAGACTGCTTGTTGAGGATGAGGAGGGGATCCATACTTTGAGTAGGGGTTTGGGAAGGTGACCTATTTACATCCCCTTCTAACATCATAACTCTGTCATCCTGAGTTAGAAAGAAGCTGGGTAATGATTATTTTATGTCTGCTTTCGGCTGATCTGGGAGAAATTAATCAGACTTGTCATAAGCTTGTTTCTAGAACCATTTGGAGGTTTTAAATGAGAAAATGATGGATTATGTCCCTCTCCTGAAGCCAATTTGTACCTGTCTTATAGCACTTACTATATTTTGCTGTCTTCTTGTTGAGGGTAGCATGGTGAAAAGTGCTGGGCCTGGAGTCAGAAAAACTCATCTGACCTCAGACACTTACTAGCTATGTGACCCTGGGCAAGTCACATAACCACCTCTGTTTCCTCAACTGTCAAATGCGCTGGAGAAGGAAATGACAATCCACTCCAGTATCTTTGCCAAGAAAACCCAAAATGGGGTCATAAATAGTTGGAAACGACTGAACTACAATTGTAGACAGTGATGGAATAAATTAAAATTCCTTTCTATTAAAATGCTCCTGTGTCAAAGCTTTTGGACGTTTTACAAAGTGAATCCTTTTGCACTCAAGTCTATATTTAGTATATATACTTTCATATATATATATGTATATGTATATGTACATATACTGTATATACTTTTGGGGAATGGGGATCCAGGGAGGGATTTCCCTGAAGTATATGATTTAAATGACTACCTCTTTAAATGTTTATTTTTATTGAAGAATGTCTTTTCTGTACTTGATGGTATTCTGTAGTTCTCCAGTATGTGTACCGTTCCTAGGTCAGGATCTAAATTAATAGAATAGGAGCTGTACTAATTTGTCTCCTATGTCTCCTGTTCATATTGCCCTTTGAGGAATAGAGCTCTTATATGTATACTTTTGGAGAAATACTAGAAGTGGGTTAATGGGAAACTGTAGAATTTAACAGTTCAGCAAGAATTTATTAATCACCTACTATGTGCTGGTCACTGGGGATTCAGACAAAAAACCCCAGAATAATACCCTCCATTAAGGTGCTTATATTATGCTGAGAAAACAACAATGGATGCACAAATGTTTTATCTGTGGAATGCTTTTCTACTCCAGTTTGCTTATGTGCTGTTTCCCTGCTGGATATAATCATGCTTTCTGTATTTCAAGATGCTTTCTCATTAACCCTTTTATCCCTCTCCTACCCTAACTTCTGGGTGGAGTCAGAGTTGGTGCAGGTCAAGAGTTTTTAATCGACTAATATCCATAGTGCTAATGGAAAGTTTTTTGGTTTGGGATGGGGGGTAGGGAGGCAGCTGAGAAATTCTCCTGAAAAACTTAAGCAGACCAATATCAAGAATTTTATCTTCCTTACTCCAGGCTCGGTGCTCTATCTGATGACTCTCTGACTCTAAATCTAGTCTGTTCAGGGAAGAGGAGGAAAAGCAATGAATCTGAGTGTTTTAAATAAATAAACCTGTACAAATGTGTATGTAGGGTTGTGGTCACTGGAATTACTGCCTTCAGTAAATTGTTCTGAGTATCTTCTGTTCAAAAAGTTAAACTCTTGTTTGTTTTTTCTCTCCTTAATTTTTTCCATGGAAAACACAAAATACCAAGAGGCAGGATATACCATCCTTCTTGGCCTTTCTGGAGCTTTGACATTGTGACTAGTCAGCATTATGTACACACAAGCTCTGTGTAGGATAAACTGAAAATAATAGAGGAAAGCACTCAAAATAAGGCGGATCAGGAGAGACTTCCAGTAGAAGGTGGAGTTTTAACTGGGACTTGAGGAAGCCAGGAGGTAGAGCTGAGGAGGGAGAGAATTCCGGGGATGGAGGACAGCCAGTGAAAATCCCCAGTCGGGAGATGGAGGGTCTTATTTGAGGAAGAACCAGGGGGCTAATATCACCGGATCTTAGATTAAGTATGAGGGGGAAGTAATAAAAAAATAAAACTGGAAAGGTCGGGGAGGGGAGGTTTTCAAGGGCTGTGATCCTCAAGGTGATAGAGAACCACTGGAATATATTTAGTAGTGGGTTGGGGTGGAGTGACGTGGTCACACCTGCACTTTAGGAAAATCACTGACTGCCGAGAGGAGGATGGACTGAAGTAGGGAGAGACTTGTGGGTTATATGATAATGTTCTCTGTGTTTCCCTCATGCTCAGTGGCTAACTTACATATCACTGTTTTATACCTGACTCGATACATCTCTTCTTACATCTTTGAAGAAATCTTAGATGATTTTGACATTTGTGGTTGATACCTTGTATCAACCTTGTTGACAGTGGGGAGCCCTTAAGGTAGCATATTTGCTCAAATGTTCTTTTGTGGTCGTTCAACAATGACCTTCTATTCTTTACATTCTTGAGTCAGTTTTATTACTGTAAAGAGGTAGACTGCTGAAGAATATTATTCACCAAAGCCTTCCTCTTTCCTTTTTATACCACCTCCAAGTCCTGAATGCGTAAGCATCAGTTATTTTCATAAAGATTTTGTATATGAGATGAGAGTGTAGGAATATGGATAAGTAGTTACTGTTATTTTCACTTTTTCCATAATTCCATAATTTTCATAATTTCCATGATTTTCTCAAACATTTGATTTCTTTTCCTCTTTCTATTTTGAGAATGAAAATCCCTCATCCATGCTGAATGTTGTATGTGTTATTGTAATTGGTTTTCATTGACATGTCTGTTTTAAGACTTAGCATAAGTTTAGTTTTGACTTTGCAAAATATGAAAGCAGATTTCAGGCAGTCTCCCTGATCCCTAGACAAATTTTGGATTCCCTGCAAACCTGTGTCCCTTTAGGTCCTCACGTGGGGACCTTGGATAGAATCCAAATGTTCTGTGAAGTTGGATTTCATCCAAGGGCCACATTTGAGGACATAGAAGGCCATGTGTGGTGTCGAGGTCAAGGACCCTCCAATTCACGCATTGGAAGTCAGTCCATGTGTCTGTCTTATCTCTTCCCATGAAAATTTAAGCTACTTGAGGGCAAAGGAAGAAAGAGGGAGAGAGATTTAATGCTTCTTTTGTCCCAGTCCCCATGCTCTGCACTAGAAGCACAAATGTAATAGTGAGACAGATCTTGTATGCTAATAGAAAGGTGACACAAGTAGGGGAATAGTGGGCAGGGAAGGGCATTTGGGTGTGAGGAGTCTTCGGGATGATACATTGATCCATAGAGTAGCTGATTGACATGCCTTTTCCAGAAGCACTGCATGTAGGAAATAGAATTGGCATGAGAGAGGGGCATTATGTAACAGAACCGGTGGCAGCATGGACCACATGAAGAGATGGGTGAGATGTAAAGCATTGTCTGGACTGGAACAACCTAAATAGAATGGGCTAAACTATCAAGTTTATCAGTCAGCTTATCCTGAGAGCTAACTTTGCCAACCACAAGAGACTAGAAGCGTTCTTTTTCCATTTTTTCCAATAGCAAAAAGCTCCTCCAAGGCTATGCTTTACTTCCTTAGAGCACTGGATTTGGAATTAAACAGCCTGAGTTCACGTCTTGCCACTTGGCGCCTTGAATAAGGCACTTTATTGACCCCTCTGTAAAATGAGGGTCTTAGACTAGATGTCCTCTGAGGTCCCAGGAACTCAACCTGTGACACCATAAAATGTAGCTAAAGGACAAGACTTGAGGTTAGCACAGAAGAATATTTTTACTTTTCAGAATCTCAGATCATGTTATATATTCATTACCATGCTACTTATTCTAATATCTGGCATTTTAGTATTTTCTCAAGTAGTTCAAGCAGTCCTGTAATTGCCAACCCCTCTCTCTTTCATATGTTAATCTGCAGTCTTCACATGGAGGCAGCCAGAATCTGGCCAGGGTCTGTCTCTGTCTTATGCAGGGAAGAGCACTTGCTGGCTAAGGGCACTTAGACTGGTTTGTAAGCCCCAGTATAGCTGAGCTTGGAGCAAGACTTGGGTCCCTTGATTTGTGTTTAACGCTAAGAGGACTGGAATTTAAGAATACCTAGAAAAACCAAGCTGTGCCAGATTGACACAGTGCATCTTTTTTATCCATAAGGCAAAGAAGTTAGAGATAACAAGATGAATTTTGTTATTTTAAAGTAAAATTTTAACATCATTATTAAGAGTGTCTTTGAAAGGGAAAAGGACCCACATGTACAAAAATATTTCTAGCAACTTTTTTGTGGTGGCAGAGAATTAGAAACTGAGGGGATGTCCATCAATTGCAGAATGACTGAATAAGTTGTGGCATATGAATGTGATGGAATATTGTTGTTTCATAAGAAATGGTGAGCTGGTGGATTTCAGAAAAATCTGGTAAGACTTGCAGAACCAAAAGAACATTGTACACAATTACAGCAACATTGTTCGATGACTGATTTTGTTAGATTTAGGTCTTCTCAGCAATGCAGTGAACTAAGAGTTCCGAAAGACTCATGATGGAAAATGCTATCCACATCCAGACAAAGAACTATGGAGTCTGAATACAGATTAAAGTATACTATTTTCTCTTTTTTTGTATTTTTTTCTTTTCTCGTGTTTTTTCCCTTCACACCATGACTAACGTGGAAATCTGTTTAATATGATTATATGTGTATAGCCTGTATCAGATTACATGCCTTCTTGGGGAGAAGGGAAGGAACGGAGGAGAGAAATTTAGAATCCAAAATCTTATAAAAGTGAATGTGGAAAACGAAAAGTATATAAATCAATAAATATATTTTTTAAAAGTACCTTTGCACTGAAGGAGAAAGTATAGTATTTTTTTAAAAAATTGTGTCATTTGACATACCTGGTCCTTCTAGTGAGCTGCTAGCTTATAAATACAGGTTATTTTTCTTCTTCTCCATGTTTAAAGTCTCTTTGAGCAGCAGAATTTATGGCTGACAGATGTGTGACTCCATCCATTCCAGCATCCTGGGAAATCATTTACATCTTGATAAACTATTCAGCAGTTGTACAATGGGCCTTCCTTTCCCAGAGTAAATGCTGTACATTTATTGGATTGGTCTTGTTTATGGATGAAAGTGATAGATAGGCTTTATATAAAACTGTCTTTCTGTATCCACAAGGGGGCTACATTTTCCTGTTTTATAAATGTCTCTAATATTCATATGGGGAGTAGAAACTTCTGGTTACTTTTAAGGAATACAAAAATCAGCATTTGAGCCTGTAAACATAACCCTAGAAGAACCACAGCATAACCATAAGCATGTAACCATGTGCTTGTTCAAAGTGCGGCAATAGACTTGCAGGTGTTTGATATTTTTTCTGTAAGTAAATATGCTATTATCCCAATGTATTTGTAAAAATAGGAGAGCTTTAAATGCTTTTATTTGTTTTAAATAATTCTCTTAAGTCTTAGCAGTATAGAGACTACCTTCCGATGAAAACTTTATGAATGAAAACTTAGCTCCCTTAAAATATTTTTGGAAGGTCTTCTTAAAAAGCATCTGTCAGTCAGTAAGCATTTGTTAAGTACCTGCTACATGCCAAATACTGTGGTAAGTACCAGGGATACAGAGAAAGATAAAAGACATTTAATTTCTTCTCTCAATGAGTTTACAATCTAATAGAGGAGACAACATGAAATCATCTATGTACAAAAAAAAGAAATATTCAAATTTTAATCCCTATCTACTAAGAAATTTTAATACTTTAAAGGAACTTGAAAAATCAAAATGATATTTTAAATTTTTCACGTTTCATATTCTTGCACAATTACTTCTTCGTTTCATAGAAGTCTTAGGTGATTTTTTTTCTTTTCATCCTTTTGCCTCCCTGAAGATCCTATAACCTGGACATCAGACATAAAAAGCAGGAACCAACCTCAGGGTATTCTGGTATAATTTGAGCTTCTTTAATACTGCAGAAGACCTGTTTCATTGATACGAGTTCTCTCTCTACTCAGCTCATAAATCTTCTGTGGCTTAGCAAGTGACTCATTGAATTACAGGAATCTTTAAAAAGAAAGAAAGAAAGGGAGGAAGGAAAGGAAAGAAAGAAGGGAAGGAAGAAAGAAAGGAAAGAGAAAAAGGAAGGAAGAAAATCACCTGATGATTGCATTTCTGATAATAAACTTCTCCACACTTAGCTAGTCTGTTCCTAGGATAATAAACATATATTCCATCACTGGGCCCATAGTTAAGTCCTTTCCAGGTAGGTAGGACCAGCCAGTCCATGTGCAGCATTGACAGAACCTTTGAGATCACCTCCACACTATGGTGAGGCATCAGAGAAGAACTTCAGCTGAGGATAAAATTGAGATGCTTAAGTTAAATGGGTTAAGTGTTTCCGAAGAAATTAGAATGAAAATTAGACATTAGAGAAGGGCTGCGGTGGATGATGTATTGAATTTCTAAAGTCAAGTAAATGTTTCTGGAGAGATTAGAATGAAAAATAGTGGTTCCTGAGTCTTTGGTTTAGGGGTTCAGATTTCCTTTCCTTTCAAGGAGATGGTTGTATGCTGAGGCTAGAATGGTTAAAAAAAAAAAAAAGAAAGAAAAAAAAGACGATATCTCTGTAGAAGGCCTGCAGTGGAAAACATACTTCATTTAGTTTTTATATGTGTAGCTTTGGAAAAAATTAGTTTCTGCCAATCACTGGAGTAGAGTTGGGAGGACATGGTATTAATAGTTTCCAGAATCCATTCGAGTGCCCAAACAAGTGAGGATAAGATATTTGAATTGGACTTGAAAGGCTTCTTGTAGAGTGAGAGGAGGGGCTGAGGAGACTTGGGATTTTGTTAAGTAGAATGTTGTATTTTTTTTTCTTTTTCAAGCAGCAGAATTTAACTGGGTTGATTCAAATTAAAAATTAAACTACATCCCCACTGACTTGGAGACCCTTTAAGAGATTCAGAAGCAAGAGTGAACTTCAAAATCAGGAAGTGAGTTTGAGATCTGCCTTCTACATATACTACTATTTGTATGTCCTTTAACTCCCGGTGCCTCGAGTGACTCTTCTAGGTTTTTGTTTTTGGTTTTTTTTTGCAGAGCGAGAATCAGTCTGCATTGGTAGGGGAGTTTCTTCACCTAGAATTCTCTGTAACAAAGAGCTCCTAAGTCTGGTCTCCTCCCTCCACTCTTACCTCCCCCTGCCCCCCCCCCCAAAAGGAGCACTCTCCTATGTATTTATTTCATGTGAATGATAGGTGATGAGCCTTGTATTTCACACCCAGCAATTAGAAAGATTTACTATCAATTTGCCTGGAACTAACAATAACCTAAATACTACTTATATAATTTGAGTGATTAGACTGTGGCTTTTGAGGATGTCTTTGAGAGTCTTGTCGTACGTTCTTCTGAAGGTAGAAAATGCTCATCTTTTGTCACTGGTATGGATAGACTCCAGGGCCATGAGAAGCGAGGAGGAGGCAGCGGTGCCAGTTCCCTCAATGAGTCTCTCTGTCAGCCCCCTCCCACTCTGAAGCTTTCTGTAGGCAACATATAAAATCAGCGGGAGCCCAGGCTGAGCTGTCTGTGTTGGTAAGACAGCTTACAAGAGAGTGGGATGAGACTTTCTGGTAACAGAGCAATTCTGTCAAGTCTGGTTCCCTAGGTGACTTTCCCTACATGAATATGTTTATTTTCTCCTTTACTCTGCCTGCCTTTGAGGAAAATCTTTCACAATCTGAAAGCAGTCTGAGGCCATAAGCACAGAATCCAGCAAAGGCCTGAAGTCTGCCTCGGTCTCTCTGGCAAGCCTGTTCTAGACATTCTGGGACTCTATGGGACCTTGACAGTAGAAAATATGTGAGACACAGACACAGACACGCACACACACATACATACACACACACACACACACACACACCTTCACACACCCTCTGATACATCCTTATTACTTTATTATCAGACAATACAGAATCTTAGAGCTGTGAAAGGGGCCTAATAGGCCATCTATCTCTTCATTCATTTATTTATACACACATAACTTGTATGTTTGCATATGCATGTATATGTATACATATATGTATTTATGTGTATATGCACATGTGTACGTATAATATAATTATAGATAATCATATAATTATATGCAACATATGACATTAAATATGTAACATACATCATGATATATGATTTATATATATTTAAATATATATTTGTTCGCATGCTGTCTGCTCTGTTGGACGGTGAGCTTCCTTAGCACAGGCACTATGTTTTACATTTTTTGTGTCTCTGACACATAGCACACATAGTTGGATCTTAATGAATGCTGGTTGATTGGTTGGCATTAAAATAGGAGGGTTGCACCAGATGACATCTGAGCTTCCTTCCAACTTTAAATCTCTAATCTAATGATTAGATATAGAATCAGAAGACCTGGGTTCAATCTCACTTCTGCTACTTATCTCTTTGATCTTAGGTAAGTCATGTAAGTCTGGCAGCTAGGTGGTGCAGTGATAGTGTACCAGTCCTAGAGTCAGGAAGGCTCATCTTCCTGAGTTCAAATCCAACCTCAGATACTTATTAGCTGGGTGACCCTGGGCAAGGCACCTAACTCTGTGTGCCTGGAGAAGGAAACGGCAAACTATTCCCATATCTTTGCCAAGAAAAACCCCAAATGGGGTCACAAGGCATTGGACACAACTGAACATCATTCCCCTTCATCCTCCCTATGCTGTGGCCTACCTGGCCTACTTCGTAGTCCCCACACTTGACATTTTATCTATTTTCTCTCAAGTGCCTTTTGTGAAGGCTGCCCCCTCCCCAAAGCCCCACCTCCACCACCACCGATACTTGGAATATTCTTCCTTTTTGTCTCCACCTCTTAGAATCCCAAACTGTCTGATATTCCCTTTGCCCAAAACATTTTTAAGCCATCTCTTTTTAAACTGCTAAACTTCACAAATTCAATCTTATAACTTTACCTTACACTTCTCTTTTTCAGTCCATGTACCATCATCCACAGGAAGCCTTCCTTGATTTCTCCTCCAGTGCTCCCCAACTCTCCAGAAATGTCTCTGTATGTGCAATTTGAATGTTAAGATATTTATAAATGTGACCATTTATGCTATTTTGTGATATGACCACTAATTGGCATTAATGCCACAGAGCTAGAAAAGACAGTTGGGGTCTTCTAGTACAGATCCCTAATTTTACAGATGAGGGAACAGGTCCAGAAAGCAGAAGTAAGGTTTGAACTCAGATCTTCTAAGAGTGCCATGTTCTTTCCAGTGCATCACATGCCTGCTCCATGTATCATGCGATCTAAGGTAAATATAGGTAAAAAAAATAAAAATTTAAAATGTTGGACACCATGTTGAAATAATTCAGGCTCATCAAAGCTAGAAAGGGTACCCAGAGATAATTTGGATCAACTTGTTCATTTCATGGAGAAAGAAACTGAGTGCAAACAGCACATGTAGATTTTGAAATGTTTGATATTGGAAAACAGAAAAACATTTTTTCCCTGGACACTGGAGATAGACATTTAATCTTAACTAACGTGTTCTGCCACATATGTGTAATTTTGGGAAAGTACTTAACTTGTGTGAGGCTCATTTTCCTCTTTTGTAACATAATAGTATAGGACTAGACTTTCTAAGGATTCTTCTGGCTCTACATCAGTCACCCTGTGTAATCTTACTTCAAGGTAAGAAGAGTTTATATGAATGCTCCTTTATCCAGAGGGTGAGGCGGGTGCAAGGCCACCTCGTGTAGTGATGCTGGGTGAGTTACCCACCTCTCTGAACCTGTTTACTCTTCTGCACAATGAGGAAGCTGAACTGAGCAACATCTAAGATCCTGATGCTTAAAACTCTGCCAAGTCCTGCGATCTTAAGAGGACATGTAGAAACATGAGTGTCAGTCAGCAGCATCGCAGCTCTCAAGAAAGCATAGAAATGGATGAATATTTTCTTCCTTAGATTACATGTGCTTTTTCTTTCCTTTCTTTTCCTTTTCTTTTTTTGAGAGGCAGTTAGCTTTAAGTGACTTGGCCAGGATCACACAGCTAGTAAGTCTCTGAGGTTGGATTTGTACTGAGGTCCTCCTGACTCCAGGACTGGTGCTCTACCACTGGGCCACCATGCTGCCCCTGTGCTGCCATTTTTTAACAGCATAATTTTCATTAGGAATAAATACATAGGAATGAATATATAGTAAATATTAGGAATACACGTGGCAGCCTGGATGGTAAAGGGAAGAGAGAGGGAGCAAAGGCTTATTTGTTTTTTCATTTGTTTTTCTTTGAAGGCAGGGTCTCTCTTTCTTTGCATTTGCATCCCCAGCACTTGGCATGATACTTACAAACAGTGGGTGCTTAATTCATTCATAAATCCATGAGAATCATGGCAGGGCCTCTAGCAGGTGCCCTAGTGACTCCAAGGGGTCCAGAGGTTTTTGGGGTAATAGTATATCACCAATATTCTTCCCCAAATTGGAATCTAGCAATTAAACACATGGGGTTCTCCTAACCACAAAATGGATGGGGATGGGGGAATCCTTGCATAACATACAGATCAGGCAGTGGACTTGGGTAGAGTTGGAATGATGCAAGCTGTACCAGGGTATAAACCCATTCCAAAATGGAGAAACATCTGCCACTGTTATGGTCAGCAACTCCCTGAGTAACAGTGCTTATGCTGCCTACAACAGGATTAGTAAGGTACTCAATAAATGTATATCAATTTGAATTACCTCAGAAGGTAATTGGATATCTAGGTGGGGAAGATGGTCACAGAGCAGAAAGCACAGGGCTCAGAAGCGTGATCATTTTTTGAGTCCCCCAGGGAACAAACATTCATTAAGCTCTTACTTGGTGCCAGGTGCTTTGCTTGGTGCTTTACATATGTTATCTCATTCAATTGTCACAACAACCCTAGGAGGTGGATGCTGTTATTATCCTAATTTTACATTTGAGGAAACTGAGGCCAACAGAAGTTAAGGGACTTGCCTAGGGTCTCAGAGTTAGTAAAGTGTCTGAGATCTTTAATCGCAGTTCTCCAGGCTCAGCACTATATCCTTTGGACTATTTGACTGCCAAAAGACCTCATATGCCATGGGATATCACTTAAAGGAATTGGGGATGCTTAGTGTGGAGAAGAGAAAACTCAAAGAAGATATGTTGCCCATCTTCAAGTATGTGAAGGGATGACACATGGAGGAGGGACTAGACATTTCATTTGGCCAGAGGGGAGAGCCAGGAACACTACTTGGAAGTTGTAGAAGCAGATTTAGTCTTGATATCAGAAAAAAATCTCCTAACAGTAAGTAACAAAAAGTGGAATTGGGTGCCTGGAGAAATGGTGGATTTGCCTTCCTTGTAAGTTTGCAGACAGAGGCTGTCTTTGTCAGGTCTATCATAGTGGGCATTTCAATCATTCTTGGGTTAGATTAGATGGCTATGAAGACCCCTGCTAACTCTCTTAGATGGTGATTTTGTGATACTATATCATTCACTTTAGTGTGTATAATTTTGATTGAAACTCTCTGCTGTATTTAAAATGTCAGATAAAACACATGACATGTTGCTGTGTTTGTTAAACATGTGTTTTGCATGGTAGAAAGTCTCAAAATAATATTGTTCTGCCTTGAAATTTTAAAGTCATTGATCTGGGGGTGGGGAGGGATACAGTTTGCCATTTTAGAAATATGATTCAATCCATATAAGATATGTGGTTGCTTTTGTTTTTAAGGTCTGGGTGAATTCTGTTACTGAAATAACCCAAAATGATCTCTGTGCAGAAGACATTGATTCCTCACCAAGGGAACTGTTCTACTCCATCACTCTTCCCAGCAATGGTCACTTGGCTCTGAAATCTTTCCCAAATACAAGCATCATGAATTTCACCCAAGCTGACATCAATGAGGGTCAACTAATGTTTGTACATACTGGTATGTAGTTAAAGGGGGAAAAAAATAATACTTCAAAAAGTATTACTTTAATTTTAAAATGCATTTTTATTGGATTTTTACCTAGCATTTAAATGAATTGTCTTTCTCTTAGACTAAAGAATATAGGCCACCTAAATCCTTTCTAGGATCTGTACTAAGAACCATGCAATAATTTTTAGTAATGTTACAGATAATTTTTTGGGGGGGGAATATAGTTATTTGCAAACTTGCATTCAAATTTTTACCAACTTTGTTATTTACTTTCCCTCCCCCGCTTTTTAATTTAAATACTTTGATGACCAGCAGAAGGTAGAAAAGAAAGCCTTTTAAGCCAAAACAATTATTTCCCTACTCTAAGGATGATTTGGACTCACTGGTCTGTGGAGAAAGTCCAACTTGACTTTAGGCAAGCATTTTAAATTAATTTGAAATCTGTGATGTGATGGGAAGTGGGAGGGAAGGAATGGGAGGTGGAAGTAGAGGAGGGGAGGAAGACTTAGCAGAATGGGAAGGATTTTGAGTCAGATTGGTATGTTTTTTATCACCCTATTTGAAAATGCAAATTCCCACATCATTATATCCCATATTCAAATATGTGTAAAACAGCTTTTAGAGCCTAATACAAGGGGTGTATTATCTGTCTTTGGGGATTATCTGGGCTACTGCTTCCTTCCATTAACAAAGACATCTAGAGTCATCTATTCACCCAATCCCTTCTATTAACATGTAATACTTGTGCAAAACTCAGTTTACCTTTAAAGAACTTAAACTATTTTTTCTTTTTTGAAATAAAAGATGGGGGACAATTTTCTCAATTGTCTTTATTAACCATGAGTTGCACTAATATGACTATAACTCAAAGTTTGAAACATGATACAAAATACATAGCAGATGCAGGCCGCAGTATTTATAGCTTCCAAGATGTCAGCATCTTGGTGTGAGGAACATTGGGTCTTGGTAGCATTAATGCTATCCTAGGATTATGCTATATGCACAAGAGATTTTAAATCCTTAAAAAATTGCTCCTGAATAAGCATCTTGATGCAACTTCCCAATTAAAAACCTTCAGAGAGTTGACTAATATTTCAAGATGTCAACATTCAGTTTAGCTTTTAGCAGGAGACAAGATCACTTTCCATTTTTTTATAACTGTTGGACATAAAAGTAATAAGTGATTGAGGAAGGTAAAACATGGACTCCAGCCCACTTTGAATGCTCTTAGCAATCCTCACGTTAGCTCTGAAAATATAATGGATTGGCTCTTAACCACAAATGTCTCTGTTGCTTAGAACAGCTGTCCAACCCACTGGTGCATCCATCCATTATCTGCCACCCAGTAAAAGAGTTTTTCTTCATTTGCCTCCTTACCATTTTATATTTGCAAAGTGCTTTGCCATTAATCTAATTCATTATTCCACATTGCCTCCCAAGTCGCTTGATGAAATCAAGACTTGAGAGGCTAAGTGACTTACTTAGGGATCACACAGAAAGCTTGAGTCTGGATGGGGTTGTGTGCCCCCTTAGGTTCCCATCTGTTCTCTTACCACAGGACCACACAGCTTTCATATCTCCTCCTTACCTTAATTTTTGTTCTAATTAGCCTGGGCACCATGTTGTGTTTGGTATCATATTCCAGCATCTGTCTTGATGTAGTTCTTTTTTTTTTGACTGGTCTCCATTTTGTTTTTGTATTCATAAAATGCCCTGAATATAAAATGATAAAGAGGAGTCACTTTAATTTCAAGCTTTGTTATATACAGCCTTCTGCACTCCATCGTATTTTGTAAATACAACATATGACTGGTTTCTTGCTCTCCAGTAGATGAAACACAGGCTTCTTGCTTTTATTAGAGAACTTTTGAGTTTACTTAGGATTTTTTAATAGTCTATAACCTTTTTATAAGGCAAGAAGAACTACCTTGGCTTGACTGGATAATGAGAACTTGAGAGACCTGTTAGACTAGTGAGTTGCCTTTACAAAATAATTTTAATAACCAAATACATGCTCATGATGGAGTGGCAGTGCCTGCTGATGCCTTCCCTATATGTTTGCTACACAGTGATCCACAGAGCAAGTAGGCATATGAGACAAAAAAATACGGTGTTAGGGGATGAATATAATGTAAATATTTACATTTGTAAATTTTTTCTCTGACTTGAACTTTCGGAAAAAGGCTGGTAAAGTTCTCCTGGAGGAAGTGATTAGTCTGGGTTCTCATTCTCAGATACAGCTTTGCTCAGATGTTAATTTGTAACTTTGGAAAGATCAGTGATCCCCTCACAGGATTAAGGGAGATAATCCATCTCCTTTGGTAAGTGTATTTAGTAGAAACAGCTATATTGAGACTGATAAACAATTAGAACTGCTAGCAGTCTTTAAAATTCTCCCATATAATCCTTCCCTCCTCCCTTCCCCTTGCCCTGTTTCTTGCTTTCTGTAGCTATTATTAATTATTTGTACCAACGTTGTCCAACCCAGAAGTGACAGTGTTTGGCCTTATGCTTGTAGTTCAAATAACGTAAGTTTCTGGAAAACTCGCTGGCTTTGGATTCACAGGCCCTGGGTTCAAATTCTTCCTCAACTTAATGATCTTGGGGAAATCATTTAACCTTCCAGGGCTCCATTTCCTCATCTTTAAAATAATAAAAGGGTTAGACTAGATGACCTCTGAGGTGCCTTCTAGCTTGCCTAAGGTGCTATGCGTTTATTTTTAAAATCTTAGTGCTCTGTGCTAGTGACTTCACCACAAAGGGTTTACGTATTGACTGCTTGCCCTACTAAGTTCCCACAATATGTAAAAGCATGTGTGCATGTATGTAGATTTATATACATGGCTCTATGCATGTAGATTTACATGCATGTATCCATATATATACTATTCAGACCTTCAGTTATGCCTTTTTTTAAAAGTATCTTTTAAAAAACTACAATACTTAGTTTTGTGTACTCTTTATCTCACTCACCTTCAACAGACAAGAGAATGATTTGTAGGAGTTTGTTTTTGTTCATTAACTGAAGTGACAAGGATGTGATCTTTCCTCTTACAGGAGCAATGTCTGGTGGCTTTAGCTTTCAGGTTACTGATGGCTTGAACTTTGCACCCCGACAGATTTGTAGCATCACAGCTCAATCATTGGTCCTCAGTTTGGAAACAAATAAAGGACTGGGAGTCTTTCCAGGTAAGACCTTAAGTGAAGGAAATTGTCAGGCCTAAGTTTTATGCATTCCATTTGATTAGAATCCTCCATTTACATGGTCAGAATGTGCTATATTTTGTCATGGAGAAAGCTGGTGAATTGTGCACATATTTTCCTATGTCTCTGTTTTGCACATAAAGGCAGGATTTTTTTTTCTTTGTAGGAATTTAGCCGAAATAAGTCTTATTGTCCTTTTTCTAGCTTTCCTTCCCATCCTTATCCTCCCATATCATTTCAGCATGTATTTAAGCATACAAAAGGCACTTTATTTGATGTCAGAGGGCCTGGGTTCAAATGCTGACTCTGCCACTTACTTGCAGTGTGTTCTTGTGCAAGATTCTTAACCTCCCTGGACCTCAGTGTCCTCATCTGTACAGTAGCAGGTTTTGGGGTCCTTGACAGTTCTTGATCTGTGGTCCCATAATCTTATTAAATTCCTCCTGCGTACAGTACTGTGCTTGGTGCTGGGATAGATACAAAGATCAATAAGATGTGATCTCTGTCCTCAGAAAGCTTAGAATATACCAGAGATCAAGTAGACTAACTGACCTCTAATGGAGATTAAAAGGTTTTATGGAAGAGGGAGAGTTTGAACTGAGCTTAGAATTAGGTGAGAAGAGTGGATAGGGCATTTTGGGTGTAGGGGATGATGATTAGCAAACACACAGAGGTGGGAAGGTTGAAGAAATGTTAGGTGATAGCCAGTAGTCCAGTGTAGCTAGAGCATTGAATACATCATGGAGAGTAGTCTTATTCAGCTGGGAAAGTGGGCTGCAGCCAAATTGTGGAGGGTCTTGAATATCAAGACCGTTCTTACGCTTCCAATCATCACGTCTTACTTCTCTCCATGTAACTCTGGGGTTGGGCTGGTGATACTGTTCCATAAACAGGCTACTCTGTGTCGAGATTCTGCCTCATTTCATTGGCTTTTCCCCATTCCTGGAATGCTCTTCCTCCTCAACTCTGTCTCATTTCCGCCACATCTCAGTAGACTCCCACCTTCTGCAAGATTCCCAATCCTTCTCACTGATGCCTTCCTTGGAAGATTATTTCCAATATCTCCTATATGTACCGTGTTTGTACATAGTTATTTGCACATTTTCTCCCCCATTAGACTAAGCTCCTTGAGGGCAGGGACATTTTTTTTTTTTTTTTTGGCCTTTATATCCCCTATTGCTTAGCGCAGTGCCTGACGCAAAGTAGAGCTTAATGAATGTTTATTGATTTGGCCAAGGCCTCTGTGCATTTTTAAGTAAGTCATTAATGTAGAGCTCTTTTCAAAAGTTTGACTAGGATAATGGTATGATCTGAGCTGTGCATTAGAAAAAATAATGTCAGTTGTTTTATCAGATTAGAACTAAGGGACTGGAGGAGGAAAGGAGGAAAAATTCTAAACTAAGGCAGTGGCAGTGGGGATGAATATAGGGAGAGAACTGATAGGAGGAATGTGCAGAGATAGAATCAACTAGCCTTGGTTACTGATTAAAATGGGTGGGGATGGGAGGTGAAGGAGGAGGAGTCAAAGTGGACTCCAAGGTTATTAGCCTGGGTGAGTGACCAAAAGGAATTGTGGTGCCATAGACAGAAACAATGTATCAGGAAGAAAAGCTAGTTTTAGTTTAAAAAATAATAATGACTCATCTTTCAGGCTATGGAGTACCATTAGTTAAAAATTACTTCTGAGTAGTGAAGTATCTCTGCACTGATGACCAGAAAGTGACAAACTTCGAAAATCTACTGTAAAAACAAAGTGTTCTGAAAGATCCTTGAACTGAAGAAGAGACTTTTGAAATAACTTAATCATAACTTAGTTATAAGATTGTAATTCTGAAAGTAGAAGGGACCTCAAAGGTCACCTTGTCCAATCCTGTCATTTTATATCTGAGGAAACTAAGGTCCAGGGAGATCAAAAGACTTTGCCCAGATTTACATAGTTATTTAATGGTTTAAGCGGGATTTGGTCCTCTAATTCAAGAGTTAGCACTTTCCACCATAGTGCTTCCATTTTGCAGAGGGAGAACTTGAGTCCCTCACAAGATTATGTCTTTTGCCCAAGGTTACAGATGTTCACATTCATTTAGATGTCTTCCTTGTGTTCTGGCCACATATTTGAATTCTATTTCATTCATTAAGGTAGTACATTTAAAGAGAAAGTTACAAGGCCATTATAATTAGAGAGCCAAGCCCTTTGCATTTATATTACTCATTCATAAAAATAGACACAAAAGAAAAAAATGACCAGAATTCTTCCCTCACCTCTGATTGTCCTGAAACCCTCAGATATTTCATAGTTTCTGCATATAACCTAAAATACCTACCATGCCTTGTATCTGAATGTCCTTTCCTTCTCTGACCTCTTGAGTCTTTCCTCTTGGGGCAGCTGTGTGGTGCAGTGAATAGAGCACAGGCCCTGGAATGAGAGTGACCCGAGTTCAAATCCAGACACAGACATGTGACACGTACTAGCAGTGTGACCTTGGGCAAGTCATTGTCTTACTTTCCCCCCTCCAAAAAAAAAAAAAACAAACTCAAAAACACACACACAAAAGAGTCCTTCCTCTTGAAATCACATTTTTCCTCCGGTCTTCCCTAACCATATACGAAGAAGTAATTAGTTTAATTCTCCTTTAATTTAAATGAGAAATTCACACCAAATCATAAAGACAACACCAAAATCCATTCAGAGTTTTATACATATATTATAACATATAAGTAGACCTTTTAAGTTTTTGTGTTTTGTTTTTTTAAAAAACATTTTAGCAACAACAACACTTTTCCTAAACTGAGAATCAATTTTGACACTAGGTGGAATGGGATAGTAATCTTTTGCACCCTAGCACCTAACAGCAGGCATTTATGGACCCTGGTCCTTGGCTTCTGTGGTCATTTCCCCATCTTGCTGTTTAAAGCCACAGCTGATGGATAGGGGTTACCTTCTCACAACAGGGATCCCTTAGTGGCTGTTCACATGGGGCTGTGGGAGCAGAGAGATGGGTGAGGGAATACTGTGTTCCACCTCAATAACCGAGATGGTGTTATTTTTTTTCCCTTTGGGACAGGAAGGAGAACACCTTTTTGGTGATTGTAGATTGAAACTTGAGTTTTTATAGGAAACAATAATCAGTGCGCTTGATTGGCGTGTACAAGGCAAGATAAAGTAGTTAATTTACTGTCTAATAAATTAATTTAATAGATTTCGAGCTGGTAGGGATTTTTAAGGCCATTTAATCCAGCCCCTCTCATTTTACGGCTAACAAAATTGAGTCCCAGAGAGCTGAAGTGATTTGCCCAAGTTCACACAGCTGATAAGTGTCCAAGTCAGGATTTGAACTCAGATATCCATCTCCAGATCCAACATTTTTTCCATTAAACCCCCTTCTTTACTTTCACATTGTTTGCCCATTTTAGAATGTACATTCCTTGAAGATGAGAACTGTGGCTGCTAATCAGTTACAATGCAGAGGAAACAAGATAAATTCTTATCCTTGTTCCACTGGTTACCATACACCTCCATAGCCTGATTTGTAGTTTTGTCTTTTCCTTGGCTCATATAGGAAAACATCAGCACAATTTGTCAGTACAGATGTGAGTCAAAGAAATTTGCTAGAACAACTTCTGTTAAGTTTAAATTCAGTCAAAGGGCCACACTTTTGAGGACCTAGAGGGCCACATGTGGCCTTGAGAACACAAGTTCTCCAACTCTAGAACCTATAAGGTGACAAAATGGATAGAGCCTTGAACCAGTCAGGAAGACCTAAGTTCAGATGTGGTCCCAGACACTTACTAGCTGTATGACTCTGTGCAGGTCATTTAACCCTGTTTGTCTCAGTTTCCCTCAAGTATAGGATGGACATATGTCATGTGGTTATTGTGAGTTTCAAATGACATAGTATTTGTAAAGTGCTTAGTATCCAGTACATAGCAGGCACTTAGTAAATGCTTCTTTCCTTGCCCTTCCCTTCCTCTTATAGAATCCATTTGAGATTTTGTGAATTTGGAAAAAAACCAAAACTAGCATGTTGTATACTTGTTTATGTCCAGCAGTAGCACATTAGAACATACTGTGGCCTTAAGGCCTACGTTTCATTTCTGTACTTGGCACTATTTTTAAAAGTCTGGATAACAGATTAACCTTGAGAGTTTGGTGAGAATAATGTCAATAGAATATGAACTTCTACAAGGAAGGAAGGAAACTAACATTTATTAAGTGCCTATTATGTGCCAGTCACTGTAAAATGTGCTTTACAATTATCTTTTAATCCTAAAACAACCCAGGGAGATTGGTACTAAACCCCGTTTTTTGCAGCTGAGGAAACTAAAGCAGATGAGGTCAAGTGACTTGCCCTGGGTCACACGGTCAGCATCAGAGGCTAGATCTAAACTCAGGCTCATCAATCTATCCCTAAGATCAAACATTCTGTGGATTTTGATTTTCATCTCTATGCAAATGTCTCTCCATTTTACTTTCTCAGCACTGATCTCTCTTCCAGACTCCAGTCTAGTATCTCCATTTGTCCATCAGATGGAACTAGATGTCTTGTACACGTCTTAAACTCAAGATGTCCTAAACTGAACCCTATCTTTCTCCTCAAATTTTTCCCTGTTCCTCACTTCCGTGTTGTTGTCAAGGTTGCCACCAACCTTGGGGGCAGCTGGGTGGCACAATGGATAGGGTGCTGGGCCTGGAATCAGGGTGACCTTGGTTTAAACACAACCTCACACTTGATAAGTCACTGAACATCTACATACCTCAGTTCCTTCCCCCTATAAAATGGGGATAATAACAGCACCTACCTCCCTGTGCACTCTGCAAATTTTAAAGCATTATATAAGTGCTAGCTGTTATTATTAGCTATTATTGCTAGTTAAGTGACTGTGGGTTTCTTATTCATTGACACTCTAAGTACATCCACTAGCTACCATGTAATGATGGTGGTGAGAGAGGATTCCTGCTATAAAGTCATCTGCGCTATTAGGATACATACTGGTTGTCGTGATAAGTAGTTATCTCCTCAAGTCCTACCTGATGCTTCCCTGCTAGGAGGTGGGTAGCGTTCTTCATCAACAGCCCCCTGAAATCACGGTTGGTCATTGTATTGGTCAGAGGTCTGAAGTCTTTTTGAAAAGATCCCCCAGAGGGAATATGGTATGGTAACTAAAAGGACATGAAGGGAATCATTCTTGTGCACTGAATATGCCCAGGTAGACTCATTGTACCAAGGAGAGCACTGTTTAGGATAACTCAGCCAGCATGTGGCAGGTGTGAGTCTGGAATGGATAACTTCGGAACCTCTGGTTCTGTGCTATGCTTCTTCTCAATGTCTTATCTGACAAAAAAGGGGTCCTCAGGGCACTCACCCACCTGGTATGGAGACAAGCTTAGGTTAAAAGTAGTTCTGACCCCTAATGTGGGCATAGATCCTAGATTTAGGAGGCTAGAGGGGAAGAGAATGGAATACTGAGCATGTTACAAAGGAGTAAGAAATGAAGAAACAATATGGAGGTTAATAGATAATGTTTATATAAAGCTTTAAGGTTTTACTGCAAAGGGCTTTACATTCTTATTTGTTTCTCACTAGAACCCTGTGATATAGGCACTATTTTTACCCCATTTTACAGGGGCTGCGGACTTGTTAAGTGAGCTGTCTGGGGACACATAGCTAATGTGAACCAAGGTCTGTCCTGACTCTGAGTCCAGTGCTCTACTACACCAGGACCTCCTGCTTTCTGAGACACAGGATTCTGTGACTGCTGGCATAGATACTCTTGAGTGAATAAGACAGAGTTCAGAAGGATTTAGGCAGCCTCGGGTTTTAGGATACATTATCGTCTCTCCCCAGCATTTGGTGTATACTACATTTTAAGAATTCTGGCAACTTGTAATATAGCTCTTTACGGAGACATGCACAAATCACAGAAGTACAAATACAGAGATAGCAAAAGCCACTCAGGTAACCAGATTCTCTAAAAAGGGGCTCTTAACCTGAGATTCATAGACCACTTGGATTTCAGGAGGGTGGTGAATTTGAATGGGAAAAAAATTACATTCTTATTTCCTCTTATCTTTAAAAATTTAGAATTACTTTCAGTAGTTTAAAAACATTTCTTAAGAAGGAGTCCCAAGGCGTCACCTAACCACCCAAGAGTTTTATGACATATTCACAATTAAGATGAATTATATTAGTTACATTTGTTTTGTTTTATTAATTTATTTTAAATTAATAAGTACTTACACTAGTAATATAAATTGTTATATTAATATATTGATCATATTAACATAACTATAAATTAAAATAATATATCTTAAATATATTAAGAACCCTTCATCTAGACTTGAGTTTCACTACACAGAAGTGTCACTCACCCTGCTATTACTATACTCAGCATTCAGACGAATATGTGTAGGATATAGCATTAAGAGCAATCAATCGAGCATCTACAGTGTGCATAGCTTCCACAAAAGGCATTACTCCTATAAAGGAATAAAGTGGCTAAAATCCTGGACTGTCTGTTGAGAGATATGAATTCTCCTTATAGCCTGGCTATCCTGCAATGTTCAAGATGCCATTCTGTATCCATTTAGGTATCAGCTAGGTGGGTGATAGACCCCTGGGCCTGGAATCAGGAAGGCCTGCTCTCTGGCTATGATGGAACCTGCTGGAGTGACCGTACCAGGTTCTGGACACTCCTAGTTCCTATAGTCAGTCACTGCCTCTCCTCTTTTCTTTCTTCACACCTATTTACCTTAAAATGGCTTTTAGGTTTTAAGGAAAGACAAAGAAATACATACTTCTAAGGACAGGGTCACCCCACAGCATGGACATGCTAAGACTGTCTTCCAGAAGAGGTGTTGCCTGCCCTTGGTGGTGCTTTTGTTTGTCAGAGTCCAGATCCTGTTGGCATCAGGCTCTAGTCTGTACCCTGGAGACATCCTCCTTACTCTAGCCTGCTTCAGCCAGGATAGGAAAAAGAAAAATTCTACTTGACTCTTCCCTCCCCCACTTTGATTTCTCTGGCCATTTTCCTCTGATTCCTGTGGCCATTTTCCTTTGAGTCTACCTGTAGCACTCTACCCTGGTGTACTGGTTGGTACAGACAAGAAAGTCCAAAAAAAAAAAAAGTTTAAATTTTAAATTTGATGGACTTCAGTGTATCTAGTTTGTAAAGTTTGGATTCAGTCAAAGGGCCACACTTGAGGACCTAGAGGGCCACATGTGGCCTTGAGGCTGGTTTCCCCACCCCTGATAGGTGGTTCAGGAGATAGAGCACTGGGCCTGGAGTAAGGAAGACTTGTGCTCTAATTCAGCATACACTTCCAAACTGTGTGACCCTGGGCAAGTTAACCTCTGCTTGCCTCTAATTTCTAATCTGTGAAATGAGCACGATAACAACTGCATCTACCTCCCAGGGCTGTTTCAAGAATCAAATGGAATATTTGTCAAGTGCTTTGCACACACAGTTCCTGGCACATAGTAGGTACTTAATAAATACTTGTTTTCCTTTTTTCATTGGGTGGGAGGAGGAGAAGAGAGGAGAGCATGAAGCAGGTATGAAGATTTCTTTTTTAGGTAAAAAAAGGCTGAAAAGGTTATTCTGAATTTTAAGGGAAGAGTTCAATTTAAGAAGAGAGCTTTGCAAAGTTTTATTTTTTAAATAGTTTTTATAAAAATCAGAGTTGCTCAGTTTCTTTAGCTTGATGAATAAAATTCAGCTTAAAATAAAATAATTCCCTGAGTGCATACCCTAACAAAACATGCTGCTTAGGCCTTGTTCAGCTTTAGAAACCCTAACCAAGAAAACCTGGGGGAGTTCTGCTTTGATAGGCTGCTGGAGGCAGCCCTGGGCTGGGGGATGGGCAGAAGCTGTTGCCTTCATCAAGGTTATTGGCAACAGCTGCTGCCTTCCCTGCTCTACAGATCAATTGTCCTGACTTGGTGATTGTGGTAACAGTTAGATAGGAAGACAAAAGGGAAAAAACAGAAGTGGGAAGCTTGGGCCAGTTGGTGTACTTCCTGCATAAATGCTGGGGCTGGAATAATGAGGTTGGTTGATGTCTAGGAAGTGTAGAATTCAGACCTGGTTTTGACTTTGTGAAACTTGGCCAGGAGCAGTGAACCACATGATCCCACCCAGCCTCGAGGCACCCTCTTCTCATTCCTGTCTCCATCAGTTCTGAAGGCCTGCAGATGGCAGTGGTACAGAAGCAAAGGGGCCCAGGAGGCAGTTTGCAATAGGAAATGTGATGTATAAAGGTTTTAACCAGCATAGAGCTGGAGTATTCCTAAGCCTGTGATACTCTCAGCCATCATTCCCACCTCTGTCCCCAGGATTGAACTCCTTATCTTAGAGGTCAAAAGCATTTTTAAGTGGAGGACTGAGAAAGAATACTTTCAAATGTTTACAAGGTTTCAGCCCCAGAGTCTTACCAGCATAATAGCCACTGTCTTGTTTTAGGCTCTTAGATTTGTGGTTAGGTTTAAGCAGCAAGTCTGGCCCTCCCTATGCAGTGGGAAACACCTGCTCCCTTGAATTAAAGTGGCTTTATGAAATAGATGAACCGAGACTGTCATTTAAAAGCTTTGTTTATGGCATTAAGGTTAGTCAGCAAGTGTTTACAGAGCACCTACTATGTGTACAACCCCCACAAAAGGCATTATTTTCCTATAAAGGAAGAAAGTAGCTAAAATCTTGGGCTGTTTGTTGAAAGATATGAATTCCCTTTACAACTTGGCCATCCTGAAATATTATAAATGCCATTTGGAATCCATTCAGGAATCAGCTAGGTGGTAAAGTGGATAGAGCCTGAAGTCAGGAAGATCTGAGTTCATATCTGACCTCAGAAACTTACTGGCTGTGTCACCTTGGGCAAGTCACTTAACCTGTTTGCCTCAGTTTCCTCAGTTACAAAATGGGGATCATAATGGCACCTACTTCCTAGGGTTGTTATGACGATCAAATGAGATAGTATTACTAAAACACAGTACAGTGCCTGATATATAGTAGGTACTATATAAATGTTAACTTAATAACAAAACATAATAAAGTCTGCCTCTGATTTCTCATGGCCTTGGGTTCTTGAAGGCTGTGCCAGCAGAGCCCAAACTCTGCCAGGTCCTACCAGACTGGGAAGGGCCTTAATTTGGAGCCTAAATATTTGGAGACATCTTGAAATATTTGGAAATAAATTTGGTATTTGGAAATAAAGGGCCAAAATATTTGGAGAATCTCATCACTCTCTAGACTTAGGGTTTGACCAGATAGTGATGATATTTTCCCTGGTCCTAGCCACTCATGAATACCATTTACTAAGTAAGTTGCAGAAGAACAGTGATCTGCATTGATGGAAGGTGTCCCAGTACTAATGAAATCACAGCTTTTAGAAATAGTGGAATAGAAATGGCTTTCAAAGAGAGGCAGTAGAATACTTTCCCTGCTCCTGAGATGCAGAAAGGATAAGAGAATGAATGGGATCATCCAGTTTTAGAGGGAGCACTGTGTTATGACGGGGCCTTACTGATTCTGCATTTTTATCTTGGTTTGTCTCTTAGGCTCCACAAAACCCATTACGTCTCATGTCCTGAAAGCTGAGACCAATGATGGGGACAGTTTGGGAAACCGAACAATCACCTTCACCATTCTGAGTTCCCCCAAACTTGGGAGGCTCATTAGACGAGACTCTGGCCATGACACACAGGATATTTCTGCATTTACACAACAAGCGGTAAGTACCCTAATTCTGATGTGACCTCACTCTGATAGAAGCGGGGTGAGCAAAGCTCTGCCAAGATGACTCAGCCTTTGTCGCCCATCTTCCTCTTTCCTGTGCTTTTACAGTTGAGTAGATGGAACTTCTTTGCCAGTTGTAGTGATGATGTGCTTAAAATCAGAAGATTTCCAGGGGCCCTCATGTGGCACCAAATGGTTAAACAGAGTTTGGACTCCTTTTTTTAGTGGTTTCTAGTATAATGGGAAGGCAGGTGGCTTAGCACTTGTTTTATTAACATATGTGGAGGGTTAAGCACAGTATGGGAGAGAGCATGTGTCACAGTTGAGAAACAGTTCACAACCAGGAGGTTTATTACCTAATTTGAACAAGTTTCTCTTGGGGAAATCTCTTTACCTTCCTGAACCATGTTTTCATCTTCATCATCATCATCCTAGCTGCCATAACAGTTATAATTTTAAATGATTTCTGTTATAATTTAATTATAATTTTAAGAACAATGTGTAATTATTATTATAGTAGCTAGAATTATAGAATTAGAGATCACAAGACACTTTACAAATATCATCTCACTTTATCCTCACAACGTTTTGGGAAGTAAATACTATTATCCCCATTTTGCTGGTGAGGAAATTGAAACAGATGGAGGCTAATTGACTTGTTCAGGGCCACACAGTAAGTGTCTGAGGCTAGATTTGAACTTATATCTTACTGCCTAAAGATCTAGTGCTCTACCCATTGCACCATGGTAAAAGGTAGAGTTTAGACTTCTAGATGGTTTCTGAGATCTTTGCGAGTTCTAGGATCCTGTGATTCTAAGAGGAATGGTTTAAAAGGAGGATAAAAGGATTTAGTTGATTTTTCAGCCACATTGGGAACCTGTGTAACCAGAGTCATTCCTGCAAGAGATTTTATTGTTGGATGTTCCTGTGTGTCCAGGCATTCTTGAAGGTTTATACCACACATAGAGAAGCACTGAGGTTTGGTAGAAAGACGTCTAGACTAGGAGGCATGAGGCCCAGGTTTGAATCCTGGCTGCAACAGGTCCTAGTTCTGTGACTATGAATAAGTCATGTTATTTATTTATACTTCAGTTTCCTCATCTGTACAGCAGCTAGGGACACAGTGGATAGTGCACCAGTCCTTGAGTCAGGAAAACAACTCTTGCTGAGTTCAAATCTAGCCTCAGATGTTTACTGGCTATGTGACCCTGGGCAAGTCACTTAACTCTTTTTGCCTCATTTTTCTCATCTGTAAAATGAGCTGAAGAAGGAAGTGGCAAACCATTCCATTCTCTTAAACCCCAAATGGGGTCACAAAGAGTCAGGCATGACTGAAATGACTGTAAAGCATGGTTAATAACCCTTGCACTGCCCACTCTGCAGGGTTCTTATGAGAAAAGTACTTTGGAGACCTTAGAGGTATATGCACATGAGTAATTACTGTGATTAAAAAGATAACTACACTGAATTTTAGGGGGAAAATATATTTTCCTTTCTTGATGTGTATTTACTTTTCAATTCTGAAATATCCTCACTATTGGCCTGTGAGTTGAATGAACAGTAGATGGAAAGATGAAAATGGCATACTATTTGAGTGTGCATGAAGTTGAATGGAAATAGCAGAACTTCACCAGACTGCCACCTTTGACCCGGCATAGCCCCTGCTCGGCTGATGTGGCAGAATTCAGTTTCTCTTTGGTTTCCACATTGCCTTTGTCTCGATGTATTTAGGGAATAGGTCATATGGCTGGCGGGGGCATGGAGTGTGAGACTGAGATGAGGAAGGATCAGTTCTGCTCTCCCTGCACTCCTGGAGAGAAATGAGTTTATGTGATGAGGTTAATGTGGTGGCAGCCACTCAGGATGGAAGTACGACCTTGGTTGGTTTGGCTTCACTCTGGTCTGGGGACCTTGAGGTCACGTATGACCCTCTGGATCCATTTGGATTCAGTCAAAAGGCTGTATTTGAGGACCTAGAAGGCCACTTGTAGGCTTGAGGCTGCTCTAGTCAATATTTCAAGTGCAACAAAGACATAGTTTCTTTCACTTTGCAGTTTCTAGAGCATTTTCCCATCCATTATTCCCGTTCATCCTTACAACAAACAGCATTTTGAGGTAGATTGTGCAAGGATGATCACCACCATTTTACAGATGAACGTAGGAGTCTCACAGGGGTTAAGTGACTTGCTCAGGTTACCCAGCTAGTAAGTGATGGTGTAACCATGACCTGAACCTGTGTTGTCTGTCTACAAGTCCCAAGTCCAATGCACTTCTCACTGTACCACCCAATAAGCATCTAAGAGGTGAATGCACAGTACCTGTAAGAAGACAGTCCTTCATGCCAGTAATAAGAATAATACTGACTGAAATGGGTCATTGTTGCCTCCTGTTAGGTGTGTCCCAGGTCACATATATCCAGACTCTTCCAGAAGGTCTTGCCAACCCTAAGAATATGTGCGGCAGAGGTGAACAGGGGAAATGAAAGCCTTTGTTATTCAGGTTTTCAGTTGTGTCTGACTCTTTGTCACCTCATTTGGGGTTTTCTTGGCAAAGATTCTGGAGTGATTTGCCATTTCCTTCTCCAGCTCATTTTACAGATAGGAAAACTGAGGCAAGCAGGGTCACGCAGCTGATACATGGGCCTTCTAGGCTGCTTAAAGACTTCAGAAGGTACCTGACCCTTAATCTAAACAGAAAGAATTTATTCCACACTTAACTGTGCTTGTCCTTTCGAAGTACTTGCTGGGGTAGGCAGTGAGGGTAGGGGATATACAAATACTTTGTATTTATGTAGTACTTTCAGGTTTGCAAAAGAATACAAATATTTTCTCATTGGATTTTCACAACTACGAGGAGGTAGGTGCTATTCCTCATTTTATAGATGAGGAAAACTGGAAGTTGGGGCGGGGGTAGGGGGAGGACACGGCACAGACAGAGCTTAAGTGACTTGCCCTGGAAGTGTCTGAGACTATATCTGAACTTAGGTTTTCTTGACTCCAGACCCAGACTCCAGGTTCTGCTCACCATCAGTGGCATGAACACAGAAGAGCTGAAAGGCATCTTAGAGTTTATAGGATCATAAGATTTAAAATTTATAGTTGGAAGGGACCTTAGAAGCCTTCTTCTCCGAACCCCCTTTTTTTTTTTTACAAATGAGAAAACTGAGGCATAGAAAATTTTAGTGACTTTAGTTACAAATAGTAAGCAGGTAAATTCATTTAGTCCAATGCCCACCTGAAATATATAATATCCCTGACAAGTGGTCTTTTAGTTATTGGATTAATACTTCTTCTGATGGTGAACTCATTAGCTCTCAAGATGGCCCATACATAGCCTTTTTGGATTTTTCTAAATATTAGGAACTTTCCATGAGAATAGCACTCCCTAAATTGCAAAGTAATGTAGAAATGTGAGTTATGATTCTTGTTATTTTTAGGATCACTGAATCCTGGGATTCACTGGGATGCTCTCAGATAAGAGTTCCCTCTGTAGTATACCTGACAAATGGTTCTCCAGCCTTTGCTTAAAGACATCTCTAGTGTTAAAGAACACCCTTTCCCTCCTGAGACAACTCATTCCACTTTTGAATTGCTCTACTTCTTAGGAAGTTTTTCCTGACATTAAACTTAAATGCCCCATTCTGAAACTTACCACTTCCTAGTTCTTCTCTTGGGGACCGAGAGGAACAAGCCTAATCTCTCTCTTCCTCATGAAAGCCCTCTGGATCCTTTAAGACATCTGTCCTGTCTCCAGTAAGTCTTCTTTTCTCTAGGCCAAATATCTTCAGTTCTGAAGTACATGGCCCTATCCTTATTTGTATAAAAGGCAAGGACTCCCGCTGTATCCTGGACCATCTCCAATTGTCCTGATCTGTATCTTGCTGGTGGACCTAGATGACTCTGGAGGAAAAAGTGAGGCTGGTGACTTTGCAGAGCCCTCCCTCACTTAAATCCAATTAACTTGCAATTCATGGTGTCACCTTCCTGATGTCGTGATCCTCTTCGAGAAGACTGACCACAGTCAGAAGGAAAAGACTAATATGCATGAATAATTAGAAAACTGTCAGTCAGTAAGCATTTATTATTAAGCCTCTGTGATGGGCCAGGCATTGTGCTAAATACTGGGGATACAAAGAGAGACAAAAGACAGTTTCTGCACTCAATGCACCCATAGACTAATTGGAGAGACATGCAAACAAATATGTGCAAACAAATTATATACAGGATAAGTAGGAACTGATTTGCTGAGGGAAGGAGAGGACAGAACAGCATATAATCACGTAAATTTGTGCATTGCAGATGCTGTTTGGGTGCTAAACAGAAGGGATAGATCACTGACGTCTACCTTTTTTTGGGAAGACTTCTTTGGGACAGTTCTTTGATGAGAAGTGACTTCCCTTAGTGAACTTGTGTATCTTTCAAGTGGCTACGTGGCCAAATGGGAGCTATAAGACTGACACTAGGGGTGTTTGAACTTTTATCTAGAAGAATCTGGTGGCACTGTGGATAGAGTGGTAGGCCTGGAGTCAGGAGGACCCAAGTTTAAATCTGGTCTCAGTCATTTCCTAGCTGTGTGACCCTGGGCAAGTCACAACCTTTATTTACCTCAATTTCATCTGTAAAATGGAGATGATAATAGCATCTGCCTCCTAGGTTTTTTATGAGGAGCAAATGAAATAATATTTGCAAAGCACTAAGCAGAATGCCTGGCACACAGTAGGCACCATGTTGCTGTTGCTATCTCATGTTCTTGTCACTCACTTGCTGTACTGTCAAGGGTAAATTATTTAACCTTTAGTTTCTATACAACGCAATGCACACATCTTGTGTCAAGTACAACTTAATTGTTGAATCATAATATTTTATTGGGGTGAATGGAAATATAATGACCTATTTTTTTGTATTGCCTCATAAGAAAAAAATAATAAACACTGCACAAAATAATTGCATGATAAGGTCCTGACAGTGAGGTTGTGCAATGTCACGAAAGTCATTCAGTCTACAGACATTTATCAAACACCCACCGTGTGTCAGGTACCATGCTAGGTGCTAGGAACACAGAGATAAAAATGAAACAGTACTCATCTCCTAAGGTGCTTATGTTCTGTTGGAGAAGGTAGCACATACATACGTAAGCATATGTGTAATATACGTGATGTAAAGGTTGAAAGAAAGACACTGGCATCTGGAGGGAGGAAGGAAGACTTCACGTAGAATGGGGTACTTGAGGAAACAGGATTCTAAGAAAGGGAAATGAGGAGGGAGTACATTCCCAGCCCTGAGAGAGAGCCTATGCAAAGACATGGGAAGGGGAGGTGAGAGTGTTGTATATGAGAAACAAGAAACATCCGAAGCCAGTTTCTAATTAAGAGGTTTATGGATGGTGGTAGGGTAGCAAGGGGAAAGTACTTAAGAGATATGAATTGAATCTGTCATGATACTCATAATTACTGAATACAGGCTGAAGGAATGTAGTATAGGAAAGATTTAATTAGGCAGTCAGTTCTGCCGAGCCTGAAGTATAGAAGGAGCTGATGCCGCTGAGGAAGCAAATTGGGTAATCTCGAAGGGTCCTCCCCCCACTCCCATGATTCTCATTGATTTTCCCCCCACCCCTATTCCAGTATTAGTCTGGCAACTTATTTTCTTCTTTCTCCAGCGAGAAAAGAGACAAGGGTAAGGGGCAACCTTTGCAGGGTTAGCAGTATCTAACGTGCATGTGATCTAAGTGTGCTAATGTTCCTTGTCATTGCCAGCATTTCTGCTCTCTTCCTCCTTCCTTGCTTGTCCTGTGCTGTGTACTTGAGTCCTTCAAAGCTCAACCAGGAAGCAGGCTTGGGGTATGAACTATCCACAGACTACAGAAATTACTTGTTCTCTCCTTTCATTCACTTGTGGTTTGTGAACCTGAAAATGTTGTGACTGTTAGCAAGTCTCGTCAGATCAGAGACCTTTCAGAATACAGTCATCTGATGTGCCAGGGCTCCATGGCTCCAGTCTACCTGGTTGTGCCCTGCACCCCTCTCCCAATCTTCTCATAGTCAACAAAGCATTTGCTAAGTGCCAGGCTTTTGTGGGTACTTGCTAACACACACACACACACACACACACACACACACACACTCACTCTTTTGTTCTCTGATAGCTGCAAGTGACTCTTGGTATCTGGTGTAAAGAAACATGTACTAGCAATGCATTTTTTTCTCCTGTCTTCACAGTCACAGCTCTGTTAACTTTATTAATTCTCTGTTAATAAGTTCATGCCTATTTTAAAATTTCCTTCCTCCGTACCTTCTCTCATCTTCTTTCTCATTTACCGCCTTACCTCCCTTTTTGTCTCCTCCCCCTTTATCTCCTTTTCCCCAGTCTTTTTTGCCTTTTCCCTTTCTCTCCTTTTCTTTCTTCTTAACCTCTTTCCTTTTTCCTTCTTTCTCTATTTCCCCCTTTTCTCTTCCATCTTCGCCTAGCCTCTCCTACCCTCCCTCTCTCTTAATCCTCTGTTCTGGATTAACTGGATGGTGAGAGATTAGGGCTGGATGTATAAATGTGAGAGTTGTCTGCATAAAGGAGATAAAAAGACCAGGGGGAGCAGATAAAGTTTCCAAGACAGCGAGTGTAGAGAGAAAGGAATAGGGTCCAGCACTAAACCTGGGGGACATCCCTGCTTACAGGAGTAGAGGATGAAACATGGATAATGAGCAGTAAAAGGCTGAAAAGAAAGTCACATACATGTGGGTGGGAAAAAATAAGAGACAAAACAGGCTCATGGAAACCAAAGGAAAACAGAGTAGCTAGAGGGTGGGTGTGTGCTCAGCAATGTGAAAAGCTACAAAAAGACCAGAGAGAAAGACTAGATCATGGGATTTAGAAATGAAGAAGTCATGCACTGGTAGCTTCTCAGAGGACACTTTTCAGTGGAATAGTAGGAAGTGGAAGGTTGTGATGATCTTCCCATTTTGTGTGAGGTCCCTTCCAGTACTTAACATTTATTTGGCCCTCAGGGTAGGGTGTTAATGATGGGAATAGATAATTATTTAATAATTAATGGGAATAGATAACAGGGCAAATGACATTTGAGGAAAATTGTGAAAACATTTCCTATAGAAAGCCCCTAAAACTTTAAAGTGATAGAAAAAAATGGTAGGTAAGGTACAAAGGCTATCAAGAGATAAAAGCCACAAAATGTGTCAACAAAGAAGATATTTGAGTTTAATTTTAATATATTATGGTTTGTATATACATACACACATATATATAATAGCTTCTATGTTTGAAAATATACAATGTATTTCTTGACAAAGTGTATTTCTTTTAACTGTTGTGCTGCTGATGTGTAATTAGTCTCTTCCTCTTTCCTCCCTTCCCATTCTCCTCTTTTGTTCCCTTGTCTCCTTTTTGCCAGCAGATGGAAATGCTAATCTTTTCCTGATGTCTGTGGTTTCATGGCCTGTGTCAAATAATGCTGTAGTTGCCACCCACTTTTAACTTTATCCCTTTTTAAAGTCATCCCTTTTACAGTGTTTGCTACAGGCACCCTGTGTTACCCGGATAACATTTTAGCAATGAGAGAAATGGTGGGGTCAGTTCTTTACTAATGGTGATGGTGGTAAAGATGCCCAGAACATTTTAACTTAAATTAATCAAAAAGTATGTACTTAAACACCTAATTACCTTCCCAGGCTCCCTCACCAGTGAAGCAAAAACTACACCCATGTAAAAACTGGGGAGCAATCAGTTGCTTACTGAGGGTGATGTTTCTCTATAGTTATGAAAGGAGTTAAGATTCAGCAATGCTAATCACTTTGGTGATTTTTCCTCTAGTTACAGTTTCATTGGTTATTGTAGCTGAAACCATAACAAACCCACTAAATATTTGCCTCATAATTCGTAGGAAAATGTTCATAGATTTGGAACCAGTAGGACCCTCAGAGGTCATCTAGTTAATTTTACAGATAGAGCAACTGTGATCCAGTTTCTTGGACAACTGACTTGCTAAGTGGTCTAACAGTTACGCTTAAGCATTCCTCAGTAGTCTTGGAACCTACAACTCAAAGCTTGGTGAGACAGAGCTAATGTCTGCAATGTATACAGATGGGACCACTTACCCCTGCAAAAACTTTCTTATCCCTTGGAAATATATTATTTTATGAATAGGTGTCTAGTAATGGTCCAGACATAGAATCCTACTTGGTTCAGATTGGGATTTTGCAGATAAGGAAACTGAGGCCCAGAGATGGGTAGAAGGTTATATACCTCCTAAATGCATATGTCTGGGAACTGAACTCAGGACCTCTGACTCCAAATTTAGAATCCTTCTATTCTAACCTTTCTGAAGCTAAACTTCAGAAAACAATGCCAGTTAAAGTTGTGCCTTGTAGCAATGCCAGTGCAGATAAATGAGGAGTGGGCATGGCTACTATGCTGGCCATAAAAGAAACATATCTGGAGCAGGAAAGTCATGGGAACAAGCCATATCACTAAACCTACTGCTTGCTCCCTTTGGAAATGTATTGGCCTTGACAGTCTCCATGGTAACTCTCCAGTTTGGGAACTGGCACAAACACATTCCCCTTGCCCCCTGTTGTCCATTGCATTTGGTATTCCAGTGAAATCTGGATTGACCCTGCATAACCTCTGTTTGTTCTTTGTGATTAGGATTTGATCCATGCTCTCTCCCCAGGAGGGCTCTTCCCTGTTAATTCCCCTTAATCCCTGGCATAGATAGGCCCTCAGAGGTTGGGGCCCACTGTGCCAGTGATTGATAACTTTATTTCCCACTCCCTCCTATGTGCACACATACACCCATACCCCCAGATAAACCTTCCTCCACCCATGACAACAACAGAGTTCCTAAGTCCTCCAGTGATGCTATGTGCACAGAGCAGACTACTTCAGCACCAGTCGCACTTTGGGGCAGGCTTGCATGAAGGACAAGTTGTTCTGGAGTTAATGAAATTAGCTGTTCTCCCTACTGGCAGCACCACTGGCTCACGGGATCGTTTCACTAGAAAGGAAGAATATTTTCTGGGATTTCTTCGCTGTGCAAATTATTTATGGTGTCCCCCAGTGGATATTCCCCACAGCCCAGTGCAAGTAGCCTTTGGCTCATCTGCAGGGATCTGCTACCCATTGAGCCAGCTGCTGTCTAAGGGGAAATAGCTCTTTTTTGGACAGGGTGGAGGGTTTTCCCTAGAATTTCATGAGATTTATGACACACGACCACTTTAGTCCGAAGTTACCACCCTTTATTCGTAGACAGTATGATGATGTGGCTAGGTAGTTCAGTGGATAGAGCAATGGGTCTGGAGTCAGGAAAACCTGAGTTCAAATCTGTCCTCGGACACTTACTAGCTGTGTGACTGGATAAATCACTTATTCTCTATTTGCCTTAATCTGCTAGAGAAGGAAATGGCAAATCTCTCCAGTATTTTTGCCTAGAAAACCCATGGATCACATGGTCCCCTGGGGTCACAAAGAGTTGGACATGTCTAAATGAACAACATGGTATGGTGGAGAGAAAGCCAACCTCAGAATCAGGAAAGCCTGAGTCCAAGTGCAGCATCTGAGGCATACTGTCACTTTTGATCACTGATTTCCTCTAGGCAGTTCTCTAAGGCTACATTTTATAGCTAGTACCAGCCTGTATTTGTAGGAGTTCCTTCTATCAATGAAATCATAAACTCCATTAAAAAACAAACCATCACAGACTGTTCGAGGGATGAGGAACCATGGTAGATTATAGCAGCTTTGCAGGTACTAAGCCAGGACTTGGCATAGGATTCCCCTGCCCTGATGGATCAGTTTTTCAAGGATTTAGCCATGTCTGTCTGTGATGGGGTACCCCAGGTAGAGGTAGCCACTTACCTAGCGGATACTATTTAGAAGTGTGTGTATAAAATCCTGCCTTCAGAGGAGTTCAAAGGCATAGTAGCACCCCCAGCACTTGCCTAACCTGTCTATGAGTAGCTCAATGTGTGACTGTGCAGCCCAGAAGGTACCAGGTCAGATCAACCCTGCTACTGAAACATCCACAGACTAGTCACAAGAATACCCTCTTCCTATCCAACCCCAAGACTGATCAATCCCCATAGCCCATCCAGCACTGTATTTGTTCCTGACTCTTAAAATTAAACTTCCTTACCACTATGTGTTGATGTGTTGTCCGTCCCAGTTTTGCTGGACTTGGGGATTTCTGCCAATATTTTGAATTTGTTCTTCACCTTAACTGAGGCTAAGTGTCCATGTATGAAAGGACCAGTGTTTTCCTGACTCACCTTCCCTGACTCCCCCTCCCTATCCTCGATTAGTTGCAGCTTCCTTGAAACAACTTCCTGACCTGGGAATTTAAGAGGCCCCCAGTCCCAAACAATCAGTGCCTCTAGACTTGGTGGGTGCCTGAGTCACCAAGCCCTAGTTCCAGCTGGAGACAAGGGAGGCTTCATCCAAAGAAGCTAAGGTATTCTTGTTATATTCTTACTGTATATCCTTGCTGTGCTCAGACAAAGTAAACCCCTGTGTCCAGGGACTCAAGAGTGCCTCATTTCAACCCAAGCTCAAACCTGAACTATTGGTTAGAGCTGTACTCACAATACCTCGGAACCCCAAATGTGCCTGGTGATAGTTGAAATGATTCCTGGATGCTCCCTTTGGTTCTGATTGATGACCCAGGAGACCAAACTCCTGTGCATTTAAGTTAGGGAATATTGAAAAATACTCAGCCCAACTGGAGCCTGCTCCCCCTTGTCCTCCCTAGCATAGCTGTAGACCCCCGGGTGGTGCTGGATCATGCAACCATTACATGAGGATCAGGGTAAACTGAGGTTCAGGCTTACATTTTCCTCCCAGTATCACTTAAAGCACTGCATGGAGTAGATGAATATCTCATCCAGCCACATGGCCATAAACACCTAGGTGTAAACTCACCAGAGGCACCTTGATACATTTAGGGAGTAGAAAGGAAAAACTGAGGATTGGAACCCATTGTTCATGTAAGAGGGCATCTATTGGGTGGATTTGAAAACACATTTCAACAGGATTCTGCAGTGGGTAACTGAGCCAAGTGCAATACTAGAGGTTGTCACATGTGTCGCTCTGAGCACATGTGGCCCATAATATTCCAAGCGAACTCCAGAACTAGGTTAAAATATAATTGAGAAATATTTAACAAAATAAATAAAAATACTATTTACTGTTGTTCACTCATTGTGACTATGTATGGGGTTTTCTTGGTAGAGATATGGGAGGGAGTTGCCATTTCCTTCTCCAGGGGATTAAGTGACTTGCCCATGGTCATCTAGTAAGTGTCTGAGGTCAGATTTGAACTCAGGTCTTCCCGATTCCAGGCCCAATACTCTATCCATTGAGCCACCCAGCTGCCTCAAAAATGCAATAAAATATAGACAATATTACATTTTAAAATTAAGTCAATATGTACCCCATGGGGATCCTTGTATATGGTTTAGAGGCCCCTATTTCTCTTTGAGTTTGACACTGGGCTAGACATTATCCCCATCTGTGCTATTATTACATGATTAACTTCATCCCTGGGGCACCTACTCCAGCTGTCTGGATTTACTCATTGGCCAGGCCACAGATGCCAGGAGTTTCTGAAAAGGAACTGGTAGAAGGGATTCATAGGATGCTCTAGGTTTCCCACCAGAACCTCAGTACTGTTTGTCAAGAAGAGTAAAGCAGAACTCTCAACAAATTCTGGAGCAGTGGAAGCCACACAACAACAGAGTGGAGGAGATTTCTGTTCCAGAGAGCCCTGAAAAACTGACCCCAAAGGTCTGTTGTGCACTGGACCCGGAGCAGAGCCCAGCCCTGCCTTGGCCATGGGGCCCCAAGAGGAGCAGATCCGAGCAGGCTTCAGGGACGGAATCTCCAGCGACCACACAGGTCCCTCAACCCACAGGCGCTACAGGTCAGTGAGAGACCCTATCTGGCCGAGAGGGGAGTGGGGTATCTCCATAACTCAGGCCCCCTCAAGAAGAAGCAGCAGGGGAAGCAGTGGCCAGGAGCTCCCAAAGCAGGCAGGAGCTCGGTGGGATCTATTACTGGAGGTCTCTGCATAAACCCCCTGAGGGAACTGAGCCTGGGAGGTGGCCCTGCCCCCACCTGAGAACCTGAATTTAATCTTACCCTGAATAGCAGCCCTGCCCCCCGCTGAAAGCCCTGAGGCTGGAAAGCAGCATTTGAATCTCAGACCCCAAGCACTAGTGAGGCAGGGGTGGAGAGGAATCTCAGCACTCAAGTAACTGGCTGGGAAAATGCCCAGAAAAGGGAAAAAAAATAAGACAGTAGAAGGTTACTTTCTTGGTGAACAGATGTTTCCTCCTTTCCTTTCTGATGAGGAAGCACAATGCATAGAAGTCAAGGCCTCTGTATCACAAACATCCAAAATAGATATCCAGTGGGCTCAAGCCATGGAAGAGCTCAAAAAGGATTTTGAAAAGCAAGTTAGACAGGTGGAGGAAAAACTGGGAAGAGAAATGAGAGAGATGCAAGAAAAGCATGAAAAACGGGTCAATACCTTGCTAAAGGACACCCAAAAAAATGTTGAAGAAAATAGCACCTTGAAAAATAGGCTCACTCAATTGGCAAAAGAGGTTCAAAAAGCCAATGAGGAGAAGAATGCTTTCAAAAGCAGAACTAGCCAAATGGAAAAAGAGGTTCAAAACCTCACTGAAGAAAATAGATCTCTCAAGATTAGAATGGAACAGATGGAGGCTAATGACCTTCTGAGAAACCAAGAAATCACAAAACAAAATCAAAAGAATGAAAAAATGGAAGAGAATGTGAAATATCTCATGGGAAAAACAACTGACCTGAAAAATAGATCCAGGAGAGACAATTTAAAAATTATGGGACTACCTGAAAGCCATGATCAAAAAAAGAGCCTAGACATCATCTTTCATGAAATTATCAAGGAAAACTGCCCTGATATTCTACAACCAGAGGGCAAAATAAGTATTGAAGGAATCCACCAATCACTGCCTGAAAGAGATCCAAAAAGAGAAACTCCTAGGAACATTGTGGCCAAATTCCAGAATTCCCAGGTCAAGGAGAAAATCTTGCAAGCAGCTAGAAAGAAACAATTCCAGTATTGTGGAAATACAATCAGGATAACACAAGATCTAGCAGCTTCTACATTAAGGGATCGAAGGGCGTGGAATATGATATTCCAGAAATCAAAAGAACTAGGACTCAAACCAAGAATCACCTACCCAGCAAAACTGAGTATGATACTTCAGGGGAAAAACTGGTCTTTCAATGAAATAGAGGACTTTCAAGCATTCTTGATGAAAAGACCAGAGCTGAAAAGAAAATTTGACTTTCAAACACAAGAATGAGAAGAAGCATGAAAAAGTAAACAGCAAAGAGAAATCATAAGGGACTTACCAAAGGTGAACTGTTTACATTCCCACATGGAAAGAATATTTGTAACTCTTGAAACTTTTCACTATCTGGGTAGTTGGTGGGATTACACACACACATACACACATGTACATGAGTGCACGCACACACAGAGACAGAGAGCACACAGTGAATTGAATAGGATGGGATCATATCTTTAAAAAATTAAGGTAAATATATAAGAGAAATGTATTGGGAGGAGAAAGGGTGAAATGGAATGGGGCAAATTATCTCTCATAGAAGAGGCAAGCAGGAGACTTTTTAGTGGAGGGAAAAAAGAGGAGAGCTCAGAAAAAAACATGAAGTTTACTCTCATCACATTCGACTAAAGGAAGGAATAAAATGCACCCTCTTTTTGGTATGAAAACCTATCTTACAATACAGGAAAGTGGGGGAGAAGGAGATAAGCAGGATGGGAGGGATGATGGAAGGGAGGGCAATGGGAGGAGGGAGCAATTTGAAGTCAACCCTCGGGGAGGGATAGGATCAAAAGACAGAATAGAAACAATGGGGGTCAGGATCGATGGAGGGAAATACAGTTAGTCTTACACAGCATGATTGTTATCGAAGTCATTTGCAAAACTACACAGATATGGCCTATATTGAATTGCCTGCCTTCCCAAAGAGAATGGGTGGGGAGGGAGGGATGGGGAGAAGTTGGAACTCAAAGTTTAAGGAACAACTGTTGAGTATTGTTCTTGCTACTAGGAAATAAAAATACAGTCAATGGGGAATAGAAAGTTATCTGGCCCTACAGGACAAAAGAGAAGATGGGGACAGGGGAAGGGAGGGAGGATAGAAGAGAGGGCAGATTGGTGATAGGGGAAATTAGAATGCTCGGTGTATTGGGGTGGGGGGAGGGGACAAATGGGGAGAAAATTTGGAACCCAATATCTTGTGAAAATGAATGTAAAAAGTTAAATAAATACATTTTTATTAAAAAAAATTAAAAAAAGAAGAGTAAAGCAGTTAAAGCTCTGCATGACAATACAATCTTGAAAGCCATCACCATATGGAATTAATATTTCTTGCCCTTGATACTTACTCTGCTACACCAGTGGCCCATCACCCACTACACAGAGTATGTGAATTGGACTTCTTAGATGCTGTACTCCCTCCTCACCGTAGAATCCTATGAAAATAATGTGTTTGATGGCCAATATAGAAATCTGTTTTGTATGATTTCACATGTATAATCAGTATCATACTGCTTGCCTTCTCAGGGGATGGGATAGGGATGGAAGGGGGGAGGCATTTTAGAGTGCAATTAAGAAAATGAATATTAAATTTTTTAATGTAACTGGGAAATATTTAATGGAATAAATAAAAATATATTTTTAGAAATAAATAAAATAATATGGTTTGCTTTTCATTCCCCAAAGGACACCTTTTTACATGAACTATAGAAATTCTATCCCCAGTTTTTCTCTGCACTCACTCAATTCAGCACATGCCCTGTGCTGAATTTGTACCTGAATGAAGTTGTCCAGACCAACTTATAGAACACTTATGGACAACTGATGTCCACCAAAAGGAGGCCAACCACTGGAGTCCCTAAGGAATCTGACCTGACTGTATTTCCATATCCTGAGGATCAATAGCCTTTCCTGGAAGTTGGTAGAAAGTCAGTCAGTCAACAAGCACTTACCAGGCTCTTTGTGCCAGGTACTGTCAATACAAAGAAAGACAAAGCATGGTCCCTACTCTCTCAAGGATCTCACTTTCTAATAATCAATATTTTTTAAGCACCTACTATGGGCCAGGCGTTATAGGGAGGTAAATATGTACCTGCAAGATATATTCAGTGTGAGCAGTAGGTGATCTCAGGAGAAAGGAGAAGTAGGGTGGACAGTGAGAAAGGTCTCCAGGATGTAGGATGTGAGCTAACTCTTGAGGTAAAGCCAAAGAGAGAGAAAAGGTAATAGGTAACTTTTTCCATCACAGATGATTAGCCCCATGGTCACGCTGGGTTATGTCCTACCCAACATCCCTCTCTTCCGTCTTCTCTGTGATGGGTTCACCTCAACCCTAAACCAGATCTACTGAATCCTTGACTGTGCCTAATAATTTAGTATGGTTAAGAAGAATGCATGGTTAAGAAGATCTTAAATGTAGGGGGGCTTTAGCATGACTCCAGTACCACCAGTACCTAACATGGACAGACTTAGAAGTTAGAGGAGAGGACGTGGGAGCCACCAAGGTTATCCCACCAAGCCATGACCTTGAACTCTGTGGAGTTGTTCTAAGGAAAAGGAAGGGTACTGATCCAAAGCTGAAGGGCAAGAATGGGTTCAATCAACATGCTACTACCGTGGAAAAGTGTCATCTGGAGTAGGGACAACATGGAATAAGTCTTCTCAGTGCTCCCTAATAATCCTCTTTTTCATATGTTTATCCAGACTCCACACTGACTTCCTGACTTTGGTTTCATTACATATTCAAACTTTCCTGAGTCTTCTCCAGCCTTCTTCAGATTTAACATGCCAATGAACCGTGGCTGCACCTAGCATGGCCATAACTTTGTTCCCCTCAGACACTTTTTCCTGTTTTTTAAATAAATTTTTATTTCTACTGATTTTTTGTATATCACCTGTATTTCCCATTTTATTTTTCCCTTTCAGAGAATCTTTTAAAAGAAAATAAACAGTTTGGCAAAACTAAGCAAAAAAAATGTTTTTATGACATTCACTGTTCCACACCCATAGGCACTGTCTTTGCAGAGAAGCAGGGGGTTCAGTGAGGAGGACCTTCTCCTGTCTTTTCTTTGGGCTTAAGCTTGTACATTACCATTTCCCAGGAGTCAGTTTCAGTTGTTTTATTCTTGTTTTTTCCATTAACACTGTTGTAGTCTTTGGGTATATCGTTTTCCTGGTTCTGCTAATTTGATTTATCAGTTCGTTATGTCTTCCCATCCTTCTCTGTAATCCAGGTTTACTATTTTTTTACTATAATTTGGAATTTTTTCCAGATTTCTTCCCTCAGAACTTGTCAATTGTCTTTAATCATTGGAAGTCAATAAAAGTAATTATAAATGTTTTTTAATATAACTCCCCCCAATTTCCTTGAGGGTACAATTTTATTATGGTTGTACATTGTAGGCTAGTACATTGGCTGTCATATGGTAAGTAGGCATTTAATAAATGCTTATTGAATTAATGAATAGTATGCTTAGATGAAGTAAACAAATATAAGTTAATTATAAGTAGCTTATCTTAAATCAATTTCCAATTCCTCAAACTACCATATCATCTTAAAATAAATTATCATATGTTAACATGTTACATGTATAAATGGGAAAGTCTTAAAAATTTGTGCTAAAAAGAATTGTATCCCAAAGAACTGAACGATTCATACACACAGAATATGAGTAAAATGATCAGAATTCAAAAATGAAATCCAAGTTTTCAAACAGGGAAATCTCTTATTAATTAGAAAGAGTGAATGAGTCAAAAAAAGTTTCAATTTCTAGCATCCCTAATCATTTCTAGTACAGGACTAGATTAATTGACTTTTTTTTTTTTACTGTAATTGCTGGAGTTATTCAGATTGTTTTGAGCAGTTAAAAATGAAATGTTCTGGTTTTGTGGTTGATGATGCTTGGCTCTTTTTCTTTCCCATAAAGTACAAATTGCATTGCAATTATTGTTCCTGTATCCATTCCTTTCATTTCTTCTATTAATATGCCATTTTACAATACTACATTGGAAAAAAATTATGCAACATTTATTTTCCATTGCAAATTAAAACTGAAGGATCATTCCAGTTTACAGGAAATAAATCTACAGCTTTTCAAAGCTCGGGTGTAGTAATGAAGAAAGTAAATAACCTAAATTTGGAGAGGAATCAATTGAGTCAAAGTTAATAGAGAATGTAATGAGATCATTAAATCCTTTGTGTTTTAATTATATGAATTGGAATTGAGAAAAAAGATCCGTTGACTTTGACTGATTCTTCTCTATTTTGAGAGTGCTTATCAGCAAATGAGGTACAGTAGGGGCTGAGTCCTATTTCAGTTCATATAGTTTATCTTGAAAATTCATTGCTTGTGCGTTATAGACCATATACAGAAACTAGGACATGCATGAGCAGTCAGACCTCTGCAAATGGGCTGTCTGTTTGAAACCACTGGACTCTGCCTTCTTTCTTTTTAGCCCGTCAGTAGTAGAAAGATGTCAGGATCCTAGATTTAGAGATGGAAGGAACCTTAGAGTTCTTCTAGTCCAACTTCTTGATTTTACAGATGAGGAAACTGAAGCTCAGAGAGGTTGATTAACTTGCCCAGGGTCCCACAGCAAGTAAGTATACAAGGTTTTGAATTTGAACTCAGGTCTTAATACCTCCAAATCCAGCATTCTATCCACTGTTCTATGTGGTCTCCAGATATCTTCTGGTGGATTTCATTATTCTGTTTATTTATATCACTGATACTAGAGAACTCTTTAAAATGTTTTGGCTTTTTGGTTGGCTTTTAATATTTCATCATGTATCTAGAGCAGGAAAGACCTCTGAGGCCATATTTCCTTTCTTTCCTCCTCCATATTAAACATACAAAAGCTTAGATCCAAGGATGTTAAGTGACTTTCTCTAGGTTATACAGGCATTAAGCATTAGAGACACATTTGGTCAACACTGGTCTATTGGTCTATTAAAAGACAGGGGAAGCTAACTGCCAATGATGTGGTTTCTTTTTTTCTCCCAAAGTTGGAACTGAATAGCACTTCCAAGCTTGTGTATTCAGTGACTCTATTTCTTGGTTCTTTGTGGTCTAGTGGTTTCTGTAGGGGCCGACACAGGGATGTTGCCATGAGCACCAATCCAGCTTTAAGTACTCTTAGGAGGGCAGAGTTTAGTCTATGCAGGTACTCTCCCCAGATTCCTTATTGACCATTCTCAAGGCCATTCCAGAAGGGAGAGGTGAATGGCCTCCCTTATCTTCACTAAAGCTCCAACTTAAATAAGCCAGTTTTATAATGAGGTGAAAACAGCACTGGATTTGGAGGGAGACAACCAGGGTTCACATCCCGGCTTCAAGTTGGTCTATCTTTTGTCAGATCCCATTCTTTTGTTTATTTGCATAACTGTTACTGTGGACTTTTAAAAAAATGTTTTGGCTTTTCATTTGACTTTTAATATTTCATAAAAAGTAGCATAGATACACACCTGGAAGGGACCTCAAGTACCAACTAGTATACTTACTCTCCCTCTTTCCCCCCAAGTTATGCATGTTAGGAAACTTACCACTCTCTGCCACTTATAGCAATGTTCATTCATCAGAGTCAAAAATTTGTGTGAACCTTCATGTTAATCAGATATTCCATAATATAGTAGATACATAGGAAAAACTATGATAATTTTTTTTCAGGTAACAATCATTTATTTTTTCTCCCTCCCACTTCCCCCATCCCAGACCCTTCCCCCAATGAAAAAAATAGAAAAAGAAAACCAGAACTCTTATAATACATATCCATAGTCACCAGATCCCTACACTGGCTGTATCCAAAAATATATCTAATTTTGCATCCTGAGTCTACCTCGTCTGTCAGGAGGTAGTTAGTATGTTTCATCAATGGTCCTCTGTAATTTGGATTGATTGTTGCAGTGAACAGAGTTTTTAGGTCTATCAAAGTTGCTTGTTGTTATTGTACACATTGTTCTCAGATTCTGTTCACTTTTTTTTGTATTGGTCTTCCATGTTTCTCTGAAACCATCCCTTTCATTATATCTTATAGTATTTCACTATATTTATGATTTACCATAGTTTATTTAACTTTACCTTTAATTGATAGGCACCTACTAAGTGTCTCTTTGCCAAAAAGAGCTACTATAAAGATTTTCCTGCATATGAATCCTTTTCCTCTTTCTTTGATCTCTGTAGGTTTTAGAGCTGCAGGTGGTATCAGTAGGTCAAAAGGCATATGCAATAAAGTAACTTTTAGAACATTAGTTCCAAACTGTTTTCCAGAATAACTTTATAAACTCACAGCTCCACCATGCATAAATATTTCTATTTTCCCACTGCCCCTTTAACATTTGTCATTTTCCTTTTCTGGGTCAGCTTTGTTAATCTCAGAAAAGTTAAATGAACTCATTTGGAATCACACAGCCAATAAGTGTCTGAGATGAGACTTGAACCCAGAATTTCCAGGGGACTCTCATAGGGACCATAGGGACTCTCAGCTAACCCTTGTGATGATTCTTCTAGGTTCATAGGTGCTCCCTTTGCATCTACCATATGCCATATTCATTTTTTCTTTAATGGATAATGTGCTGAGTGTGTGTCAGTGCACTGTGCTAGGTCCTGAGGGGGTGTGGGGCGAGCAGGAATAGGAATTTGTATAAGTCTGTGCTCTAAAAGATCTTCTAATCCAGTAGTATTTTCCCCAAGACAAGTTAGAGAATTAACTTGCTTTTTGCTTAAGAAAAAGATAACTAGAAATGATGGGGCCCCGAGAAATGGAACCTCTAGTCCCCTCCACAATTCTAACCTTGCACACAAAGGCTGGCGGAATCCAGAGTCTTAATCGCCTCTAATGGATAGCCAAAGTGACAGAGGTTTTATAGACAAGAGTGGAAGTAGACTCAGCCTTGTTCTTACAGATTTGGACCTCTTAGTGACTGAAATATAATTATAAATTATATACCTGTACAAATATAATCACTCTTCTAGCAGGAAGAGAATTCTCTCAAAGGTGTCCCTTGATATTTTTAGTTGCTAAATCCATTGGCATTTTCTCAGTCCTCATCTTTCTTGACCTCTCTCCAGCCATTACAAGTGTCGACAATATCCTTTTCCAGAATACTCTCCTTTCCCTTATCTTGCATGATATTACTCTCTCCTGCCTCTCTTTTTTTTATACCATTCCTCAGTATCCTTTACCAGTTCATCCTTTTTCCATTCCTTCAAAGGACATCCCTCAAACCTTAGGCCTGAACCCTTTTCTTTATTCTCTCAATATACTTTCCTTTGAAGATTTTAGTTGATCCCATGGGTTAAATTATCACTTCTCTACAAATGAGTCCCTCGTCTTTCTCCTGAACTCTAATTTTGTATTATCAATTTTGCCAGCCTGATAGGTGTGAAATGAAACCATAGAGTTGTTTTCATTTGTATTAGTCACTTGGATCATTCTTTTATATGTTTGTTGATGGTTTATGTTTCTTCTTTTGAAAACGGCCCATGTATGTCCCTTGACCACCTTTATCTATTGGAGAATGGCTCTTTTGAGACATTCTTTCCTTTGTAAATTCACACTCTGTTTAAAGCAGTGGGTCTTAACCTGGAGTCCATTTTAGTTGATCTGTGAACTTGGATAGGGAAAAAAATTGCATCTTTATTTTCACTAACTTTTAATTGAGATTTTAGTATTTCTGTCCAGTCTGGATTTTTTTTAAAAAATGAGTCCATAGACTTTGGACTGTAAAAGGGGACTGTGATGCACAAAATGTTTAAGAATCCCCTGATGTAGAGGCTGGAAAGTCTTTATATATTTTTACAGGGAGTGGTTATGGTATATTATATTACATTAATAATAGCTCTTTGCCTTCATTGACATAAGTATCAAAGACCAACAATATCCAAAATAACTCCTTTCCATTGCTAACAAACTATATATCCCTTCTGCCATGAGAAAGCCAGGCTTACTTTACTGTCTAAAATTACAATCCCTACAGGAATATTTTCAGTTTTAAGGTACTTCCTCTAAAGAGAAGTAGACCACCACCATCACCACCCCCACTCTACCCCAGTCAAATCCAATGGTTTCATATTACCTCCAGAAGCAAATATCAAATCCTCTGTTTGGTCCCTTCCTACCTTTCCAGTCTCCTTATAACTTATTCCCCTCCCCTCTATTTTCTGTGTTCCAGTGACACTGAAATCCTTACTCTTCTTCAAACAAGATATTACATCTTCCAGGCATTTTCAGTCATTATCTCTCATACCTTCTCATCTCTCCCTGCTGGTTTCCTTGGCTTCTTCCAAGTGCCAGCTAAAATATTATCTTCTACAAGAAGCCTTTCCTAATCCCCCATTAATGCTGGTGCCTTCTCTCTGTTGATTATTCCAACATATACTGAATATCTTCTTTATATCCTTTGCTTTCCCTGTTGTCTGTCTATTTTTACTGTAATCTTCTAAAGGTCAGGGATTTTTGTCATTTCTGTGTCTATAGTGCTTCCTCATACATAGTATGAGGAATTCAATAAATTCTTATTCAATTCCAATTCAATAAATACTTATTGAATTGACTTCCTTATGTCTGAAGTGGGTAGGGGATAAGATTTTAATTAGTGCCTGCTAGGTCCCAGACACAAATATCTCATTTAACCATTGTTTGTAATCCATGGACAGCCATCTACCTCTCCCAAAGCCCCAACCAATAAAAAACACTTATGTAAAACTTGTTCTTGCAGATAGGTAGATGGGACTATGTTACCACTAGAGATCCTTACAGCTTTAGATTCTGGGATTCCCTTCTAATGGTCCATCTACGCAGTTACTTACTGTCCTTGATGTTTTTATAAAAATACCAGTTACCAGTAAACTTGTTTCCTAAGTGAAAATGTAGTGCCCTGGATGTGTTTTATTGGAGATTTCCTCTGTCAACTTGGAATCCATACTTTGCTCCTGAAGTTCTTTATAAGTTCAGGGCAGAGGCCAATGCTAGTCCCTGAGATCGTCCTTTGGGGGAAACTTACAGAACGAAAAACCTTCTAAAAAGCTTTGAATGACACGAGAGAGACCCTTATTGTGTATTGTTAAGGCTGATGCATCTTCAGGAAATAGCTTACTGCGGAGTAACAGGGATTTTCTGCACGTGGACTATGCCATGAATTCATTGAAGTGGATTCCACCACTTGGTACTGTAGCTGAACTATACTGTGTCTCCTCAGACTTCTGAGGTAGTCACTGTAAGAAATCTTTACAAATACCCATATGTGAGTTCAGTTCAGTTTTTTGTTTCTTATTGCTGTTCAGTTGTATCTGACTCCTTTTGGGTTTTCTTGGCAAAGATACAAATTGATTTGCCATTTCTTTCTCCAGCTCATTTTACAGAAGAGGAAACTGAGGCAAACAGGGTTAAGTAACTTGCCAGGGTCACACAGCTAGTAAGTATGTGAGACTGGATTTGAACTCATGAAGACAAGTCTTTTTGACTACAGGACCGGCACTCTATCCACTGTGCCATTTCACTGTTTGTACGTACTGCCAATCAAAAACACCAGAATTCATGAGAGCATTTGATTTTAGCCCTAGAGCCAAAAGAGATCCCAAAAGGCCAACTCCCTATTTTATAGATTTTACCCACAAAAGGCTAGATCAGAGCTAAACTACCTTAAACTCCTAATTCTAGTAGACTAAAGTTATAACTAGGCTAAAATATTGTAATCTAGACCCCAAACCTACAGTAACCCTCTTTATTATTAACATTACTGAGTTTCGAGATCAGAGAATTTTCAAATTATTAAGAGTTTTAGAGCTCATATGCTCTTTATTTTGAAGAGATGGGGAACTGAGGTCCAGAGAAATAGGATGACACTCTTGAGGCCATAGAGATAGTTAATGGAATAGCTTGAATTTGAACTCAGGTCCTCTGACCCCAAAACCAATGTGCTTTCCACTGTTGCATTTCAGATGGTGTTTCTTGCTCAAACAGTCGATTTGGATTACATATGATGAAGCTAGCTTTTCCAGACATTGTACTTTATCAAATAGTCTTTGTCTGAAAAACAAAATGGCAGCATTTGCTGATATCAAGACACATTAGATGTCCATTTTGGCATGGTTTTGTTTATGTCTGGCACTTAGCACAATGATAGGCAGCTAGGTGGTGCAGTGGATAGAGCACCAATGTAGGAGTCAAGAGGACCTGAGTTCAAATCTCACCTCAGACACTGGACACTCACTAGCTGTGTGACCTTGGGCAAGTCACTTGGGCAAGACCCCTCATCCTGGGTCATCTCCAGTCATCCTGATGAATATCTGGTCACTGGATTCAGATGGCTGTGGAGAAGAAGTGAGACTGGTGACCTGCCCTCCCTCACTCAAAACAAAGTCAAGTGCAAGTCATGTCATTATTTCTCTGATGGCTTGGTATTCTTTGGCAACAAAGGACGAACACACAGTATGCACATAGGACAGATCATGGTACCCAGCAGATGCTTACTAAGTGTTTTTCAATTGATTGATTGTAAGGTCCTCCAGTAGAGTGTAAGATCCTTGAGGCCAGGGCCTCTTTTCATTGTTATCTTTGCATCATCAGCACTTAACACAGTGCTTGTCCTGTAGTAAATGCTTGTTAGATTGAATTGAGTGGAATTGAATTGAACTGAGTGGTTCAAAGCATAAATCCAGCCTTTTGAAAAGTTTTTATTTACTTATTTTTAGTTTTCAACAGTCATTTCTACAAGATTTTGCGTTCCAAATTTTCTCCCCATCTCTCTCCTCCCCTACCCCAAGACACCATGCATTCTGATTACTCCTTCCCCCAATCTGCCCATCTTTATCACACCCCTCCTTTCCCTTATCCCCATCTCTTCTACTTCCTTATAGGGCAAGATAGATTTCTATACTCCATTATCTGTATTTCTTATTTCCCAGTAGCATGTAAAAACAATTAACATTTGTTTTTAAAATTTTTGAGTTCCAGCTTCTCTCCCTTCCTCCTTCCCCACCTATCCCCACTGAGAAGGCAAGCAATTCAATATAGCTTATACATGTGTAGTTACACAAAAGACTTCCATAAAAGTCATATTGTGAAAGACTAACTCTATTTCTCTCCATCCTATCCATCCATTTATTCTATTCTCTCTTTTGACCTTGTCCCTCCCCAAAAGTGTTTACCTCTAATTACCCCCTCCTCCCATTTGCTCTCTCTTCTATCATCCACCCCACACCCCACTTCTCTCCTTCTCCCCTACTTTCCTGTAGTGTAAGATGGATTTTAATACCAAATTGAGTGAGCATGTTATTCCCTCCTTAAACCAAATGTGATGAAAGTAAGCTTCACTTTTTCCCTTTCACCTCCCCCCTTTTCCCCTCCATTTAAAAAGCTTTTCCTTGCCTCTTTTAGGAAAGATAATTTACTCCATTCCATTTCTCCCTTTCTCCTCTTAATATCTTTCTCTCTCAACCCTTAATTTTATTTTTTTAGATATCATCCCTTCCTATTCAACTCACCCTGTGCCCTCCATCTATATATATGTACATAATCCCTCCAACTACCCAAATACTGAGAAAAGTCTCAAGAGTTACAAATATTATCTTTCCATGTAGGAATGTAAACAGTTCAACTTTAGTAAGTCCCTTAGGATTTCTCTTTCCTGTTTACCTTTTCATGCTTCTTGAAAGTCAAATTTTCTATTCAATCTTTTCATCAAGAATGCTTGCAAGTCCTCTGTTTCATTGAATGACCATTTTTTCCCCTTAAATATTATACTCAGTTTTGCTTTGTAGGTGATCCTTGGTTTTAATTCTAACTCCTTTGACTTCTAGAATATTATATTCCAAGTCCTTTGATCTCTTAATATCCTGTGTTATCCTGATTGTATTTCCACAATACTTGAATTGTTTCTTTCTGGCTGCTTGCAATATTTTCTCCTTGACCTACCTGGGAACTCTGGAATTAGGCCACAATATTCCTAGGAGTTTTTCTTTTCATATCTCTTTCAGGAGTGAGTGGTGGATTCTTTCAGTATTTATTTTACCCTCCGGTTCTAGAATATCAGGGCAGTTTTCCTCAATAATTTCATGAAAGATGATGTCTAGGCTCTTTTTTGCATCATGGCTCTCAGGTAGTCCCATAATTTTTAAATTATTTCTCCTGGATCTGTTTTCCAGATGAATTGTTTTTCCAATAAGATATTTCTCATTGTCTGCTATTTTTTTCATTCCTTTGGTTTTGTTTTATAATTTCTTGATTTTTCTTAATGTCATTAGCTTCCTTCTGCTCCATTCTAATCTTTAAGGAATTATTTTCTTCAGTGAGCTTTTGAGTCTCCTTTTCCATCTGGCCAATTCTTCTTTTCAGGGCATTCTTCTCCTCATTGGCTGTTTGGATCTCTTTTGCCATTTGGTTAGTCTATTTTTTAAAGTGTTATTTTCTTCAGCATTTTTTTGGGTCTCCATTATCAAGCAGTTAACTCACTTTTCATGATTTTCTTGCATCACTCTCATTTCTCTTCCAAATTTTTCCTCTACTTCTCTTACTTGATTTTCAAAATCCTTTTTGAGCTCTTCCATGGCCTGAGACCAATTCATATTTTTCTTGGAGGCTTTGGGTGGAGGAACTTTGACTTTGTTTTCTTCTGTTTGCATGCTTTTTTCTTCCTTGTCACCAAAGTAAGAATATAGTATAGTCTGATTCTTTTTCTGATTTTTGCTCATTTCCCCAGCTATTTACTTGACTTCTGAGCTCTTTGTCAAGGTAGTTCTCTACTTCCAGTGAGGGTGGGGAGTGTCCTGTCAGCCACTCAACCCCTCCCTCCATACTGTGGGTCTAGAGCTCCAGAAACAGTGGCTGCAGCTGCCCCTGCTGCTGCTGTGACTGCCTCGGGTTTCTCTGCCCCATACCCCCTCAGCCACCCAGGGAGCTGGGGCCAGGGTCAGACTAGTCCACTCTCCTGCACTGGTCCCACAGTCTTTTCATACTGACTTTCCCATTTATCCACAGTGTTTTGAGGTCATGAAGTCTAGAAGCCACCACAGGTATAAGAGAGTCAGTCTTCCCAAGGCCTGCTCAGGTCACCTCTGTGCACTCAAGGCCCACACTGGACCAGGCTCTGCTTCCACTGTGGTGTGATAGATGCTTCCTGGCAACTTCCAGGATGTCTTGGGCTGGAGATTTGCTTTACCATGTCATTCTGTGGGTTCTGCAGCTCTAGAATCTGTTTAGAACCATTTTTTACAGCTATTTGGTTGGGCTTGGTGGGAACACTCTAGAAAGCCCATGCTGTTACTCTGCCATCTTGGCTCCTCCTCGCATAAATCCAGTCTTTAGCAAAAGCAGGACGACTGTCAGGTGTGATGCAGAAGGGATTCTTGGACCAAATGGCCCCTGAAGTCCCTTCCAACAAGGGAGGTTTTGCAACAATCAAAATACAAAGGAAGACTAAGGTGAATACAATTCATGCAGATCCTTTCTTCTACTTTTATTGTCTTTCTTGCTCCAACAAAATTTTTAAAGCCAATGGCTGATTTTTCTTGAATTTTCAACAGGTTAATGAAGGTGTGATATTATACAAGCATACAAACAGTGAAATTCAAGTCTGGGATGCAGAAGACTCTTTTACATTCTCGGTGTCCTCACCTCCAGCAGTTCTAGGACCCCAGGTGTTTCCTATTACAATCTCATATGATATTAATGAACCTGGTCGACACAGTCACCTTCTTGCAAACACAGGTAAAGTGAGTAAAATGCGAGGCTGTTAGGTTTTTATGATCAAATGTGGCAAGTATTGGGAGTGGGAAGAAAGAGCAACTCGGACTCCCTCTCTCTCAGCTTTTTATTCACACTGTTGATATTGACCTCAATATTTTTGATACATGTAGTTAGGGTTCTTCTGCACCGTGCTATCTCCCTACTTATGTGCTTTGTCCAAATCTGTTTTGTTTTCTATTGTGAAAATTTTTTCAAGGTTATTAGGATTATGATAAACTAGGAAATTATATAACTGCTGTTGCTGAGAGACAGTGAATAAGTTTATTATTGTTGTCATTTTCCCCTCATTTCCAACTCTCTGTGACCTTATTGGGGTTTTCCTGGCAAAGATACTGGAGCGGTTTAGCCATTTCTTTCTCTAGCTCACTTTGCAGATGAGGAACTGAGGCAAACAGTTAAATGACTTGCCCAGGATCATACAACTAGTAAGTGTCTGAAGCTGGATTTGAGCTCATGAAGATGAGTCTTCCTGATTCCAAAACCAGGGCTCCTTTCACTGTACCACCTAGGTGGTTGGAAAAGGAAAAAAAAGCTTTGCATAACTTTTTTACTCTTTATTATAGATATCCAAAAGATATTTAATGATACATGTCATCACTTCGTTATTTTACTATACCTTTGACCTAAAATTTCCAAAAGAATAATAGTAGTAAAAAGAATAAATAAAATCTTTATATTTTAAAGTACTTTGCAAAGATTATTTCACTGAGTCCTCCTAACAACCCTGTGAAGTCTCTATTTTATCATCTAATTTCTGACTTACAAGTGAGGAAATTGAAAATCAGAGATGTTAAAGTCGCAGACCTAGAACTTGAACCAGAATTATTTGATGCTAAGTCTGATGCTCTTTTTGCTTGACTGTGTTACTTCCCTAAGGCAAATGACAGAAGAGTTGTTTGTGGACTCTTCAGCCATTGTAGCCTACGTGCTTGTCCCTGTACACAGTCTCCATGCTTTTGGGCTAGCTGGGCCTCTTGTCTCTCCCAATCTCCAACTTATAGACTCCTTTGCTTCCTTGAAAGACTCACCTCAATCAAGCCCCACTTCTCTAGCCTTTCCTGGCCTCTCTGGCTTCTGGTGACATTCCTTCTAAGGTTACCTTCCACTTTCTCTGTATTTATTTTGTAAGTTTTGATGTATATATTGTCTGCCTTTTAGAATGGTACTGTACTCCCACTACTCAGCACAGTATCTGGCACTTGCTATGTTCTTAATAAACACTGTTGATTGATTGGTTTTGGAGATTTGCACCAATGCCTGTGTTTAGCATAGGGTGAGTAAAAGGTGGATCAGGAAATTAATGTCCCCTAAACTAAGACTCCTCCACAAAAGTCCTGCTCATTGTGGGGTGGAAGGGACTTTAAGTTGCCTGTGGAGCATGGGTTTGATGGACCCTACCAAGCTGGAAATGTTTCTGTTATGAGCTAGTGACTCACTCCGTATCTATCACCAAAGAGCTAGCCTAGCCTCATTCAGGTGATTAATTGTGGCGGTGGTTACATAACCAATCCCCAGGTATTTGGTTGTGGGAGCCAGACAATTCATGAAGGAAAAGCAGCATGGTGGAGGGAATTGTTTGCTGGCCTTGGAGTCAGAGGTCCTGTGCTCATATCCTGAGTCTACCACGTAGCGGTTGTGTGACCTTGAGGCAGTCACTTTAGCAAACTAGGGCTCCATTTCTTCATCTGTAAAATTAAAGGATTGGCTTGGCTTACATGACCTCTCAGGTCCTTCCTAGCTCTTAATCTGTGATCCTGTAATCAGCCTACAAGTTGGGAATAGGTTATGACTGACTTCATGGAGGAAACAACCATACCGAGGAATCATAGTTCTTTTGAAAATGAAGTGAAACTAAGCAACAAAAACAGAAAACCTCTTTTGAAACTGAAATGATAATTTAATAATATGAGCTGATGTGCATATTTTAAGTGTTTAGATGCATCTAATATACCAGACAGAAAAGAATTCAGATGCATAAGAAACAAAGAAATTCTGTATTCAGATCATGCCTGAATGGGGAGGCAGTCGATTTATCCCATACAAATCTGTTTCAATAAAATACTGTTCTTTTCTTTTTATAGGAGCTGTTGTCCAGGAAGGAAGGGAAGTCTTAATCGATAGGTCTAAGTTAGATGCTTCGAATCTTCTAATTAAATTACCTGCATCTCAGCGTGCTACATATGAAGTGTGGTACCAGGTTACATCTCTTCCCTACCATGGTACAATTGTGGTTGGACAGAGAAATATTACCAAAGAAAAACCCTATTTCTCACAATACATAATTAATAAATATGGCATCGTGTATCAGCATGATGACTCCGAATCCCTTGCTGATAATTTTACCTTCTCCGTTTGGTTGAACCAGAAGAGCAAGTCTACCACAAAGCCAGAGGCTGACTTTCTTGAAGAGGTATTTAATATCACCATCTCTCCTGTGAATGATCAGCCACCAAAGCTGAAGACAAAAGGACCTTCTCTGAAAGTGCTTCAGGGCAATATGTTCAGGATGGGACCAGACAATCTGAAGGTGGAGGACTTGGACAACTCCTCAGAAGAGATCAGATACACAGTCATCAGTAGCTCTACCAATGGCTTTCTAGCAAGATCTCCCCATCTAGACTTCCCCATTCACCAATTTACACAGGCTGACATTGATAGTGGCCAGTTGTGGTTCATACAAGATGGAAGTCCAGTGTCTGGGGCGTTTTACTTTAGTGTGACAGATGGCAAACATCGTCCACTGTACAAACTCTTCCACCTGGAGGTTATACCTATCTCTGTCACCCTTGTGAATCTGACTGACCTGCTCCTTCCCCAAGGCCAGACCTCAGTCTCTATCACCAATGTACATCTGTCAGCAGTGACCAATGGGAAAAGTACTGAGATTACTTACAAACTAATCCAGCCCCTCCAGCATGGGTACCTGCTCATGGAAAATGAACAAGTCACTGACTTCAAACAGGAGGATTTAATTTCTGGAAGACTGTCTTACCACATGACAAATCTCACTGCCTCCCAGGACAAGTTACAGTTCATGTTGTTTACAACCGAGAACAACCTGACGGAGCAGGCTCTGCACATCCGAGTGCAGCCTCTTCTGCAAGTCACATCCAGCCTGAAAATTCCCAACAGCGTGACTTATCAGTTGAGGCGACAGGACCTGGATGCTTCTGCACTTGCTAATTTGACAAAGAGTGTTCCCAGATTTGAAATCACAGAGCCGCCCATCCATGGAAGACTTCTAAGAAGGGTCAGTCGCCATGCATCACCAGAAAGAGTTGCTCTATTTACTCAAATGGACATTGATCAAGGTATGTTGATGCTTGATACACATGCTAACGTGACTGGTGTGGACACGCTTAATGATTCCTTCACCTTCACACTCAAGGCAGATCATGTGCAGCCAGCTGTAGGCTACTTTCCATATACTATTGTTCTACCTGATTCCTTCGTTGCGCAAAATTTTACCTCAGAAGTGCCATTGTTATCAGATGGCCTGATGACATCTACAGTTTTCCAAGAAAAATCTATGATTTCCATAGGACCCATGGTACAGACTGAAGGCCCAAAGAAGACAGTACAGACCAGAAGACTGGGTTCAAATCTCTGGGGACCTCAGAAAGGGGGAGATCTGGTGGCAGATGCAGAGATCCCTATGACTCAGTTTACCTGGCCACAGGCCACCACTGGAGCAAACTTGAGGACAGCCAGAGCACAGCCCAGAGAGAGCAGTAATCCTCTCATGGTCATCATACCACTTGCTGTTGCCACTTTTCTGTTGATGGTGACAGTGATGTCACTCTGTATCTGCCTGATGTGCCGCAAGGTAAAAAAAGCTAAAGCTTTCATTGACCCTCAGGCTAGCCCAGAGCGCAGGACTCCAAACCTAAGTCCAGAAAGGAGTGTGACCATCCCCTCTGTCACAGTGACACCCCTTAAAAGAAGCTCCAGCAGCCCAGCAGTCAGCCCTTATCTGGCCCCAAAATGTCAGCCGTTGCTTGCCCCAGTGGCTAAACCAGTCGAGAAAATCTCTCTCTGGGATGCCTGGATGAATCTGGATCCAGAAATGGTCCAGCACTGCCGGAAAACCAACCCAACGCTTAAGCGCAGTCAGTACTGGGTCTAGGCAGGCATGAAAACTTGCAAAGTAGTTTGGGTTCCTGTCACCTAAAAAAGATCTGTGGTAGCCCCCCTTAGCTAGTTTTTAACATTATTTATTTTTATGTATCTTTTCTAAGAGACTCTATGTCCCTGAAAAGAAATATGGAGCTTAGTCATAGCATGTTTTTCAAGAAACAGAAAAGGCTGTTTGCATAAGCCCTTTACAAAAGGCTTCTGCAACTTTCCTCTTCCTTCTGAGTTTTTCAATACAGACAAAAATTAGTGGGGATTAAGTACTTTTCTTCTAAGATACAAGCCACTCTCCTCTTAAGTCAGACTAGTTCCTCTGTTTGGAAGCTGGTCCAAATGCAAGAAAACTATGGTGTTTTGGTTTTTTTTTTAATGGATTCACTCCCAGTGAGTCAGTTGGAAATACATGAACCTTTTCAAGTAAGCAGGAGAGGCTATTTATTGAATCACTGGGCCTGTTTCTACATTGTTTATTTTAAAATTTGCTTTATTTCTTTGGACCTTAAGCTGCAACCTCTGGGTCGTCCTTGTTCGTTTCTTAATGCAGTAAATACCTCTGTCATCTTCTGTGGTCTGGGAGAGAAGGCCAGCAGGGTTGGTCACCCTTCTGGGATATTTTCTATGAACTTTATTTGTTATCGAGAAACATCTGCTAGTTTCCGTTACAAACCAGGACTATAAGCACACCTCATTTTAAGGGCTGGCAAAGTCAAAAAGTTAAAGCAACGTTGAGACTTTGCAGATTGATTTTACAAGTTCAGTCACTGGTATGTTTGCATTACCTGTGCCTTTTACTGTATGAAATATTTTGTATTACCAGAATTCTTATTTAAGTGACTTAGTAGAGGGGGAAATATTCTATTTCAGCCTCAGTTTCTCTCAAAGTAAAGTGGAGATCACAACATAGAGGCCAGAAAATTTTCTCTTGATCTTTCAGATCTGAGCCGTGTTGAATGTATCAATTTTGTATTTTGATGTTTTGTGTAAACTGTAGTGAAAAGTTCCCTCCCTTCATATACACTATGAAAGATGAATAAACTTCCTATTGAATATATGTGTAAAGTGGATTATGTAACATACCAGGGAAGGGAGGGGTTGGAAATTCCACAGTAGTATGTTTTTAAACTTGTCTCATGAATGGTAACCATGAGCAATTTCTTTGTAAATCAGGTTAATGCCCCTTAAATTTTTTAACATACAAACGTTTCAGAAGAGGAGTATGGAGAGCCAGGAAGCCCTTTGTGAGCAGGTGGAACACATTTGGTAGGAATATTTACAAAGGTGGAGGAGAGGTCACAGCCCCCACCTAAACTCTCCCTGGGCCTCCCCAGGTGCACTGCATATGGAATTCACTTTCTCTCTCTTCCTCCTACCCCCCTCCTTCCCTTCCCCCCCCACCTCTGCCCCTTTCTTTTCAGCACTTCTGCCTTTGCATCCTAGCCAGAGCTATTTAACTCTGTTAAACAGCCAGAGCTGTTTAAACTCACCCATTTTGAGAGGCAACATGCATAATTTACAAAATCAGTTGGAGAAGAACATATATTACAGCCTGTTTTCCATGCTTTGTAAGAGAGCAGATCCAGTAAAACTGGAAAAGAAGGTTGAGAGACATCCAGCACAAAGTCTCAGGGAGCCCCAGGGCCTTTCTATAGAGAGCCTGGGATAGAGAAGAGACTGCAGCAATGCCACTAACAAACATCATGCCAGCTGCAGTAACTTTTAAAATAGGGAAGTGATACTCTCCCTCTCCCACCCTCATCCCAGCACATGCTTCGATCTGTTTCTTAAGGAAGTGTCCCAAGACAGTTTTACATCTTACTGAGGCATATGGAGATCCTTGGGAAGTAGGGGAGAGAGTTTTGTTTCCATTTAATTCCTCTTGGAGAGAGAAGTAGAGCAGTTATGGTACTAGTTATTGGGAGAAGTAGAGGCAAAGAGAATAATTGACTTCCTCTGGGCATTTGGAGTGAATGGAGTACAGGTATGAACAGTCATGTAAGAGATAGCAGTGTTTAGTGAGTCTCCATGCTTTTATTTTTTTAAGTATAGGGACTTGTACATGTTTGTAGGTAGTTCGAAAGGAATCAATAGGAAAGGAGAGACTGAAGATGAGAGAGGGCATGGTTTTGAGGGCACTCTGCTAGAGAAGACAGGAGGGGATGGGATCAGGAGCACCTAGGGAAGGGCTGGCCTTGGCAGCTATGTGGTATGGTGGATAGAGTGCTGTGCCTGCAATCAGGAAGCCCTAAGTCCAGGTAGTCTCAGACATTAGCTCTGGACAAGTCATTGCTTTAGTTTTCTCAGCTGCAAAATGAGCACCTACCTCCCCAGATTATCCTAAGGATCAAATGAGATGACATTTGTAAAGTGCTTGAAACTGTACTTAGCACCTAGTAGGTACTTAATGCTTGTTTCCTTCCTCTTTTCTCAGAAATTGAAGTTGAGGAGGGAGATAGTGGGAAATAAAGGAAGATGTTGTTCAATCATTTCAGTCACGTTCAGTCACTTGAGTTTTTCTTGGCAAAGGTACTAGAACCATTTCCTTCTCCAGCTCATTTTATTGATGAGGAGACTGAAGTAAATAGAGTTAATTGACTTGCCCAGGATCACATAGCTCATAAGAATCTGAGGCCAGATTTGAACTCAGGAAGATGAGTCTTTCTGACTTCAGGCCCTGCACTCCATCTGCTGTGCCATCTCTCTATTTTCTCAGTAAAATATATTTCTAGTTCCTCAGCTGAGAAGGCAGAAAGGATGGATAGAATCAGAGGCTTAAGAAAAGACTATTTTAAACAACCTCTATGAGGAATAGGATAGCAAATCAATTAGAGACAAGTAAAAAGATTGCCTTGCTGTTGTGAGGGCCCAGTTGAGAATATTCTCACATAGGAAAATTTGGGCTCCTTAGATCTCAGGGTCATGTACCTGTAGGAAGCAGCATCTCTTGAGGCAAATGATCATGCATTTCTTTCAGTTGTGTATCTCTGCAGTGGCCAACCTTCTTCAAACCCTGCTGAATTTTGGTCTGATTTGAATTGGGTCTTGTAACTTTTCTGAAGAAAGAAAACACAGTTTGGACATTTACACAGACATTCTTTAAATGGGAGATTGGGAGATCAGATTGCAGACGCAAAGACATTACTCAAGTACAAAGAAACTGTGTCCAGTTTTCTGTTTCTCTACTGTTGTAGCTGTGACTCATGGTAATGGGTAGAAGTGGACTTGGAGTCAGGAAGACCAGTATTCAAACACCAATATCAATAATTTACTAGCTCTGTGACCCTGGGCAAATCATAAACCTTTCTGAGGCTTAACTTCCTTCTCTGTAAAATGAGGATAATAACTAGAGGCCTCAGGGTCATTGCAAGGATTACATGAGATAGTGTAGGTAAAGCATTTTACAAACTTGTAAAGCATGATGCAGTGTCCCAAAAGTCTATGTGCAGTGTTAAACTACTAAATGCCAGATAGAATGATTCCCCACCCCAAAAAGGGAGAGTATCACAGTGTCTCATCTATGATGAAGCAGACAGAACCCAAAGTTCTTTGACCAAAAGACTTGGTCCCTTTAGCCATGATGTCTCTGATCACACATGTCTAAAGGAAAGAGGCCCGATTGTTGTCTGCTCCATTTTATTTTCTTCATTTAATAGGGACTGGTGTTGAAAATCATTTAACCCCATTAGAAGGAAGCAATTAGGCACAAATAATAATTCCATCATGCTGCGTTAGTAAGAATGTCTGCTAGAACAAAGAGAGCTTATAAAGTCAACGGGTAAAGGCTCTTTGTGAATTCCTATATTAATTATGGGGTTTAAGGAAGTTTCTTTCTGAAGAGCTTTGAAAGGGGATCCCCCACTGATTTGCAGATGTATTCAATTAAAAAGAAACAACATTCGCTTTTAGTGCTAGCTCCAACTCAGAAAAAATAAAGGAAGAGGGAGTAAGTAGTAGTTTGGGTGATCTTCTTCAGTGTTGAAAAGGGGGTTTTAAAATTCAATTCAGTCTGAAGTTATTCATTTTGCAAGCAATGCAAACCACCATAGCTAAAAGACAATCCCACATGTGAGGAGCCACTGTGAATGAGAGGGAGTGGGGTAAGGAGGCTGACCCTACAGAGCTGCTCTTGCATTCTTTCCTGGTAGAATTACAGAATGTTGGAGCTAGAAGGGACCTTAAAGAACATCTTGTTCACCCCCTTTGTTGCCTCATTTTGCAAAAGAGGAAACGGAAGCCAAAAAAATGAAGCAGCTTCTTCATGACCACACACCTTGGTGGTGGTAGAGTGGAAATCAAACTCAGGTCTTTTGACTTGAAATTGAGGGATGTTGTAATGGGAGTTGGGAAGGGGGGGGGGTTGGTGGCAGAGAAGGAGACTGTGTTTGAAAACGGGTGCCTGGGGATTCCTGACCGGCTGCTGAGCTTTCAGTTGTGCCATCAAGCCTGGGTGCCCAGGTTAAACCCGTCCTGTGGTAGATGATAAATAACATTGTCTGAATCCCTCAGTGTGCTCTCAGAGATGAAGAGAGTCTTAATCTTAGGCAATTTACCTAATTTCTCCAGAATTCAGTTTTGTATTGTTATAATAATTGTATTACACAGAAGAATAATAATATTCTAGGTTGCACAGTGGATGGGGTGCCAGCTTAGAATCAGAAAGACCTGAGTTCAAATCTGGTCTCAGATACTGTGTGACCCTGGACAAGTAACTTAGCCCTGTTTGCCTCAGTTTCCTCATCTGTAAAATGAGCTGGAAAAGAAAATGACCAACTACTCCAGTATCTTTGCCAAGAAAACCCCAAATGGGGTCACAAAACATCAGACACAACTGAAATTACAACAAAATAATAACTAGCATTTATTTAGTGTTTTAAGATTTGCAAAGCACTTTTATTGTCATCTCAGTTATTCCTAGGAGTCAGATACTATTATCCCTATTTTACAGATAAGGAAACTGAGGCAAGGGTTAGCCCAAGTCACTTCTAAGATGAATACCAGGTTTGAATGGATGTTCTTTTCATCTCTTAGTTCAGGCCCTCATCTCTTACCTCTACTATTGAAGCAACCTCCTATTTGGGCTTCCAGCCTCAATCCAATCCATCCTACATACTCCTGTCAAAGTTATTTTCCTTTAGCTGCATCTGACCATGTGATTTTCTGACTCAGTCATCTACAATTTACTTTTCCCTTGCTCATAGGATAATACAGATTTCTCTGTTTAGTTTATAAGGCCCTATACAACCTAATCTCAACCTATTTTCCAGCCTCAGCAGACATTATACCTTGTGATCAAACCAAACTGGCCTTCTCTCTTCACATCACCCATTTATTTTTACATCATAAGTGTCCTAAGCCTTTACTGTGCCAACGAGACCAGGGGCAGCTAGGTAGAGTTGGGTAGAGCAGTGGTCTTAGAATCAAGACTCATCTTCCTGAATTGAAATCTGACTTCAGGCACTTAGTAGCTGTGTGACCCTGGATAAATCATTTAACTCTGTCTCAGTTTCTCTTCTGTAAAATGGACTGGTAAACCAATGTAGTATCTTTGCCAAGAAAACCCCAAATGGAGTTATCAAGAGTTGGACACGACTGGTTTACTTCAAGGTTCAGCTGAAGCATTGTCTTCTACAGAAGGCCTTCTCCCCAGCTGTTAGTGTCTTCCTCACAGTGATAAAAAATTATTTAAATTACCTTATATTTACTTTATCTATACTTTTGTATATGTGTGTCTCCCTGATAGAATATACATATGTTTGAGGATAAGGATAGGTTAATTTCTTTTTCTGGAGCCCCAGGACCTAGAACAACGAGTAGTTGGTTGGCACTTAAATCCTTACTGGCAGCTAGGTAGTGCAGTGGATAGAGCACCAGTGCAGGAATCAGGAGGACCTGAGTTCAAATCTCACCTCAGACACTTGATGCTCACTAGCTGTGTGACCTTGGGCAAGTCACTTATCACCAATTGCTTCATCCTGGGTCATCTCCAGTCATCCTGATGAATATCTGGTCACTGGATTCAGATGGCTCTGGAGGAGAAGTGAGGCTGGTGACCTGCACAGCCCTCCCTCACTCAAAACAAAGTCAAGTGCAAGTCATGTCATTAGTTCTCTGATGACATGGTCTTCTTCGGCAACGAAGGACAAATGCACAAATCCTTACTGACTGAGCAGTTAATTCTCACTAAGGCTTTAGTGATATAAGATCATCTTTCCCTGAGTGACATCTATTTTAAAATCAAACTGAGTGAAAAGGAAGGATGGGATGTGATCAGGAGGAGAAACAGCAGAAAGAGTTGTAGGGCCTAGGTTTAACATTCAGCTCTGCACCTCAGTGCCTGGGTGATCTTGGGCAAGTCACTTAAGTGTTCCCTGGGGCTTTAATGTCCTCATCTGTAAGATGGCAGAGTTGGATGAATGAGAAGGTAAACAAAGTCACACTTGATAAAAGTGGTACAACAGGAAACATCCAGAAAGGAGAAACTTCCAGCTTAATGCTGTCAACATTTCTTCCCTTTTGGTGGGGTCTTCACATCCCACAGGCCTTCCAAACAGAAGTTACTCTGCATCAGTTGGGGGCTGGTTGTCCACTCCACTGGCCTCAGTCTCTTCCTTCCTTCCTTCTACCTTCTTTCCCACCAAACCACTTGGAAGAAAGCTTCTTTGATAGAGAAAGGGAAAAGATGGGGAAGCCCAAAACATTCCATGACTTCCGAAGTTTCAGCCATTCAGGGTGTCCCATGCCTGTTACCATGGATAAGTTCATAGGATCATAGGAATAGATTTAGGGTTGGAAGGACCCTTAGAAGTCATCTGCTTCAATCCCTTCATTGTACAAGTGAAGAAAGTGAGATCCAGAGAAGTTAAGCCATTTGTTTTACGTTGTACAGGTAGTAAATGACAGAGTTGGGATTTGAACCTAGGTTCTCTGATTCCTACCTGGTCTTCCTTACATTGACCAGTTCCCTCAAGTTCCCTCAAATATATATAATCTGAGTAATTCACACACTCCTAGAACAGCAATCTTCATTGTCACTGGCTTACCACAAATTGTGCATACGGTGCTGCTCAGAGAGCTGCTGGGTATGTGCATGAGGCCCAGTCCTGTGGTATCTGGGACTTCTTGGGGTTCCCTTGTCCCCTGAAAAACGCTGCAGACCCGGGCCAATGGACAGTCTGGCTTGATGTATCTCGCAACTCCTTTGCCCATCAGGCCAAATCCCAGAAGTCAGAGACGTGTCAATACCATGTTCTACAGCAAGACTACGATTTATTACATTTCCTAATATTTTTAGAAAGACTCAATGGTGTTTAGTCTGAGGGAGGCCAGGTCTTTCACAGTAGTGGTTGTGTTAGGAGCCCTGCCTGTCATAAACTCTGCAGCTCAGGTTGCAAGAGCTCAGTGGGAAGAATGTACAGTTGATGGAAAGGGTGCATTAAAACTCTGGGCTAGAGAAGTTGGGTTTCATTATAGAACATGAGCAGTGTTAATTTGGCCATTTAAAATGTTTATGTCTATGGAAAGGAAACCTAGAAATTCCACATGTGTTATGAGGCCAGGCTAAATTTAGGAAGGCCCTCACTGGGGCCTCCAGAACTTGAGAAATATTAGTGAGGGCCATAATGAAGTTGAGGCAAGAGTGATATAGGACAATCTTAGCGGTCATCTTGTCAAGCGATGTCCAGCAGGCCTCCCTTTCCTGCCCCATTGTGGCCCGATACTCTGTAAGAGGCAGAAACCAGATTAAAAAGTAATTAATAACAAGGAGGCAGCTAGATGGCTTAGTGGATAAAGCATTGGGCCTGGAGTCAGGAAGACCTAAGTTCAAATACAGCCTTAAATACTTATTAGCTGTGGGACCTTGGAAAGTCACCTAACTACTCTTTGCCTTAATTCACTGGAGAAGTAAATGTGAAACCACTTCAGTATCTTTGCTAAGAAAACTCCATGAACAATATGGTCCATGGGGTCAGGAAGAGTCAGATATAACTGCACAATGCCAGAAAACTTTAACAAAATAAATTAAAATACAGTAGAACATAGATAATGTTAATTTGTGGTTTTCTAAGTCCGTATGCTGGGGATCTTTATGCACTTCTTAGTGGCCCAGTTTCTATTTAAGTTTCTAGACTATTTCTAGTCTAGCCCTTATTATCTTCAGATGAAGGAATGGAGACCTTAGAAAGAAAGCTAAGGGACTACTTCCTGCTTCACTCATTTTCTGGATTTTACCTCCACCTCAGCCAATTTTCCACCCTAGAGAAACCTCCACCTTGAGGCTGCCTCTCTTGATTGGTGAAGCCTAGTCTCTTGATTGATGGGCAGCTGGGTATACCAGTGGTTAGAGGGCCAGATCTGAAGTCAAGAAGATTCATTTTCCTGAATTCATATGTGGCCTGACACTTACTAGCTATGTAACCCTGGAGAAGTCACTTAATTCTGTTTGCCTCTGTTTCTTTCTATGTCAGATAAACTGGAGAAGGGAAGGGCAAACCTCTAAGTATCTTTGCTAAGAAAACCCCAAATGTGGTCATGAAGTACCTGACACAACTGAAGAAAATTCTCCTGATTGGTGAGGGTGAGGCCACCTGGACCACCATTTCCTAAGGGCCCCTAGTCATGCTCACTAAATTTCCAGCTGAACTCACTCCCTAGACTTCTATCTTATCACAGATACCTTCCTCTTCTCCACTTCTAGCTCCTCTGGAAGGGTTATCTTCCCTCACTAGAATGTAAACTCCTTAAGGACAGTGGCTTTCTTGTTTTCTTGTCCAAAATAGATTTCAAAGTTAGACATACAAAAAGTGGGTGGAAGGAGGTGAAAGAATGGGGCTTAGTTTGATTTTGAAATTTTGAAAGTCAAAGATAGAGCTGGGAAAGGAATGAGGGCCAGTTAACCTAGGCCTCTTCACAAAATGTCCGCTGTAGAAGGAACTCACCAATGGGAAAGGTAGAGTGGGCCTACGTGGAGCAGGCCTCATGGGTGGTATCCCGATGAATATTCAGGATGAGGAGACCCCTGAGGGAAGTTCCCCAATGACACTGCAGTAGAAGCACATGATTTTTAAGTCCAAAAGGTCAGGACCTGGCATGGAAGGAGAATGAAGGAGAAGCAATGTTACTACTAGCAGTGTGTCTACTTATACTGCCAGACAGGCTTGTCAGTGTTAGTGTGATTGTATCCATAATTCTCAGAGAGCAATTTGAATGGTTTATTACTAATCCTCTGTGCTCCCTTTTTATGGCTATATTAATTTTTCTCAGTGTTATTTCACTGATTAAAGATGACTATTGGATATGGTTTCTGAGGCTGCTACTTGAGAGATAAACATTGCTGTAGAAAAAATTCAGGAAATTGAAGGCTTAATATCATATAAAGACTCATTTGGGCATCATTTTATTAGATTGTGGCTAGAAAAATTCCTATTTCTGGTAATAGAAAATGTTTTGGAATAGAAAACTATATGATAGGTTATAGAGGATTTAAAATATTGTAGTGAACAGTCTGACAGTCCAAGTGGAAAAAGAGGCATACTTTCCAAATGTTTCTGTTAAGGTACAAAATTCCATAATATTTTTGTTCTGAAAGAACTGGATCTCAAACTTAGCATCTTCCCCTCTCCCCCTCAAATCTTCCTCTCTTCCTAGTTTCCCTTTTACTACTGTTGAAGGTGCCATCATCCTCCCAGTCATTGGTATCATCCTCAGCTCCTTACCCTCACTCCACATAGACTTGTTGTTTTTGTCATTAAGTCATGTCAGTTGTGTTTGACTCTTCATGAGCCCATGTGGGGTTTTCTTGACAAAGATACTGGAGTGGTTTGCCATTTCCTTCTCTAGCTCACTTTACGGTTGAGGAAATGGAGGCAAATAGGTTGAAGTGACTTTCCCAGTTATTGTCTGGCGCCATATTTGAATTATGGAAGATGAGTTTTCCTTATTCCAGGCCTGGTACTGTATCCATTAGTCCACCTAGCTTCCTATTAATTAGGAGACTAGGCTCACCAATCAAGAAAGGCAGCTTTAAGGTGGAGGTTTCTCCAAGGTGGGAAAGTGGCTGAGGAGGAGGTGAAGTTCAGAAAATGAGGGGAGCAGGAAGCAATTACTTGATTTTGTTTTTGACATCTCCATTTCCTCATCTGAAGGTGATAGGGTTAGACTAGATCTGTGGCATGAAATCAACTAGAAACCAGGCCACTAAACTGTACATAAAGACCGCTGGAGCAGCATATAGACTTAGAAAACCACAAATTCACATTCTTTTTGTTCTACTGTATTTTAATTTATTAAAGTTTTGTTGTCATTCAGCCATACCTAACACAGCTGGAAGTATCTAAGAATGGATGTGAACTCCTGAGGATGAATCTTTATTATTCCAAGCCCAGGAATCTATCCACGGTGCCACCTGGCTGCCCCACATAAACTATCCGTTGCCAAGTCATTCTACCATTACAGCATCTCTCTACTAACATGACCACCGCCTTAGTTCAGGCCTTCATAACCCCTCACCTGGGCTAAACAGTCTCCCTGCTTCAACTTGCTCCCCATTCCAGTTTATCCTCCACCCCTTAGCTACAACGATTGCCTTAAAACACCAATTTGACCATTTCAGCCCACCACTCCTAATGCCTTATTAAAAGTCCAGAGCCAAATCTTTTTGTTCGGCGTTTAAAGCCCTTATTCCCTGGCCCCTCCCCAGTCCTTTGTTCGGCGTTTAAAGCCCTTATTCCCTGGCCCCTCCCCAACTTTTGAGCTTTCTTTCATTTTGACCTCCTCCCCACGTTTTATCCAGTTATTATTTAGTATTCAAGCAATTACTATTTAGCATTTAAATCTACTCCGAGCTGGATAGGCGGGGACTTGTTGTCCTGTCTATGAGCTCTAGAGCCAATTGGGTTTGAGGAGCAAGAAATCTTTGAGCAAGAAATGTAGCCAGTAAACCCAGAGGAAGAGTGGATTTATATACTAAAGAGTAATTATTTCTCTTATACTCATGAACCCTGAAGGTCTTCTCCTCTCAGTTTGATTTTTTTTTTTTTTATTAAAGGGGCCCTCCCTTGAACAACTACTTAAAGAAGCCTATTCATTGAATGGGTGTGTCTTGCTCCCCAAGTGAGAATATGGTAAGACCTTAGCCTGAAAGGGCCAGGGTCTCATGTTGCATCCTGGGCCATCTCCAGTCATCCTGATGAATATCAGGCCACTGGACCCAGATGACTCTGGAGGAGAAAGTGAGGCTGGTGACCTTGCACAGCCCTCCCTCCCTCAAGTCAAAGTCAACTGCAAGTCATGTCATCTTCCTGATGTCGTGGTCCTCTTTGAGAACTAAGACAAATACCACAACAATCTATCTGGTTATGTCGGCCAACTTTCTGTTTCTTCCATGAGTTGCTCCATCCCTCACCTCCATGCCTTTGGACTGGCTCTCCCCCATATCCAGAATGTTTTCCCTCCTCATCTCTTTTAGTTTTCCTGACTTCCTAAAAGACTTAGATCCAATCCCACTTTCTGCAGGAGACTTTTCTCATCTCACACCCACTCCCTTCTCTACTCTGTATATATTATGAATATACCAAGCTTTTTACATGCTTTGAATATACCAAGCTTTTTACATGTTGTCTCTCCCATTTGAATGTAAACTCCTTGAGAGCAGGGTCGGTTTTTGCTTTTTCTTTGTAGCCACAATTGTTAGCACAATTCCTGGCACATGATCATAGTAAGTGCTTAATAAATATTTACTGACTGACAGAACAGATGGAATCCATGAAATACCTCAAAGATAGCACTAACATCATGTAACAAGAAAGATGATTTGTTTGTTAGGAATGATGAAGATTAAATTACTCACATGGAGGGGAAATGCACAGAAACATACAGAAACAATGTATCATATTTGAGATTTTTTTAGTTTAGTGTGATTGGATCAAGATGTTTTCCTAAAGGAAATTTTGATTATATGTGTGGAAATCATGACAATTTGAATGACTGTGCTTTGCGTTTATTAAAAAGGAATCTCATTATAGATAGGAGTACAACATACCACACATTCTTGAGTGGTTGGACAAATGTAATTTTTTCATGTTCAATTAAGGAAAATATAAAGGATGTACTACAATAAGAAGTCTATAATTGTTTCACGGTGCATATTTTTCCATCACATTATCCTTTTGTAAGTATGTATTTACATACTTATTACAAGTATCCAAATAAGAATTATTCAAGTTTAATAATCAAAATTGTTACAAGTATCCAAATAAAAAATTGAGTCATGATTCAATGTTTTACAAAGTAAAAAAAGAGTTAAAATTATGTATTTTTAAATCTTCTGCATATAAAACTTGTTTCTAAATACACTTTCGTAAAATTCAGCAATCGGAAGGTCAGAGGTCTTAATTCTAGAGTTGGAAGAGGCCTTACAAACCATTTTGTCCAATCCCCTCATTTTACAAGAGAAAAAAACTGAAGTCAGGGACTTACCCAAGATTGCGCAGTGGGTGTCTGGAGGATTTGAACTACTCTTTCCATGATGCTGAGCTCTCCCCAGCCAGTTGTCACCTACCTAAAATTCCCCCATTCCTTTGAGTTTATTGTTCCCTCCACTTATTTCATTCTGATATGAATTGAAAAGAAACTCAGTGGCCGTTTAGTTCATCCCCCTAATTTTTTTTAATTTTATTTTATTATTTTTCCAGTTAACAAACATTTGTTTCCACTCCCTACTACTACCTCCCCTCTCCCCATTTAGCAACAACATCAAAACCCTCATAGTATGGTGAAATGAAGCCAGCACCCACTGTGACCATGTCCAGAATTGTCTGTCTCATTCTACATTTTAAATTCCTCACCTCTTTGACAGGAGTCGGGTAGCATGCTTCACTTTGAGTTCTCTGGAAACATGTTTTGTCATTGCATTGGTCAAAGTTCTAAAACTGCTCAGAGTTATTTTTCTTTATAATGTTGTTATGATGGTATAAACTTGCCTCTTGGCTCTGCTTACTTGCCTGTATCAATTCATAGACGTCTTTCAAGTTTCCTTTGAAATTGTTTATCTTGTGATTTCTCATGGCACAATAACATCTCATTATAGTCCTATGCTATCATTTGTGCATCCATATGCCAGTAAATAGGCCCCCTTAGATTCTAGTTTTTTGTTCCTATGAAAAGAGCTACAGATAGATAGATGTATGTAAATATATATATATGCACATATGTATGTGTGTATGTATGTATATGTGTGTGTGCATGTATATAGATATTTATTTGTATATAGTCTGATTCTAGAGCCAGTGTTCTTTCGGCTGCACTGCCCTCCTATATTGCCCTTGGCTTTCTCAAGCACAAACTTCCCTCTGCTTCCGAAATATAGAATATTGTACCTGGAAGGAAACCTAAAGATCATTGAACTTTAAAAGCCCATTTTATAGAAGTAACTGGTTATCACAGAGGCCCAGTGCCTTTTCAGAGGCCATCCAGAGTGACTGATAGAGCACTGAAACTCAGGATTTCCTGATTCCTAGACCAGGTTTGTTTTATTCTACCTTGAGACCACCTTTTGTTCTATCTCTTCTCCCACGCTTTAGCTGCTCTCAAGTTTTCCTTTCTTCTGAAAGGCACAGTTTAACTCTCCAGCACTTTTAGGATCCTTGTTTTTTACCGACCTTACACTAAATGACAGAAACTGCCTCTTGAGTCTAGCTTCTCTTGGTTCTCCTGGCTTTGAGAGCCAAGGAGTCATCTCGGAAACTCTCTGGGTCTTGGAGTAGAGAAGAGACAGGAATCTCACTTCTGAGAAGCTGTAGGAAGAGAACGGAGGATGGAGGAATCAGTCTGGATAGCACTTCTCTCCCCTCTTTGAGGGGAAGGCCCACCCCACTGCCAAGAATTGCAGAGACAGCAATCTGACCCTTTCTTTCCAAGTCACAGTAAATGGAGTATGCATTTATTCTGAAAAGAGTTCCCATCTTTGTGGCTGATGTTGCCATGGCCAATTGCAAACCCAAAGACTCAGATTCAGAAACTCCCTCCCAGGGTATTGTATTGTAATTGAAAGCAGAGCTGGGCTGTACAGCCCTTCCAAGGGTCTTACAGGGAGAATTGTGAGAAACTAGGACAGAGAGGGGAAAAAAGTGGTCAGAGCCAGAAAAGACAATGTTTTAGTAGTTATAGGAAAGAAAGGGGGCTGGAGGCTGCTACATGGATAATTTCTACTCAGCTTAACAAAATGGCAGGAGAGACCTCAGAGGTATCAGAGGGCCTCAGAGGCCCAAAGATTCTTTAGTCAGGGCAAAGAGGATTGGGTACTTGGCTGAACTGGCCCCCTGATTTGTGTTACCAATATTGTCTGTTAGCATCTCCCCTTCTCCATCTAGAATGCTACAATGAATAGGATTTAAACCCGAGTTCAAACCTTTGCTCAGATACTTACTAGCTGTGAGACTCTGGGTAAGTGACTTAAGTTCTCTCCGTCTCAGCTTCTCTATCTGCAAAATGGGGAGAATAATAGCCCCTACCCCATAGAGTAGTTATAGGGATCAAATGAGATATCAAGTAAGATGCTTTGCAAGCCTTAAAGCACTGTATAAATACTAGCTATTATCATCATCATTGTTATCTGTTAAATGCAGATGCCATTACCTGCCCTTATCTGCTACAAAAACCTCTGGGAAAGATTTCTTAAGACATCATTATGGTCTGAGCACTTATAAGGAAAGCCCCATATACACTGGAAATATTTTCAGCAGAGGAGGACATAAAACTTATTTCTATGAGAATGCTCAAAGGTTCTGCATAGAGTCCTTCCACAGATTCCTGAGCAAATCAGATGTGAATTACTAGGTAAGTCCAAAGCAAAGGCTAAATGATAAATGTTAAACAATGAACTCTGGAAAAAAATGTGCACATGACCCACCTTTAAGTTTAATATTTTTTCCAAAATTTTAAACCTAGAGCAGGGATGGGGAAACTGCAGCCTTCTAAATCTTTAAGTGTGGCTTATTGACTGTCTATAAGTCAGACTGACTGGAGTCAGTCAAAAGGCCGCACTTAAAGATTTAAAAGGCCACATGTGTGACCTTAAGGCCGTAGGTATGACCTTAAGGCTGTAGGTTCCCTGCCTCTAGTCTAGACAATCCACAAAACAATAAATCAAATCCAGATTTATTGCTTTTGCCAGTTTTCAAGGTGCAAGTGCTCACACTGAAAATTTAACAATCAGATCTCATGCACTGATTGGAGCTGACATCAGCATACCCCTGGTACTAGGGAACTTTCTGATGTGCCTAGAGATTAAGTGATTTAGGATCATGAGTCTTAAATTTAGGATTGGAAGGGGTATTAGGGGTCATCGAGTCCAACACCTTCACTTTATAGATAACAAGACTGAAGCTCAGAAGGGTTAAGTGACTTATCCAGAATCACTTGGCGAGTATATATTAGAGGGAAGATTTTAACCCAGCACTTTCTGACTCTGAGCCCAACAATCTGTTACACCAGGGTAAACCACTATGATTTACTTGCATGAGAATGGTATTTCTGTCTCGCAAGAGGTTTCCGACTGGTGGTACAGTGATGACTGTCCTGTCCATCCTAATTTCTGTCTCCTACCACCGCCTAGACCCTTTTGTCTTAGGAAGTTTCCTCTACTTTGTTTAAATACACACACACACACACACACACACACACACACACACACACACACTCAACAGCAGCATGTGATTCAGGCCATGAGGCATAATTCCAGATGTCGTATTTCTGTTCCAAAGTGTTGATCACTGGTAAAACCAAACCTGGAATGTGTCCAAGACTGAAAGATTTCCTTCTCAGTTTTTGTTGGGAGGAAGACTTGGATTTTTTCCAGAACTGAAAATGCATTATTTCAGTTCCTGGAAGAAATCACAGATCGGTTGTGGTTTGGGAGCTCACCTCAAAAGACAGGGGCCTCTCCCTCCTAATAATAATTAGAATTGCCATAGCTCCTTCAGATTTACAAATGGCTTTCCTAAATTATCCCATTTGATAATAATGCCACAGGCATTATCATCTCCATTTTATAGATGAGAAAACTGAGCCCACGAGAGATTATGTGATTTTTCTACATAAGGTCTGTCTCCGAGATGGGAGACATACCAAAGTCTTCTTGACTCGAACCACTGCTTCCTATTCACTGTCCTCAGGAAAGGGATCATGGAAGGTTCCGTGTACAAGACATTGTTCATCTATTCCTCTATCACTAAGGAAAGCATTTTATTGCTTTTGTATTGTTTTGTGAGGCATTCAGGGTTAAGTGACTTGCCCAGGGTCACACGGCTAGTAAGTGTCAAATATCTAAGGCTGAGTTTGAATTCAAGTCCTCCTAACTCCAGAGCCAGTGCTCTATCCACTGTACTATCTAGCTGCCCCTCAAGGAAAACATTTTACATCTGGTCATGGAACCTAGTTTGGTTGTAGCAGTTTCTGCCTGGGGTTATTCAAGTGAGTTTTTTACACCATAGGTGGCACACTGTAGAATGCTGGACCTAGAATTAGGAAGAGTCATCTTCCTGAATTCAAATCCAACCTCAGACATTTACTGGCCATGTGACACTGGGCAAGTCATTGACCCCTGTTTGCTTATATTTCCTCATCTGTAAAATGAACTGGAGAAGGAAATGGCAAAGCACTCCAGTATCTTTGCCAAGAAAACCCCCAAACAGGGATAATAGCGCAAACCTCACCAGGATTATTATGACTATTAAATGAAATAACATATGAAAAGTGATTTGTAAACCTTAAAGCAACATATAAATGCTGATTATTGTTATCATTAGTAGAGGTGGTGGTGGTTGTATTCCCACAGCATGTAATACAGCACCTAGGATGGAGTGACTGTTCCATGCACACTTTTGCCTGGTTGGAAAGGGCTGTTTTCCTAAGGTCGTTAGCCATGAGACCCAGGACTTTCTGGCATGGTGCTCCGTGCTGTGCAGAGGGATTCGTCCCAGCCCTGGAAGGTGGAGGACCTGAGCTGCAATCTGAAGATCACATCCTGAGAGTGGTGCAGGGGAGTCCTCCAAAGCAAACACTCCTCCCCTCCCTGCTTTCCCCACCTCTCCATCCCCACCCTTTGGAGCCGGTTTAATAGAATGAGCAAACATTATTCCTGGCATACTTAGCAAAGTTTAGGCTCTTTCTACCTACTGTGCTGAGCTAATTTTCATAATGCCAGGCTCTTCAATCCCAGTATTGATTAAGTAAGTATTGATTAAGCATCTACTATGTGAAGCAACATGGTATATAGTCAACCCTAGAGTCAGCCATAAAAAATAATAATAGCTAGCATTTATATAACACCTACTATGTACCAACACTATGCTAGGCACTTTACATATATTACCCCACTGTATCCTCACAGAAACCTTGCAAGGTGAGTGATGTTATTAACCCCATTTTACTGCTTAGGAAACTGAGGCAAACAGAGATTAACTGACTTGCTCAAGGTCATGCAGCTAGTAAGGATCTGAGACTGAATTTGGACTCAGGTCTGAAACTCTTGAGTTCCTTTCCTGATTCTGACATGTTCTGGCTCTGTGACCCTAGACAGGTCATTTAATCTTTCAGTGCATCAAGCAATTCTCTTCAGCCTCTTTAAGGTGCAAAAAAGTTGTTGATCTGTCTAGGTGTGGGGAACTTCAACAGAAACTCCCCACACCAATTAGATCACAGCTCTAGACTCCACCCCCCAAAAAATGTACAAGGTGGTAGGCTAGGATGTGGGAGTGTTAGCTCCAGTGCATCTAGGATCTCACTGAGATTATTCCTTCCAAGAAAGACAGTAAACTCGATGGGGAAATATCTACTCATCATTTAAAACTCTTTATGATCAATTTACTTTTCCACTCTTCTCCAGGAGAGTGTTACTCCTTTCCATGAGTTCCACAGTCCACTTATTCTAGCCTGAGGCTCAAAATGTTCCATTTCTGATCTCCATTCAGGGGGCAGCTGGGTGGTGCAGTGCACGGAGTTCTGGGCCTGGAGTTAGGAAGATTCATTTTCCTGAGTTCAAATCTGGCCTCAGATACTAGTTGTGTGGCCCTAGTCTAGTCACTTAACTTCTGTTTCCCCATCTATAAAACAGGGCTAAAAATAGTACTTGAGGATAAAATGAGAATAATTGTGAAACATTTAGCACAGTGGCTCACACGTAGTGGGCACTATATAAATGTTGTTATTCAGTCACATCCAACCCTTTGTGGCTCCATTTGAGATTTTGTTGGCAGAGATACTGGAGTAGTTTGCCGTTTCCTTCTCAAATTCCTTTGACAGATGAGAAAACTGAAGTAAACAGAGTTAAGTGACTTGCCCAGGGTCACACAGCTGGTAAGAGTCTGAGGCCAAATTTGAACTTAGGAAGATGAATCTTCCTGATCCCAGGCCCAGCATTCCTAGTTGCCATATGTTAGCTATTATTATTAATATATACAGAGGTTCAGTTGCAGGTCAGAGAGAAAGGCCTTGTGGTTCTTAGGGTATAATGACAAAGCAGGTGGCAATGTGTCTTTAGCATCATTTCCACAGATAAAATCATCTCCCTTTCAGATATCAAGCTATTTGACAAAGCAGAGAACTTTGGTAACAAGAAACTCCTTTTCCAGATTTTGAGGGACTATGGCTGCTGAGGAGGCTGAGTCTGTGCTTGCCAGATCCTGTCTCCATAAGGGTTGCTTCCCTGGGTGGTGGCTGTAGAGGCTAGGTCAGAAGCAGGACTGGTGGTCTGGGGAGCATGGTCATGCCTTGGCACGTGCCTATTGGTGGCTGTTGGTCAGCAGTTGGTGTTGGTGATGGAGGAAAGTGAAAGCCTTCTCTAAATGATTGCATCCTTCAGTGATGGCTAGGGGCCAGTTGGAAACAAGACCAGGAGGAGGTGAGGAAAGGGGAGGTCTGCTATTCCCAAGGCTCTTGAGTTCAGGGTCCTGGGCTGTCTCCATTAGCCGAGATGGTGGTGGTTTGACCTTCCCGGGACATGCTGCCCCCTGCCTCCTTCAGGGCACCGTGTTATTTCAGCTAGTCTGACTTGCCTTCCCTTTGAATGGCAGCTGGTAGCATAAGTAGAAATATAACTTCTACTAAGGAAGTTGGAGCAAGCCTCAGTCTGTATTTTATTCATGCCAAAGTAGAGTTCCCAAGTAGTCATAAGGAAGTCATTTCTAAGGAATGCTCTTGGCTCAGTTCCTTGTCTTCCTGGTCAAGTCTCTCTACCTCACCTTCCTCTTCATTTATGAACTGTTGTTGTTTGCTTGTACAAACCATCCATATTTGCCCATCCATCATTTGCAACTTTTCACTATCTCTCACCCTGACAATTCTTCATAACTCTTGTCTATGTTCTCCCACTAATTCAACAATGGGGGTCCACTCAACATACCAGGGGTCTTCCTTAACTTCTCTGGACATGTGACTACCATAGGTATACACAGGCCTATATGACTGGCTCATTCTTTTTATTTTTTTTCCACATCATACATTCCTCTAATGATATCCTTTAAAATTCTCCCATGTAATTCCTTATGCAGCCAGATGGCACAGAGTATAGAGCACCAGACCTGGAGTTAGGAGTACTCATCTCACTGCATTGAAATCTGACCTCAGACACTTACTAGCTGTGTAACCCTGGGCAAGTCACTTTACCCTTTTGGCCTTAGTTTTCTCATCTGTTAAATGAGTTGTAGAAGGAAATGGCAAACCACTAAAGTGTCTTTGCTAAGAAAATCCCAAATGGGGTCACAAAGAGTCAGACATGAGCAACAACGGAATGCAGTTCTTCAGCTGAAATGTGCTGCAGCCTTCCCTCACCCTACTGTCTACCTCCATATTGTGTAGTAGTGGAAGCACTAGAGATACAAAACAAAAATGCAAAAGAGTCCCTGCCTTCAAGGAGCTGGTCAGAGCTTATGGTGACTGGGGTCTCCAGGACCTGATGGATTCCTGAATGACTGGAGGAGGGACAAAGGTGGAGCTGTGCTCTTGCCTACTTTCCTGGATCCTGAGCTATAATTATGGACTCAATTCTTGGGGATGTCCCTTAAATCCTTTAATGGTAATAACTAAAATCTGTATGAGACTTGAAGATTCACAAGGCATTTTTCTGATAACAATGCTGTAAATTGTGCAAATGTTTCAATATCTAATGTGTTATTCTGGCAGTACTTTCTCAGGGTCAGACCTGTTACCTTTTATATTCCCCCCTTGGGGTTCTCTAGTCACCTAAAGAGGTTGGAGACATCTCTTTTTTCTGCCTTTGACTCAAGCCTTCACCAAATATTTCCCCCCATTTTGGGGGGGAGCCAGTGACTTGTACCCCAGTATCCTAGTTCTATTTAACCACTTTAAACTGGAATAGCTTTTACAGAGGGAAGTTTACTTCAAAAGTATAGCAAGAACCAACATACAAACATTTCCCCTTATATTTTAGGGGCATAATGCACTGTCTTTCCCCCCACCCCACCCCCACCCCCTTAGTCTCCAGAGCATTGTCCCACCAAATTCAAGTCCAAAACCGTCAGTGCTGGGCCAGGGGCCTGACCAGTGCTGTTCTTCGCTGTTTCAACATTCATCCTAGATTCGTGGGTTCTTGGATCCTCTTGGCTGGTACTCTCAAGTCAGATCATAGACTCTTGGCACCTAAAATGGAACTAAGGGAAGGCCTAAGACTCAGAGGGACAAAAGGAGGCTGCCTTCAGAGTCTCCCTTCTTACCATATGGTATGAGTGAAGGAATTTTTCATCCTCTGTCAGGAATGCCAGGAATGCTGCACATTTCCCCCATATTGAGTTTTGGTTTTAATGACTCCTGCAATTCAGGCAACACAGCCAACGAAGAAAAAACAAAAGCTGTTCTCAATTACTTGGTAGCCCAACATAGAATATGCATGCTTTAGTCATGGAATCTGGAAAGAGAAGACACATATCTTCCATATGAGTGACATCACTTTAGGGGATCCAGACTGACATGAAACCCCTGTTGCACCTGTATATCATAAAGTAGACGAGACATTTTTCATCCATTCTGTCTTTCTAGTGTGACTTACTCAGCCAGTCTTTTTTGAGTGCTTGTGAATTTCATTGAAGAATCCACACCTGAGACCTGGTGTGATCAGTACTCAGTTTTGTCTTAGACCATCTGGAGAATCTCATGATCCATAGGGAATCCCTTTTCATTTAGATTCTTTATCCATTGGACATCATCCTGAATGGTAAAGGTAGCGTAAAGATAGTGAACATAGTTAGCAAACCTGGCTTACTGTTTTATACCTTGCTTGACATTGATAATCATTGCTAATCAGAAATCTTATGTGATTTCATCTTGAGTCAATACTTCTTTACAACTGACAAAAAGTAAAGACAGAAAGATATTGCAGTCCCTATAATTTATATATCAGAATAACTATTTACATTTATATAACATGTTAAGATTTGCTGTACATGTATTATTTCATTTGGTCCTCTCAACACTCCTATGAAGTACATACTATTCTTTTCTCTATTTTTCATATAAGGAAATTGAGGCTGAAAGAGGTCAATTCACTTACAAAGGGTCACCGAGCGAGTTGGTGTCTGAGGTGGGATTTGAACTCAGGTCTTTGTCATTTCATGCCTGACACCATGTCCCCTATGTCACCTAGTTGCCAATGTCCTTAAAATCATCTTTCTGTGGTGATACTATTGTCCACAGATAGGAGTATCTAGACTCCCTCACCATGTATAAGGATTTCCCCTTCCATGTGTACTCTGAGTTGTATATCCTCCATGACAGTAATCAATAACTTGTCTAATGTCTTGATGTTAATAACCAGAGAGTCATTGAACAAAGTAAATTCTGTGGTGTTGGTTGATTGTATCAAGCCCTGGAACATAACACAAATGAAGAACCATAATCACTGAGCTAAGTTTGGTCATACTAATTACACAAGAAGAACGACAAAAAAATGAATGAATAATGCTTCTTCTGCAGACAGTGTTATATAGTTGGATATGCAGATGATAGAGTTGGTATGTGAATGTACTTATTTAGGTATATTCTAAGTATTCATGGATAAGTATGTACTAAATATTAGTGTAATATGTATATGTGTTTGTGTATGTGTGTATCTTGGGTAAACACTGTAGATAGAAAGCAAATCAAGTCCACCATTGAAGAGGAGCAGGATTAGACTGGATTAGACTGCCTTTGAGAAATTGCATAATGTTTTTAATGGCTCCAAGCTTTTCCCTGAAACAAAGACCTATATTTTTAACATCAGTATTCTATCATAGTGCTTGAAGAATTAAAGCTGGAGGTCACTCAAAGGATAATGGGAAGGTACATGGTGGACTAGAATAGACTATGGCATATTACCAATGAAGAAATAAATTGGCATGAGAAGTGGTCTAAAGGATATCATTGGAGAGAGGTATTACCTGAAAGGAGGCGGACTTGTCATGTGGTAAGGACAAAGGATAGCCAGTAGACAGACCATATGTTCCATTGATATTGATGCAACATCAGGAGATCTAGAGGAAAGCTGCTGCCACATTATGTAGATCCCCTTCTGGCTCTCTATTTCAATAAGGTATTCATGATAGAGACTTGTAAGCCTTCCAAGTAGTTTGTAACTCTTTCTTATTTAGTTTCTTAATCTGGAAACTTATTCCAGTATGGTAATAATTCTTTTCTGGGCCTGCCTTCATACTGAAATCACTGAGTATCTATGTATATGTTGACTTGTTTTGGAAGATCTTGTCAAGTTATTGCTACACAATATTGTAGATATCTTCATGGTGGCCTTTGCCTATGTTCTTTGTAAGCACTCTGGGACTTGATAACCAAGTATTCCATGGGCGCAGGATGAAACCAATTTTGCTGATTCATTCGCCTCTTTCAGAAGAACCTCTTCCATTTATGTAAAACTCCTTATATCTTCTGGTTTCCCTTTCAGTGAGAATATGAATACTGATATGGTTCACTTTCTCTAGTAGTATATTAGATAATCATTGGTTGTTGCACAAAGATCTCACTTTTTGAGTACAGTTACATTAATATTTGTAGCTGGTCTAAGAACTGTGGGGTTCTTAACATATTTTAGTACTTTTTCAACCACTCTGCTATCATCACTGCAGAAGCATAAGATTACTGTGAGCCATTCTGTATTGTTTCTGTTTCCTGGGTTGCTATGGAGAAACAATTCATCATCCAATAGACACCCTATTGGTAATAGATAGTTGAGTCCTTGAATAGTAGATTCAGTTTATGGCCAGGACTGTACTTGGAATCTTCCCAGCATTAAAGAACTTTATAGAGTTTGCACTCTACTGGCATGGCCTTCAAAAACCCAGGGTTTTAACCAAAAGTCACACCTCCATTTTGTATCTGCTGACTTGCCTGGTTTCAACTCCATAAAACAGGGAGCCCCTCCCAGAATAAGCTCATCACATCTAAATTTACCATGGTGCTGCTAACTCAGGCCTTGATTGATCCCTCCCTCAGCCTCCCCTCTCCTCTGTTCAGAGGGCTGGAGAGTAGAGTACCAAACTCCTCCCAATTCCTTTCTTTATAGAGGGCAGAAATTGGAATCTTAAGTCACTCTACATTTGCTGCCCTGCCTAGGTCCAACTCCAAGGAACAAAATGCCCCCTTGCATTTTGTGTCCTTCCTCCCCTCCCCCATCCCTTTTCTGCCTCTTTTTGTGTGTTGTCTCCTCCTTTGGATTATAAGTCCATTGAGGGTAGGGACTGATTTTTTTTTTTTTAATTAATTGTATTCTCAGTGGTTTCGGTACTTAATAAATGTTGATTGGATTGGATAAGATTGATTATCTCCATACTATAATGAAGCATCAGGGTAAGATTTCAGAAGACTATCTGGTCAATATAGTTATGTGTTATACAGTCAGTAAAAATGGTCAATAATCATCATATATTATGAGTTAACAAAATAATGGTTTCTATTTCTATGGCACTTTTTGGTCTCATTTGATCTTTACAGCAATGCTATCTCTGTAATCGTGAATGTAACTTTTAATGTGATTATTTCACAAAGGAGAAAACAGATTTAAAGAAGATAAATAACTGGGGCAAATCCCATAGCTAGCTAAGTAGTGGAACCAAAGTATTCTGACTTTATTCTGTGTTTTTATGTTGTACTAAATTGTTTCCCTAAGCAGATAGTTCCAGACTCAACCATGAAGTATATCTCTTTTGGATTTTGCTTCTTATTTGTCAGTATGTGGTAAAGAGTATAAGTTGACCTTAGATTAGAAAAATAAAATGTGTGAGGGAGAAAGAATGCTTTTCCCCATCCTCACAGGATCAGGAAACTTAGAGATAACTTAGTTCACTTTCTTCACTTTAGAAAAGAGGAAACTTAGATTAAAAAGGTCCAAAATCCAGTGTTGTTTCCCGTATGAATTTCTGTCCTTTCTGCAGTTATTAAGTGCTAATTATGTGTGAGGCACCAGTGATACAAAGATTAAAGTGGCAGGACTCTAGAGGCATGAGACAGAAGTGATGGGTGATTTCTACTGGAGCTCACTCATTACCAAATTAAGATAAAGACTTGGCTTATTTTAAAGATAATCTCATTCTTCAAAAGACAAAGGAAGCAATGAGAGAAACAGGTATACTGGAACTAATTCTAACCAACGAAAAAGAAAGAAATGGTTGCTGAAGTAGAAATGATGGAAACCTTGGGGGAAAAGTGACCATTCTATCTTAGAATTAGTAACAGAAGAGGGAAAAGCCAGACATCACCCAGCAGTCATGCTGGATTTTAAATTCAGATTTCAGAGGATTGAGTAAATTTGTATGTAGAACTTGGTTCAGAAAAATGCTAAAAAAACCAACAACACAAAAAACCCATGACCTGAAATGCTACCAGGCAAGTCAGCTTGAGGGGAATACAATAAAATTCTCGAGCTGTAAACAGAAACAATTCCAATAAGGAAGGAAAGGGGAAGCTGGCTAAAAAGGGAACTTACCATGTCCACCAGCTGGAAATTTTAAAAGTCATGTTTAGGAGATGGAATAAAAGAAAGATAAAGAGGAATGAATGCAAAAGGGTAATAGTACTGTGTAAGAAGAATGACAAGAACTAAAGTTGAGGCTGGCTATGAATGCTGGAGGACAGTAACCAAAAAAACCCAAACTTTTTTTTAAGCTAGGACATAATCAAAGAAGAAATAGGACCACTCCTCAGACCAGAGGAGAAGGATAATGGATGGGGAAGAGGAAGAATTACTCAGATCTTATTTTGTTTTGATTTTCTCTGCTAAGGAAGATGATAACAAGGGATAGGAAGGACAAAACAAAAATGGCTAATCCAGAGTTGAAATCCAAGATACATCAGGAGACAGAAACAGAATAAGCACTTGATGAGTTCAAATCACCAGTCCTTAACAAATTATATCCTACAGTGCTGAAAGAAGAGGTGGAAAAGATTGCTGAGCCATCATCCGTGGTCTATGAAAAGCCCTGGAGAATGGGGGAGATAATACAAGGCAAAATAGGACAAGTATTTTCCTTATTTTCAAAAATGAAGGGAGAATGAAGTAAGCAAACTATATTCCTGTAAGCCACACTTTGAGTTCTGGAAAAATGGTGAAATGCATTTGAAAAGGGATGGTTTATGAACTTCTAGAAAATGAAACAGTGATGATGATACCTAGTGTTTATATAGTACTTTAAGGTTTACAAAGAACTTTATAATTGATCCTCATAATTTCCCTGTAAGGTAGAAGTTATCATTCCCATTTTACAGATGAAGAAATGGAGGCTGCAAGGTTAAAGGACTTCCCAGAGTCATAGCTATTATGTGTGTGACAGAGGATTTGAACTCAGATTTTCCTGACTCCAGATTCAACTCTCTATCCACTACACTAAGAACAGGTCAAACCAAGCTAATTTTATTTCCTTTTTGGACAGGATTAATGAGATTGATGAGGAATGCTTTAGACATGGTTAACCTAGATTTCAGCAAAACACTGGCACAATCTTTCATACTGTACTGTTCAATATCATTGGAAAATGTGGGTCTGGTTAAAAAAAAGTAAAATTAGATGAATTCAGAAACTGTTGAACAATGAATCTCAAAGAATAGTTGATAATTGGTCAGTGTCAACTTGCAGAAGGTTTTGATGCCTGTAGGACTGGTAATTGACCCTGTACGATATAACTTCTAATAAGTGCTGGGTAAAAGCATAGGTACCATATTTATAAAATTTGAAGGCAACACATAGATGGGAGTTGTGGCTAACATTATGGATTAGTTTTTTTTCACTTTCAGTAGGCTAGAATAATGATCCAAGTCTAATATGATGTAATTTAATAAAGAGAAATTTAAAACCCTATGCATCAGTTAAAAAAATCAACTCTACAAACAGAAACTGGGGGCACCATCACTGGACAATAGTTTATGTGGAGAATACATCAGGAGACAGAAACAGAATAAGTACACTAGGAATTCTAGTGTACTATATAAATTCTATATGAGTCAACAATGTAAGACTTGTGTGCAGGAAAAATGCTAATTAGACTTCATTAAGAGAAATACGGGGGGGGGGGTTGGAGTCAAGATGGCGGAGTAGAAGGACACACGTTTACGAGCTCCAAACCCACAGCCCATAGAATTAATGTAAAAAGAGATCCCCATAAGTTCTGAATCACTATAAGGTGTGCAGAAACAGAGTGGAAGAGATTTCCGTTCCAGAGAACCCTGGAGAGCCATCCACAGGGTCCGTCGTGCCCCGGAAAGCGGACCCCACCCCAGTGCTGCCCTGGCCGCCGCCCCAGAGAAGCTGATCCGAGCAGGCTTCAGGGATGGAAGCTCCGGCGGCCGGGAAAGTCCCTCCACCCACAGAAGCTACAGGTCAGTGAGAGAGACAGCTGGGATGGAAGAGGGGAGCAGGGTGTCTCTGTGACTCGGGCCCCCTCGGGAGGAAGCATCGATGGCAGAGACGGGGGCAAGAAGCGGCGGAGGCAGAGGTGGGGGCGGCGGCGGAGGCAGCAGCTGCAGCGGTGGCCCGGGACTCCCCCAGCAGCAGGCAGGATCTTCATTACTGAGAGTCTCTGCATAAACCCCCTGAGGGAGCTGAGCCTGGGAGGCGGCCCTGCCCCCACCCCAGCACCAGAACTAAAGCTCACATTGATTAGCAGCCGCGCCTGCCGTGGAAAGCCCATTTGAATCTCAGACCCCAAGCACTAGCTGGACGGATCTAGGCGGGGGTGGACAGGAATCTCAGAAGTCAAGTAACTGGCTGGGAAAATGCCCAGAAAAAGGAAGCAAAATAAGACCATAGAGAGCTTCTTTGATGGGGGTGCAGATGTTCCCGCCTTTCAATTCTGATAACGAGGAAATATTCTTACCATCAGGGAAAGATGTGGAGGGCGGGGCCTCTGTATCCCAGACACCCCAGGTGATTGTCCGGTGGGCTCAGGCCATGGAAGAGCTCAAAAAGGATTTTGAAAAGCAAGTTAGATAGGTGGAGAAAAAACTGGGAAGAGAAATGAGAGAGATGCAAGAAAAGCATGAAAAATGGGTCATAAAGGAGACCCAAAAAAATGCTGAAGAAAATAACACCTTGAAAAATAGGCTCACTCAAATGGCAAAAGAGGTTCAAAAAGCCAATGAGGAGAAGAATGCTTTCAAAAGCAGAATGAGCCAAATGGAAAAAGAGGTTCAAAAGCTCACTGAAGAGAATAGTTCTCTCAAAATTAGAATGGAACAGATGGAGTCCAATGACTTTACGAGAAACCAAGAAATCACCAAACAAAACCAAAAGAATGAAAAAATGGAAGAGAATGTGAAATATCTCATGGGAAAAACAACTGACCTGGAAAATAGATCCAGGAGAGACAATTTAAAAATTATGGGACTACTTGAAAGCCATGATCAAAAAAAGAGCCTAGATATCATCTTCCATGAAATTATCAAGGAAAACTGCCCTGACATTCTAGAACCAGAGGGAAAATAAGTATTGAAAGAATCCATCGATCACCACCTGAAAGAGATCCAAAAAGAGAAACTCCTAGGAACATTGTGGCCAAATTCTAGAATTCCCAGGTCAAGGAGAAAATCTTGCAAGCAGCTAGAAAGAAACAATTCCAGAACTGTGGAAATACAATCAGGATAACTCAAGATCTAGCAGCTTCTACATTAAGGGATTGAAGGACATGGAATAGGATATTCCAGAAGTCAAAGGAACTAGGACTCAAACCAAGAATCACCTACCCAGCAAAACTGAGCATAATACTTCAGGGGTAAATATGGTCTTTCAATGAAACAGAGGACTTTCAATCATTCTGGATGAAAAGACCAGAGCTGAAAAGAAAATTTGACTTTCAAACACAAGAATGCTAAGAAGCATGAAAAAGTAAACAGCAAAGAGAAGTCTTAAGGGACTTACCAGAAGTGAACTGTTTACATTCCTACATGGGAAGACAATATTTGTAACTCTTAAAACTTTTCAGTATCTGGGTAGTTGGTGGGTCCATACACACACATGTACACACATGCACGCACACACACATACACACATGCACACACATACAGAGACAGAGAGCACAGATTGAATTGAATAGGATGGGACCATATCTTAAAAGAAATTAAGGTAAATGGTGAGAGAGAAATGTAGTGGGAGGAAAGAGGGTGAAATGGAATGGGGTAATTATTTGTCATTTAAGAGGCAAGTAGGAGACTTTTTAGTGGAGGGAAAAAGAGGAGAGCTGAGAAAAAAAAACAAAACAAAAAAACAAAAAACAATTAGTTTACCCTCATCACATTTGACTAAAGGAAGGAATAAAATGCACACTCATTTTGGTATGAAAACCTATCTTACAGTATAGGAAAGTGGGGGAGAAGGAGATAAGCAAGGTGGGGGATGATGGAAGGGAGGGCAATGGGAGAGGGAGCAATTTGAAGTCAACACTTGGGGAGGGACAGGATCAAAAGACAGAAGAGAAACAATGAGGGGCAGGGTAGGATGGAGGGTAATTCAGTTAGTCTTACACAACACGACTATCAGGGAAGTCATTTGCAAAATTACACAGATATGGCCTATATTGAATTGCCTGCCTTCCCAAAGGGAACGGGTGGGGAGGGAGGGATGGGGAGAATTTGGAACTCAAAGTTTTAGGAACAACTGTTTAGTATTGTTGTTGCTACTAGGAAAGAAGACATACAGTTAATGAGGAATAGAAAGTCATCTGGCCCTACAGGAGAAAAGAGAAGATGGAGACAAGAGAAGGGAGGGATGACAGAAGAAAGGGCAGATTGGAGATAGGGAAAATTAGATTGCTTGGGGTATTGGGGTGGGGGGAGGGGATAAAAGGGGAGAAAATTTGGAACTCAAATTTTTGTGAAAATGAATGTAAAAAGCCAAATAAATAAATAAATAAATAAATAAATGAATGAATGAATGAAAAAAAAGGATCATTAACATAGATAATTGTAGTTAACCAAAAGAAGAGAGAGAGAGAGAGAGAGAGAGAGAGAGAGAGAGAGAAATACAGTATCCAGAATGATGTAGGTAATTGTCTTACTTTATTTTTTCTTGATCAGACCACATCTCAGAAGACCCGTGTTCAGCTCTTGAGAAAATTCTTTCATGTGATCATAGATTTAGAATGGAAGGGACCTTCCAAGGCCATCTAGTCTCCTCATTTTACACAGAATGAAACTGAGACTTAGGGAAGTTGAATGACTTTCTCAAAGTCCCATGATTAGTAAATGTCAGAGCCAGGATTTTAACCCAGACTCTCTGACTACATAGTCCATGCTCACTGAATAGTATGAACTGTTCAGTTCTGGTCACTATATTTTTGGAAGACTATTGACAATCTGGAAAGTATCCAAAGGAAGGTAACCAGGATGGCAGCAGGTTTCTATGTTGTGAGTGGGTTAATTAAAGGAATTGAGTATTTTAGCCCTAAGGATTTAGGGGGAAGCAAAATGCCTGTCCTCAAATATCTGTAGGGTTATAACATGTCAGAGGAATTAGATTTGTTCTGCTTGACCCCAAAGGACAAAACTAGGAACAATGGGTAAAATTGCAGTGGGGATGCAGATTTCGGTTTGATGTAAGAAAAGAAAAATTCCCAACAGTCACAGCTATCCCCAGAGGGGATGGACTAGGCAGTGAATTTCTACTCATCAGAGTTCTTGAACTGGAGGCTTGCTGAGTTTGTGGGGGCTGCTTCAGAAGAGCTGCTTGGTCAAGTACAGGTTAGAGGAGGCGGTCGCTGACATTTCTTCAGCTCCGAGATTCTGTAGTTGGTTCTTGTCTCAATCCCTGCTGAGACTCATAAATATACATTAATGTGATGGGTGCGGGGGGAGAAAGAAAAGAATAAAACCTGCACATACATACGTACAATCATTAAGGGGCTTTGTTCCCAACCTAACCATTCTTGACATCTCCAAATTACCTGTATTGTGATTCAGTCATTTCAACCAAGTCTGACTCTCCATGACCCTATTTGGAGTTTTCTTGGCAGAAATACTGGAGTGGTTTGCCATTTCCTTCAACTCATTCTACAGATGAGGAAACTGAGGCAAACAGAATTAAATGACTTGCCCAGGGTCACACAGCTCCTAAGGCTGTAATAATAAGGCCAGATTTGAATTGAGGAAAGTGAGTCTTTCTGACTCCACTGCTTAGCTGTCCATTACTGACCTGTATGTATGCCATAATCAATTTTAGACTAGTCTTAGAATAAAACCAGAGCTTTTCTGCTTCTATATCTTAACCCACTTAAGTTTTTTAAAATTAATTAATTTATTTATTTTAAGCTTTCAACATTCATTTCCACAAAATTTTGAGGTCCAAATTTTCTCCCTATTTCTCCCCTCCCCCCCAAAATGCCATGCATTCTGATTGCCCCTTTCACCAATGTGCCCTCCCTTCCCTTATCCCCATCTTCTCTCTTGTCCTGAATCTATACCCCATTACCTGTATTTCTTATTTCCCAGTTGTCTGCAAACAATTCTCAACATTTGTTCCTAACTTCTCTTTCCTCCCTCCCCACCCTTCCCCACTGAGAAGGCAAGCAATTCAATATAGGCTATATATGTGTAGTTTTGCAAATGACTTCCATAATAGTCATTTTGCATAAGACTAACTTTATTTCCCTCCATCCTATCCTGCCCATTTCTTCTATTCTCTCTTTTGACCTTGTGCCTCCCCAAGAGAGTTTACTTCTAATTGCTCCCTCCTCCCATTTGCCCTCCCTTCCATCATCCCTCACACTCTGCTTGTCCCTTTCTCCCCTACTTTCCTGTGGTGTAAGAGAGATTTTCATACCAAATTGAGTATGCATGTTAATCCTTCCTTGAGCTAAATGGGATGAGACTAAGCTTCACTTTTTCCCTCTTACCTCCTGCCTTTTTCCCTCCATTGGAAAAGCATTTTCTTGCCTCTTCTATGAGAGATAATTTGCCCCATTCCATTTCTCCCTTTCATCTCCCAATATATTCCTCTCTCACCCCTTAATTTAATTTTTTTAGATATTATCCTTTCCTATTCATCTCACCCTGTGCTCTCTGTCTCTCTCTGTCTCTCTCTTTCTCTGTCTTTGTGTGTGTGTGTGTGTGTGTGTGTGTGTGTGTGTGTGTGTGTGTGTATAATCCCTCCAACTACCCAGATACTGAGAAAAGTTTCAAGATTTACAAATATTATCTTTCCATGTAGGAATATAAACAGTTCAACTTCAGTAAGTCCCTTGTGATTTCTCTTTCCTGTTAACATTTTCATGCTTCTCTTGATTCTTATGTTTGAAAGTCAAATTTTCTTTTCAGCTCTGGTCTTTTCATCAAGAATGCTTGCAAGTCCTTTATTTCACCGAATGATCATTTTTTCCCCTGAAGTATTATATTCAATTTTGCTGGGTAGGTGATTCTTAGTTTTAATCCTAGTGCTTTTGACTTCTGGAATATCCTAATTCCAAGTCCTTTGATCCCTTAATGTAGAAGCTGCTAGATCTTGTGTTATCCTCATTGTATTTCCACAATACTTGAATTGTTTCTTTCTAGCTGCTTAAAATATTTTCTCCTTAACCTGGGAACTTTGGAATTTGACTACAATATTCCTAGGAGTTTCTCTTTTTTGAATCTCTTTCAGGAGGTGATTGGTGGATTCTTTCAATATTTATTTTGCCCTCTGGTTCTAGAATATCAGGGCAGTTTTCCTTGATAATTTCATGAAAGATGATATCTAAGCTCTTTTTTTGATCATGACTTTCAGGTAGTCCCATAATTTTAAATTGTGTCTCTTGGATCTATTTTCCAGGTCAATTGTTTTTCCAATGAGATATTTCATATTATTTTCCATTTTTTCATTCTTTTGGTTTTGTTTTATAATTTCTCAGTTTCTCATAAAGTCATTAGCTTCCATCTGTTCCATTCTAATTTTGAAAGAATTATTTTCTTCAGTGAGCTTTTGAACCTCCTTTTCCATTTGCCTAATTCTGCTTTTTAAAGCATTCTTCTCCTCATTGGCTTTTTGGACCTCTTTTGTCATTTGAGTTAGTCTATTTTTAAAGGTGTTATTTTCTTCAACATTTTTTGGGGCCTCCCTTAGGAAGCTGTTGACTTACTTTTCATGATTTTCTTGCATTGCTCTCATTTCTCTTCCCAATTTTTCCTCCACCTCTCTTACTTGATTTTCAAAGTCTTTTTTAGCTCTTCCATGGCCTAGGATCATTGCATATTTATTTTGGAGGTTTTGGATGCAGAAGCCTTGACTTTTGTGTCTCTTTATTGTTCTTCCTCATCTGAAAGGATGGGAGAGAATACCTGTTCACCAAGGAAGTAACCTTCTATAGTCATTTTTTCCCCCCTTTTTTGGACATTTTCCCAACCAGTTACTTGACTTTTGATTCCTTTGTCAAAAGTAGGGTATACTCTGGGGATCTGTAAGTTCTCAATTCCTCCAAGGTGGCACAATCAAAGGAGAAGGCTTTATTCCTCCGGAGCCTCCAGTTCCACCATGCCCCAGGACCTTGCTCAGGGCTAAGGTTCAGATCAGGTGCTCAGTTCCCCCAGGGGCTTTATCCAACAATGGATCCTGACTGCTATCTGCCTGGCCACCCCCAGCTGCCACCTAGGGCTGGGGATGGAGGGAACCCTGCTCCGTTTTCACAGAGGTGAAAAAGCCCTTTCATTAACCTTTGAAGCTTCCTTTGGCACCTGCGGTTTGAGAGATCTGTGAATGTGGCTGCTGATTCCACCCTAAGGCCTGCTCTGGTCCTCTTCCCAGCACCACCTGGCCAAGACTGGGCTGGGCACCTCTCTGACAGACCTTTACCATCAACCTTTCAGGTCACCCTGGGCTGGAAATCTGCTTCACTCTGTTGTTCTGTAGCTTCTGCTTCTCTAGAATTTGTTGAGAGTCTTTTTTTTTTTATGGGCAGGTATTATATGGGCTGTGGGGAAAGAGCTAGAGTATGAGCATTTTTCTACTCTACCATCTTGGCTCTTCCCCCTCTTAACCCACTTTAAAGCTGGAGTGTTCTTGGTGGTGTGGTGTTGCATCACCTGTCCAGTGTCACAGATGTAATAAATGACCTACTTCAGATTCAGATCATATCCAGATCATAGAACTATAAGTCAGAAATTCATGGCTAGAGAGCTAGAATGGACCACAAAATCATAGATTTAGAGCTGGAATGGGCCCCAGAGGCAATGCAATTCAAAACATGCATTTTGCAGGTTTAAACAATGAGGCAATTTGTCCAAGGTCACTCAGGAAATGTGCTTTGAGGTGTACTTTTCACTCATACTAAAATCTGCCTTCAGAGGCCATATAGTTTAACCCATTCATTTTTACAAATTTGTAAATTAAGAACCAGAAAGGTTAGCTTAAAACTATACTAAGAGTTTTGGAATACTGTGTTCCAGACATATACACATATATCACAGCTATACACAGAGTGCATAGTGCTCTGGACTTGAGGTCAGGAGGACCTCAGTTCTAACCCAGTTTTAGCCTTACTAGCTGTGTGTTCCTGGGCAAGTCTCTTAACTTGTATGTGACTCATGTTCTTATCCTGTAAAATGGGAAATAATAGCAACTAGAGCAGGTAGGTAGCCGAGTACATAGAGCATCCAGCCTGGAGTCAGGAAGGTTCATCTTTCTGAGTTCAAATCCAGCCTTAGACACTTACTGAGTGATCCTGGGCAAGTCACTTAACACTGTTTGCCTGAGTTTCTTCATCTATAAAATGATCTGGAGAAGGAAATGGCAAACCCCTCCAATATCTTTGTGAAGAAAACCCAAAATGGGATCATGGAGAGTTGGAAACGACCGAACTACAAGAGCAGCTGCTTTCCAGAGTTGTTATCTTATCAAATAAGATAATACCATAGAGTGCTTTGAAAACCTTAAAATGCTATATAAATCTAGCTATTATTACTATTACATATGTGCATATATTTCACATATATTCCATGTATTTTTCTGGGTTAGCATATATGTATATATTTATGTATGTGTATGTATATATATCCATGTGTGTATATGTATATATGTTTATGTGTTTATATGTATGTGTGTATATATGCATGTAAATACATATGTATATATATATATATGTGCATAGATATCCATAAAGCACTATACAGATGCAAGCTATTATAATTATTCAGGAAGCCTGGGACTACCCAGGGTTGTAAGTTGGAATCCATGCCATTTTCTCTCAATGAGCTTAATTAACCATAGCCATAAATATTGCCCAGACAGCACTGACTTTGATGTGGGTTCCTAAAAAGACAGCTTTCTGCTAGTTTTTCAGTTAACATGGGTAAAGGAGCACTTTTATGACCTTTCCATCTGAGGGTCCAGAATATAAATCAGTGGCGCTGGCCTGGGCACTGTCTTCTGTCCAGCAGGCTGGGCAGTAGGTCTGTTTCCTGTGGGTTTGGCCCTTGGCCTGGTATGTCTACACACTGCACTGTGACAAGAGAACAATGGAGCTATGGATCTTCTGGAGGGGGTGGGACTGTCCCTTTCCAGCTGACTGACTGCCATAGTCCTGACTCAGAGCTAACCCCCAGAAGGATGTACCTCCTGTTTGTCTCCAGGCAAAGAGCTAGGGCTCCTTGTGTCCTGTCATGATGCCATAAGCAAGGCTAAGATCACTGATCGGTGGCTTCACTCACTGTAGTCTCTGTGGCAGACAGGATGTGATGTATTCAAAGCATGATTCAGTGGTTGCTGATTATCTACATTAGTTGAGAGATATAGATGGATAACTCAACCGTGGTCTTTTCCACTGAGTGAATTTAGTCTCTGTGTAATACTCATGGGAATGATGATGCATTATACCATTAGCAAGGCCAGCAAAATAACCGTCTCTTGTGGGTAAAACTAAGCAGTATATAAAAGGGAGGAGGCAGGATGGCAACATAAAATCCTGACTTCTCTGAGGGGGAAGGAAAGCCATAAATCTAAAGACTTTTACAGCTGTACAAACTGTGACAAATCTTTTCCTCCCTGAGCCTCAGTTTCCTCATTTGAAAAAGTAGAGATTGAATCAAATCTATAAGATTTGCTCCTTTTGCTCCTTTTTCTTTGAGTTGGGGTGCCTCTCCTCAGCCCTGAGTTCTCCTCAAGGCAGACAATTTACAAGAAGTTGTCTTGTGAGCCTGACTGTGGGGAAGCAGTGGTACTTCACTTCACTTCAATATTTTGCACCCTCCTGTTTCTCTCATGGCAGTGAGACATCTCACCACTGAGAATTTCACAAGTTTTATTTTAGCAAAAAGACTCAGCACTTCTATCTTCCTCATTTCCTTCAATTGTCTTCCTTTCATATCTATTTTGTCTTCAAATAACCTTTCTCAGGCTGTATTTTCATGGACTGGTTATATTGAACGTTTTGGCTTCACTGAGCAGTTCATTGTTTCTTATTAAATTCGACAGTTGGTATGGCTTTTACTCTCTGTCTCAGCCACCTTTAAACTGCTGATCTTCTACCCACTGAATTCACTAACCGTCCTGCCTTTCTTTCATTGTCATTTTCCCTAATGACAATATTTCTTCCTAGCTTCTTCCATAGTGTATGTACCTGAAAAAAAATCTTCTCCGAATTATGCCTTCTCTTATGAAAAGAGGTCTCTTCTTTCCCTCATCTACCATGTGCTAGCTCTGATTATAGTCTCATAGCTTTCACCATCATCATTTCCTCACCTTCCACTCACTTCTCTGCTATTTGAAATTTGATTTCTCAGATGATAGCTATATCTAGGGTGGGGAAATGGGTGGAGGGAAGGAGGAAAAACAAGAAAAAAATTTACATGATAACTTTATAATATATTTAAAAGGAAAATCAGGTAGTACATAATAATCTTGCAGTTTCATGTGCAATCATTTTTTTTTTTTACCATACTATGTTACGGAAATGCTTGTTTTATTTCATAAATTAAAAATAAAAGAAAGGGGGAGAAAAGAAATTTGACTTCTGATTCTGCCATTTTACCAAAATTTCTCTCTCCAGGTTTACAAATGACCTCTTAATGAGTTTATCTCAGTCCTCAGTGGAATTAGGATATCTGTAGCTTTTGATACTAAAGTTGCAATGACTCTAGACTCCTTCTGGATACTCTCTCTACCCTTAGCTTCCTTGACCTTGCGCTCTCTCTTCTCCTACTTGTTCTATTTCTTTCTTTATTTCCTTCTCTGGATAGATTTGGGGTTGGGAGGGACCTCAGAGGGCATCTATACTAACCCCTTCATTTTATAGGTGAGGAAAATGAGTCCCAAAAGGTTAAATCTTTGGGAAGAGTGGCCAGAGTATACCCAGATAGCTCGGTGGCAAAGTGAGTTGAATGGTGGCTGTGGACTCAGGAAGATCTGAATTCAAATCCTGCCTTTTTTTTTAAATGTCAAATTAGTGAATTGTTCTTTATATATTTGATAGGATTCTTTTGTAAATCCATTTTTGTTCATTTGTTTTCCTTGGTCTTTGGAAACTCATTTGTCTCATTTATCTCTTTTCCTAAGATTTTTTTTTTAAAATTCTCTATATCTTTTTCTGTTAACTTGAGTATTTTATATTTTTGTAAATATTATATTTTTTGTTGGTTGTCAACTTTTTCATCACATTATTGGGCAAAACAGTTTCTAATAATTTTCTTTATTTGTTATGAATTCTAGTATCTTCTTTTTTATTTTAATAATTTGAAGTTTACTCTTTCATTTCTGGATAAATTAGCTAATGATATCTATTACGTTAGTTTAAAAAAACCTCAGATTTTTGTTTTATTTGCTAATTCTATGGGATTATTTTACTTTCAGTTTTATTTCTTTTTTGATTTTCTGAATTTCTATGTAATGAGGGCCTAGTCAGTGAACCCACCATCCTCTGCCCATGTGCAGTGTGCTCTACCTTTTACTATTGCACTTGGAAGAAGCTGGGGAGTTTGAAAGATATTTTATTTCATTAATTTTTAAAATGTTATTTTATTATGTGTAATAGAAGGTCTCTGCTCCCCAGGGTTGAGTATGCATCTTATGATTGGTTCCATCAATCTGCCCATTCACATGAAGACTAGTGATTGACTGCTAAGCCAGAAGACAAAAGCATTCCAAAGGTACTAACCAGCCAAAACTAGTCTCTCGCTTTCACTTTTCCTTGCATGGCTATGTTTGTGAAGTAATATGCTAGTAAATGTTTAACAACCAGATCGCAAGGGAAAAAATGTTGTACTGACAACACACTTTTAAAGTTTTACCTGCATTATCAACATTTTCTCTATCGCTTTCCTACATCTAGATAAGCAACAAAAAAATACCTATTTCTGAAGAGTAAATACTTGCAATAGATATAACAATAGACTCTCATAAGCTGTTTGGCATTCTGGGTTTGGGGAGAGAGAAAGATATTGTAAACCTCTGAATAGGAAGAGATCTCAACCTCACCTCTCTCCTACCATATAACACTAATATGTGGCTAAGGAAGACAGGCCTCTGTTCTTTGACTCTGTGTGTTAGCTCTTTCCTGCCTTAGGTGAAGAAGCATTAGAAATGACTGTTACCTTGTGAATTTTGAAAGATTTGCAAGTGCACAAAGTCCAGATTGCATGCCAAGATTTGCTGGAAGCTGGGAGATATGAGCGAAATCTGAAATGATCTGACTGAGCATAGCTCAAAGGCAGTGGCTATGGCAGCTCTTCACTTGGCCATACTGAATTTGAAAATGGATTTCCAAAAAAGGGACAAATTCTATAAATAAACTGTTTTGAGTCTGAGCCAAAGATCATATCTCTCCAAAGATTAAAGTGGTATGAGGAGAATGCGCCCTTAAGTGGTGAAGATGGGGGTAGAGATTCTTTGTTACCTCTGTTCTTGCATATATTAAAAGTAAGTATCCATTTGTAAAAACTAATCCATGTAATTGGTTAAGTGAAACTGGAGGAATAATCACTGGTGGCTAACACTGGGGAGAACTCATAGGAACAGCAGGTCCTTTGGGTACCATGATACTCACTATTTTGTGTTTAGTTGGAATTTAAAATTTTATTCCTTTTTTTTAAAAAAAAATGCATGCCCAATTCATTGTTCTATCCTTTTTTAACTGATGAAATTATTTAGAGATATAAATTTTCCCCTCAAGACTACTTTGACTGCATTCCGAAAGGTTTGGTATATTGTTGTATTGGGTCGTTTTTTTATGAAACTATCTGTTGTTTTTGTGACTTGTTCTTTGAGTCACCATTTCTTCAGTATTCAATAATTTGGTCAACATTTAAGTTTGAACCATTTCTTCAAAGACCTTTTTTTTTCTATTTTCTTTTTTCCCCAAAATTTATTCATTTATTTGTTTTCCGTTTTCAACAATTACTTCCGTAAGTTCCAAATTTTCTTTCCCTCGCTTACTTCTCCCTCCTGAAGACAGCATGCAATCTTATATGGGCTCTACACATATAGTCCTATTAAACACATTTTCATATTAGTCATGTTGCATAGAACTAATTTAGTTTTTTTAATTTTCAGCATTCACTTCCATAAGTTTTAAATTTCTCCCCATCCTTCCCCTTCCCCTCTACAAGATGGCATACAATCTGATATAGGCTCTACATATGCATTCCTATGAAACATATTTTCATGTTAGTCATGTAGTATAGAAGAATTAAAACGAATGGGAGGAGCCATAAGAATGAAAAAACAAAATAATAAAATAGTCTGCTTTGATCTGCATTCAAACCCCATACATAGTTCTTTCTCTGGATGTGGATGGCATTTTCCATCATGAGTCCTTTGGAATTGCTTTAGCTCCTTGCATTGTGGAGAAGAGCCAAGTCTATCAAACTCAGTCATTGCACAGTGTGGCTGTTACTGTGTACAATGTTTTCCTGATTCTGTCAGATTTATGGATAAGGGAAGAATTTAGAACCAAAGTATGTATTCAGAGCATTACAAAATGTAAAATAGATAATTTTGGTTATATAAAACTAAAAAAACTATTCTGCAGACAAAACCAATGCAATCAAAATTATAAGGAAAGCAGAAAACTGAGGGGAACATTTTGCAGCATATATCTCTGTAAAGGCCTCATTTCTCAAATATATAGAGAATTGAGCCAAATCTGTAAAAATAGAAATCATTCCCCATTGATAAATGGTCAAAGGATGTGAACAGGCAGTTTTCAGACAAAGAAATCAAAGCTATCTATAGTCATTTGAAAATAAAATGTTCTAAATCAATATTGATCAGAGAAATGCATATTAAAGCAACTCTGAGGTACCACCTCACACTTACCAGAGTGGCTAATATGAAAAAAAAGAAAATGTTGGGTGTTGGAGGGGATGTGGGAAAACTGGGATACTAATGCATTGTTGGTGGAGTTATAAACTGATCCAGCCAATCTGGAGAGCAACCTGGAACTATGCCCAAATGGCTATAAAACTTCTGCATACCCTTTAATCCAACAATACCACTTCTAGGTCTGTATTCCAAAGACAACCAAAACAAAGGGAAAAGGACTTATCTGTAGAAAAATATTTATAGTAGCTCTTTTTGTGATGGCTAAGAATTGGAAATCCATCAACTGGGGAATGGCTAAAGAAGCTGTAGTTTATGATTGTAATGGAATTACATATAACCTATATCTGATTGCTTATTGGAGGAAGAAGGGGAAGGAAGGGGGAGGGATAGAATTTAGAGTTCAAAACTTGAAATGAAATTTTTTTTAAAATTAATTATTTGCTTTCAGTTTTCTACAGTCATTTCCATAAATCTTAGATTTTCTCCCCCTCGTCCCTCCTCCTTCTGCCCTCCTGCTCCCCTCCCTCCCTGAGACAGCATGCAATCTTATATGGGTTCTACACATACATTCTTACTAAATACATTTTCACCTTAGTCATGTTGCATGGAAGAATTAAAATGAATGGGAGAAACCATGAGAAAAACCAAAACAATGCACAAGAAAAAATAGTTTGCTTCATTCTGCAATCCAGTTGCATAGTTCTTTCTCTGGATGTGGAAGGCATTTTGCCTCGAGTCTATTGGGAATTTTTTAGGTCCTTAAATTGCTGTGAAGGGCTAAGTCTACCAGAAAAATTCCTCACACACTGTGGTTATCACTGTGTACAAAGATCTCCTGGTTCTGCTCCTTTCACTCAGCATCAGTTCGTGTAAGTTCTTCTAGGCCTCTCTGAAGGCCTCTCATTTCTTATGATGAACAATAGTATTCCATTACATTCATATACTACAATTTGTTCAGCCATTCCCCAATTGATGGGCATCCCCTCAGTTCCCAGTTCTTGGTCACTACAAAGAGAGCTGCTATAAATATTTTTGTACATGTGGGACCCTTTCCCATTTTTATGATCTCTTTGGGATACAGTCCTAGAAGTGATGTTACTGGGTCAAAGGTAATTGTCTAGGCATGAAAAGGGCTGAATGGAAATCCCTGTTTACAATTTGGTTAGTTTAAATCAGTTTTATAATTTGATTAGTTTTTTCTTTAAGTATTTAGATGCTATGCTATTCATTGTATATGACAAATATCAACATTATATTATCATCTATAGTGTTTATAAGCATAATGCAATTTCCTTGCTTATTTTTTAACCATGTATATTTTTATTATTGATTTATCTGTTATTATTGCCCTCAACTCTTGCTACTTAAAATTTTTCTTCTATTACTCATGTTAAGTCTATATGAATCTCTGTGTTTTTAATATTGTTGGATTCTGCTCTCTGGTCCATTCTGCTACCCTTCTCTGTTTTATGGCCAAGTTTATCTTTCTCACTCATGGTTATGATCAAACAATTGTGTTTTTCCTCAGTAATATCCTGCTATGCTATTTCTTTTTTTCTGTACAGTGTCCATTTGCATCATTAAGATATTAAACTGAGATAGCTATGAAATTATACATTATAATCACAAAATGCATCATTAATAGTGGGCATTACATTAGAAGAGAGAAGAGTTATTTGCCATTTGGAAAACAGTACTGAGTTCTTCAACAAAGCAAAGTGATCTGATTTACATAAAACAGGTGAATAAATAACAATTACAATGGTTTCTCATGCAAAATAGGAAAAGGCATAATAACTTTACTGCTTGTATCTGATTACTATGAATACCTTAATTTATCATAAAAACATCATGAAAAGTAATTTTATAAAAAACAACCAAAGCTGAATGGAAAGTAAATATTGACAGTACAGAGAAAATAGATAAGTTGTCATCACTCAATGATCTCACTTACTCCATAACATCTTAGGCAGAAAGGAAAAGTTGATCTCAACTTTTTCTCCAGTCTGAGGGCTCTCAAATATCAGCCATCTCCATTATGTAGACTTTAGGCACCAAGCCAATGGTTCCCTTCATTTCTCCTATCCATCAGCCAAATCTATTGTGGTCCTTGCTGAGAATGTAGATAACATCATAATGTTTAAATGACAACTCAGGAAGAACAGCCCCTGTGCAATACTCCTTAAAAATTAACGTCCTCAGTGCTTTTATCTCCTGAAGTATGAGTTAACATCTTAGCTCATTTACCTTTGCTCTTTCATTTTCCCAGAAGCACTGTCGTCATGCTCTTCTGGGGGTCCTTCATATATTTCATCATCCATTAGTTTGCCATTTGCCAGTGGACTTTTGACTGGGGGAGTATAAACAACACCATCATATAATTCTCCTATTTTGTCATCATCCTCAGGAGTAAAATCTGATTCCGTATTTTGCAACAAACATTTCACCTAGTGTACCTATTTCTCAGTATCTAGGGGAGTAGCTGCTATAAATGGGCAAATATATTTATCAGGAGCTGAGATTTCGAAACAGCTATCTTTCTTTGATTTATTAGAAGTATTTATTAGAACACGGGCATGAAAAACGGAAGGCTCATCTTCCCGGGAACAAATCTGACCTCAGAACTGGCTAGTTGTTGTGACCCTGGGCAAGTCACTTAGCCCTGTTTTTACCTCAGTTTCTTCATCTGTAAAATGAGCTGGAGAAGGAAATGGCAAACCACTGCAGAATCTTCGCCAAGAAAACCCCAAATGGAGTCATAAAGAATCGGACACGATTGAATGGCAAAGTGCTGATCACATTACTTTTTTCCCCTACCCCTTTTTTTTGTGCGGCATTCTTGCTAGGGTTATCCTTCATTCTGTCACAAGCAGGCAATTTCACCCTACTGTTGTCTGTCTTTGTCACTGCCATGATAAAAGAAAACTTGCTGAGGGCACTAGACTACTGCCATTCAAATCCCAGAAAACAGTAATCTTCACTTTTCAGGGTAACCAGCCTTTAAAACAAATGGAAAGCCCTGGGCTGCAGCTGGAGGAAACTGGCTTCCATCGGATCTCCTCTCCTTTTCACAGCGGTCTGATGTTTGGGAGGGCGCGTTTGGAGCCCCTGGAAAAAGGGTCATCGTATTCCTCCCCATCTTTACCTTGTCATGGACTTCTGGAGAATAGACTACTTCATTTATTTTCTTAATTAGGGATTCTCTCCTTTCCTTTCCTTTCTTGGCTACAGTTTACCCTCTCAGTGTGTCTGCCACAAAAGGTTCAAGCCGACTTCACAGGTTTCAGGGCAGCACGGGACCTGCTGCTGAGGTAGAGCGTAGTAGCGGTGGAGAAGACAGATCCAACACCTGCCTGAGGGTGGGGGTGGGGCTGAGGGGGGACTTGAGAGGAGGGCTGCCTCCCAACAAGGAAAACGCTTGATGCCACGGCCAGGCGTTGGACTTGCCACAGGTTTGACCTGGCCTTGCCCAAGGCGCTCCTTTTATGTAATGTACTCTTTTCTTTGTCCCCTTTTCCCCCAATCTCTTTACAACAAAAAAAGTTGGTAGCAGACAAAAGGAATGTGATCAATACTTAGCTGTTCAATTGTGTCTGACTCTCCATGATCCCAAATGGGGTTTTCTTGGCAAAGATACTGGAGTGGTTTGCCATTTCCTTCTCCAGCTCATTTTGCAGATGAGGAAACCGAGGCAAAAGTAGGGCAAAGTGACTTGCCCAGGATCACAGTGGCTAGTAAGTGTCTGAGGTCAGATTTAAAACCAGGAAAATGAGCTTTTCTGATTTCATGCCTGTGTTCTAATAAAGTGTTTATTTTCATTCCTTTTATTTTTTACTCTTCCAAAGCACTTAATTCCATTGCCATTGAATATGTTGTTGCTGGACAGTTGGACACCTCTGACAGACTACCTTGGATGCTATACTTGCCCTATCTGTTGCCACAATTTGGTGTGAACTGTCCTGGCAGTGTGGCTACTTCCTTCCCTGTTTTTTTTTAAATTTATGGAATAAAATAAACATTTCCATAACAGTATAATTTTAAAAAATAACTGCAAGTGAAAACTGAAAAATCTATTATTTACAACTTGTGGTTCCTTTTTAATATAAAGTGATCATATAAATTTTTTTCTTTCCCCCCACCCTAGAGATGACTATCATTAGATATAGACATGTAATATATATGTAAATCATTCTATACATATTTCTTTTTATCAGTTCTTTCTCTGGGTGCAGATAGCATCTTCCTTCATCGATCCTTCATTGTTAAATTGAGTATTTGTAATAGTCAAAATGACTTAGTCACTCAAAGTTGTTCTTAAAATGCTACGGCTGTTACTGTATACAGTGTTCTCTTGGTTCTGCCCATTTTGCTCTTCATTATTTTGTGCGAGTCTATTCGTGTTTTTCTAAGATCATCGAGCTCATCATTTCTTCTTTTTCTCAGAGCATCTACTAGTTTCTGGCAATCATCCTATGCAGTCCTGGGCAGGACGCAGGAGGTTACAGACATTGCCTTCTGGTTTTCTCTCTCATTGTTCCTTCTGGCTCATTCTTAGAACTTTGCTGGAATACTTGAGGAAAATCTAGGTTCCTCTAAGACCTCTCATGTCATCATCTTAACCAGAAGTCTCCAAGGACTCCTTTCATCAGATCCTGTAGCCAATCCCATTCTGCAGAGGAAAACTCTGTACCAACCCTCCCAACCACTCCACCCTCCTGCCCTAGTTAGGTTGCTATGGCCTAAAAGACCTCCTATCTGACCAGCTGTAAAAGTCTCCACCTGAAAGGCAAATCTAACCCTGTAGTCTCAGATGTCTAATTTTGAAAGTTAGACAGTTTTGGATGTGATGACCTAAGAATTGGCAAAGTTCAACGAAATTGGAGCTTCAAAATTGACCATAAACTAACAGTATGAAAAAGCATGATGACCAGTCACTTCTACACATCCAAAATACGTTCTTGTTTAAAAATGGGAAACTGAATACTATCCATTTAGAGACATTAATACTTGAACTCTTGTCAATGCCAAGAAGATAAATAAGCCACAAAGCTACTTTCTAATCATTGGATATCTCTTTTTTAAGCAAAATGATTATTGACTTTTAAGAAGGATTGGATTATTGGAGGATAAGGTAAAGGTTTTTATAGCACAGTGTATGGGTATTAGGAGAGGATATTTGCGACAGGGGAGAACCAGTACTCCCTGGCACAGCTCGTTTACATTGATGCCAAGTCCCCACTGTACTGGGGAACACACAAAAGGCAAACTCCCTTTTGCAGCTGTACAAACTTCCCTGCAGATGTGCAACTCACCCTTTGCCCCCTGAGGTAATTCCAGACCCATGTTTGACTTTCTGGGCCTCCTTTAAGGGCCAGAGAAACTTGTCACTTTAGCATGGCTCTTATTCCTCTTCTCTGGGCCAGTGCTCAGAGCTTCTACTCCCATCTGCACAGGTGCCCTGTCATGCATCTGGGGCTTTAGGGATGGCAGGGGCAGCTTGATTGAGAGGAAGTACCAGCTCCTTTAAAAACAAACAAATGAACAAATAAATAGATAATAAGTACATACGGGTTGCTTGTTGATTGTTGTCCGTCTTCAGAGAGGATCAAGCTGACATCACCACGATAAAATGAAGTTTCAGCGTGTGCGACTGTAGCTGATCAGACCAATACAAGCAGAATGCTCTACCACAGCTTGGGCACAGATAGTCCATATGAATTTTGGGGGTGGATATCCCAAATTTGTACATCCTACATTTCCTTTGTGCTGTCTCAGTTCTACTTTGCTCATGGAGCACAGCACCCTTTCTGCTGTGGGCATGCCATGCTGAGCAGTCCTGTGCCAGTGTCTCCCATGTTGCACAGTCAAATCCAAAGTTCTTGAGAGAGACCTTGAGAGCGTCCCTATATTGCTTCTTCTGACCACTATGTGATCACCTGCCCCATATGAGTTCTCCATAAAATAGTCTTTCTGGCAAGCGTACATTTTGTATTCAAACAATGTGGCCAGCTCATCGGAGTTGCACTCTCTGAAGCATAGTTTGAATGCTTGGTGGTTCAGCTTGAGCAAGGACTTCAGTGTCTGGTGCCTTATCCTGCCAGGTGATGCTCAGAATCTTCCTAAGACAGTTCAAACAGATTCAGTTTCCTGGCATGGCACTGGTAGACTGTCCATGTTTCACAAGCATACAACAATGAGGTCAACACAACAGCTCTGTAGACCTTCAGTTTGGTAGTCAGTCTAATACTTCTTCTCACCCCAACTTTTCTTCGAAGCCTCCCAAACGCTGAGTTAGCTCTGGCAATGCTTGCTTGTGTCAACCTCATTGTCAATGTGTACATCCCTGGGAAGTACACTCTAAGTAAATAAATGAATGCATAAACGAAAAAATAGATGACTCTCTGGGTAGTTTTCTTTGCAATAATGTAACAATGGGTTTTTGACCACATTCTGAAAGAGAGATTTGCATTCAACTGTGATGAAGAAGATTCAGGACTTCCTCCCATCTAGACCTTTTTTCCAGACCTTTGATTTCTTTGGCATAGAGAACTCTCTTCTACCACAGTATATAGGTATCCCCTCTGTAATGGATAGGGGATACTTGCTTTTGAGGTTAAAGCAGATGACAAGAGTGAGTAAAGTGGAGGGTGATGATAAAAAAATGGCTGGGGCGAAAGCAATAAACATTTATTAAACTCCTACTGTGTGCCATGCACTGTGCTAAGGCTGGGGATACAAAAGACAGTCCCTGCCCTCCAGCAGCTTATAATCTATTTAATATAAAGCAAGACTAGAGCTAGCTACCTAGAATGAGTTAGGTGACTCAGACTTCATTACTCAGAACAACCCAGGCCCCAGGGCTAGGGTTCCAGAGGAGAAAGTGTAAAGTCTTCCAGGAAGGTAACATTGGGAGAGGAGAGGGGGGCCTGGAGGTGGAGAGCAAAGGGGCAGGCTGTTACAAGGAAGAGCTCCTTCCAATAAGATAATATTTGTAAATTCCCTTCCCTTCTCTTCCCTTCCCTTCCCTTTCCTTTTCCTTCCCCTGTCCTCTCCCAAAGCCTTAAACCTACTACACTCTGAAACTGGGACTCCAAAGGGCCCCTGCCAAGGACTCCTAAACCCCCCTAGCTTTAGAGTCATTAACAAAAGTAATTGTTGCTGTTTCATACCCAGCCTGATGTCTTTGTTTTCTTCACCAAGGGGCCGTGGCCTGACTACTTCTTAAACAGGCCTATTCAATGAATGGCAGTTGCCTCACCCTAAGTGAGTACCTGCATAGACCTTGACCTAAAGGGCCCAAGGTCTCCCAGTGTATCCTGGGTCATCTGCAGTCATCCTGAGCAATATCAGGTCACTGGATCCAGATGGCTCTGGAGGAGAAGTGAGGCTGGTGCCCTGCACAGCCCTCCCTCATTCGAAACAAAGTCAAGTGCAAAGTCATGTCATCATTTCTCTGATGGCATGGTCTTCTTCAGCAATGGAAGACAAAACATGATGATGATGATTTGTAAAGCATTTAGCACAGTGCCTGGCACACAGTAGGGGTTTAATAAATACTTATTCCCATTTCCCTTAATAATGATGAAGTTGTGGGTTAGGGATTTTTACACTTTGGTATTAATATCCTTATGCTTTCCTAGAGAACAGGAAAGCTACTCTGGCTTGATGTATCCTGCTGGCCTGATGTTATACCCACTGGACTTCATGATCCACCCCAGACATTTTCTTATCATCACCCTCCAGTCTACTCACCCTTGTCATCTGCTTTAGCTTCAAAAACTAGTGTCCCCTATCCATTACAGAAGGGATATCTATATACTGTGGTAGAAGAGAGTTCTCTATGCCAAGGAAATCACAGATCTGGAAATAAATAATGTAATCCCCAAGATTTAATGCAGTTGTTGATTGAGTAGGAAAAAGTGCTAATGGATAATCCCGGAGGGAAGGATTGATTGGGGCATGGTGGTTTTATATTTGAGGCAAGGTGAGACCCTTAAGGAAGAAGGGTATCCTCCTAAAACGGGAGTTATCCCTCCTCCCTTGGGAGTGCAGCCCTATGGGCGTAAATCCCCATTCTTCTAGAGCTAGTTATAGCTATAGTGAAAGGCAGTCACATGGTAATTGCTTAGAAAAAAAGCTAAATAAATACAGTCCACAGAATATGCTTTATCCCATCACAGCAAGGCATAATTCAGACTTAAGAAAACATATATAACATCTCTGGGGTCTTCACTTCCCACCTTCCTACAACAAACCCTGAAGAAGTTGCCCAGAATTGTTAGCCATCCTTGTGGCTATCAATTCATGGCATTCACACCTTTCTCTTTCTTTAGCTTCCTTGGCCTCCAGTTTGTTTTTCCACATTTCTGCTTTTCTTTTCTGCCTCTCCTCCATTGCCATTGCCTATTCCCTACTGACTGGCAAGCTAAGGGAAAAAAGGGGTGGGAGAGGATAGGGGTTGGGCAGAATGCCTTTGGCCAGCACCCTTTCTGCCTTGCTTTGGACACAAGTTCCTAGTCATAAGCACTCTTTACTCCATATAATGCCCAGCAGAAAAGGGAGGAAATAGGGCACAAAACAAACACCTCAAGAATAAAATGGAGCTGGTTCACAACTGTCACATATTGTTCATGTTTTCAGAGGTTTTCAACATATTGATCAGTTGTGCTAAATTTTTTTTCCACTTCAAAAATATTGTTATAAGGAATAGCTCTCTGAAAGGAGTTTGGAAAGGATACTAGGGAGAATTATGATGATGTAAAAAACAGAAGACATCAATAAAAACTTATTTAATTTTTTTTTTAAATGTAGCTGATTCTAAATGAGGTCACAGAGCAAAACCAATGACATATGGCCAGTTATGTCAATTACCTTCCCTTTTTTACCTACTTCATCCAACTTGTGCCTTCTGTATCCACTGACATTTTTACTTCCCTGAGAACTCCAGGAATGCAACTGGTCCTGACCAACCCCACAGTGTAGTCACTTAACTTCTGTTTACCTCAGTTTCCTCATCTGTACAAGAGGAATAATAATAATACCCCCAGGATTGTTGTAAGGACCTATGGAGATAATAATGGTAAAGTGCTTAACTCAGTGGCTGGCATATAGTAAACGTTATATAAATTTTGGTGATTATTATTTGCATAAAAAGCATCAATTCTGAGTCAGCAGACCTAAGGATTTAAATCAATAAACATTTATTAACTGCCTTCTACTATGCACTGAGTTCTGGAAAAACAGCTCCTGCCCTTGAGGACCTCACAGTCTAAAGGTTGGGGACAATATGTAAGCATCTATGAATAAACAAGTGATATGCAAAGTAAGTTGGGAATGATCAAAGAGGGATGGCAGTACAGTTAAGAGGGTTCAGAAAAGGCTTCTTACAAAAAAGGAAATTTTAGCTGTAACTTGAAGGAATCCAGGAAGCCAAGAGGCAGAAGTAAGAAGAGAGAGCATTCCAGGCTTGGTGCATGGCCAGAGAAAATGTCAGAATTGGAAGACAGAGTGTCTAGTGCAAGGAAAAAGTGTCTAGTGCAAGCTTGCTGTTGTCACTGGATCAGAGAGTATATGGGAGGGTGAAAGGTATATGGAAGACTGGAAAGGTTGGCGGGGAGAGGCCAAACACAGGATTTTATATTTGATCCTGGAGGTGATAGGGAGAAAGTGGAGTTTATTGAATAGGAGGGTGTTGTGGTCAGACTTGAGCTTTAGGATATTCGCTCTGTTGACTGAGATGGGGAGAGACATGGCCTGGAGACCCACCAGCAGATTGCTTGTTAACTTCTTTGCGATTTAGTAGCTGTATAACCTTGGGTAAGACGTAGAATTCCTCTGTTCCTCAGTTTCTTCTTGTTAAGCTGTCAGACTACCAATGCATCCACAAAACCACTACGTGAAATTGGATCCAGATTAATACGTAATTGGGAAATGTTTAACAAAGTAAATAGCATTTTTATTGTTGAGTCATTTCAGTTGTGTACGACTCTTCGTGACACCATTTGGGGTTTTCTTGGCAAAGATATTGAAGTGGTTTGTCATTTCCTTCTCCAGCTCATTTTACAGATGAGGAAACTGAGGAAAATAGCGTTAAATGACTTGCCTACAGTCACAATGTCTGAGGCCAAATTTGAATTCGGTAAGATGAGTCTTCCTGACTCCAGGTCCAGCACTCTACACATTTCACCACCTAGCTGCCCCTCATCCACATCACACACCTGACTGTAATCATTTCACAGAGACATTAAAAGAAGAAAAGAAAATATGGAACTATCCTTTTTTTCTTCCTAGAATTAAAGAATTTTAGAGCAAGAAAGAACCTTGGGGATCATCCAGTCACTGGATCATAGATTTATGTCCAGAAGGGATCTTACATACCCTTGAATCTCACCCATTCATTTTACAGATGATGAAACTGAGGAGGTTCTGAGAGATTTAAGTAATTTACCCAGGGTCATACTGCTACTGTCAGAGGCAACTCAGGTCTTCCTGACTCCCAAACTAGTACTCCATCCACTGCCTCGTTCTGCTACTGCTGAGGAAATTGGAAATTAGGAAAGGGGTGTGACTTAGCCTCAGGTCTAATTTTCATTGAAAAACAGGTGTCTAGTGCCATTTCTGTTGATAATCTAGAATTTTTATTTCAAATACATTTTGTTCTTCTGCCTGGGTCTTATAATTTAGGCAACAGAAATTTGGAATTCTTTTTTCTCTTTTGAAATTACTTCTTTCCTCTGTTTTTCCTCAAATTCACTTTGGCAGAATTGCAGAGGGCTGTCTTGGACTCCTTCCCCTGTTGCTCCCAGATCAATTAGATGGGAGAGGAAGGGGAGCTGGAAGGCAGGAGGAAATGAATGACATGGATGCTTCTTCTCTTAGAAGCACAAGGTGTAGAGTTTGGGAAGAGCTAGACATGGCCACCAGAGCGGTCTTAAAGAAGCAATGGGATCAATGTTCTTGTTCATATGCTCTATTTGTGTTGTAGCTAGTTAATTTTTCAGTTGTGTCCAACTCTTTGTGACCTCATTTGGAATTTTCCTGACAAAAATGCTGGAGTGGTTGGCCATTTCCTTCTCCAGCTCATTTTACAGTTGAGGAAACTGAAGCAAACAGGGTTAAGTGACTTGACCAGGGTCACACAACTAAGGTGTGTCTGAGGTCATATTTGAACCCAGGAATATGAGTCTTCCTGACTCCAGGCCTGGCATTCTATCCACTTTGCCACCTAGCTGCTCTCTAGATTTTCTATGATTAAATTGAATTCTACTCAATACTTCAAGTTCAATAAGCATTTATCATGCCCCTATTGTGTGCTGTACACTGTACTAAATGCTGGGGAATGATATAATGTTTAAATTAGATAGACCGCCTGACCTCATAGAATTTATGGTCAATAGTCAGCTCGCCACTGCTAAAGGTATTCAAGTGGAGCCTAAATATGCCAGGGATATTATAAAAGACATCCATGTGTTAGATAGAGGGTTAGACTAGATGATGCTTAAGCTCTCTTCTAACTCTGAGGTTCTAAGAGTCTATAATTACATGATATGAAAGCACAAATAACATTACTGTACACAAAAGAAACTCAGATTTTATGTTTTGATACCTTAACCAATTCATGAGCTCAGCCATTGAGGAGACTCTTTCCACTGGTGAAGCACACAATCCTTCTCAGCTTTTCATTCTGTGCCATTCTTATACATATCCTTCTACAAATCCACCATAGAATATCAACATGGTAGATACCACCCTCTCAGTCTTCTGTAGATACCACAAAATGCTGTCTCTTTCTTTTTGAACATTGATTTTCATTACAGGACCAGCATATCTCATTTTTTTCCTTTATACAAATCATGCACACAGTATTTTATGCCATTTTTACCACATAGGTAATTATTGGTAAATTAGTGTTATCCTGGAATCCATAGAGTTGGATGAGAAGGTGATTAATTTCACCTGCCAATTTCCTCTACCATTTAACAGTAAATGCTCTCTAAATGAGTGCTTTTTGTGGTAGGCCATTGACAACATCAAAGAGGGAAAGGCAGTCCATTCACAAAACTTATAATCTAATGAGTTTTATTGAAGGATAGTTTTTATAATGAAGAGAAAGAAGGGCAAGACATGCAGGTGCTGTGATCCTTCTGGTCTGGATCTCAAGCTGTCTACTGTCTGAAGTCTCAGCTAAGTGCATAGGGTTGACCACACCTTGGATGGCTTATGGGTGGCAGCTCTAATTATGATTCTCCAACTTTCTCTTTTAATACAGGAAGCTTTCATTCTCTGATTATACCAGTGATGCACCTTCAGTTTCTTAGTTCCCAAGGATTCTAATTAGTGGAGAGTCCAGCCATTTATTACACGTACCCTCTGCTCTAGGATCTCTATTCTGGGGCCTTTGAACATTGTACTGGATTGCAGGAGCAAAGGAGGAAGAAAGAAAGATGAGAAAGATCTGCATTGCTTTCCAAATTTATTGGGTTGATTCTTGTGAATAAATGAATGGATGAATATATGAGTGAAAAACACTTATTACACATGGGCACTATGTGAGGTAGTGGAAATAAAAATCCAAAAGTGAAACAGTCACTGACCTCAAGGAGATGGATGAATATATGAGTGAAAAATACTTATTACACATGGGCACTATGTGAGGTAGTGGAAATAAAGATTCAAAAGTGAAACAGTCACTGACCTCAAGGAGTTTACATTTCTAATAAGGGACAATATATATAAAAGTATTGGCCAGAGAAGGGAATTTTTGTCTGGGGTAGAGGACCCAGGAATGGTGGGTGAGTAGAGCCTTAAAGCACTTGACTATCATGTCTTCCCCAGAGGTAATGGCAGCATTGATTTGATTACTGTTCACAAAAAAAGAAGTGAAAAGGGACATATTGGCAAGATAGAGAGTGTGGCAAGATGGCACAATATATACAGGGTGAATATATGTGAGTCATTCAGGTGAGTTTGCATTTATGCACCAATAAGTCAGGTTCAGTCCCAATGGAAAGAAAGATGCCCCAGGATGTCTGGGATGGATGAACTGGGATATGAACTGAGAAATGTTCTGTGAAGAGTTTCTCAAACCAATGCAGTCAATATTAGAAGGAAAGCAGGGAACTGGAGAAAAATATTTATAGCAAGTTTCTCTGATAAAAGTTTCATTTCTCAAATATATAGGGAATTGAGCCAAACTTATAAAAATAAGACAGTTGATAAATGGTCAAAGGATATGAGCAGGCAATTTTCAGAAGAAGAAGTCAAAGTTATTAATAGTCATATAAAAAATTCTCTAAATCACCAATAGTCAGAGAAATGCAAGCTTTAAAAAATTTTCAGGCTAGGTTCTACCTCCCACCCAGATTAGTTAACATGACAGAAAAGAAATATGATAAATGCTGGAGGGTATGTAGAAAAGTAGGGACACTAATGTACTGTTGGTGGAGCTGTGGCCTGGTCCAACCATATTGGAGAATAATTTGTAAATATGCTCAAGCGCTGTAAAACGATGTACGCCGTTTGTCCTAGCTATGTTGCTATTAAGTTTGTACTCCAAAGACATCAAAAGAAAAAGAAAAGGACTCACATGTACAAAAATATTTGTAACAGCTCTTTTTAAAATATTTTATTTTCCCCAATTAATGTAAAATCAATTTGTACCATTTAAAAAAAAGTTTTGAGCTCCAAATTCTATCCCTCCCTCCCCTCTCCCCTGCTTGAGACACTAAGAAATCTGATGTACATTATATTTGTGCAATTATTTAAAACATATTTCCATATTAATCATTTTGTGAAAGAAAAGAGAGGAGGAAGGAAGGAAGGAAGGAAGGAAGGAAGGAAGGAAGGAAGGAAGGAAGGAAGGAAGGAAGGAAGGAAGGAAGGAAGGGAGGGAGGGAGGGAGGGAGGGAGGGAGGGAGGGAGGGAGGGAGGGAGAAGGGAGGGAGGAAGGAAAACTATTCTGTATTCAGATTCCATCAGTTCTTTCTCTGGAGAGCGCGCGTTTTTCAGCATTTTCACCATGAATCCTTTGTAACTGTCTTGGGTCACCGTATTGTGGAGAGTAGCGAAGTCATTCGCCCTTGTTCATCACACAGTATCGTCTTACTATATGTGATGTTCTCCTGGGTCTTCTTACTTCACTCTCCGTCAGTTCATGTAAGTTCAGATTTTTCCAAAATCATTCCAGCCATAATTTTTTGCAGCACAATAATATTCCATCACAATTCTATACCACAGCTTGTTCAGTCATTCCCCAGTTGATGGGCATCCTTTCCATTTCCAATTCTTTGTCATCTCATGAAGGACAGCTCTTTTTTCCTTTGATGTCCTTGGGGTACCAACCTGTTATCAGTTGGTTGGGTGTTGTCCTGTCTTCGAAGAGTACCAAAATGACATCACCATTGTAAAGGGAAATGTCAGTGTGTCCGACTGTGGCTGATCAGATCAATATGAGCTTGGAATGCTCTACCCCAGGTTGGGCACAGATAGTCTATATGAATATTTGGGGTGGATATCCCAAATTTGTGCATCCTTCATTTCCTTTGCGCTGTCTCAATTCTGCTTTGCTCAAAGAACACAGCACCTTTTCTTATGGGGGCACATCATGCTGAGCAGTCCTGTGCCAGTGTCTCTCATGTTGCGTAGTCAAATCCAAAGTTCTTGAGAGAGACCTTGAGAGTGTCCTTGTATCGTTCCTTCTGGCTACCATGTGATTGCTTGCCCCATGTGAGTTCTCCATAAAATAGTCTTTTTGGCAAGCGTACATTTTGTATTCAAACAACATGGCCAGTCCATTGGAGTTGCGCTCTCTGAAGCATAGTTTGAATGCTTGGCAGCTTGGCACGAGCAAAGACTTCAGTGTCTGGTACATTATGCTGCCAGGTGATCCTCAGAATCTTCCTAAGACAGTTCAAATGGAAGTGATTCAGTTTCCTGGCATGGTGCTGGTAGACTGTCCATGTTTCACAGGCATACAACAATGAGGTCAGCGCAAAAGGGTCTGTAGACCTTCACTTTAGTGGTCAGTCTAATACCTCATCTCTCCCAAACTTTTCTTCGGAGCCTCCCAAACACTGAGCTAGCTCTGGCAATGCGTACATCAACCTCATTGTCAATGTATACATCCCTGGAAAGTACACTACCAAGGTAAGTGAACTTATCCACAGCATTCAAAACTTCTCCATTTGTTGTAACCGATGGTTTCATGTGCAGATGGCATGGTGGTGGCTGATGGAGCACCGGTGTTTTCTTGGTGTTAATGATTAGGCCAAAATTAGCACAGGCAGCAGAGAATTGATCCATACTTAGTTGCATCTCAACTTCAGAAGCTGCATTGAGTGCACAATCATCTGCAAACAGAAAATCATGCAAACCTCAGGGTTTTTTTAAATTTGCATTTCTCTAATTATTAGTGAACTAGAGAACATTTTCATATGACTATTAATAACTTTGGCTTCTCAAAACTTCCCGTTCATATCTTTTGATATCCTCAGTTTCCAATTCTTTGCCCACCTCAAAAAGAATAATTCTTTTTGTGGTGGTTCAGAATTGGAAATTGAGGGAATAGTCATCTGTTGGGGAATAGCTGAACAAGCTGTTGTATATGATTGTAATGCAATATTTTTGTGCTGCAAGAAATGAAAAGGGGGATGGTTTTGAAAAAAATGAGAAGATTTACATGAGCTGATGCAGAAAGTGAGTGAAAGTAAAGAGAGAAAGTAAAGTGGGCGGAACCAAGAGCAAGGTATATAGTAATAGCAATACTGTAATGATATTTAGCTATGAAAGAGTTTGCTGTGATCCATGACAATTCCAAAGGACCCAAGATGAAAAATGCTAACCACTTTTGGAGAGAGAGAACTGATAAACTCTGAGTGCAGATTGAAGCCTATTTTTCCACTTTAATTTTCTTGCATTTTTATTCAATATGGCTAATATAGAGATATGATTTGCCTAACTTCATGTATAATGAATATCATTTCTTGCCCTCCCAACAGGGGAGGGGTGAAGGGAAGGAGAGAATTTGGAACTGAAATAAAAATTAAAAAGAATATTTCTCAGAATTCAGGAACTGAATCCTTCACACAGATAGTTATACAAGTGAGCACTAACAACTAGAAAGATCAGACATTCAAAGTGACATGAAAGATCATAGAGGAGTCCAGGCTTCCTCCATAAGTTCTAAATACCAGCAAAAGTCTTAAAGGAAACTGGATCCCATAATGACCAAGAAATCCAAAGAGGAGCAACAATAAATTCCTTCATTTATCCTGGTATTGAACAAAAGAGTCAGCCACTTTAGGGCTCTGGAAGATGATCCCTGACAAGGAAGTGTATATAGAAATAGAAATGTAGCCTCCAGAAGCATTCTGACCAGGGATGTCCAAGAGGTGCTAAACGATTGTAATATCCCTCCGGGTTTGCCCTAGGAATGCTGAAAGACCACAGTCTCCTTTCAGGAAGACCCAAGGATTGCCAGAAGACCAGAGTGCCCTGACCAGGTATACCCAGTCATAAAACCATGGAACTCTGGCCAGGGACATTGAAGTCTGCCAGCACTTTGAGGACAGATATGAAGGGGAGAATGAGGAAAAGTGAAAGCCACCAGGGGGATGGATCATTAATAGAACAAGTGACTTTCAAGTATTTTTGATCAAACAATGGAAACTATAAAATTCAAGCACTGGAATCCAAATAAACTTTAAAAGGATAAATGCGTTTGACCAGTTGGAAAAGGCTAAATGGGAGTGACAGCACTGGAGCTCAAGACAAGGCTCCCTTTAGAACTCTAATGTCTAAAAGCATTACCTACTAAGGAACACAGAGTATGACTTACAATTATGCTACAATTATTTTACTGGAAAAAAAAAGAGAAGACAAATGTTTACAGATTAATTCCTCATGGTTGATCTGTGCTGATATAATAAAAATAACAATATTTCCTAAATTGATTTACCAGTTGGGTGCCCTACCTATTAAACTACCAAATGCTGACTTTAATCAAATTCAATAAAATTATATGTATAAAATATATATTATATCTATAAAATTATATATTTAAATTAAATTTATATATAATTATAACTATATAAATTATATTAAAATGTATAAAATATGCATAAATTAAATCATAGTGAAATTTATCTAGAGGAACAAAAGATCAAGAATCTCAAGGGAAAAATTTTAAAAAGCGGGAAATAAAGGAGCTTAGCAGTTTCAGATCTCAGTCCATACTCCAAATAGTAATTGATCAAAACCTATTTAGCATTTGCTTAAAAAATAGAAAACTTGATCAATGGAACAAATTAGGCATACAAGAACCAGAAGAAACTGAGCAGTATAGTGTTTGATTGGTTGTTGTCCATGCTTGAAGAGGGCCAAAATGACAGCACTATGTTAGAGTCAAATTACAATGTGTCCAACTGTGGTCTTCAGACCAATATGAGCTCGGAATCCTCTTCCACATATCGGACACAAATGGTCCATGGGAACAGTCTTTTGAGTTCCTTTAATTCTGCTTTGTTCATAGAGCACAGCACCTTTTCTGATGTGGCCACACCATGCTTAGCAGTCTTGTGACAGTGTCTCACATGTCATGCAACCAATTCCAAAATTCTTAAGAGGAACCTTGAGAGTATCCTTGTATGGCTTCTTCTGACCTCCATGTGAGTGCTTTCCTTGTGTGAATTTTCTGTAAAATTGTCCTATTAAGAACTAAGAGCTCAACAAAAAGTACTGGAAAATTAGAAAACAGTCTGGGAGAAAATAGGCTCATGCCAGCATTTTATACCATATCACAATAAAGTCCAAATGGATGTGAAATCTAGATTTGAAAGTTCATGCCATAAATAAATTAGAAGGGCATCAAAGGAAAGCTGTATGTAGTAGAGATTCACAGTATCACATTTAATACTTTTCCATTCTTCTTTGTATATGGAAGTGCTTATGTTTGTTAGGATTCTCATTTAATGCTCCTTCTGATTTTTTTGAAATTATAATTTTTTTTTTCAAAACTGAAATTTGAAATATCTGTTGTTTAAATTCAATACCTTCCCAGGGTATTTAATGTGTCAGTCAATTCACAAGTATTTATTGAGTCCCTGTCTGCTTCTGGAAAGAATTCAGGCCATAACTTGACTTCCCTTACCAGCCAGGAATTCTTGAGATGGTTTAGATTTCAGTAATAAAAAGAATAGTGTCTTAACAATATAAATGTCAGTTATTGTTGCTATCATTATTACTGTTCATCATTAAAGCATTGTGGTGGTATGAATCTCGGTACTATATTTATAGCTTTAGTTCAGAGAGACAGGAACATTGAACAGGGCTGGCAAGCACAAATTTCTAGTATAATAAAAGCACAAATTTATCAAAGTTACTTTTATAATTATTTTTGAAATCATGTCCATGTGGTATTGTGGATAGAAGGTCTGTCTTGAAGTCAGGAAGACCTGAGTTAAAGTTTTGCAGCTGTCACATACTAGCTATGTGACCAGGGCCAAATTATTTTAAACTCTCAGTGAGGAGAGACTCCCTAAGATTTCAAGTTACAGAGGGATGGGAGAGAGTTTCTATGTGGAGAGTTCCTTTCATCAATGAAATTGCTAGGCTGGACACCTCTTCCTAAAATGTATAATAAGCAATTGCAACAGTTATCCTAACATGTAGAATCCTGTAAAGAAGGTAGAATTAGAGCATAAATCAGTACCTCTCCTAGGCCTCAAGACATAAACCCATGTGGGTGGCAGAGACAGAGAGACATGGGAAGATGGAGAAAACCATGTCTCTTGCTTCCTAAAGGGCATCTACTTTCTGTGATATCTCCAAACAAAAAAAGAGAAAAGAAATGCTGATTCCTGACCAGATACTCAGGGGGAAGAGGTGATGACATCTGTTCATGTCAAGGACCTAGCAGACAAAGCTAGAGAGAAAAGCTAGTACTTGCCTGCGCCTTTGTTTGGTTCTGCCTAACACTTCTGGTCTAGTCAGATTCCATGTACACTGCACAAATTACGCTGTTCTCCAGAATCTCAGTGACTCTGTACCTCATCCCAACCCTCACCCCTTTGGAGGTATAAAAATCTACCTTCTCTATTTCAAATTCAACCTGATGGATATTGGCTTCAGCTAATGGGGAAAAGTGCCATTCTTTTAAGGGACAAGCGGTTTCCAATGGTTCAACTTTCTTATCAACAGAAAATTACCTTCTTCTCTCAGACTTACCGTTCCAAATAACTATAAAGTAATGAATGAGGAATCTCTGGAGTGCTCTCCTATTCAAGGCCTTTTCAAAGAACTACCTGGTACTAAGATGGGGTTAAGGAGGCACAAGAGAAATATAAGCCATAGACCCTGGACTGGAGGAAGATTTACTTTTAATCAAACAAAAGTCTTTGAATACAGAGGGAGAAAAAAGGAAGTCTTGTTGTCCTCCCCGCCATAGGATTCAACATTTAAAAGTACAGACATCCCTTGGGATGTCTTCAAATGAGCTCAGTGTACAACCAGTGTTGTGAGTGGTGTCAAGAAAGGAACTTGTCTTCGCAGGCTCCATCTCCTATTTAGGTGAAGTATAGGCCAGTAATTTTTAGGTACAAATTTGCCTCTTTCATAGTATTAGTGTGAATGACCCAGAGTTATGGAGTCTGGCAGAGATTTTAATTTGTTGCTAGGAGGTTTGTTTCTTAGGAAGGGAAGATTATGATCTTTTATAATTAAGCTTACATAAGAAGAAATGTGAAGTTTATGTGCCAACTTTTCCTTCCTATAAACTACAAATGTGATAGTGATTTCCATACGCTCCCCCACCCAAAAAAAAAAACCCAGTTGTTTATTGCAGACATGGAAAGAGCAGGTCCCCAAAGAACTCCTCCCTCTCCCTTTTATTTTGCCTCCTAATTGTCTCTAAGCAACTGAAATAGGGAATGAAGATCCAGGACAGGGCCCACGATTGAAAAGGAACAGATGGAGATGATGACAAAAAGTTCCTAGCTGATTGGGTAAGTATAGTATCATCCTCACCAAATTCAGTAGCATTTAGCACTTGAATACTGAGATCTATCCTGGGAAAGTCCTATCTCTGACTAGCTGTGTGAACCTCTGGCAAATTGTTTCATCATCAGGACCTCAGTTTCCTCATGTATACAATGAGGGGGTGGCGTGGGGTGATCTAGATAACCTCTTAAAGTCTTTCATATTTTTTCATTTTGTGATACCGTAAGAAGGTACCAAAGGAAGAACTCTGTGTGTGTGTGTGTGTGTGTGTGTCTAAGCAAAGATATTTTGATCATAGACTAGAGAGCTATTTGCTTTTGCATCTTCATACCAAACCTCCCTCCTCTGAATATCTGAACCCTTGACTTTAGGTCCAAGCTGTAGTCTGATTTTCTTTTCTACACCATGTAATCTACCACTTTTGATATTTTATGTGCTTTATAATGTTTTAGAATTTGTATACATACACTGTATCTGTGCCATATGGCATATAGTATACGTACACACTATTTATACTGTAAATATACAATATATATGCAAAGCCTTATACTTTATGGTACTGTACTATGTGGTATATAGCAGAAGTGGGGTACCTGCAGCCTTGAGTCCACATGGCCCTCTAGGCCCTCAAGTATAGCCCTCTGATTAGAAATTTAGATTCATACTGTATATATAGAGTATATCATATATATAATCTGACCATTTTTAGCTATGCTATGCTCAGAGAGAAAAAAAACACAGGAAAGACAGAACCATTGCTTGTGGAGGACAATGTATTATTAAGAGATGATGGAGAGGGCCTTGCCACAGAGAACTACTTGTCATATTATGCTTTCTCTTTTCTGGGAAAAAAAATTATCTTTAATCTGGGAAGGATAGAAGAAAAATTGCTAGAAAGGATGGAAGCCAGAAACTGGAGGATTTTTAATGAGTTTAAGTCTCCAGACAGAGATGAATGATATTCCAAGACACTAAAAGAATTTGTAGATCATAAAATTATAGATCTTGAGAGAGAATGGATGTTAGAGACTATCTAGTGCAGCCTACTCAGTTTATGTACAATGAAGCTAACTTGCTCAAAGTAACAAGGTTTTAAGCCTTAGAGAGATGAATTGAACCCAAGCCCTCTGATTCTAAGTTCAGTAGTTTTTTGACTGTACCACACTACTCAATTATGTAATCTTTGAGCATTCATGGACAATGGAAATGGGACAGTGCCAGATGATTGGAAAGAGGCAAGAGTTGCCTGGATTTTCCATGATGAGGGAAGTTGGATCCTCTGAATTATAGACTAATAAGTTTGATTCCTAAAAGTGTGAGAGTACTCAGAGCTGTTGTAGGGTCACTAAGACTAAGGCGTGACCAAAAGTAACTTAGGACCTTTGTTGATAGCATAACTAGACTGGTAGATTGGGGTACTACTGGAGACACTGTAAACTCCTTAGGCCCAGAGACTATATCTTAATAATCTTTATATTCCCTACATGTACATGTACACATAGCAGATGCTGAATCAATATTTGCATTGAGTTGATGTAGTTTATCTTATTTAAGCAAGGCATTTGACAAAGTTTCTGTTGTAGATAAGATGAAAGTCAGCGTATGGTGGCCAGATTCAAGGGAATCTCGGTTAATTGAATGATAGTACCTCTCTAAATGTTACTTAATGGTTAATGTCAACTTGAAGAGACGTCTTTAGTGGCTGGGCATAGGATCCATACTCCTCTCTTTTAATCAGTCAATCACCATTTGTTAACTATTAACCATGTGCCAGGAATTGTGCTCAATGCTGGGGATACAAAGAAAGGGGAAAAAATCCCTACCCTCCAAAAGCTCCCATTCTAATGGGAGAGATGACATACAAGTAACAAGGATGGTTGTTCAGTAATGTCTGACTCTCTGTGAGTCCATGGACAACATCCATGGAACTTTCTTGGCAAAGGTCCTAGAGCAGTTTGCCATTTCCTTCTCCAGTGTGTCCCCATTTTACAGATGAGGAACTGAGGCAAATAGGAGTTAGGTGACTTGCCTGGAGTTGGACAGCTAGTAAATGTCTGAGGTCAAATTTGAATTCAGGTCTTCTTAACTCCAGGTCAGTGCTCTATCCACTGTACCACTTAGCTGTCCCCAAATAACAATATACATCCCGGATCTTGACAGACTGTATGGAAGGTAGTCACAGTGTGGAAGGCACTTGCAGCTGGCATGGTTAGAAAAGCCTGCTTGCAGAGAATTAGATTTGAGCTGAATCCTGAAGTAAGCCAAGGAGATCAGAAGCAGGAGGTGACCCTGCAGAGCATCCCAGATACAGAGAATAGCTAGGGTAAAGGGTAAGAGAAGGAATGTTATAGGTGAAAAATAGCAAATAGGTGTTGCTGGATTATAAAATATATGGAGGGGTATTTTAGGGTTTGTAGAGAAATTATAAGAAGACTGGAAAAGTGGGAAGGAGGCAGGTTATTATGAAGAGCTTTAAATGTCAACAGAGGAGTTTATATTTGACCCTGGAGGAAGTAGTTACTAGAACTCATTGATTGGGGGAAGTGGGGGAGAGGTGTCACATGGCAAAAATACTTGAGAAAAATCATCTTGGCAGCTGAAGAGATGACGGGTAGGAATAGGGTGAAATATGAGGCAGGGAGAATAGTTAGAAGGTTATTTCAATAATTCAGATAATGGGGCAGCTAGGTGTCACACCCCTGGAGTCAGGAGGACCTGAGTTCAAATTTGACCTCAGACACTTACTAGCTGTGTGACCCTGGGTAGATCACTTAACCCCAATTTCCTCCAAATAAAGATAAGGAGAAAAATAGTTCAGGTAAGGGTGATGAAGAGACATTGAATGAAGGTGTTGATTATGGAATGGAGAGGAGATACACGTACACACACACACACACACAAGAGATGGTGTGAAGGTGAAAACAACACGATTTGACGGTGGATTGAATATGTGAGGAGTAAGAGTGAGGAATCAAGTATGTCCTTTAGTTTGTCAGCCTGAGTCACTGGAGAATATTATTTCCTTTGACAGTAATGAGGAAGTTCAGAAAAGGGAAGAGTTTGGGTTGAAAGACAAGTTCTATTTTGGACATTTTCAGTTTGAGATGTCTTTGACATATAGTTTGTGATTTCCACCAGGTAGTTGGTGAAGTGTGACTGTAGATCAGGAGAGAGATTGAGGTTGGTTATAGACATCCAGGAGTCATCCTTATAGATATGACCATTGATGCCATGGGAGCTGATGAGATCATCAAATGAGACCAAAGCATTTGCAGAGAGAAGAGGGCTAAGGATAGAGCATCAAGGAATGCGATGACAACTAATGTTCAAGACAAGGATGAAGAACCAGCAAAGGAGAATGAGAAAAGCAATCATCCACTGTTTTAGACCCAAGAGATCCCAGGAAGACAAAAACAGCCATGTGCTTGAGGATGCAGGGTCACACAAGTGCTCATAGCTGTCACTCTGGCTCTGGAATTCACTCATTGGAAGTGCCCTCTGCCCTGGGGGCTCCCCCAGAACCTCTATTTAAGGTGGTTCCCTCTTCCCCTTCCTTCCCATTTTGTGTGCTGTCTCCCTCTTTAGCATCTAAGTTCCTTGAGGACAAGAACTACCTTTCTGCTTGTATTTGTATCCCCTGCACTTGTTTTTGTTGTTTAGTCATTTTTCAGTTCTTCATGATATCTTTTGGGGTTTTCTCAGCAGAGGTGCTGAAGTGGTTGACCATTTCCTTCCTAGCACTTAGCACAGCTCTTAGTACATAATAAGCACTTAATCAATGCTTACTGACTGGACTCTAGGTGAGGGAAGAATGTCCACCAGGGTTGAATGCAGCCTGTCAGTGACTTGGTAGATAAGTCAGTGAATCAGTACTTTGAGGCACAAAAAGGTGAAGGGATCTGCTCCTGAGTCACACTGTTAATAACAGCCAAGATTTGAGAGTCAGGATTTGGCTCTGAGTCTTCCGAACCTCAAGTCCAGCATTCTAATTCCATTTATGATATTTGCTTTCTCTTTCTAAAGTTATGGTAATAGGATGTCTAGTATCCATAATAATGAAGGGTTATATCCTCATTGGGAATTGTATTATAAGCAGGATTCTGACAAACTGGAGCACATCTAAAGGAAAGTAAGCAAGATGATTATGGGTCTGGAAATCATGTTATATGTGGAAATTGAAATAGAAGCATTTAAACATAGAGATAAAAATATTGTAAACATAAGTAAATATATAAATGTTATATAATGTGTAGCTCTCTAAATAATATTATTAAATAATATAGAAACATAATACATTAAATATTTTATGTAACTTTATTATAAATAAATATAGACCAATAAAATCTTTATTTATTCAGTAAGTGACAAACAAGATTTGATTATCAAATAGATGTATAAATAATGCAAAATCATTAGATGATAGATTCAAACATGTTTAAAGATCTTAATGGAGTAGAACGATGGGACATAGTAATTATCTTCAAATATTTAAAGGGTTGAACTGTGGAAGAGACTCCTACACACACACACACACACACACACACTCCCTTTTCTGTATGGTTCCAAAGAGAAAATAAGGAACAATGGGTAGGGATTATGAAAAGGAAAAATTTCAAATTAGTATAAAGAATGGTTTGATAATCAGAGCAAAATGGAACAGTATTATTTATGGGGGTATACAGAGGGAGTAGTGAATTATCTGTAACTAAAACTGTAGAGCAGAAAATAAATGATTACATGTCAGGGATACTTTAGGAATTCCAACAGTAGGGGGATTTTGGAATATTTAACTAGTAGACTCATTCTGGGGCAGCTGGGTGGTGCAGTGGATAAAGTGTGGGCCCTGGAGTCAGGAGGACCTAAGTTCAAATTTGGCCTCCGACATTTACTAGCTGTGTGACCTTGGACAAGTTACTTGATCCTGTTTGCCTCTGTTTCCTCATCTGTGAAATAGACTGGAAAAGGAAATGCCAAACTCTCTTTGCCAACAAAAACCCAAATGAAGTCACAAAGAATAGGTCATAACTAAACAAAAGCACAGCATAGCGAGCCTCCTACTGAGCTCCCTTGCAGCTTTATAAACATAACTGACATGCATATTGTGCTTTGTGGTTCCAGAGAGCTTTACATGTGTAATCTCATTTTATCCTCAAGGAAACCATGTGAGGCAGGTAGCACTGGTGTTGCCACCCTTATCTTACAGACAGGGAAATGCATGCTTCAGGTTTTTTTTTAGAGTCAAGAATTTGACCCTAGGTCTTGTGACCACCAATCCAATATCATTGCCAAGTCACAAAACCTGGGGGTAAGTTCTTGATTCTTAAGTAAGTGGGAACCTATGTTTATTATGAAGTATGTACCATAGGGTGTTAGGCGCTGGAAGCACAACCCCAATCAGTCCTTTCCTTCCAGGGGCATAGGAATTTTAGTGTTTTATAAGTCTCAGAATTGAGACATCATCTCACAGCTTAATAGGTCTAATGACTAGTTAATATAACAAAAGGAAAATTATGGATATTGGGAAAACTAGGACACTAATGTACTCTTGGTGAAGCTGTAAACTGATCGAACCATGCTGGAGAGCAATTTGGAACTATGCCAAAAGGGCTATAAAAATGCGCATACCCTTTGACCACTACTATGACACCACTACTAGGTCTATATCCCAAACAAAAACATTAAAGACATTTTTAAAAAGGGAAAAGGATCTATTTGTAGAAAAATATTTATGGCAGCTCTTTTTGTGGTGGCTAAGAATTGGAAATTGAGGGAATGCCTATCAATTGAGGAATGACTAAACAAGCTGTGGTAAATGATTGTAATAGAATATTATTGTGCCATAAGAAATGACAAACAGGATGATTTCAGAAAAACCTGGAAAGACTTACATGAACTGATGTAAAGGGAAATGAAAAGAGGTTCTAGAACATTGTACACAGTAACAGCATTATTGTACGATGAAGAAGTGTGAATGATATAGTTATTCTCAGCAACCCAATGATCCAAGACAATTCCAAAGGACTAATGACGAAGCATACTATCCCCCTCCAGAGAAAGAACTGAGAATGTTTGAATACAGACCAAAGTATGCTATTTTTCACTTTCTTTCATTCGAGTCTTCTTCTTTAAAATGACCAATATGGAAATGTTTTACATAATTGCACATGTATAACCTATATCTGATTTCTTACCTTCTAAGGGAGAGGGGAAGGATAGAATTTGGAACTCAAAAATTTTTTAAAAAGTTTAAAAATTGTTTTAACATATAATTGGGGAGGAATAATATATATGTGTGTACATACATGCATATAAATGTGTGTGTGTATACATACACACACATACACACATATATATAATTTTTTAAAAGAAAAAAATAAGTCTCAGAGTCTGGAAGTTTTTCCTAAAGCAATTATGATTTACTCTCATTTGTCCTGTCCTTAGGAGAAATGAGCTCATAGAATTTCAGAGTTGGAGGAAACCTTATAGGTCATCTAATCTAGCCTCCCTCCCTTTAGTGCTGTCAATGAACAAGCATTTATTAAGTGCCTACTAGATGCCAGTCCCCATGCTAGGTTCTGGGGATAAGCAAATAAAAATGAAATCGTTCCTACCCACAAGGAGCTTATGTTCTATTCGGGGAAGCAAAATGTATGCTGACTAATAAATACAAAAATATACAAAGTAAGTGGGAAGTTGAGAGGAGAGGCTGAAGGAGTAAATTCAATCAGGAAAGCCTTTAAGTAGAAACTCAGCCGAACTGAACTTTAAAGGACAATAGATCAAAAGATGAAGACTGAGAAAACACCTGTGGAGTTGACATTTAAGATGTCATTGGTAACATAGGTTTTTGAGGCAACTGGGATTAAGTGACTAATTTGCCCAGGGCCAGACTGCTAGTAAGTATCTGAGGCTAGATTTGAACTCAGGTCCTCTTGACTCCAAGGCCTGTGCTCTATCTACCATAGCACTTAACTGCCCTATTTCTTTCCCCATTGGTAACTTTGGAGACATCCATCTAGAATAGAAATACAGAAATCTCCTCTATGATATCCTCTATCTAAAGCTTAAAAAGCAAGTCTGAATGGTTCTGTATATTATAAAATCTAGTATAAAAGCTTTCCAACCTTATCCTGAGCCTGTACCCTCCAATGATTAAAACAAAATAAAGCAAAAATCTTTTTATCTGCTAAATCTATACAAAGCCCTTATAGCCTCTATATTTATAATGACTAGACATAGTAACTTTTCTGGAGCAACCTTTTTTTTTCACCCCATTCTCCCTATAAACCATCGAAATGTCTAAATTAGAGACATTTCACTCCAGAAACTGGAATGACAACCCTCAGTCAGAGTACTTCCAAATGATTAACTTCTCTTACCCACTTCAGTTCCTCCATTTGGCAGCAAATGCCTCTCTAAATGAGTGATTATGTGGTAACCCACTGTCTGCACCAGAGATGGGTAAAGGAAATCCACATGTAAGACTTACATGTCTAAAAGGGATTTATTAAAGAATATCCTTTTCATCTGACTAAAGATAAGGGTGGGATGCTGTAGATCTCTAACTCTTTGTCCAGAATAGAGAAATGATGTGGCAAGTACCCATACTAGGGTGGTATGGCCACTCCCAAGATGGTCTCCTAGGTTTTTATAGGAAAATCCTCATCTCTGACATGTTTTAGAGGTTCCTCCCTCCTTTTTAGAGGTGCAGGATGATGATTGATTGGGACTAAGACTCTATAAGCTCTTCTGTTTCCAAACCAACATTTTGGAATCTTTGAGCACAGTAATTAGTTGAGGGGAATGAGAGAATGAGAAAGGAATGTTTTCCAATTTACTCAAGGTTAGCTAATAAGAGGGTTGTGGAGAGTCTCATTTATGATGGCAGGTGTCACTGGAGTCATTTGCGCCAGATAGATATTAATCTGTGAAGTTTTGATTGGGAAAAGAGGGAGAAAACTTGGAGGTTCATTTAGGGATAAGAGCAGAAGGAAGCAAGAAACGTTTGTAGGATTCTAGCCAATTCATACGGGCACAGATCTTATGAGGAGGGTTTTGCCTTTTAAGTTGCCTCGTTGGTGCCTGGAGAATGACCTTGAGTTGTTTTCTCAAAGTAAGTATTGAAAAGCATATGAAGGTGTCTAATTTTCTTCCTTGAGATTCTGGGTGTGAATGCTAATTTAGATTCTGTAGAGAAGGGGGAATATACTTCTAATAGATCCTGATGGGAAGTATTAATATAGCTATATAAAAAGATGTGTGAATATATCTCTCATTTTATATATATGTAATATATAAATATGCATGTATATTATTCTGTTTAATTCAGTGAATACAATTTACAGTCTTTAAAAAGGTAACCTACTAAATAAAATGTGCTGAGGTCTGATTGTGAAATGAATAATGATTTTTTGTTTAACTGTTTCCCCACCAAGAAAAAAGACTACATTACAAAAACATTTTCATGTGGTAGGAACTTCAGTGACCGAAACTACTGTGTTAACAGCTTTTGTTACACCTATAGCCTTTACATTTCGTGTTAGGAATATATGGTGAGGCTGTGATAAAGATGAGTGAAGATTAGCATCTCTTGTGAAAACAGGTTAGAGCCTAGATATCTCTTGAGCACACCACACACTAGTGCTTTGGGAGTCTCAAAATCGTTTGTGACTTTAAAAAAATTCTTCTTAAGGATTTTGTCCTATGTTATCTTCTTTCTCACAGTACCTGTATTTGATGTCTTATGCTTTCTTCCATCTTCCTGTCTCTGGAGGTTCATAACTCATCCTGTTCTTCCGCTGATTTCAATACAACTGTTTTCTTTTTTAAACATGAATTGATTTCTTTACTCTCCATGAGATCTGTTGCATTTGCTGACACTATGTCCTTTGGGGGATGCTGTAGTTTCCCAAGTGCCTCCTGTGTGTATATTCTACAGAAGCAATATTCATTCATTTACATTCCGAAACAGGAAGACAGCACTTGCGGTTGCAAAAGTACTAAGTAACAAATGTCTCCTTATTAATAATAGGATCTAAAACTACAGAGACTAGGTGTTAGGGAAAGTATTCTAGCAGTTAAAATTTTGTTGGATCTTTCACAATATATGAATGGAAGGAAGGAAGGAAGGAAGGAAGAAGGAAGGAAGGAAGGAAGGTTGTTGTTTGTCCTTTGTTGTCAGAGAGGACCGTGTCATCCAGAAAGTGATGCCATGCCATGCAATTGAATTGAATTGAAGTGAGGCAAGGCTGTGTAGAGTCACTAGCCTCACTTTCTCCTTCGGAGACATCTGGGTCCAGTGACCAGATATAGAACAGAGTGACTGGAGATGGCCCTGGATGCAGTGAGGACCTTGGCCTTTTTAAGCTAAGGTCTTTAGCAGGTCTCAGTTTGACTGAGGCATCACCCATTCATTGATGAAGACTAGGTAAGAAATGAGGCAGAGAACAGCCTCGGTACCTTGTCCAAAAAAAAAAAAAAAAATTGGTTGAAGAAGACCCTCAGGGTTTCTGTCTAAAACAGAAACAATTGCTATTTACATTCATTCTGAACCAATCAGGGCCCAAACAATGGACCAAGCAGGGCTTGGCCTGGGACTTATTGTTGGCCAATCAATGAGAGCCTGAGTAGTTTAGTTGAAGGAGTGATCCTTAAGAAAAAATAGTTTCATAGTTCAAAATTTGTATTTCTTTGGGCCAATGATATCCTACGTGGACAGCGAAAAGAAAAGAAGAGAAAGGAAAGGAATGGAAGGGGGAGGATGAGAGAAAGGGAGAATGGGAGAGAGAATTGGAAAGAGGAAGGATGAAAGGATGGGAGGAAAGAGAAGGAAAGGGAAAGGAAGGAGAGGAGGAAGGGAGGGAGAAAGCAAGTATTATGGATCTCCTATGTTCTAGGCATTGTGCTAAATGCTTTATAAATATTATTATATTTGAACCTCACAAAAACTCTGAGAAGTGCTATTATTATCTTCATTTTACACTTGAGGAAACTGAGACAGAGGTTAAGTGACTTGTCGAGGGTCACTTGTCCAGCTAGTAATAAGTATCTGAGACTAAATTTGAATTCAGGTTTTTCCTGACTCCAGACCCAGTATGCCACCAGCTGCAGTGTAGCCCATGGCCCAAGGCCCCTAGGCTCTGGGCTTAAATGGACTGTCCAACCTTGAGAGTGACCCTAAAAGATATCTAGCTAATTATGACCCCAACCAAAATTAATTCTTGTTGTTCAGTCATTCAGTTGTGTCTGACTTTTTATCCTTCACTATCTCCTAAAGTCTGCCCATATTCACAGAGTTAACTCCGAGTCATCTCTAAGTATAATGGGTACAACTCATGTCTAGGTTTCCACAAATATGAGTAACAAGGCCCTCCACTTCCACATAATCATTCAAGGTAACAAATGGATACAGATTAAAGGACAGCCTTTATTTTCATCTTCTGAAAATATGGAAAATACAAAGAACTTGAAGGATCTCATAAAGCAAATATAGACAAGTAACTGCCTTCCCCTCAGACTTGCCCTGTCCAACTAATTTACTCTAATGGATAGTAGGGGCAAGGAGGAGGAGGAATGAGAGGGAAGAAGTTCTAATCCCTTGATCCCCTATAACATGGCTTTAGTCTCCTACTGGTACTTCTCCCAGAACTGAGAACTATGTGTATGATTCTCTACTCTTTCAGAAGGGCCCAAAGCTCAGGAAATTCTTCCTTGGCTACCTTTGACACATTGTGGTTGTGTGTCCCTGGACAAGATACCTAAGCTCTTCCTGGAGACTCTCACTATCGGTTACAGAGAAGGCACAGAGAAGTCCCTTACCAGGCTCCTCCTGCCTATCCAATGAAATCACAGGTCCAGTGAAAAACAAACAAAAAGTTTACCAAGTGATTTACATGTATCATATGATTTGACCTTTATAAGGACTCTATGAGGTGCTTACTGATGACAAAACTGAGGCACAGAGTGACTTGCACGTGGTCGCACAGCTAAGTAAATATCCATCAGGATTCAAGGCCAAGAGTAAATCCCTGTCCACAACCATAGGCTGAAGGAATATTTGAGAAAAGATTTGGATGGTTGCACTTGTGGCGTGTGTTGGACATCTCATAGTCTATGTGAAGTGATGCCTGTGATTATTGCAATAAAACAGCGGTGATGAGTCAGGTTTCCGTGTCCCTGAGCTCATATTGGGACACATGGTTTGAAAAAGGATTTTTGTTCCCCTTTTTTGTGATCCTATACCTCGTAGTCTTTAGGTTTCATGGTTTGTTGTGGGGTTCTCCTCTAATGAATTCTCAGAGTCAGACAACCTCTAATCCAAGCATAGGCATTTATTGGGAATGATGCCTCCAAAGGGTTGAGTTCCAAGAAGAACCAGCAACTTAGTTAGACAACACTGGCAAATTTATAGTGTAATGATGCTGATTGTACAACAGAAATTATTAAATTATTAATAATTATTATAATATTATATTAGCTAATTATTAATTATTTTAAAAGCAAGAGGGATTTGTCAAGAAATTAGGTAATAGGGAAGGAGTCCCAGCCTCAGTGGAATTATACGTGCAATTTCTCACAATGAATGCAGAAAAAACCGTGGATGGAGGGGGCCTTGTATGTATGATAATGATATTATAATAAGCCTCTCTACATCATAAATTCCCCTAAAGGAGACCTTTTGGTATTACTGCTCAAGTGCCTACTTAGGAAAAGTCCCTTCTATTGTTTTGGAGTCCACATCCTGCTTGGGCATCCTGATGGTGCTGCTTTCTGATTGGCTGAGTATTGTGATCCTGTCTGAGGCTAGATGGATGTGCTTGTGATTGCGTGCATGGATTACACCTGCTGTTTCTGTGGGAAATAGGAAGAGCAGGTCTGGGGGCACTGGCTGACTAGAGGCAGTGGCACATGGACACGCCTGCTGTTTCTGTGGGAAATATGAATTTATGGGCACACCTATTGTTCTAGTGAGCAGTGAGGCATATATGAGGAAGTTAGGATATTGAGTTGGGGGGGAGGGGCGGTGGCTATATTGAGTCTGGGGGCTGTGTGTAGTTAAAGCCAGATTGTGTGGTTGATTCAAGACATCCCTACTGTTCAGTGGGGCCCATAAGGAAATTAGAATACTGGGGCTGGGGGCAGCTTTATTATGAATCCGTCACTAACGTCCAGGACATAGAGTCAGGAGACCTGAATCAGTCCTGAGTCTAACACTTAAAGTTACGCAAGGCCGAGTAAGTCACCTAGCCACTCAGTTATAAAATGAGGACAGTGATAGTTCCACTATATGCCCCACAAGGTGGCTGTGAAAGAGTTAAATATATGAAGCATTTTACAAACCTTAAAGTAGTATATCAATGTTAACTATTGTTATTACTAGATTAATATATCATTTTTTATAATATATTAATATTATTTGTGGTTGTTTGAACTTCTCAGTTCTGTCTGACTCTTGACCCCATTTGAGATTTTCTTGGCAGAGATACTGGGCTGATTTGCCATATCCTTTTTCAGCTCATTTTACAGATGAGGAAACTGAGGTAAACAGGGTGAAATGACTTGCCTAGGGTCACACTGTCTGAGGCTGGATTTGAACTACAGGTCCAGAGCTCTATCTATTGCACCACCTAGGTGTCTATTAATATTATCAATTGCATATAATTATGTCATATCATAAAATTATATGTACTCTGTTTTATGATTATGTATCATGTATAATAGATCACAAATACAATATATAATTATATGTAATGTTATACCTCCTCAGGAAGCATGCCTTACTTTCCACCTGGCTTGCCCCGCATAGAACTAGGGGGATCCTATCAGGCTCCCACTTCAGAGTCACTCCATGTGAACCTAGTGACTCAGCAGCTATGGATGTCACAAGTGGATGATCTCCTGCTCTGTTTTCTTAGAAACCCCTGCTGGCTATAGCGTTGGCTTTGATCTGGTGGAGTTCCTTAGTCTTTTGATATGGGTAGGGCTGATAGGCCTCATGATAGTAAAACAGACTCTGCCCCTCTGTCAGCCTCTCTGATTCTTGAATGGTGAGAAGGACATGGGATGAAGCCAGCTAACCTTGGATCTGTGTAGTGGGAAATCCAGATGGAATCTCTCATACTGACCTGCCTGACCTTCAGAAGCCCTGAGGACCAGGCATTAAAGAAACGAGCCTCAAGTTTGGGAAAGCGAACAGGATCCTTCAGTTTAGGTCTAGAAAGGGAGCCCCAAAGGACTGAGAATTCATGTCTTGGTATAGAGAATAAGGAGCACCCATTTATTCTCCTCCATGCCTCAGTATCTGGAAAAGGAAATTAGGAGTAAGTAAGAAGTTTTGTTGCCTATCGCTTCTCAGAACTGCCACTTCCAGTACTGAATTTTATTATTAATTTTTTTACATTCTTGTTGTAGTGGGTCCAGTGAAATATATAATATTAATGCACTGCATAGAGTACGGGGCCTGGAACACTTAGCTTTCTGAATTCAAATCTCTGCTCGGACACTTACTAGCTGTGTGATCCTGGGCAAGTCACTTAACCCTGTTTGCCTCAGCTTCCTCATCTGTAAAACAAGCTGGAAAAGAAAATGGCAAACTGCTCTGGCATCTTTGCCAAGAAAACCCCAAATAGGGTCATACAGAGTTGGACACAAATGAGAAACAAATGAACAAGAAGTTATATAAATATATTAATAATAATTGATAAAATAATATAAAAATAGAATTAACATTATTGCTATATAATTGTTTTCTTAGTAATAATAGTATTAAACTTTTAGGCACTATAGAAATATGAGTTGCTGTTAAGCATACAGAAGTCTGGGTAATTGGGACTAAAAAACAAACTTTGTTAATAGTGAATCTTTTTAGATGCTGTCGTATTTTTTCCTAGAGTTTTAAGTTATTTCTAGGTATGTGCAATCATTTCATGTAATCTTACTTTTTTCAATAAAAGCAATTCAGTAAATGTCAAATGAAATGTGACAATTTTGATACTTTCATAGAACTACATACATGTGGTTCTATGAAAGTATAAAAATATATACAGATGATAAATAATATAGTATATATGTATTCACAAGGCAAGAAAAAAAGCTTTGTCAGATCATATATCCCTGGGTTTGGTTTTGGAAATACAGTCCCTTTGTCTTTATCTTGTCACATAGGCTACCTCTACCATTGCCTGCCTTTTTCAAATGGTGCATTCTTCTTGAGACATGCAAAAATAGTTTAAAATTAATTATCATGACAAAACTAATGCTTTATCCTCTTCCTCTTTAATTTTATTTCTTGTTTGTAAAGAACTGTCTCCAATCTCTCCCTTGAACTCCAGTCCCAGAATTCCATTGACCCGCCAGATGTTTCCACCTGGATTTCCTTATAGCTCCTTACTAAAGTCACCATCTTCAAACCTAAACCTGCCTTGTTTGTGTGTTTCCTATTTTTGTTCATCTATACCTTATCTACCCAGTTTCGTTGTCCCATTGTTCAATCATATCCGACTCTTTGTGGACTTGTCCATGAGATTTTCTTGGCAAAGATACTGGAGTGGGTTGTTATTTCCTTCTCTAGTGTGTCCTCACTTTAGAGACGAGAAGCTTCATTAGATAGGGGTTAAGTGACTTGCCCACCATCACACAGCTAGTAAGTATCTGAAGCTGAATTTGAACTCAGATCTTCCTGATTCTGGGCCCAGTACTCTATCCACTACACCACCTAACTGCCTCCATGTACCCAGTTACCTGCACTCAAAAACTTGGAATCATCTTTGATTCTTTCCTTTTCATCGTTCTCCAAATCCACTCAGTTACTGGATCCTTTAGGTACTACTTCCACAATCTTTCTTTCTTATACTGGAGCAAACACTGGTTTTAGAATCTGAAAACCTTAGTTTAAGTCTTGGTGTTGCTAGTTACTACCCATGTGACTCTGGATATCATTTCATCTCTAACAGTCTCAGTTTCCTAATCTGTAAAATGGGAAACTAGGATGAATGAGATGGTTTCTCAGGTTTTTTCCTCTTCTGAATCTTAAGACCATAGATTAGACCTGAAAAGGATTTTACTTGCCCTTAGGTCTACCACCACCCCCCATTTTATTATAGATGAGGAAACTGAGGCACAGAGAGGCTGAGTGACTTGCCCAGCCTCGCACAGCTAGTTAATGTCTGAGGTGGGCTCTGAAGCCAGATCTTCCAGACTCCAAGCCTAATAGCCGATCCGCTCTACACCATGACACCTAGATAGTAGATACTCTGTTTCCCATCTTACTACTTAACATTACAAGTACCCAGTTCAGTTCTCCATTCCTTCTCCCTGCCTTCAGGCTCTTCATTCTTCATTTTGTTTTCTCTTAAAGAGGCACAATTTGGAGCATAATTTTGACAGGTCACTCACCTGATCACAAAACCTTCAAGGTTTTCCCCTTCAGTCTGGAATAAAACATATTCATTAGCTCAGCATCTGAGGGTCTACAAAGCTGGCCCCAACCTCGCTATCCACACTTAATTCCCATCCTTCCCTTTAATATAATTTATGTTTATTTGACAGTAAAAAAGAAGAGAAGAAGCCCTGTTGTACCTCTATTGTCTTTCATCTCCTTCTGGCTCTCAGTTTACTTTCATAATTATTGCTTTCGGGCCATTTTTATGTTGGTCCCCGTGCCGTTTGATGAGTGTTCATGAAAACCAATTAAAATGCTGCTCTACCATCAAGAGAGAAGCACCTACTTAGATTCCCATTTATCTGCTTTAAAACAAACCTATCTTCTAGAAAATGGTACCCTCTCCCCCAAAAGAAAGGAAACATACATTTCTGGTTATTGGGGGAAACTGAAAGTATTTTAAAAGGTAGAGGGCTGACTTTGTGGAAACTTGCTGAAATTATTGTCATGTTTACATTTCCTTCCAAAAGCAGTCTTAATGATGTGTATTCTACCCTGTGCTTTTATAATTCAGTTATTAGAAAGTAAATTATTTTATTTACTTTTTTGCTAATTTTCAGGTTGTTAAACCATTGGATTTGCCGACTTAGTGGCACTGGGCCATACATGAGCCTAGAAAATGGGTATTGACCCATGTTTGCTGAGGAAGTAACCTGCTAGGACTACCTTTGGTGCTCAGAAGAGTATTCAGTTCCTTTCAAGCCAAAAAATATTTATTAAACCCTTACTGTGTACCTTACTGTGTACTGTGCTAAGAGTCTGGGATTCAAAGACCCAAAATAGAATAGTCTCTTGACTTTATAAGAAGCTTACATTTTACTAATATATTCTTTAGCTCCTCAACCTCAGAGACCAGCTAAATAGCATTAGCACTGAGCAGAGGTAGAACTAGGAATTTTTGAGTTTCAGGAAAGCATGCAAATCATGTTGGCAGAAAGAGGCACAGAAGTGAGCCTGAAATAGAGGGTAGGAAAGGCACTGCCTCAAGAGAGGAAAACAGAGAATCTGAGACACTCATAGTTGGAGAAGAGCCTGAGGGATGGGGGAGGAATTCATCTCAGTGTACCAAAAGATTGTAAATGCCGTCAGTGTTCTTTAAATTTGATACCCTAGGGGAGAGCCCTAATTGTCCTACCACAGTTACACCCTGGCAGTGTCCCACTGTAGTAGTGAGGCACTAAAGCACAGCTCAGAAAAGGTATTTGTGAGCCTTAGTTTGAAATTTATTCTATCTTACGTTAAAAAATTGTACTTGCGTATTATCATCTACCAGGATGATAATGTAAGTTTTTCCTGAACTATAGACACTGACTTATAAAAAAAATACCAATGTGCCATCTTTGTCATGACAAAGATCAGAATTGGTAAAAATCCGGATTACCTTTGGGAAATAAAGTTTCTTGAACGACTCCTAGCTTCCTATCTTTTTAATACCAATATTTTACCTACCAGTGTTGTTGATGGCTGCAAGACATTGGAATACAGACTCCCAAGAATTTTGAAAAGATTTTCAGAGTATGCAATGGAGAAGTGCTTGTGGGTAAGAATAAAATGCAACAAAGGACCAGTGAGACGCTACCAAGAAGAATTGGTACAAATTCATCTTTAAAAGGAAAGGGTTGGACTGGTTGACCTCTGAAGTCTCTTCCAACTTTGGCTTAAAAGGATGTCATCAAGGAAATGTATAATAACATGAGAAGCTGGGCTTGTCATGTTTTGAGGGGGACAAAGGGCAGAAGAACAACCCAAGCACTTTACTGGTGGTTGGAGAAGTCTAGGAAGGCTCCCCAACTTTTCCCTTCCAGTGTTGACTGAACTTTTCATAGTGAGCTTATGGAGGTGTATGGGCAAGAGTCTCTCAAGTCGTACACGTATGGTTAGGTTCAACGTGCATCTCAAAATGATGAAATACCTTTAAATATTTTGAGTACCATGAAAAGTGGACTTCTCTAGCTTTAAAAATTTTATATTTGCAAAAAAATATGAAAAATTGTCCTCTGTTGTGCCCTCCTGGGTGTGACACCCTAAGCAGTCACTAGTCATGTTTTTCTTACAGGAGAACTATCCTGTAGCAAATGGCACCAGGGTCTGCTGCCCACTGTCAGTGTCTGAGAGGGTAACAGGAATGAGGGTCAGTCCTGGGTCAAGGGTCAGATGATGACCACGATGATGATAGTTAACAGCATTTGCGCTTAGTGGGGAGCGGGTAGATGGAAAAGAGGTGGAAAAAGAATAAACTTGGATTTTAAAAAAGGTGGTTTTTACATTGGATTAAATTGGATCATTCTGACTCATAGGGGAAATGGTATTTAAATCCATTAGGTCTAAATAACTGAATTTTAATATTTTTGACTGCTTTTGCAGAATACAACTCTCACAGCTCTTGTTTCCTACATCCACCATATGAATAAAAATACAAGGTAGCTTATTTTTTAGGTAAAGTTCTAGTTTCCTTAACTACATGGTAAACCCCTCCAAGGACAGGGACCATGGCATCTACCTCTTGGTAGGAGCCTTGAATTTTGCACTGAGCTGTACAGATAACAGAAACACAATAAATGTTTGTGGCAGATGATGACATTCAAAGGCAGATGACCAGTGCGCCACAGAAATGAGTGGTAGAGGCTGAGGGGAGAATCAAGAACTATGAAATAGGTAAATGTGGGGAAAGTAGAGTACACCATCAGATTCTAGAAAGAATTTGCCCAATGTCTAGCTGCTTTAACCTTCCATTGCTAGGGACAAATTCCTATACAGGAACACCTAGGACTGAATTTTCTGGGGTTGATTTTCTATTTGAGAATGAGGGAGAAAGGGGTTTGTATGAAGGGAACTCCGTATAAAGGATTGTATAAGACATCCATAAATATGCAGGACTATCTCTGTTGTTGAGTTGGTCAGTCATGTCTTTGTGACCCCATTTGGGGTTTTCTTGGCAGAGATACTGGAGTGGTTTGCCATTTCCTTCTCCAGTTCATTTTGCAGATGAGGAAACTGAGGGAAATGGTAAAATAACTTGCCCAGGGTCACACAGCTAGTAAGTGAATGAGGTCAGATTTGAACCCATAAGGATGAGTTGTCCTGATTCCAAGCCCAGTGCTCTATCCATTGTGTCAAATATGTGTTATAGGTTTAGATTTGCAAGTGTAATATTCCAGAGGCTTTTTATGTCACTGTGGCTGTTTTCCCGTCAATTAAAGTAAACTGTCCCCAAGTAAGTCCCTTAGATATAGCTTATAGCTGTATCTCCAGGTTCTGTTATCAAAGAAATTAGAATGTGTATTCCTTTATCTATCCTTTTAATAAATAAAAAACAAATATACATCAATATTTAAAAAGTCTGGGATTTCAGTGGGATTACTTCTTCCACAAATGCAGGTTGTAGCTCCTCCATAGCTCTTTAAAAAGCTGTTGTGTCCAGAAACATTTATTGTTCTGCAACAACCTTTCCAAACTTCACAAGGTGATTCCTTCTGTAAGAGATATCTGTCACTGGTCCATACTGGAAGCCTTTCTAAGTTGGAAGAACCTACCATAACCTTGGTTCTGCAGACCGTTCACCTAGAAGAGGTATTTGAGAAGGACTTAAGTTAACAGTTATCTATGATGACTGTGAAAACTGCCAATCTTCAAAGGTAAACACCTATATAGTTCACAAGGATAAATTATTAAAAGGAACTACCCTCAGAAGTTTTTTTGTCCACTAACTTTACACTTTTGTTAATCTCTAGTTTACTTCTAAGGTTTGAATAGAACATTTCTTTTTCCTCACTGTAAATATTTTGGGAAAAATCAGATTCTATCGAAAGATCCTAACTTACAAGTCCCAGGTCCTTATCCCAGCAGTTTGGTGTCAGAGGTTCTGTCAATAGGCTTTTCTCGTTTTCCCACAGCTTTGTCACAGATGCAAGCATCATATTGCTCTCCTAGGATGTTGTATGGTTGTCCTTCATGCTCAAAGAGGACTATAACATTAGAGAGATGATGACATGATTTGCAATTGACTTTGATGTGAATGAGGGAGAGCTGTGCAAGGTCACCAGCCTCACTTTCTCCTCCAGAGCCCTCTGAGTCCAACAGACAGATATTGATCAGGAGGACTGGAGATGGCCCAGGATGCAATGGGAGACGTTGGCCCTTTTAAGCTAAGGTCTTTCCAGGTTCTCACTTTGAGTGAGGCAACACCCATTCACTGAACAGGCCTCTTTAAGAAAAGAGTCAGGAGTCTCACTGGGATCCTTTAAGAGGCCTAGGATGATAGATAGCTACTTAACTGCCTTAAATCCAAATCACTCTGGCGTCCCAACTCAAGCCTCATTTGGTCATTATTTGGGTTTGGATGGCTCAGAGTGAGTATAAATAGCAATTGTTTCTGTTTGGGCCAAAAATCCTGAGGGTCATCCTCTCCCAGAGGGATGTTTTTAAACCAGGTAAAAAAGGCCATTTTTAATTTCTTATCCAGCTTCCCTCAGTGAATGGGCGCTGCCTCAGGCAAACTGAGACCTGGGAAAGACCTTAGCTTAAAAAGGTCAGGGTCTCCTAGGCCATCTCCGGTCCTGATCTATATCTGACCACCGGACCCAGAATCAGCAACAGTGAACCAGAGCTACTCTTCCACATCAGAAGGTTTCTCAGGTGTGGGAAAACCATACCACTTCCTTCTGGCTTTGGGGTTCCTAAAGATTATAAAAAGGGTTAAGTACAGATCGTTAATCACTTCTCTGAAGTTTTAGCAGATACTTTATTCAGAAATATCTTCTTTCTGATACAAACTACTTTTCCTTTGAAGGGCCCAGGTTCCTTTCCAGTCGCAAATTCAAGTTTATCATAAGGACTTTAAAACCCATATGCCTGCCTAACACAGACCACCTTGTAGCCTGGAATACAGAGCCTCACCACCTTTACGTCTTAGAACCCCTAGCTTCCTGTAAGGCTCAGCTCAGGTGACACCCCCCCATGTGAAGCCTTTCCTGATCCCCCTTACCCAAGTTTCTTTGTCTTCACCTCCTATAGCAGTGATTTACCTGGTAAGGCAACAATATTCCCTAGATAAGTAAAGTTTCTTAACTGGAGGTCTGCAGACTTGTTTTTAAAAAGTATTTTGATACCTATATTTTAAAAGAATTAGTTCCCTTGGTAATCCTGTGTATTTTATTTTATGTATTTAAGAGCATTATTCTGAGAAGGTTCCAAGGGGTTTTTTAACCAGCCTACTAAGGGGCTCTGACGAGGTTGAGGGGTGATGGGGGACCCCAAAATACTGACAGTCCGGGTCGCACTCGAATGAATTCGACCCAAGCCTTCTTAAAGCCAAAGAAAACAAAGTTTATTAAGGATTCGACAAATTGGGTTGGCTCTTAAGGAGCCTAAGCATTTGTGACGCTTGTATTTCACAAGCGGGCCAGATAGAATCCCAGCTGGGCAGAGTCTGAGCTGGATTCAATCTGAGCGACTTCATGGAGGCAAGATGGAACTTAAATACAGAAAAGAGTGTAGGAGCGATCTGGGGGGGTGGTCTGGAAGTCCAGGTTGATGGGAGGAGGGGTTTAGGAAGGGTCTTAAGGAAAAGTCCAAGGAGGGTCAAAGGCTGGAAACAGCTGGATGCTATCAGGAGATAGCAGACAATAGAGGGTTTGGGTGGGAAGCAGGTGGGGCAATCCAGAGATCTTGATAGGGGGAGTATGGGAATGCATACAGATCTTGATGAACTTCCTGAGACTGCCAGTACAAATGGTAAGATTAGATTTGAGTAAGAAAGGCCAGATTAAGTGGGAAGATTCAAGGGGAGCTCAAGGAGGCTCCCAGAGTCTGAACCCCATCAGCTCCATCGTAACATTAAAAAAAATGTCAAAAACTGCACTAGAAAAACAGAAACGCTTTGAAGATACAACATGACATAGTGGATAAGGGATTGGACTTGGAGTCAGAAAGACTGGGGTCCAATCTTACCTTAACTACTGGCTGTGTGACCCTAGGCAAGTCACAATCTCTGCCTCAGTTTCTTCATCTGTGAAATGGAGGCATGTCTTCTAAGGTCCCTTCCAGACCTAACTGTACAATCTTATAATCTTTTGTTTTTTATCTTTGTATCTCCAGCAAGCTACACAGTGTGTTGCACAAAAGGGGGCTTAACAAAAAATTGACGTGTTAAAAAAATCTTATCTTTCACTTTTATACAACCTCTATTTCCTAATGTATCTTTCCAGAAAGAAATTAATTATAACAAAGGGGGAAACAAGGAGGTGGGGAGGAGGGGAAAGTTCAACAAAACTAACCAACATGGAGCTGTGAGCCGATCCAACCATTCTGGAGAGCAATTTGGAACTATGCCCAAAGGGCTACAAAAATGTGCATACCCTTTGACCCAGCAATATCACTTCTAGGACTGTATTCCAAGGAAATCATAAAAATGGGAAAGGGTCCCACATGTACAAAAGTATTTATAGCAGCTCTCTTTGTGGTGGCCAAAAACTGGAAATCAAGGGGATGCCTATCAACTGGGGAATGGCTGAATAAATTATGGTATATGAATGTAATGGAATACTATTGTGCAATAAGAAATGATGAGCAAGAGGACCTCAGAGAGGCCTGGAAAGACTCATATGAAATGATGCTGAGTGAAAAGAGCAGAACCAGGAGAACTTTGTACACAGCAACAACTATAGTGTGCGAGGAATTTTTCTGGTAGACTTAGCCCTTCACAGCAATGCAAGTACCTTTTGTACTATGTTTTGTTTTGTTTTATGGTTTCTTCCATTCATTTTAATTCTTCTATTCAACATGATTAAGGTGAAAATGTATTTAATAGGAACATATATATGGAACCTATATAAGATGGAATGCCATCTTGGGGAAGGAGGGGGGAATGAAGGAGAGGAAGGAGAAAAAGTCTAAGCTATATGGAAGTTATTAAGGAACACTGAAAACAAGTAAAACATTTTTAAAAATGAAGCTGTACATAATGGAGATTGATAGTTTCATGTACAATCCTCTTTTTCTGTTTTTGAATATGAAAATGTTTGTATTTGTTGGCATTTGTCAAGTAGCAAAAGTTTTAAAAAATTATTTTAAAAAGGCAAAAAAACACAAAACAAAACTAACCAGCACACTTTGTTTTCATTACTGTAATTTTCTAAATCAGTAAAAAGAAATGTGAGATAAGAAGTGCCCTTCATATTAAGACTGTGGTATAATGGAGAAATCCAGGCCCATGGAGACAAGGGTAACTTTCATTTGTATCCTACCTTAGTTACTTACCTCTGTGACCTTGGGCAAATAACTTAAACTCCCTGAGCCTCAGTTTCCTTATCTGCAAAATGCAAGGGTTGGACTAGGATACCTTAGGGATCCTTTCTAGCCCTGGATCTATAATCCTATGATTTCTTCTTTTGGACCAAGCTTGGTCATAATTTCGCAGCATTCAGTTTCTTAAAATAGGTTTTATTTATGTATTTAAATTATTTATTTAATAATTAGTCATTATCAAATAATTAATTATATAATTATCTATATTACATCTATACATACATAGCTACATAACCCTATTAACTTTATTATATAATCTATAAATTATATAAATAATTAACAAATTTATATTTACTTGTTTAAAAATATTTTACATCATGTATATTTCCTTCTGTATTCTTCTCTTTCTTCCCCTCCTACAGAGCCATCCCTTATAACAAATAACTTAAAAAAGAGGAAAAAGAGAAAAGTCACTCAATTAAAAAAAAAAGCTGATGTGATGTGCAATGTCCCATCCCAAGGACAGCTACTTCTGCAAAGGAACAGTGTCTTCTCATTTGTCTTCTTTGGGGCCAATCTACATCATTATAATTTAGCAACATACAGTTTTGATTGTTTTATGAGTGTTCTTTCTTTCCATTTACATTGCACAGAGGCAGTTGGCTGATTCAGTAAACAGGGTATTAGCAGTAGGGTCAGGAAGACCTGAGTTCAAATCCAGCCTGAGAATCCTACTAGCTGTGTGACCCTGGGCAAGTCATTTAACCCCTGTTTGCCTTAATCCCCTGAAAAGGAAGTGGCAAACCACTCCTGTATCTTTGCCAAGAAAACTCCGTGGACAGTATTGGAGAGCCATGGTCCATAGGGTCAGGAAGAGTTGTATACAACTGAACAGCAACCATGACTGTGCATATTGTTTTCTCTGCCTCATTTACTTTACTTTGCATCAGTTCATATGTCTTTCCATGACTTTATATCCATCATGTTCATTGTTTCTAACAGCACAGTAATATGATATTATATTCATGGATTTGCAGTTTGTTTAGCCGTTCCCCAACTAGTGGACAGTTCTTTGCTACCACAAAAAGTGCTGCTATAAATGATTAACATGAAAATGTTTTACATAATTGCACATGTAGAGCCTATATCTGATTGCTTACCATTTCAGGGAGGGGAGAGGGGTTGAAGAAAAAAGGGATATAATTTGGAACTCAAAACTTTAAATAAAAATATTTTTTAAAATGTACTGCTGGTTTCTCCCATTCCTTCTAATTCTTCTTTATAACATGACTAATATGAAAATGTGCTTAATAAGAATGGATAGGTAGAGCATATCAGATTGATGCTCTCTTGGGGAGGGGAGAGAAGAAGGAGGAGAAAATGAAAACTCAAAAGTTTGTGGAAATGAATGTTGAAAACTAAAATTAAATAAATGGGGAAAAAAAGTGCTGCTATGAATATTTTGGTGTTTATAGAGCCTTAAAAAAACAGCAACAAGAACCTTGGGGGATATGCCTAGAAGCAGAATCTCTGGATTGAAAGATATGGAAATTTTCTTCACTTTGTTTACATAATTCCAAATTGCAGCATTTGGTTTTGATTCTTTTATTTCCTTTGTAACTATATATAACACTGTTATGGGCATTGTTTTCATGTTTCTGTATTCTTTCTTTACTTTGCATTAATGATAATGATAATGGCTGGGATCCTCTGTTAAATGAGGGAGTAGAACTTCATGGTTTCTCAGGTTCTTTTGGACTTTGAGCACGTCTGTGTGATTGAGAAGTGGGGATTAGCTATCTGCCTTGTTTTCTTTGTTATGGAAGTAGAGTCTCCTAATATCCTGCAATAGCATCCCCTCTGGGCTCACTTTCCTAACTAGAGGTGCTTGGGAGCCAGCTCTAACCACTGAACTCTTGGCATCTTTACAGATCAGGGCTTGATTTATTGTGTAGTTGATTGCCTAGACTTAAAAGTGTTAATAATGTGGGTTAAATTTTAAAGTGTGTACACACATTTTTCCCCAGAGAGCCCAGTTGCTAAACATTTACCAGCCCTTACTCCCGTATTGCTCCATAAACATTGCTTGAGCTCAGCAGGAGTGTAGGGGAAGACTCAGAGGAAAAAGTCCTCATTCAATTGAAGGCATGTTGAATGGAGGTTAATGGGGATGGTGATGATGATGATGATGTAGAAATGCCCCCCCTCAACTTTCAGTAGTGACAGAACAACTGTTAACAGGATGACCAAAATTGTTAATATCAAATATAATATGGACTGCGGCTCCCTTAAAATCATCTCTGTAATGTCAGGATTTCAGTATTGTCCTTACATTCCTACTCTTAAGATATTTACTCTTGATTAGCTTGTGCTGAACCACTCCCCCACCCTCACCCAAGGATATTGCTCTGTGGGGAGCTGGATCTCACCTTCTAGTGTCCTTTCCCTCTTCCATGGAAATTCATGGCATGAAGGGCAAAACAGCCAGAATGAAATAGTTTTGCTGGCCTGGATTGCCAAGGACCACTGGAGTCTCATGACCAGGCCTTACTATTTCATACTTTCTCCTCTCCATCTTCTCCTAAAGCTATAAAAACCTTTTCATAGTTCCTTTTGGTTGGGAAATCCACTGGACATCCCCACAGGTGGCAGGTTTGCTACCCTGATATTTTAATTAAAGACACTTTCCTCCTCAACGCATGGCTTTGATTTATTTTGGAACTCAACCACAGCAAGAGAAAATCAGAGATAGGACTTTCAAGCATGGCAAGAGCTGAGTTGATTTTTCATTTCCACAGACTGCCTAAGAAACCCCCTTAGGCCAAGGAATGCAGGTGCTGCCAAGGGGGTTGGCTTCCAGTATGGGGCTCCTTTGTCCCCTTCTCAAGTCTGCCAGTGCTGGCCCAACAAAATGCTATTCACCTACCTCCAGGTGATCGCATCTGTCTGCTATTCCCAGGTCTGCCAGCTCCTAACAGTTCTGTACTCAGGAAATGCCTCAGTGTGCTCATGTGTGGGTAGATAAGCAGGCCTCCTGCAGCCATGTTTTGACTCATGCTTTGTAAAGAACAATGAGGTCCTTCCCTTTCCCATCTAACTGTAGGATTTGTTTCAGTGGAGCCCAGGGCAGACTTTGTCTGCCTAGTTCTTAAAGCCCAAAATAGGAATGGAGCCTGATGAAATAACAGAGAGATTTCTTTTAATATTTTGTGCTTGTTTTTCCCTTCAGCCTCTGGAATGGGAGGGTGCTCATTAGGACTTAATATCTTTAATAAGAATAAGTACAGACATTTATCATAAAAGTGGTAATGTTTGCAAGACATTTTGCTTTGGTTGATTCACTGAAGTCTCACAATAGGCCTGTAAGAGATTATTATCCCCTTTATTTCTTTACAGAGAAAGAAGTTCAGAAAGTTGAGTCATTTGTCAATTCAGGGTCACACAGCTAGTTATTGACAAAGGCAGGATTTTGCACCCAGCTCACCCTGATTCTAGGTCTATAACTCATTCTATTCCACCATGCTAGAAGTAAACATGCTTTCAATATTGAAAAACAGGAATTGGAGGCCATATTTGTGCCAAGGAATGTGTTTCAATTTCTCTTTTTAAACTACATTATTTTTACTGTCATTTCCTTTGAAACAGAATCCTTGTCGACACAAAAGGCCTTAACCCTGACTGTAGACTTACAAACATGTCCTTCATGAAAATTTCCCTGACTAATTGGCACAGACTGAATTCTTGTGATGAATTTTTTGTGGTTTCCTCTCTGTCTAAACATGCAATTCCCATGACTCTCCCTCTAAACCAAACACTTACTCCATAACTTAGGCCTTATGTTTATGGGAAATAGAAAGGAAAATAACTGCAAAAGTCGAGTCTGAGAGAATCTGTGCCAAAGTGCGCTGGATAATAATAACTGTCATCTACAAATGCATAGAGATTTAAGATTTACGGCACCCTCTCCTCTGTAACTGAGGGTGTGTCTGAGGCCCCCAAAGGCCAAATGAGTCTGATGACTTCCTTTGATTTACTCAGTCTTCCTATAGCCCTTAGCTCTTGGTGCCAGTACTGTTCGATGCCTGACTTTGTCCTCCTTACCTTACCTTGATGGCTCTTTCCAATGATCAAGACTTATTGAACATAGTTGGATTTATATACATCTTCTAGAGCAGCTCTTTCAACCCCCTCTCACCCTGGCAGGAAAAGTTCCCCAAACCATCTCCTCTTAAGGTTGTAGGAGAAGCCCTGAGGGGATTAGAGGTGGGTTTTTTTTTTAAATCAATAGCTCATAAGTCTTCTCCAATTATATCCTTCTCCCCTGATTATCAATGAAATCAGTTATTCAACCAGATAATTAGCTTTTCTTTCTTTTCTTTTTTAAATTTTTTTTCTTTTTAATTTATGGAATAAAACAAACAGTTCCATAACATAGTAAAATAAAAAATATAATTATCCATGAAGCTACAAATCTATTATGCATTACTTGCTATTTCTTTGAAATATACAACAAATTTCTTTTTTGAATTTCTTTTTTTCTTTCCTTTTTTGCATGCTAATGGGTATATACCTGCATTATATATATTGTAAAATTATTCTGTACATATGTCCATTAACTAGTTCTTTCTCTGGATGCAGTGTCTTTCTTCATATGCCCTTTTTAATTAATTTGCATCTTTATACTAGACAAAGTAGCATTCATATTCTTCAAACAATGTTGCCATTACTGTATACAGTGTTCTCTTGGTACTGCTCATTTCACTCTTTGTTACTTTGTTATTTTGTGCAAGTCTTACCAGGTTTTTCTAAGATCATTGAGCTCATCGTTTCTCATAGCACAGTAGCATTCCATCACCATCATGTAACACAACTTGTTCAGCCTTCTCCAACAATTAGCTTTCAAAGCTGATATTTACTAAGGTTAGATATTAACAATAATTCATATATAATATTCCCCTACTACAAAAGTTTGTGATTATCATCACAATAACGATAACCCTCTCCCACAAATACATATGAAGTCTAGGGAAAATCGGTCTCAAAGAAAAGGAATAAGAATTTACGTAGCACCTACCATGTGTCAGGCACTGTGCTAAATGCACAGTCATTGATCCTTACTATAACCCAGGAGGTAGGTGCTGTTATTATCCCCAGTTTACAGTTGAGGAAACTGAGGCTAACAAAAATTAAGTGACACCCTGATCACACTCAGATACTCGTGACTCTGGACCCAGGGCACTCTCCACTGGGCCACCAATTGTCTCAAGCATAGGGAGCACTTATAACAAAGGGCAAATGGCTCACTGCTCTTGGAAGTCATTTTTGCTGGCCTCCTTCACATGATTTCTTTGGGAACATAGGGTGTAGCTTTTCTGCTAGACTCCTTGATTCTGCCAAGAACAAATAGTTGGTAGACTTAACCTACATGGCATTCAATATGGTGTCATATGCAAATAGACAGATACTGAATTACAGACCTCCTTGGGTCCTCTCAAATATCTATAACTGCAGCATCTTTAGGTGTAATTTAAATGAACTAGCCAACCCACTTATCAAATTAGTCTCCAATATCCATTAAGCTAGTCCAATTTTGCACAGTTAGTGACCATATTTTTGTTTTCAAGGCACATGCTTGTGTGTTTTCTTTAAATAGAATAGGTAAAGAAGTCAGATTCTGATGCTCAGATCCTCCCTCAAAGGGACAGCGAAGGCCTGCTTTTCAGGGCTTCTCATTGGTTGAGCAAACCTCTCAGTACTGACCTCTCAGCCAAACCCTCACCCGACTGTTTCCACCCTTCTCCTTTTGCCTTTCAAAAAAAAGGCTTAAAAATTCATTTTAACTCTTTCATCTGATGTTTTATTCAGCTTGTTTTCTTCTGAGAGTGCATGCCCCTACATATTTTACAAGGTCTGCATTTTTATGTGTCCAAGAATAAATACATTTTTGGCTAATGACTAAGGCATATTTTTAGCAGTTGTGTGTTAGAGTTCTGTATATTTATCTTTTGAAGACTTTGATTTAAAGCAGATGCAGCAGTCCAGCATTATTCAATTTTTCACCAATTTCTGGACATATTTTCTTGAACATCTCCTGCCTCTAAAAAGTAATTCACATTTTCATGAAAATAGAGCCAATGTTAAATACTTTAATCCTGAGAAATAGATAGTGAAAGAACTGGGAGATTGTGAAGAAGATGGTTCTCATTTATTGAAAATGCTCTTGCAGATCTGTGTCTTTATTTTGATTTGTTTACTTAGGACCTTCACAGACATGAGCTCCTGCCTCCTGATCCTGTTTTAGCAAATCAAAGGTCAGAATAGATATGACTGTGCTTTTCAAAGTTAGAAGGTACATACAGATTCAGGGGTAGAGATGATAACATGACCAACACATCCAAATTTTAGAGTCACTCACTTTCTTGAAGGAACAAGATAGGCTTATTCCAGCAGAGTTGGAAACTCATGCTAATCTGAGGCAGAATCAGAGGATCATAAATTGAGAACTGGCCATGACCTCAGAGACCTTCAAGTCTAACCACCCTCATTTTACAGATGAAGAAACTGAGTCAAACATGGTTAAGTGACTTGTCCAGAGTCATACAGCTATTAAGTGTCTAAAACTGGATTTGAACTCAGGAAGATGAATCTTCAGGACTCCAGACATGGCACTCTATCCACTGTGCACCTAGCTGTTCTAAACTGAGGATAAGAAATGTCAAAGATTTGCCCAGGTACACACAGAAATAATTTCAGATCAAGTCTTCCTGATTCTAAGCTCAGTTACCTTTTTAATGTGCCACCTACCTTCCAAGGAAAATCAAAGACTCATAGATTATGATTTTTTTTTCATAGATGGTTAGGTGGCACAGTCCATAGAGTACTGACCTTGAAGTCAGAAAATCTTGAGTTCATATCCAGCCTCAGCCAGTGTTACCATGGACAAATCACTTAACCTCTAAGTCTCCTCATCCATGAAATGGGTATAATAAAAATATTTTCTTCCCAGGTTTGTTGTGAAGATAAAATTAGAAGATATTTTTAAAGTGCTTTCCAGACCTTAAATAATTATATAAATGTTAATATTAATATTATTTTTAGTGAGAATTTCAAATGGAAGAACATACTCAGAGCTGTTTCAGAATCCAGGGAAGCCCTTAAGTTGGGATTTGGTGTTAACAAGGAGAATGATTTCAGGTGTAAGGGACACATGTGGGACCGAGGAAGGAAGGCTCTGGATTCAAAGTTCTCAGGATAGCTAAAAATGTTCTGGTTTGAACTGGGAAATAGAACTATGGAAACACATGTAAAAACCAGTTGAAATGTACACCAACACAAATGAGTAATGTGAGACTATATAGCTTGCTTAACATTTATATAGGTTTTACCCTGATAGGCCCTCACACTGTAGTACAAACTAGCTGATACTCTGCAAACAGCAGACTGTGTTGTGCTGGAGAGATTAAGAGAGGAGATGAGCTCCACAGGAGATGTACAGAGAGAGGCCCTTAAGAAGACTTGAGTTCAAAACCTACCTTTGGCATTTACTAGCTGTGTGAGCAGACTTAGGGATTATAATAGTACCAAATTCACAGGGCTGTTGTGAAGATCAAAAGGAAAAACCTCTATAAAGCACTTTACAAACCATAAATTAACATATAAGTGCTGGGGATGATAAAGATGATGATAATGATGTTGGTAGCAGTGACAAAATGTATAGAGATCCAGTCTTGGAGTCTGAGAGACCTCTGCCTCTGACTGTCTGTGGGAGACTGTCAAGTTGCTAGACCTCTCAGTGTCCCAAGAAACTCTGAAACTAGATAAATTGGAGAGCAGTAGCTGATCTGTGTTGGTAGAGAGTTTCTGAACTGGTAGCTCGCTATGCAGATGCTGTCACAGTTCCATACTCCCCCAACAAAAAATGACTGCATGGAGTTACTTGCCCATTGGGAAACTTCACTCCTCTGAATGACCCACAGTGACTGGCACACAATAGTCACTTAATAAATGTTTATTGATTGACTATTTGATTGACCCAGCTCTCCAGACCCAACCAGTAACTTTGGACCAGATGAGTTGGACTTCACAATGATCCAGGTATTCTGTCAGAGATGAACATTACTTACTTAGGGTCCCAGTAGGCTTAGGCCAGATCACAGAAAAAAGTGAAACAGATGAACTCTGACTTAGCAACATGGAGCAGACCCCCATTCCTCCTCTCTAGTGGTGCCTTGGTAGAGTTAGAGAAAACACATGAATAATCCCTTCCAAAGACAAATGTTAATCTTTGTGATCAGAGGGCCTTGTGCAAAGTTAGAGTCCTACCAAAGCACTGAATCTGTTAATATTCAGCAGATAGGGATGTACTCTTGATGAAGGCAGAACATTGCTCAATTATTGAGCAGACTTAGTAGACATATAAGTAAGTTGTTTTGGGGGGTTTTTTTGGGGGGGAGAGGAGATGGGATGAGGGGAATGGATTTTTCACCTTTGTGATCATGGAAACAATTCTTATGCTCTCAGTTGTCCCAGAATCCAAACCTCTGCTCCAGTCAGACCTTTGGGAGACTAGAGAAGCACCTTCATGAGTGAGGGACTCTTAACCTTTTTGTGTCATGGACCTTCTTGGATTAAGATTTTTAATTGCATAAAATATACAGGATTATGAAGGAAACCATTTGTATTAAAATAGTTATCAAGATATTAAAAAAAAGGTTTCTGGACCTCAAGTCCAGAACCCTTGGTGTGACTATATTTTAATTGATAAGTATTCATTAATTTCCTATTACATGTCAAATGCTGTGCTGAGTGCTGGAGATACAAAGACAAAAGCAAAATAGGTGAGAAGCTGCAACATATTGGATGGAGAACTAGCCCTTCTAGCCAGAAAGACCTGGGTCAAGTTCTACCTTTGACATAAGTCACTTAATCTTTCAATGCCCTAAGCAACACTCTAAGATGAGAAGGTGCCAAACTGTTTTGGTAAAGGGAGTTTCCTATACCAATGACTCAGCAAAATAAACACATTTAAAAGTTCCCTCAAGGAATTTACTTAAGAGTGGGAGAACAGGGGGTTGGGAAGGTAGTTGAGAATCTCAAGTAATGAACACTGGAGTCCTCACTGAGAACAATACTTTGGGCTCCTTGACTTGTATACCATCAAGACTGTGGTATTGCCAAGAGAGGAGACTGCACAAAATATAGAGCAAGCTATAATTTGGTCATATGGAGGAGGAGAATAACAAAAAAGGGATTTAAACACAGGATCCTAAGATCATGGGTGCGGAGCTGGAAGAGACTTTTAGGGACTGGTTAATTCAGCTCCTTTATTTAGTGACGAGGAAACTGACACGCAGAGAAGGACATGATTTTAGGGTCTTGTAACAAGCTGAGGTAATTATGCCTCAGGAAGGAGTTTCAATGAACCCTCTTCTGTGAAGGAAGAAAGTCAGTGTAAAGCAGGGTGACCCCAAATTACCACCCTCTCAATAACTACTGGAAGATAATCTATTCGTTGTTAGGGGCAGCTGGATGGCACAGTGAATAGGGTTGCTGGGTCTGGAATCAGGGAGGCATTTTCCTGAGTTCCAATCTGGCCTCAGATACTTACTAGCTGTGTGACACTGAGCAAGTCAATTATCCCTGTTTACCTCAGTTTCCTTATCTGTAAAATGAACTAGAGAAGAAATGGCAAACTGCTCCAGTATCTCTACCAAGAAAATCCCAAATGGAGTCACGAAGAGTGGGATGTGACTGAAATGACTAAACAGCAATAAGTACAACAGGGATTCAAATTCAAGTTCTGTAACTCTGAGATTGTCAGTCTTCCCCCATGCATACTTTCCTTTCCTATCTTTTTGTTCATTAAAACAAAACAGCAACAATAGACAATATCCCCTTGTTCTCCTTTGTGCTCGGTCTTCCTATGCACTCTTTCCATGACTTTCAGCAAATCTTCCCATCATCCAATCCAATATGATAGGAAATAGATTCTAAGATGTAGCATGCATATATGCATAAGAAACTAAATAGATTAATTAATTTCTATAGAACAATATAGCTATGTACCAAATATTTTTTCGTCACATACTTAATGACAAACTTCTGGGGATAATCTTCTCCCAGGTTAGAAAACCCAGCTTAAAGCAAAAATTGGTGATGATGTAAAGCTTTGTTGTCAAACTCAAATGGAAATGGGGCTTCTAATCTGCGTAAGGATCGCTGCGAACTTCATATTGGCTTAGTTTTAAAATGTAACATTATCTATGTTTTGTTGTATTTTTATGTTAAATATTTTCCAGTTACATTTTAATATAGTCCTGGCTGTAGTAGAAGGTGCTGCAGATCGCTGACCACTCATCTGACACCTCTGATGTCAAGTGCAAAGTTCCCAGATATCTCCGTCACCAATGGTAGCCATGGTAAGGACTTGTTTTCTACTTGGCCTACTAGTTCCACCATTATGCTCCTTCTTTGTCCTGTAGCAAAGGGAGGAGAAGGTCACTGTTATAGTGTTACCTGGACCGGAAAGAGCAGTAAAGAGTGAAGATTAGTCCTGCTTCCTTTAATAAAACTTAGCTTATAAGGCTAGCTAGTTGTAACCCTAGAAATCTGAAAGCAGAGTCTCAGTGTGATGGAATACATAGGGAAAATTAGATGAGGAAAGGACACAGGATGCTGCTTGGGTAAGATGGTCCCAACAGAGCAATCAGGTCAGAAGGTAGGGTCTTGGGCAGCCAGCAGACTCTATGATTCTATGGGCCCTAAAGATAAGGTACAAGGAAGGTGGTTTCTTTCTCCACAAAAAATAGGAAAAAGACTCTCCGAATGGTCTTTGTCTACTTTACGCTTCTGCCATGGGCCAGCTAAACAATCACCGAAACTTCATCATGTTCAGTAAATGTGAGATTTTCTTTTCAGTATATCTTTGTTTCCCTAAATTTCACTGATGGTCATGCAGTGAGCTGAGGCAATTCAGGCACTAGGCAACCTCAATGAGTGGTCTATTGTGAACAAAGACAGAAGGAACACAACCCACATAGTACCTTCTATAAAGCTTGCACAGCCTCTTGGGAAACATCCATGGGACCCATTGTGGCCCTATCCGAGAATAGTTGATGACTCATTGAAAAGATGAACTGTCTACAAACAGGAAGTTGAGTATGTGGCCAGACATTTGCCATCTGATAACAATTGCCAAATGAGGTAAATAAATTTGAAGAAAAATTTCCATGACTGTAAACAGGACCTCACTGGCCTGTAGAAAGATAAGCCTAGAGTTGATTTTTTTTACTGGTGATTTAAATATGGGGATTTCTAATCTAGACTCTTCATGAGTCAGTCAGTGAAACAGTAAATACCACATTTGTTAAGCACTCATAGCTTAAGGTGGTTTGTCCTTATTTCTTCCTCTTTCCACCCCCAAAACTGTTAAAAGACCACTTGATAGGACTTCCATCTATAAAGCCTTCCCTCCCAGCCTCTGAGGAGGGGAATTTTGTTTAAGAGTGTTAGAAGATCATTAGCCACACACCATGGCCCTTCTTTACTGTAAATACAGTTTCCAAGCAAGTCTGTTCCCCAAAGAGATGGGAAAATGCTGTGAGTTCAGAAACTTGCTGTGCTGTGGTTTCTTGCAAAAATATGTATTTTAAGTATTTGATGAGGTAGTGGAGTCAAAATGGTGAACTTCTGTAGTGGGGAGCATGGCTACCACAGTACTGTGGAGGCAAGGATAGAAGATTGGCCTCAGAATCAAAAAGGTCCAGATTCAAGTCCTGCCTGTAATATATACTGGTTGTATAACCCTGGGCATGTCATTTAATAGCTCAGGGATCCCATGCAGCTCTCCAAGACTTTAAGTTAAGTATGTGGTGTCTGTCTGCATCAGTAGAGGGACTCTGAATGCTGGTAGTTCACACACACACACACACACACACACACACACTCATATTAACAAGTATATATACATATACAACTCCAACCCTTTAACACACACACACATATATGATATAATATAATATAATATATACATATATAATATATAATATATAATAAATTCCACAATTGTTTTGGAGCTAGGCTCACATAAATGACCTTAAATGAGTTGGTATCCAGAGGTTTTAATGTGATAGATAGACTTGGGTGCCAGACAGAAAGATGGGAGAAGAATCTCTGGGAGCTATCCAGGTTTAGGCCATGATCTGGCATTTGTTGAAGAAACAAGTTGGGGAAGTGGTGTTAAGAGGAAATTTTTGGAAAGAGACTTTTGCTTAGTTTGAGGTAACCAGTGGTTATTTCAGTTCAAAACAGTCTAATCTATAGGACTGGGTGACAAGGAAGAGGTCAAATGAAATGGAATTTATCTAGTCTGTCTTGTTCATAACTTCAGTTTGCCAACTCTAAGTGGGCCAACACCATGTCTTGTAAAATATATACTTGTATGTGTGTGTTTATGTGCACGCATGCATCTTATATTGTTCCTATGTTTTCTGCTATCAGAACTGAATAGTGAGATCTGGCCAGACCAAGGAAAATCAAGGCCAGGAACCCAGGCAGCCATTTTCGGTTCACTAAAGACCAAATGTCAGAGATTGCACACAAAGCTAAGGGATTATTATTTCGAGGACAGACACACAAAAAAGAGATAGAACTGAAACCAAGAGATCATTCTCCAGTTAAAGTTCCAGATTGAGTTCAAGATGCGTGGTGCTCATCCAGGCAGAAGCCGGTCAGACAACATAGATGTCAGCTATTAGCATCACTGAAATGTGGTAGCAGGGATCAAGGGCTCATTCATGGAGAGATGGGTTCAAAGGGAAGAAATTCAGTCTCTGGGAGGAAACAAGGTCCTAGGCAGGGATTTAGTCACAAAGAAACAAGTTTTAACCCAGTTACTGAGGAATTAGGGTATCAAGGTCAGAATAGGATCAGAAATACCCACTCAATACAGAACTGGTAAGTTACTGCCATGGATTCCTTATATTGCCTTCATGTAGGGTTAATATTGGTCCTTGAGTCTTGGGCAGAGTTAAGCTTAAACTTCCTTTTCAGACTTCTCCTTCTCCTTGCCTGCTGCTTTGCCACCTGGAAGAAATCTACCCTTTGAGACTTGGCTCTCCTGATGAGTGACTCGCTTCCCAGGACCACCATTTCCAGAAAGATCAACCAACCTTCACTGGACTCCTCCTCCTCCTCACCTGTCTTCTGTTCCACTTGGACACCTTCTCTCACTCCTCTCTGCTTTCCAAATCTCCATGTGTTGTCTTCACCTATTTAAATGTAATCTCCTTTAGGCAGGACTGTCTTCTTTGCTTAATTTGTATCTCCAGCTTAGCACAGTACCTGGCACATAGCAAACACTTCAATGATCTGACTATCTATCTCGCTACCTCACTATCTTTCTACCACATTTCTACCTACCATCTGTATATCTACTGTGTATCTATTTATGTACTATCATCTATCTATACTGTTACCAACTATCCTCTAGTTTTCTATGTATCTACTATCTAGCTATATATTTATCTCCTAGCTATCATCTATGTATCTATTTTCTTTCTGTCATCTATCTCACTCACTATCTCTTTATCCATGTTTCTAGCTACCATGTATCTACAAAACTATCATTTATCCACTATCTATCTATCTGGTATATATTTATTTTCTATTTATTTATGTGTCTATCTAGCATCTGTGTACTTATGTATGATCTGCCTACCTATGTAATCTATCTATCTACCTATCATCTATCATCTATCTATCTATCTATCTACCTATCAATCTATCTATCTATCTACCTATCATCTATCATCTATCTATCTATCTATCTATCTATCTATCTATCTATCTATCTATCTACCTATCATCTATCATCTATCTATCTATCTACCTATCATCTATCATCTATCTATCTATCTATCTCTCTATCTATCTATCTGTGTCTAAAGGTGGAAATTAAATAAGCCTGACTGGTAAATTTAGAGTGAAAATATGTTATGTGCCCATTTAATGCAAATTAACCAAACATCTACCAAGTACCTACTTACTAAGCATGAGGCATCTGCCTTTCTGGGTTTATTTGATATTACTCCCCTTCATATATTCTGCATTCCAGTAAGGTGGTCTGCTTCCCTATTCCCAGGTTTCCTCATGTACAATGTTCTGCCTCTTACCTTTATGGCTTAACATTAGTGGTCTCTCAGGTCCTCACCTAGGTTTCCTAAAATTTCTATCATTCTTGAAAATGTACCTCAGGTTCCACTTCCTACTGAAGCCTTCCCCCATCCCCTCAGTCATTAGCACTCTCTTTTTACCTTTTATTAATGTGTATAAATTATATTTACTTCTCTATTTTTATCTTGTACCTCCCTCCCCCTCTCCTCTCCCCACCCCATAAAATGTAAGCACCTTGAGGGTAGGTGTTTTTGTCCCTGTATCCTTTAGTGCCTAGTACAGTATCACATAGTAGGTGCTTATTGAATTTAATCGAATATATAATGTATATACATATATGTTCAGAATAAGAACCCTGCAGTCTCTGTACACTAGCTATTATAGCCACATGTTGATTTTTGGAGTCTGAGGGATTGTAATGGGGGTATAGGAAACAGCTGAAGTTCATGTTTCCTGAAGAGAAGAAAATAAACTCCTTGGAGACTACTAGAAAGTATTATGAAAGGAAGATTGTTGTAAGAAAAAAAAGTCAGCAAACATGAAGTGATTCCAGGCAGTGCCGTCCAAAAAGAGTGTCTTTCCATCTGTGAAAACAGGGAAAGCAGAACTATGAATTCATTACACTTTCAAAGTTCACAGAAAAAAAGGCAAACATATCATTATCACCTCCAATTTTTAGTGAAATGAAAAAACAAGTCTGCCATTTAAATCTCTTATTCACTGGAGGAAACAACCTGGCATCCTTTCTTTCATAGATCAGTCCATCATTTTTATCCACAGCAAGCACAGTGATTGCTCAGAGTGACACAAGCCTTGCAAAGTAGATCCTGTGATCAGTTGGAAGAGTACGGTCATGATTTTTCTCAATCTGAGCTGAAGCACCCAGCCTGGTGCCGTGGCTTGGAAGCTCTGAGTTGAGTTCTGACTTTGCAAATACATATTATCTCACTTGACTCCTACAGCAATATAGGAGGTAGGTGTTGTTATTATTTCCATTATACAGGTAAAGCAGCTGAGGCACAGAGAGGTTAAGTGATTTGCCTGGGATCACACAGCTAGATCATGTCTGAGGCAGGATTTGAATTTAGGTCTTCCTGATTCCAAGCTCAGTCCTCTTTGCCTTGTGCCCTCTGGTTGCCCCAAGCCCTATAAAGTAGTCGGAGAAAGTTTTATTATCCCTATTTTCCTTACATGAATAAACTATGACCACAGAAAGATTAAGTGACTTTTTCAGGATCGCATGATTAGTAAGAGAAAGCACTTTGTACTTGTAAAGTGCCAGAGCCATCCTGATACTGCCTGATACTGACCAAACAACTAAGTTCTACATGGCAGGGTGGCTGCAGTCATCAGAGAAGAGAACATTTTAGCTATTCTCAACAATAACAACAGTTATGAAAATAAAAACATAAATATGAAAATAGAAAAGTAAAAATAGAAAATATGAAATCAGGGAAGCAGATTTTGACTTGATAAAAGCAAAGATATTCTTCGTGATTGTTTGTCCGTCCTCTTGAAAGAGGACCAAGGGTGATATCTTCATTTGCCCATAAATTGCATTTGAGTGAGGCACCAAGTTGTCAGCCTCACTTTCTCTTTCAGAGTCATCAAAATCCATTGGCAAGACAAAAATTAAGATGATTTAGTGATGGCTTGGGATGCAGTGGATGACCTTGGCATCCTTGATGTCTGACCAAGCTCGAAGCACTCCACAATGCCTACTTCAGCCGCCTTCGTGGCTGTTGAAACAAATTATTCTCATCTGCCAGTTCTGCGAGGGGAAGTCTTCACATGGTTGGAGTAGAAACCCCACCTAACTCACCAGTGGATATGAGGCCTGTTTGGCCTGTCTACTGTGCATACTACAGCTTCTTGAGATTTGGGTTGCAGGTAGACCCCAAAAGTGGATGAGCGACTCTGAAAATGGCTTGGCAAGCCCTCACACCAGAGATGTTAGTTCTCCCTGAACACCCCAAAATCCCTTAATAATTAGAGCTTATCTGAAAGTGTACGTATTGCTTCTGCAGATAGTAAGTTTCCCATCATTTAGGGTGTTTGAGTGGAAGCATGATTAGTAATTGTAAGAGAATTCTTAGAAGGAATTCCTTTTTAGGAATGCATTGGAAAAGATCACTTCTGAGGTACCTTCAGTTCTGAGATACAATAATTTTATGAACAAAGTTATTGCTCCAAAAGAAAGTTACAACCGATATGTTCTATAATGGTTCTGCCACCATATGTGTATGAAGAATATAAAATAAAAATAAAGAGCTAGTTTTTAATTTAGTTATCTTTTAATTCAAGCTTTTATTTAAATTTGTATTAATTATTCATGGCCTTACTTTGTAATCCCAGAGCACAGTAGGCATTTAAAGGTTGATGACTGACTGACAGAGTGGTAGGTGTTGCAAGAGAGAGAGAGAATCCAACACTCGCTAGTTGTGTGACTCTGGGCAGTTCCCTTTGACCCTCTGAGTCTCAGTTTTGTCATCTGCAAAATGAAGATAATAATATGTATGGTATCTTCTTCATTGGGCTATAGTGAGCATCAAAAATGATAGTCTATGTCTAGTCCCTTATTGGTAAGGAGCTTAAGGGGAAAGATAGTTTTTCCCAGCTGGAAGAGTGACTGAAGAATCATGGAATGGAGGAGGCCTATTAAGGATGGAGGAGCTTTTAAGCTCGAAGGATAGGAGAAGTGCTGGGTGATAGGATGGATGCCAGAGGGAAGCCTATAGGAAAAGGTAGGTGTCATTACTCTACACAGAAATTGGAGCCTTATCTGGATCATTGACCCATTTAAGGATCAATGATCCCGTACAGAATTTTGCTGATTCTCCAGCTGTGCCTTACTACTACTGGGCCTGATGAATTTCTCCTCCCTCTCTTCCCCAGACTCTGTGCAGCTTGGTGAACTGGCATAAGATTTTCTCTTTAAATCTTGCTTATTTGATGTTTGTACTTTTATAATTGGTTTTGTCTCCAGATAAAGGCAAAGTAATTTTTATTGCATTTGGTTCGAGTGTTTGCTCTAAAGAAAAGGACCACTCAGAGGAGAAGGCCAAAAGGAGACTCAAGATTTGAGCAACTGGTCCAAATAACACCAACTGCCTTAATTTAATAGCAAACCTATAGTAAACTCAGATTACACAGAGTGGTTTCACATGTAAAGTGTTTTTAAACCTTAAGGCATTAGATTGCTGTTTGTCCTTTATTCTCCAACAAGACCAAGACATCAGGAAGGTGATGCCATGACTTACTTGCAAGAGGACTGGATTTAATAGTAGTCAGCTAGATGGCCCAGAGGATTCTAGGAGTCTAGAAGATCTAAGTTCAAATCCTCCTTCAGACATTTACTAGCTGTATGTCCCTGAGCAATTCACTTAACCTCCTAGTCTCAGATTCTTCCTCTACAGAATGAGGATAATTTACTTTACAAGGTTATTTGGAGGCTTAGGGCAACTAGGTGATACAATGGATAGAGTGCTGGGCCTGGAGTCTGAAAACTCACCTTCCTGAGTTGAGATCTGACCTCAAACACTTGCAAGGTGTGCGACCCTGGGCGAGTCACTTAACTCTGTTGGCCTCAGTTTCATCATCTGTAAAATGAATTAGAGAAGTAAATGGCAAACCACTCTAGTATCTAGTATCGGCCAAGAAAGCCCCAAATGGGGTCATGAAGAGTTGGACAAAACTGAAACAACTGAACAACAGTTTAAGGAGTAAAAAAGGCAATGTCTGTAAGGTACTTTCCAAATTTTAAAAGCTCTATAGAATTGCGAACTGTTGTTATTTTTTAAAATAAAAATGTCCCAGAGAGCTATCTTTTCAATTCCGCATTTTATCCCAGTCCCTTTCTTACCCCCATTTTTTCTACCTACTTTGACCAGGATTTCAGTTTTCTATTCTGCAATGCACTGTTTGTTATTTTAGTCTGTAAGTTCCTCCTTTGGGTCAGGAAAGATTGTGCTTTGCCCAAAACAAATACACATACAAAGAGGAAACAGAAGAGGGTATTCTGTCAGGGACTTCTATGTCAGAGATGATTTGTTAGATTGTTTATAACTTTTCTTCCAAAGAATTCAATGCCATTCCACCCTCCACCCCCTGCCTGACTTTCATAGTGGTGAATGAAAAAATGATATTCAAGGACCATTATTACCAAATGCATTGTTTGAATATCTGTAGTTTGATACTGAGTTTTGTTTTGGCTCAAAACCAATGAAATCTCATTGGTGTAAGGAACTTCCCTGAGGAAACTCGTTCCACCCATGCAGATTGGTATCACGTATTTAAATTATAGTCTTGGGAACCCTGAAAAATTAAGTGACTTAGCCAGGGCCACATACCTGTTCTTGCTGTTCAGCCTTTCAGTCATGTCTGACTCTTCGTGATGCCATGGACCATAGCACACCAGGCCCTTCCATCCTCCTCTATCTCTCGAAGTTTTTCCAAGAAAATGTTCTTTGCTTCCATGACGCCATCTATGCATCTCATCCTCTGCCATCCCCTTCTCCCTTTGCCTTCAATTTTTTTCCAACATCAAGGTCTTTTCCAATGAGCCCTGTCTTTTCATTGTGTGGCCAAAGTATTTAAGTTTCAGCTTTAGTATTTGACTTTCCAGTGACTAGCCTGAACTAATTTCTTTAAGCATTGACTGATTTGATCTCTTTGCTGTCCAAGTGCCTTTCAAAAGCCTTCACCAGTTTGAAAGCATTGATTCTGCAATGTTCAGCTTTTGTTATAGTCCAGCTTTCACAGCCATACAATGCTCCTGGAAAATCCATAGTTTTGAGTATTGACCTTTGTCAGCAAGGTGACATCTTTGATTTTTACTTTTCTTTCCAGATTTGCCAGAGGTTTCCTTGTGAGGAGCAAGTGTCTTTTAATTTCTTAGTTGCAATCACCATATGCAGTGATTTTTAAGCCCAAGAATATAAAATCTGACACTACTTCTGTTTCTTTTTCCTCTATTTTCTAGGAAGTAATGCAACCAAATACCATGACTTTTTAATGTTAAGTTTCAAACCATCTTTTACTCTTTCCTCTTTCACCCTCATCTAGAGGTTTCTTAATTCTTTTTCACTTTTTGCCATCAAAGCAGTATCATCTGCATATCTGAAATTGTTACTATTTCTCCTGGCAGCCTTAGTTCTGGTTTTTGATTCATCTAGCCTGGCATTTTGCATAATGTACTATGCATCTAAGTTAAATAAATAAGGGGACAATATATAGCCTTACTGTTTTCCTTTTCCAATCTTCCAATTAGATATTTTACATTTTCTTCTATCTTTTCATTCTTTAGATTTTGTTTGACTGATTCTTGCTGTCTCATTGAGTCGTTAGTTTCTACTTGCCCAATTCTAATCTTCATCACATTGTTTTCTTCTGTTAACTTTTGTATCTCTTTTTCCATCTGCCCAATTTTTCCTTTTAATAAGCTATTTTCTCCAGTTAATTTTTGTACTTCCTTTTCCATTTGGCCTTTCAGGAATTTATTTTCTCCAGCTAATTTTTGTACTTCCTTTTCCATTTGGCCTTTCAGGAATTTATTTTCTCCAGTTAATTTTTGAACTTCTTTTTCCATTTGTTCAATTTTCCTTTTCAGGGAGATGTTCTCATCAGTGAATTCTTTCTTAATAATTTTAAAATCATTGGCCAGTTTATCTTCTATTTCCTTCTTCAGCTGTTCCAGGAGAGCTGCTTGTACTTGCGAGTAGTTCAGAGTCCCTTCTGAAGTTTCAGATGGAAGTACAGTCTCAGCTGTGACCTCTTTGGGGCTTGTGTTTTGGTCCTTATCCCCATAGAAAGATTCTATGGTTCTTTCGGCCCTCTTCTTTTTACTGTTCATGATTTTGATTGAGTGTTGTGGCTTCTGGTTCTCTCAGTCAGAAGCTGGAGAACTTTTTGGTGAGCTGATGTGTGAAAAAGCTAAAAGCAGGTATTTGTTTGGTGTTTCCCTGATCAGCCCTGGGTTTAGCTTGTTAAGTGTGGGGGTGTGGTCTGGTCCCAGGAGATCTCAGATGAATTGAGGCAAAGTCAGCTCAGGGGCTGGTAATCCCAGCTGCCCTATTGTCTTTCTGATTCCCCTGGACAGCTGAGGCACGCCTAGATGCTAATGCGTGTTCCCAACCCTCCTGGGGCTCCTCTCCTGGTGCTGAGGCTTGCCTGGGTCCTAGTGCGAATTTTCCCTGCCCTGGGTCCTCTGTCCTTCCGGTTTGCCTCTGCCACCATATGAGGAATCCCCCTTAGCTATTTTCCTCGTCTCAGGTGTTATGAGACTATTGGTCTCCTTCTTCTAATTCTACTGATCTGGGATTTTTCTGGGGAGATATTTTATGGTTCTTTCACGGTCATCAAGGGGGAAGGAGCGAGCATTAGCTGATTACACCGCCATCCTGGCTCCCGGAAGTTCAAGTAAGTGACTCACCGGAGTTTGATCTTCGGGCTGAAGGTCCCAGGAGCTGCTGCGCTGATATCGGGCGCTCCGAGGCTCTCACTGACTCGGTTGGGCTTGTCTCCCGCCCCGGGTGCCGCTCCTCTGGTTCCACCCGCCACTCAGGTTTCTCGGATCTCCTCCGCTCCGCTGCACTGGCCGTGCTGCGCTGGCCACGCTGCGCTGTGCGCTGTGGGCTCACCCCCGCGGATCAGATCCTTCCCGTGGACCTTCCAGCCCCACCTGAGCTCCGAATCTGTCACCGTCTGTCTCCCACTCGATTCTGCACCTCCAAAATTTGGTCAGATTCTCCTTTCAGAGGTACCTGGAGAAATTTGTCTCAGAGCTCAGGTGAGTAGCTGCTCTCACTCCTCCATCTTGGCTCCGCCCCCCTTCCTTTTCCAATCTTAAACCAATCAGTTATTTCATGTTCAGCTCGTACTGTTGCTTCTTGGTCCAGATAGAGTCTCTTTAAGGAGACAAGTAAGTGAATTGGTACTCCCTTTTTTTGAGGACTTGCCACATTTTGTTGTGATCCACACAGTCAAAGTCTTTATTATAGTCACTGAAGCAGAAGCAAATGTTTTTCTGGAGCTCCCTTGCTTTCTCTATAATCCAGTGAAGGATGGCAATTTGGTCTTTAGTTCTTCTGCCTTTTCAGAAACTAGTTAGGATATGTCAAAGATAGGACTTGAATCCTTGTTCTCCTGATGTGGAAGCCAGACTTCTGTCCACTATACCATTTTACCTCCCCAAAAAGAAACATAAGGAAATAAAAGTCATCACAACACAAAAATATTCATTAACTACTAATAAAATTGGTCTTAACTAAAAGACTTCTCTCTGCTAACTAAACAATAGTCTATCCCTTCAATGGTGTTTATTGGTAAGTCTCTCACTGATTGTTGGAATGGTCTTCAAAAGAAAATCATAGGATTAAGAAAGCCCCTTAAGAGCTTTCAGAGCTGTAATATGTTGTCACATAATTTTGCTTAAAAAATTATAGTAATAAATCAACACTCAGTATTTGTTCATTGTTCTGTTGCAATTAATTATAACAAAAATTTTGTTAAATAAAAGATAAAATATTTATTTTTATAATTTTTTTTCAGTTTTCAAGATAAAGTCCAAATCAAACCTCACCCCTTCATTTACTATGAAATCTTTGTTTCTATTTTAAATGAATTCACCTTAAATGACCTTTCCCCCATAACAAGTGGCTCCTATCTTCCTTTCTTAAAATGTATTTTTAAAAATTAAGTAGCAAATTTTTTAAAAATCTGTTCCTCCCATCACTCTAACCTTCATTAGATGATTTAAAAAAATAAAGAAACAGAAAAAACTAAAACATAGATTCTTCAATACATATCTGCTTAATATGGTATAAACAAATTCTCTCATTAGTCATTCTTAAAATATGTATCTTTCTTTATTTTCAGTTTATCACCTATCTGTTGGGAGGTGAGTATTTCATCATCATTCATCAGGACTTGTAATTTATCATTGCATTGATCAGAGTTCTTATGATTGCATAAATCATTCTCCTAGTTCTGACCATTTTGCTTTGTGTGAGTTCATAAAGGTTTTTCTAGTTTCCTCTGAAACTGTCCATTTCATCATTTCTTATGTCACAATAATATTTCATTACATTAATGCATGATACAAACATAATTTGCTTAGTCATTCCTCAATAGGAAGACATTTCCAATTTTTACTCTTATTAAAAGAGGTGCTATAAATATATATGTGTGTGTGTGTGTGTGTGTGTGTGTGTGTGTGTGTATTTACATATAGATTCTTTTCCTGGTTCTTTGGGATATAGGAGTAGTAGTGGTATAGGTGGGCCAAAAATATTCAGAATTTGGCAATTTTCTGGGCATAGTTCCAAAGTGCTTCCCAGAATGTCTAGCCTAGATGGGAAACAAAGAGAAGGAAAAATATAAGAAAGTAAGATGGAGGGAAATACACAATTAACAGTTATATGTGAATGGAATGAACCAACTATGAAACAGAAGAGGATATTAAAATGGATTATAAACCAAAATCCAACAATATGTGGTTATAAGAAACACGTCTGAAACAGAAAGAAACACGTAGAATTAAAATGAGGTACTGGTGCAGAATCCATTATGTTTCAGCTGAAGTAAAAAAAAAAGGGGTACTAATTGATCTCAGACAAAGCAAAAGCATAAATTAAACCCAATGAAATGAGATAAACAGGGAAATATATTTTCCCAAAAGATGCCATAGATGATGAATTGATATTAACAGTAAAAAATATGCCTACAAAATGGCATAACATCCAAGTTCTTAAAGGAAACTTTAAATAACTTATAGGAAAAAAAAATGGATTACAAAATTATAAGAGTGGGGGATCTCAACTTATACTATCTCAGACCTAGGTAAATATAACCAAAAAAAAAAAAACCAAAAAAGAAATGAAGCACCTGAATAGGGTTTTGGAAAAAAATAGATATGATAAAACTCTGGAGAATATGGGAATATTAAATGACCATAAAAATAAGTATATGTATTCTCAGATGTACATTTCACCTTGACAAATTCAACTATGTATTAGGGCATAAAAATCTTACAAACAAATGCAGAAAATCAGAAATGTTAAGTACATCTTTTACTAACCATAACGCAATAAAAAGTGTATTCAATAAAGGGCTTTGAGGCAAAGATTAAAAATTAAATGGAAATGAATTACTAAATCCTAATTAATAGGTGAATAAATTAACAAATCATGGAAACAATAAATTGATTTTTACAATTACATAAATGAGACATGTCAAAATATTTGGGATGCCACCAAAGCAGTACTTAGGGAAAAATTTCTGTCTCTTGATAATTTCATCAATAAAAGAAAGAACAGATTAAAAATTGGGGCCACAACTAAAAAAAAAACCAAGCAATATTTTTAAACACCAATTAAATGCCATAAAGGAAATCCTGAAAATCAAAGGAGACCTTAATAAAATTGAAAACAAAAAAAAATCCCAAAGCATTGAATTAATAAATAAAGCTGAGTGTTTTTTTAATATAAATTTATTTATTTAACTTTTTACATTCATTTTCACAAAATTTTGGGTTCCAAATTTTCTCCCCTTTTATCCCCCTCCCCCCACCCCAATACCCCAAACAATCTAATTTTCCCTATCTCCAATCTGCCCTCTCTTCTGTCATCCCTCCCTTCTCTTCTCCCCATCTTCTCTTTTGTCCTGTAGGGCCAGGTGACTTTCTATTCCCCATTACCTGTATTTCTTATTTCCTAGTAGCAAGAACAATACTCAACAGTTGTTGCTAAAACTTTGAGTTCCAAATTCTCCCCATCCCTCCCTCCCCACCCATCCCCTTTGGGAAGGCAGGCAATTCAACATAGGCCAAATCTGTGTAGTTTTGCAAATGACTTCAATAATAGTCGTGTTGTGTAAGACTAACTATATTTCCCTCCATCCTACCCTGCCCCCATTGTTTCTATTCTGTCTTTTGATCCTGTCCCTCCCCAAGAGTGTTGACTTCAAATTGCTCCCTCCTCCCATTGCCCTCCCTTCCATCATCCCCCCCACCCTGCTTATCTCCTTCTCCCCCACTTTCCTGTATTGTAAGATAGGTTTTCATACCAAAATGAGGGTGCATTTTATTCCTTCCTTTAGTCGAATGTGATGAGGGTAAACTTCATGTTTTTTTCTCAGCTCTCCTCTTTTTCCCTCCACTAAAAAGTCTCCTGCTTGCCTCTTGAATGAGAGATAATTTACCCCATTCCATTTCACCCTCTCTCCTCCCACTACATTTCTCTCTCACCATTTACCTTAATTTCTTTTAAGATATGGTCCCATCCTATTCAATTCACTCTGTGCTCTCTGTCTCTGTGTGTGCATGCATGTGTGTATGTGTGTGTGCACACATGTACATGTGTGTGTGTGTACGTCTGTGTGTGGTCCCACCAACTACCCAGATACTGAAACGTTTTAAGAGTTACAAATATTGTCTTTCCATTTAGGAATGTAAACAGTTCACCTTTGGTAAGTCCCTTATGACTTCTCTTTGCTGTTTACCTTTTCATGTTTCTTCTCATTCTTGTGTTGGAAAGTCAAATTTTCTTTTCAGCTCTGGTCTTTTCATCAAGAATGCTTGAAAGTCCTCTGTTTCATTGAAAGACCATATTTTCTCCTGAAGTATTATACTCAGTTTTGCTGGGTAGGTGATTCTTGGTTTGAGTCCTAGTTCCTTTGCCTTCTGGAATATCCTATTCCATGCCCTTCGATCCCTTAATGTAGAAGCTGCTAGATCTTGTGTTATCCTGATTGTATTTCCACAATACTGGAATTGTTTCTTTCTAGCTGCCTGCAATATTTTCTCCTTGACCTGGGAACTCTGGAATTTGGCCACAGTGTTCCTAGGAGTTTCTCTTTTTGGATCTCTTTCAGGCGGTGATCGCTGGATTCCTTGAATACTTATTTTGCCCTCTGGTTCTAGAATCTCAGGGCAGTTTTCCTTGATAATTTCATGAAAGATGATGTCTAGGCTCTTTTTTTGATCATGGCTTTCAGGTAGTCCCATAATTTTTAAATTGTCGCTCCTGGATCTATTTTCCAGGTCAGTTGTTTTTCCAATGAGATATTTCACATTCTCTTCCATTTTTTCATTCTTCTTGGTTTTGTTTTATGATTTCTTGGTTTCTCATAAAATCATTACCCTCTATCTGTTCCATTCTAATTTTTAAAGAACTATTTTCTTCAGTGAGCTTTTGGATCTCCTTTTTCATTTGGCTAATTCTGCTTTTGAAAGCATTCTTCTCTTCATTGGCTTTTTGAACCTCTTTTGCTAATTGAGTTAGCCTATTTTTCAAGGTGTTATTTTCTTCAGCATTTTTTGGGGTCTCCTTTAGCAAGGTGTTGACCTGCTTTTCATGCTTTTCTTGCATCTCTCTCATTTCTCTTCCCAGTTTTTCCTCCACCTGTCTAACTTGATTTTCAAAATCCTTTTTGAGCTCTTCCAAGGCCTGAGCCCACTGGACATCCACCTCGGATGTCTGGGATAGAGAGGCCCCGACCTCCACGTCCTTCCCTGATGGCAAGCATTGTATTTCTTCATCAGAACTGAATGCAGGAAGGAATATCTCTTCCCCAAGAAAGAAGCTCTCTATGGTCTTATTTTGCTTCCTTTTTCTGAGCGTTTTCCCAGCCAGTTACTTGACTTCTGAGATTTCTCTCCACCCCCGCCTAGATCTGCCCAATCAGTGCTTGGGGTGTGAGATTCAAATGCTGCTTCCCAGCCTCAGGGCTTTCCTCGGCAGGCGCGGTTGCTATTCAATGTGAGCGTAAGTTCTGGTGCTCAGGTGGGGGCAGGGCCTCCTCCCAGGCTCAGTTCCCTCAGGGGGTGTATGCAGAGACTTTCAGTAATGGAGCGGGTGGGGGCAGGGCCACCTCCTAGGCTCAGTTCCCTCAGGGGGGTTATGCAGAGACCTTTGGTAATAGAGCTCCTGCCTGCTGGGGAGTCCCGGGCAGCCACTGCCTCTGCCGCTCCCTCTGCCGCTGCCTCTCGAGGGGGCCCAAGTAACGGAGACACCCCCGCTCCCCTCTCGGCCAGCGCAGAAGTCTCTCTCACTGACCTGTAGCGTCTGTGGGCGGAGGGACCTTCCCAGCCACCAGAGATTCCATCCCTGAAGCCTGCTTGGATCTGCTCCTCTGGGGCCGCCTGGCCAGGGCAGCACAGGGGTGGACTCCGCTGTCTGCAGCACAACAGACCCCTGGGGATGGCTTTCCAGGGCTCTCTGGAATGGAAATCTCTTCCACTGCGTTGGTGCGTGCTTGCTCTGCTCCAAAATTTGTGGGGAGTTCTCTTTACAGGAAATTTATGGGCTGTGGATTCAGAGCTAGCATACGTGAGTCTTTCTACTCCGCCATCTTGGCTCCTCCGTAGGAGTTGTTTTTTTTTTAAAGCAGAATGAATGGACTAATTCACAGTTCTACCAATTCACACTGGAGTACTAGTGTGCCTGTTTTCCCACAGTGACACCAACATTTGTCAGCTTCTCTTTTGTCATATATGCCAGTCTGATAGGTATGAGGTGGAAATCCAATAATAAGCATTTCTCCAGTCATTAGTGATTTAGAGCATTTTTTCATGTGATTGTAGATAGCTTGAATTTCTTCTTTGAAGAATCATACTTCATATGGTAATCAAATGAAGAATGAATATCTTCAAAAGGTCATATCTTTTGACTATTTGGGACCATTTGATTATTGGGAAATTACTCTTAGTCATATATTTGAATTAATTCTTTATATGTACCTTAGAAATTAGACAATTATCAGAGAAATATGTTGCAAAGATTTTTTCCATTATTTCATAATTTCCCAACTACCCTTCTAATTTTTACTGTTAGATTTGTTTGAACAAAAACTATAAAAATTTTGCATAATTAAAAATGTCCATTTTTTTCTTTTGCAATCTTCTCTATCCTATCCTCCTTCTATAGGTCTAAAAGGGTGTTTTCTTCCTTGTTCTTCTAGTTTATGGTGTGATTTTTAAAATGTCTAAGTCATCTATCCATTTAAAGCTAATCCTGGCATATGGTGAGATGTATTGGTCTAAACATAATTTTACCATATTGCTCTATAGTTTTTGAAGAGATTTTTGTAGTAACTGGGGGTTTGGGATTTATCAATCAATATGCTACTGGATGTGTTTGCTTCATATGTTATTTATCTAACCTGTTCCTCCCATAAATCTCTATGTTCAAAAATAACAGGCATCAAATCTTTTTTAATTATTACTACTTTGTAGTTGAGTTTGAGATCTTGCACTGTATTCCTCCTTTCTTCCTACTTTTTCCATTCTTATAGATGAGCTTCTTGATTTTTTTACTCCTCCATTTAAATATTTTGGTATTATTTTTTCCTAACTCAATAAAATGTTCTCTTAGAAATTTAATATAGCATGGAATAAATAAATTAATGTAGGTAGTATTGTCATTTTTATTATGTTGACTCAACTTACTCATAAGCAATTAATGTTTCTCCAATCATTTAGGTCTATCTTTATTTCTACAGTCTTTTAGAGTTACATAGTCTTGGAGTGAATTTTGGAACATACATTGCCAAATATTTTCTAGTCTCTGCAGTTACATTGAATGCAATTTCACTTTCTAATCATTCTTGCTGGTTTTTGATAGCTATATATAGGAATGTTAATGACTTAGATGGATTTGTCTTATATCCAACAACTTTGCTGAAGTTAATAGTTATTTCAATTAATTTAGCCGATGCTCTAGGTTTGTCTAAGCACACCATCATATCATCGACAAAAAGTGGTAATCTGTTTACTGTTTGTTTGTGCCTCTTGCTTTCTATACTTCTGATGCATTCTCATTCATGTGCAGAAACTAGAAATATTACTAGTAGGCAAACCTGTTTGCAGATACCTTCACCCAAGTGAAAAGAATTTGTTATTAAATAAAATTAAATCCATAGTTTAAAAAAACCATTTTATCAAATTAAAAGAAATCAGTCAGCAAACATTTATTAAGTGATCCAGCAATGTGTCACTGTGCCTATTTTCCCGTGACCCCTTCAGTATTCTCTCATTTGTGATATTTACCGGTTTGATAGATGTGAAATAATAACTCAAAGTTGTTTTGATATACATTTATTTTCTTGATAGATATTTGGAGCATTTTTGTATGTAGTTGTGGATGGTTTGCATTTTTTTTCTTTGGAAATGTATTTATTTGTACTCTTTATTCACTTATCTATTAGGGGATGAATCTGACATATAGGAGTCAATTCCCAATAGGCTTGGAATGTTAAACTTTTAACAGGATTACTCAGGACAAAAAATTTTCCCTAACCTGTTCTACTTTTAGAAGGTAATGGGAAAAAAAAATAACTTTAGCTATATTGATTTTGCTTATCAATTCTTTTTTATATGTTCCAAATTTCATGTTTTATCGGTTATAAAACAAGTGAATAGTGTCACTGTTTTGTATAGTATTTTATACTAAACAGTTTTCAACTCTGTATCTTAACCGAAAGTATACTTTAAAACTATTTTAACATGTAATATGTCTCATATATAACCTAGTTTTGGTCTGGCCTGTGCAAATGAACAACTGCAACTTGTAGTCTTAGTTCTGCTATAGCTTCTGAGAGCTGCCTGGGGAGTTGAGAGGCTAAATGACCTCAGAGTTAAACTGAAAGGACATGTCAAGGTGGGCCCATGTTTTCCTGCACTTGAGCTCAAATCTTTGTCTGCTATGCAATACTACCTCTCATATAATAGTCATACCTCTTTATACATGGCACTATATACATTGATATGAATATTTAATTAAAAGTTTATATGAATAGATGACATTTATTCTCATTCAATGTGACAGCTATATATCTGCTATATTCAAAGTACTATGCTAAGCACTGGAGAAGAAACAATGACAGGATTGAAACCTAGGTCTTAACTCTAAATCCACTGGTCCTAGACATTACTGGGGATCAAAGAAGGATTCACAGGGAAGGTGACATTTGAGTTGGACTTTAATAAATGGGTATTTAAGTGTTAGTTTAGAATTTTCTTGAAGAGAAGTTCAACTGGCCTCTAAGTGACAGTGACAAGAACAATGAACTCAACGTGTTATCTTGTGGGTAGCTCAGTTACACACACACACACACACACACACACACACACATATTATATGTGGGTGTACACATATACTATATATTCACACATATGTGATATATGCATATATATTCACATACACATATGTGATATATGCATATATATTCACATACACATATGTGATATATGTATATATACACATACATATATATGCATGGATGTGTGTACACATACATATACACATATATTATGTATACGTATATCTACATATATATCCACATATATAATCCAGTGGGGGAAGATTACAGATTTAGAATTGTAAGGGATCTTGAAAGCTATCAAATTCAAACTCTTCATTTCACAGATGAAGAAACCTAAGCTAGGACAGGTTAAGTGACTTGCCCAGATTCACTCAGCTAATCTTTGAGGCAGGATTTGAATTCAGATCTTCCCAACTCCAGGTCCAGCATTCTATCCCTGTACCACCTGGCTGTCTTTAGTTGCCATAGAGGAATGATTATCAAAGCCCCAGGTGATTCCTTATTGAGACCCCCTGTTGGATGGTTAATATGGTTAATGATAGTTTGAATCCATAACTGCTTTTCTTCCCATGTACTCAAAGCAGGTCTTGAGTGATTTTAGGTATCCTCTGTATATCCTCCAGTGACCTAGAACCAACAGTGTCTCTGGGAACAGGGAGGTGGTACATGGGGAAAATGTAGGAAAAGAGACCTGGTGGAGGGAATGACACATCCAGACCAAATTTTTAACCCATGATTTGAGAGTCTGTGCTCTTGTAAATATGGAGAAAATCCATCTCCCCTTGAACAAGCATGAGGAGCAGGTTTCCCCAAGGACTCCTTTGCTTCAGGGGTGCAGAAAGGAGCCGGAATTGTCCCTTTGGGACAGGAAGTTCTCTCGCTCCACAGCACAGCTTTTTCCTACAAACATCTGATAGTACACTAAGGCTGCCCCGGAACAAATCATACCTCAGTGAGATAATCTTTGAGATGGAAAAAAGAAGTTTTCTCCCTTCTGCAATCCTGCACAGAGGGTCTCTGGGCACACAACTGAAAACCAAGCTCATTGTCTCATCCAATCAGAAAGCTTAGCACAAATAATTGTGTATGAATGGGTTTGGAGTCTACTTAGCCCTTGAGCCAGATTCCTGTCCTGAGTGTATTTTCCTGGAAATAATAATGATATTCTCAACAATAATATAAGCCCTTACCATGTATGTGCCAGGCACCGTGCTGAGTACTTTAGAATCATTACCTCATTGGATCCTCACAACAACGGTGGGAGGTAGGTGCTATTAGGATCCTTTTCTTACAGATGAGGAAACGGAAGCAAACAAAGGTTAAGTGACTTACCCAGTATCACACAGCTAGTAAATGTCTAACACTAGATTTGAACTCAGGTCTTCCTTATTCCAGACCCAGCACTACGCCATATGAAATGCTTATGCCTACTTATTCCTAAGATCTCCAAGCCCTGTTTCTTGCACTCAGTTCTAAATACATGCTCTCACCCACAAGGATTTTTCTGCTTTGGTCATATCTTTAAGACCTGATACAGTATATGTTCAGTTTGAGCTCCAGAGACTTGCCACCATGCTCATCATACGGATCTGCAAATCCAGCTATTGTACTGTCAGTACCTTCTGTTTCAGCTTCTCGTGGAGAAAGGTCCCAGGCCACACTGATGGGATTAGCTACTAACTAGTTTGTGATGTTTCAGAACTTCTCTCCTACGAGTCCCATTTTCTCCGTTCACATAGCTCATCTCTCACCTGGCTTGTCCTGGCACACTACACTGAACCTCCTAGTCCACGACTTTACATTGACTATTCCACATGTCTAGAATGCCCTCCTGAATTCTGGCTCCCATATGTTGTTCTTTTTCCAGTATGATGAGCCCTGCCATTCTAGTAAAGCCACCATGACCTGAATTGATTACAGACAATTTAATTTCATTCCACAAACATTTATTGTCTACTCTGTAAGAAAACATCTATCATTATGGAACTATGGGGTTGTTGTTCAATTATTTGTCTGACTCCTTGTGATCCAGTTTGGGGTTTTCTTGGCAAAGATCTTAGAGTGCTTTGCCATTTCCTCCTCCAGCTCATTTGACAGATGAAGAAACTGAGGCAAACAGGGTTAAGTGACTTGTCTAGTAATAGTCAGGATTTGAATTCAGGTTTTCTTGACTCCAGACCTCACACTCTATCTAATGCAGTGGCACCACTTAGTTGTCCAGCACTTTTCCAAACCCTTCGTAACACACATCACATTATTTGTTCTTTATATTGACTGTGTGAGGTAGATAATAGATAAGAAAACAGAGAGGTAAAATAATTTCCCAAGCTTACACAACAAATCAGTGGCTAATGCAGACCTAGCTCCAGGAGTCTTGATCCCCAACCTACTCTTCTTCCTCCCACTGATCTTTTCCTAAGGTTACTTTACGTTCTGTAGGGGAGTCTGTCACCACATTATAATGGAATTCAGATGCAACACGAACATCTCTAAAGACAATTATATTACAAAAAACTAAACTGAGGAATAGATTAAAATGATGGATCATCCTGGGAATGTATAACACAGAGCAGTTAAATTTTCACCTATGATCTTTATTAAAAAAAAAAAAAAAGCATTCAAACTGGAATATCACATTAACCACTACTCCATATGACACTCTCATCACTGTACTTAGTCTGACCAAAGAAAAGATTTTTCAGTCAACAGGGGGTAAAGAAATGAAAGCCAAGGGAACCATGTCTGTGGTCCCCGGATTTTCAGAACCCTCAGCTACACTCCCCATTTTCTATATTCGGCTCTTCATGAGAATTTGGCAGGGAATGAATTTCTAGGCATTAAAGTAGTTGACAAGACAGATGGTGCACTTTCTATATAAATCGTCGCCTGCATTTTTAGATGTGTGAGATCTGAGTCGGTCTGTAGGTGGGTTTTTGGAAGTGTTAACTCTGGAGTCCCAACATGACAAAATCTCAGCATGACTTCGAAATTGAGAAAGCAGGGAAGATGCTGAGACTTTCTCCTCTTCGGGTAATGGATATCTTAAGCCCCCAACAGTGGGAGCAAACTGGAAAATGGGAGATCTGGGTTCTAATCTTGCTCTACTTCTCTTAAACATTGTAAACTAGGTTAAATAATTTTTTCTCTACGTCTCAGTTTTCTCATCTCTATAATGAACACAATCATCTCTAAGATCCATTTGTGTGCTAATATTCTAAATTGTAAACGTCAGTTCTCCCCAGTGTTTTCATATTTGCTTTAAATCAGAGATTCTTAACCTGGGGGCTGTGAACTTTTTGGAAATTCTGATAACTGGTAACTTTCCAATAGTTTGTTTTCTTTGCAATCCCATGTATTATATTTTATGCATTTTAAGCATTATTCTGAGAAGGGACCCATGGGCTTCACTGGAATGCCTAAACAATCTCTGACATAAAGCAAGCTAAAGAATCTCTGTTCTTAATGAATGGGGCATCAGGGTAGTACAGTGGATAGATCACTGGGGCTAGCCAGCAAGACCTGAATTCATATCTAGTGTCAACACTTACTAGCTGTGTGCCTTGGGCAAGTCACTTCATTCATTAGCGCCAGCTTCCTTATCTGTAAAATGGTGATAATAATGACACCAACCTCCCAGGGCTGTTGTGAGAATCAAATGAGATGATAATTGTAAAGCACAATTCCTGGCACATAGCAAGTACTACATATAAATGCTGGGGCATGTAGGTGGTGCAGTGGATAGTGCTGGAATCAGAAAGACTCATCTTTCTGAATTCAAACCTGGCCTCAGTTTCCTCATCTGTAAAATGAGCTGGAGAAGAAAATGTCAACCACTCCAGAATCTTTGCTGAGAAAACCCCAAATGGAGTCACAGAGAGTCAGACAGGACTGAAATGACTGAACAAAGATAGAAATATTAGCTATGATGATGGTGGTGGTACTTCTCTCTAAGTGGGAAACTATCAGTGCTTACAGATATAATAAATTTACCAGCTTTCTTTATATACCACTAAACCTTTTGTACATCAGTCAACAAACATTTCTTAAGCACCTGCTATATGTCAGTCACCGTGCTAAGTATTGGAGATACAAAAAAAAAATGCAAAAGACAGTCCCTGCTCTGCAGGAACTCTCATTCTAATGGGGACATAGCATGCAAACAACTATTTACAAACAAGCCATATGTATAATAAATTGTAGCTCAATGACAAAGGGGAGGGATTGGCATTAAAGGGGATTAGGACAGGAGCCAGAGGGGTATCTCAGAAGCATATGGTTTGGAATCAAGAATGCTAATAGCCAGTGGCAGAGAAACTGCAAATATTATATTGTATGTACCCTAAAATAATACAGGTTGCAACATTTTTGAAAATTCAGTGCTTTCTCTAAAAGGCTCCCTGAGATCACAGATTTAGAAGGGGCCATCTAAGACCCATAGAAATTAAGTGACTTACTCAAGGTCACACAATTGACGAGTGCCAGTGATGAGAATAGAACACAGACAGAGCCAATGATTTTTACACCATACCACAATGCCTCCTAGAGGATTTGCCATCCTAAACTGAGAAGAAACTCTACCACTAGGGAATCTGGGAATAAAATTCTCCCCAGATGTTGATGCTTTCACTCAACATTGCTTTTCCTCATTCCTATTGTGAAACTACATTCTAGACATAAAAGAATTGGGATAATTAAAGGTCACTGAGTAAAGCAGAGGATTTCCCTTTCCCCTAGAATCTGATATGAAAGGAAGAAGGGCATGAAGGTGCCTTTTGGATTCCACTCTATTATTGAGCGTACTCTAGGTTTCATGGTGGGACTCTGCCAAGGCACTATTGCCTGCCAAGGACTGAAATCTGCAACTGGGAACTTCACCCATGGAAGGTCATTTCTGGTCTAAAAAGGCATTGGCACTTGCAGAAAGTAGGTCTTGGATACCGGGTGTGCTCATTTGAATTTAAATTCCCAGGGCTCTCCAACTATGAACAAGTGTCAAAATTCACTTCAACTAGAAAGTTGTGGGAGAGCTGGAAAGAAATAACTTTGGGGACACAAAAGATCACTTTGGCATAAGAAAAAAGACAGCATTTCATTTTCTTAGACGTATCTTCCCATTTTACAGATAAGAAAGCTGAGTCTAAGTGATAAGAGAGCTGGGATTTGAACCCAGCTTTCATGACTCCAACTCCAGAGTTGTTTCTCCTCTATAACACGGTTTTCTGTTTTCCGTCTACAGAAATGAACCTCATTCAAGAGCTAAGACCAGCTCCAACTAAGTAAAACTTCTGAGAGTTCATATTTTAAATGGTACATAAATGAATGACAGGGTGTGTTATACAAACCGAAAGAGACAAATGTAGCCCTCATTTTATCCATGTAAAGGGGAACAAAGGCAAAGCTGAAGGGAGCTGGGCAGGGTTGGAAAAAGCCCGCTCCCTATCCCACCCACCTCTCTTATCACAGCAAAACAAATTCCTGGCAGTGGATGAAAAAAATTCAGACAGTCTACTTGGTGTTTGAAGAGGACTTTCATTGTCCCAAGGGTTCCAGAAAAGCTTTTTTAAAAAATGAAATAAATCATTCTTTTTTTCTCTTTTTTCCTTGGTCTGTAGTTTTTGAATGAAATTAGTATATGTGAACTAGAAGGTTGCAAAGTAGAAATAGAAACAACTAAAAATTCTGCATAAAAGGCCCAGTTCATTTATGTATTAAGTATTTTGTTTTACTTCTGTATTATGTCTGACTCAGCTAGCCATTCATTTGTATATTCCTTCCCCCCCACTCTGCTACTCTTTTAGTCAAAACTCCGAGAAAACTGAGCCTTGGCAGGTTTCTGCCCACACGTAAATGAGCCAGGTGACCCAGTTGAAATAGAAGGCAAATACCCTAGCCAATACCCAGCATCCAAGTCAGAATATTTTTTTAAATACAAAATCCCTATTCTATTTTGAAAGCACATCATTCTCAAAGCACTTGGTTTAAAATAATTGAACTGGGGGAGGATTTTTAAAACATGATTTAAAAATAGTCATCACCCAAGATATTTGGGAAGCAGACAGTACCTGATGCCATTTGTACCATGTTCATTTAAAATGCCAGCTCTGATCCAAGCACATCTCAGATTTTTGCATTTGGATGGGATAACATTTGGCAATAAATAACTGCACTTCTAGTCAGTTCACCACTGCTGTTCCTAATGCCTAGTCTCTGTCTTGCATAGAATTTGAGGCTAACGTGGTTATATAAGGCCCACAGCAACATAATGAATTCCTCAAGGAAAGGCAAGCAGTGCTCATTGCCACCCAGGTACTTTCTGATATTCCTTTTGGCTCAAGGTACAGCTAACATAATGACCTCCCTGTGACTTCACAGTACATACCCTAGGAAAGTAGAAGACAAAGCCAGTTAGCAATAAGGATCTGTGGTCAAGAGAATTGCTCTTCTTTCCCTCTATTTTAGGACAACTAGTTGTCAATGAAGAATTCACAGTCAATAAACATTTTTTAAGCTCTTACTCTGTGCCAGGCACAAAAGAAGGCAAAATGAATCCCTATGTTTAAGGAGCTCACATTCTAATGGATGAGACAACATGGAAATTACTATATACATATAAGATGATATACCCTAGGATAGACTGGAGGCAATCTCACAGGGAAGGCACTGACGTTGAGGAGGAAAGACTTCTTGCAGAAGGTGGGATGCTGATGGAGCATCAGGAGGAACCAGCCCATAAACAAAGGTCACAAGGTGAGGTCATTCTGTATTTCTCATTGTTGGTACTGTTTAAGACCTTATGGTACTCTAAGCCTCAAATGAAACTCAAGTCTGCCTCAACAGACAGAAACAATCAACAAACCTTTATGAAGTACTCGTTATGTGCCAAACACTGGGTACTGGGGTTAAAAAAACAGTGAAATAATCCTTGGCTTCACAAAGCTCACATTCAATCAGAGAAAAGGAAAGATACTTACCTAATCTAACTCCCTTCTCAGTACTTCTCTCTACCTGCATATTATGGTCAAAAGGGGTCTACCTTATAAACGTTTATGGCCAATGTGAAGGATGGAGGATAATGAGTCAGGCAGCATATAAGATGGGACAGCTCACCCTGGGGAATGTGGTACGTATTAGTCCTTAAGGGAAAAAAAGAACTCTGTATAGAGTTGGAGCTAAGTGATTGGGGAGGTTCCAAAGAAGATATATGTGGGAAGTTTGTCTAAAGCCAAAAGCTGGGAAGGAAGACGTAGCTAAAATAGGCTGATGGCTGAATAGGCAAGAAATATTATTCAGCAAAGAAAGAGATAACATAATGCCTAGAGAGAAAACAGGAAGGATAGTGTTAAAGAATAAATGTCATGAAAAAAGCACAAACTCCAAGAAAGTAATAAAGTCATTCCAAAGGCAAGGTTAAGGGACAGAAGGGCAGACAGGAAAACTGGGGGTGAAGCTAGCAACTCTTGAAATCTTTCCATACAGGTTGCCACCTGTTCTTACTTAGCTCTGTCCTTTTGTCTGCAGAAGGTGTCTACTCCCTGAAGTTTATGCATATCTAATTAAGATTTGTTGGATCCTTTGTAATAAAAGAAATAACCTTACCACTGAAAAGAGAAATTTGGAATACAATAGAGGAAATGAAACATGTACACAAATAATCTATGTTTAGGAAGCATTTTAAGATTTACAAGGTAATTTCTTCCTAACTCAACTTTAGAGGTTTGTTTTGTGAGATGTTAACACTTAGCTACTCTGATCAAGACAATAATCCAAGATAAGTCCTAAGGACTCAATGAAAAATGTTTTCCACCTTTGGGGAGAGAACTGATAAACTCTGAATGAAGACTGAAACATTTTTTAAAACTTTATTTGGGTGCGTGCATAGTGTGTGTGTGTGTGTGTGTGTGTGTGTGTGTGTGTGTGTGTGTGTGTGTGCAGAGGGGGATTGTATGTGTTTTCTTTTGCTGTTATGAAAAATTATTTTTGCATGGTTATAATAGATATCATCTTGCTTGCCATCTCAAGATGTGGAGAAGGGACAGGAAGGAGGAAGATAATTTGAAACTCAAATTTTTTTTAATGAATGTTAAAAGATTTTTATATATAATTAGGAAATATTTAAAGAACTAAAATATATATTTTTTAATAATTGAAAAGAAACAGCCACTATCTATGTTAACTGGTACTATATTTTCCAGCTTGACAGGGCCTAATGGAATTGTTGTCTTGGCACAGAATGTGAGAACCAAGGGTCAGCTTCATGGCATAATGAAATAACTAGAGAATAACTTTCATGGACTTAAGTCAGAGGAAACTGAGGCACAATGAACTTTGAGATGCCTCTGCCAATACACATTTTAAACTCAACAGGTATGAAATAGAACTCACTTTCCCCCCTAAATCTACCTTCTAACATTTCTGTCCTTTCAAGGATAACCCTACTCTTCCAGTCACCCAAGTTTGTAACTTAGGACTCATCCTTGACTCTTTATTCTCCTTTTCTCCCCACTCCCATAAACAATCAGTTGTTAAATCTTATCTCAATAGCTCAGGCTTGTGTCCTCTCTCTCCACTCCCACAACCACCATCTAGTTTGTCAACCTCATCATCTCTTACTGGACTATTACAATAAAACCCTCCTTGGTCTCCCTACCTCTAATCTCCCCTCTCTGATCTATCCCTTCACTGAGCTGCCAAAGGTAATATTCCTAAGGCACATATCCATGACCCTGACCATGTCATTCAGAAAGCCTCTATGGCTCTCCATTGCCTCTCTGTTTGACATTTAATACCCTCAAGATCTGATCCCAATCTAATATTCCAGGCCAATTACCCTACCTACCTACTCTGTGCCCCATCCATACTGAACAATTTGCCATTCCCTGATTTGTTGATATTCAGCTGTGATCAACTCTTTGTGACCCTATGGACTATACAGTCCATGAGGTTTCTTTGGCAAGGATACTGGAGTGGTTTGCCATTTCCTTTGCCAGTGGATTAAGGCAAAAGGAGGTTAAGTGACTTGCCCAGGGTCAGTCTGAGACTGGATTTGAACCCAGATCTTTCTAACTCCAGGCCCAGTACTTCATTCACTGAGCCGTCTATCTACCCCTGTCCTTTGTATACAACATGCCATAACCCCATTCCTCTGTATATCTGCATCTTGGAAACCCTTAGCTCATTTTAAGACTCAGTTCAAATGCTGCCTCTTTCAAGAAGCCTTTTTTATAGTCATTAGGTTTATCTAACTATATTTATTGTGCATATGTCTTTTACTTACTTTTCTGTGAATATGCAGTATTCTCCCAGTAGGAAGTAAACTCCTTAAGGGTAGGGATTATTACAATTATTTCAATTCCCAGCACAGTAGCAGGCAAATAGTAGGGTTTAATAAATGTTCATTAATTGATGAAAATTAAGTTACTCGCTAGAGTCACAAAGCTAGTAAATATCAGAGCCAGTATTAAGTTTATCCTAAGTTTAACCCTAAGCTGATTGACTCTAAGAACAAGGTTTGTTTTATGCACCCCCCCATAACACCACATTGAGGCAGTTAGGTGGCACAGTGGATAGAGTGCCAGCTCTGGAGTCAGGTAGACCTGAGTTCAAATCCAGCTTCAGATGCTAGCTGTGTGACTGTGCACAAGTCACTTAACCCTGTTGCCCTCAGTTTCCTCATATGTCAAATGAGCTGGAGAAGAAAATGGCAAACCACTTCTTTGCCAAGAAAAGCCCAGATGGGGTCACAAGGAATCAGACATGTCTAAATTGACTGAACAACATCAAATACCATGTTACCTCCTAAAATATGTCAGAAATTAATTAAGTTCATAGGAGAGGTCAAAGAGAGTTGTTAGAGCAATGTTAGGAGCAAGGAATCACTCTTAGCTGAGAGCGGTGGAGCAGGAATCAAAACTGAGAAGGTACCGGAGCCAGGCCTTAAAGAAGAACATCTGTTGGCAGAGGAGCTGGCAGGAGCTGTTTATTCCAGGCCTGGGGGATGGCTTCTGTACACAAATAGGAGAGGAGTTCTGGGCTGGGCTGGGTAAACCCCAAGCCATGAAGTAGAGGTCATCAGAGCCAGGTTGTAGATGGCCTCAAATGTCAAGCTAAGAAGTTTACCAAATGTGGTCCAATGGTTTGCTATTAGCTCCAGGAAGTCTATTCATTGAATGGGTGTATCTCATTCAAAGTAAGACTGTGATAAGACCTAGGCCTGAAAGGACCAAGGTCTCCCATTGCATCCTGGGCCATCTCCAGTCATCCAGATGAGAATCATGCCACTGGACCCAGATGGCTCAGGAGAAGAAATTGAGGCTGGTGACCTTATACAGCCTTCCCTCACTCAAATCAAAGTCAGCTACAAGTCATGTCATCATCTTGATGTCATGGGCCTCTTCAAGAATGAAGGACAAAGACAATGGCCTCCAGGATCAAATACAAAAATGGCCTGTTTGGTACGCAAAACCCCTCTTAACCTAGCCCCCCTACATTTCTAGCCTTCTCACATCTTACTCTCCCACGACCCAGTGATGCTCGTCTCCTGGCTGTTCCACAAATAAGACGTTCCATCTCGCAGTCCCAGGCATGTTCTCCAACTGTCCCCCATGCCTGGAATGCTCTCCCTCCTCCCCTCCCACTAGTGACCTCCCTGGCTTCCATTAAATTCCAACAAAAACCCCTCCTTCTGTAGGAAGTACTTCCCAACCCCTATGAATTCCTGTGTCTTCCCTCTGTTAAGTATTTCCTATATATCTTACAAACAGCTTGCTTTATATGTATTTGTTTGAAGGTTGTCTCCCCCCATTAGATTGTGAGCTCTTTGAGGGAAGGGACTGTTTTTTGCCTCTTTTTGTTTCCCCAGTGCTTAGCACCATGCCTGGAATGCACTTAATAAATGTTGATTGATGGACTGAAGGAGTTTTTTAGGAAAACTACATTGGCAGAGATGGGTCGTTTGTATGGGGAGGGAGCAGGGTGTATTCAGCAAGACCTTTAAGAGGTGGTTGTAATAATCCAGGAGAAAGGTAAGGAGAGCCTGAATTAAGCTGGTAGTAGTATTGGGGGCAAGAAGGAACCAAATTGAAAGATATTATGAACATTGAAAAGACAGGACTTCTCTTTAGCAACGAATGGACCATAAAGAGTAAGGGAGAGGATTTCAAAGTTGGGGTCTTGGTGACTCTGAGAATAGTGGTCCTATCCATAGAAATAAGGAAGTTAGGAAGCAGGACAGTTTTTGGAGGATAGCTGATGAGTCTGATCTGGGATATAGTTTGAGGTGCTAGCAGGACAAGTAGAGATGTTTCCCATGCAGGCAGACACAGGAGATTGTTTCTTAAAGGAGAGACTTGGACGACAAAAAGAGACCGTGGTTTGTTTGTTTGTTTTAAATCTTGGGTGTGTGGGAGAAATTGAGAATGCCTTGACTATTGGTGGGTTTCTGTCAATTAATTCTCTATTTTTAAAAATTTGTCAAGTGAATTTTTCCACTTTGAAGGAAGATGTATAAAAATTGTTGCCCTGAAAAGAACACTATTCTGGCAGTTAGTAGACCTGGGTACTAATTCCAGCTCTGCCATTATCTCTTCATGTGACCTTTGGGTAACTCAATGAATCTTTCTGAGCCTCATAGAAGGAAGGGTTAGACTTGATAACTAAGGTCTCAGCTTTACAGATTTAGAGGCCCTCCAATCCAATCCTCTCATTTTATAGATGAGGAAACTGAGGTCCACAGCGATTAAATGATCTATCAAGTTCCTGCAAGTAGAAAGTGGGCAGCCTTTAAGCTGGATCCTTTAATTCCAAATCCATTGTGCTTTTCATACTGTCCTCTCCAGCTCTGAATATCTCCAGGCCTCTGTAATGAGAGACAAGAGCTTTCATTATGAAAAGAATACATAGCTTTCTTTTAGAGGGTGAGGGGTAGGGGGTACAGGGATGGGGAGGAGGGGCTGAAAATGTGTAGGCCAGGAGCTTTCCTCCAGTTGGGATTTCAGAGGAGAAAGGGGTAAGACAATTATCCTCATGATCTCTCTGCCAGGAAACACAAAACAGTGCTTACATATTCAGCTCATTCCCTTGCACTGCCCTCCCCATGATTCAGGCCCTGCCCTCCTGTGTGGTCAGCACACTGCCCACTTTGTGCTGACAGTGGGGCAGAGGGTGGTCAGCACATTTATTACATTCCCCTGCGTGCTATGCACTTCTGAGTGGGCTGTCAATTAAATGGTCACTCCCTACCCAGGGAGAAGGAAAGGAAAGGGTTTGGTGTGAGGCTGAGGGAAAACTACTGCCTGCTGGGCTATTCATCCCCTTGTCCTCCTCCTCTCATCCTTATAAATGGAGTGAGCCAAGAGATACTGCTTGAGGCTGAAATCTCCTCTCCTACATTGATTTTGTTGTGCCCCCATACCAGGGATCCAATGAAACACAGGAGCATCAGTAAACCATGGGAAGTTGAGCACAGAGCCAACACCTCATGGGGGTAACTTGCTGTTTTTTAAATAAATGGCCATGGAGACGTGTAATGATGATGGTGATTGATGGCGATGATAACTAGCATTTCTATAGCACGTTAAAATTGGCGAAGTGCTTACATACAATCTCTTATTTGATCCACTCAACATTCTTATAGGTAAGTGCTAGGTAGCACAGTGGATAGAGTGCCAGGCCTGGAGTCAGGGAGACTCATCTTGCTGACTTCAAATCTAGCCTCAGACCCTTCCTTGCTGTATGTCCCTGAGCAAGTCATTCAACCCTGTTTACTTAAGTTTCTTCATCTGTAAAATTAGCTAGAGAAGGAAATGTCAAACTACTCCAGTATCTTTGCCAAGAAAAGCTCAAATGGGGTCACAAAGAGTCATATGTGACTGGAAAATGACTGTACAACAGCAGATAGGGAAACGGAGACTCAGAGAAGCTAGTTAAATGACTTACTGGGATTACATAATTATATGTTTAAGGTCAGATTTGAAAGTTGGCCATCCTTATTCCTAAGTCAACTTAACTACGCTGTGCCACATCCCTAATGCTCTTTTTAACCCATTCTAGGCCAAAGGATGATTAAGGTCGCCATTTTGCCTTGAAGAGGATAGTGAAAATTCAGTGAGACAAACTTAGGTAAGAATACTTAAGTGTAGAAAGATGATTATGCTTTGGGTCATAGTAATTTGTGGTTCTCCCTTTACTCAGTTGAGAAGGAGCTGCACTCTATATCTCTGAAAGGAAAATTATATTTGGGAAATCATTTCAAAGCGTGGCAATACATAAGACTGGAAAAGATACAAAACCATGATGAACTTCAAATGTATGAGGCACAATACATTGTCCCTTACTGAATTCCTGTTCATCTGTACCTACTCACTGCTAGAAAGAACTGGTGGCAAGGGAGAATATGTGAGAGAACTTTTGTAATGAAATTAAGGGCAGGAGAACCTGTGTACAAACCTCTTGACCCAAAAGGCACTTGAGTACCAGGCAGTTGTGTGACATTTTACAAGTCCCTCCCCCTAAGAAAAAATAATTGATATTTATATAACTCTTTCTGTAGATTATTTCATTCTAAGCTCCTAAGGACCCTTTAGGGTAGGTATATTGTTCAGTTGTTTCAGTCACTTCTGCCTCTCTATGACCCCATTTGGTGCTTTCTTGGCAAGAAAGATACTGGAGTGATCTGCCATTTCCTTCTCCAGTTCATTTTACAGATGAGGAAACTAAGGCAAACAGGGTTAAATGATCTACAAAGAGTCACCCAGCTAGTAAGTATCTGAGGTCAGATTGGAACTCAGGTCTTCCTCACTCCAGGGTGGGCGCTATATCATTCCACCACCTACTTGCCCACAACGACAACAATGGCAGGTAGTAAAGGTATTATTATCCCTATTTTATAGATGAGGCGTCTGAGACACAGAGAAACTGAGTGGTTGGAACATGGTCATAATCTAATAAGCGTCAGAGGTGGGATCTGAAATCAGATTTTCTTGCATTCAGATCTAATGGTCTTTCTGCTACCTCCAACTGCCTTAGGGAAAGTAGACATCAATTGTTTGTGGCTAAGAAAATGGGTATTTATCAGCTGGGGGGAAAATGGGACTAGAGTGGGCTTGATGAAAAATGACCACTGAATACAACATGAGATTATAAATGCCAGGCCAGGGATTGTGTCTGTAACTTTCAGATGCTTCATAGAGTACATTTAAATAGCACGTACTTCATAGCTGTTTAGCGAGTGAAAGAATGAGTGAATTCACCAATGATGCTAAAGCATTTAGGTTCCTTGAATAAGAGAAATAATCTAACTGCAAATTACAGACACAAGTATATGCTTTTGTCCATTGGATGGGTCCAGTGTCCTACTCTTACAGCAGACAGATATACAGCCAAAAAGCCCTGGAATGGGAGTGAAGGAACCTTAGTTCAAGTATCTAACTTGTGTGACTTGGATAAGTCACTTTGCAAGAAGGGCCTCAGTTCCCTCACTTGTATCACGAGAGAATTGCACAGATAATCTCTAAAGTTCAGCCCTGCTGTTCTATGATTATCCAAGCAGAGAAAGATACCTGAAGTGTTGCCTAAGAGGAGTCTGATGGTTGCCAGTCTCAGGGCAGGGTAGTACCTTGTGCCAATATTTCCTCCAAAAGCCTTCTGGGAGAGGCTTTGTGCAGAAGATGAATAAAGTATTCAGGGCCTTCACCTTTCAGCAGGGCCTGGGCAAAGAAGGTCAGTGAGAAAGCATAGGGAAGGCTTTGTTTGAACATCTGAAACTGTTCATTTGCTTAGATTGCCCTGCACTCCCCATTGCCTTTGGCCCCAAGATCCTGGGAAAAGAAAAATGCTTTTGCTTACGTAATCAAAAAGCTAGATCGATTTTTACAGTCCAAGAAACTGCCCCTCCAGAGAGAATGTTTTTAATCTGATTAAAGGAAGTCTCAGCTCCCTGGTCCTTCAGCTGAATTGAGGATGATTGTGAAATTCCATAGATTCAAAGAGCTAAGTTCTGAAATGGATTAGATTTGAACAGAGAGGAAGTGGCTCTTCACAAAGTCCTATTCTGGTCCCTCATCATTGCAAGGATGTGATCTCAACCTCTCAAAGGTTACTCAGCGGAATACAAACTACCACAGATTCTGCCAAAGAAACCTTTTTGAGTATTGTTCTAATAATGCTTGCTGACTTTCTTAGGAGCATCCTACTTAACTACAGAGACTCACCAGAAGTAACTAGGCGGCACATTGGCTCAGACACTTACTAGTTAGCTATGTGATTCTGGGCAAGTTACTAAACCTCTCCATGCCTCAGTTTCCTCATCTGTAAAATGGGGAAAATAACAGCAGCTACCTCACAGTGATATTGTGAGACTCAAATAAGATAATATTGATAAAGTGCTTTGCAACCTTTAAAATAATAAATAAATGTTAGCTATTAATATCATTGGACAGCTAGGTTGCAGGAGGAACAGGAGATAGAGTGTTGGACCTGGTTAGGAAGATTCACTTTCCTGAGTTCACTTCCTGGCCTCAGACACTTACTAGCTGTATGACTCTGGGCAAGTCACTTAACCTTGTTTGCCTCAGCTTCCTCATCTGTCAAATGAGCTGGAAAAGGAAATGGCAAACTACTCTAGTATCTCTGCCAAGAAAACCCCAAATGGGGTCACAAGGAATCAGACAAATTATCATCACTGATGGGTTGACCACTTGATAAAGAATCCTTGAGCCCACAAAGAACCCATAAAGTGAAGAAAAATGACAAATGACCCTGTATCCTTTGTGTTTCCCTTTCTGTTTCTGTAGTGCTGGGGATAGAGGATTTAAGCATTACATAGTTTTTAGACTATATATTATCAGTAAGGTAGATGTAAGATATTTGTCTAGTGACCAATGAATGGACTTACTATTGAGGGAAATGAATTACGTTAGTCTCAACATTCTTACTGGAAATGAAACCAGGAGACCAAACAAAGCTGTAGTTAATTGAGAGAATGGTTCATAGGTTCTCCTTGAAAGGACAATTAAAGAAAATGACAGAGGTGGTTCTACTTTGTGTCCAAAAATAACAACATACTTATTCATCCCATGTTTCAGTGATCACAAATAAGCATTTGAGGAAAAATTACCATGAAAATAATTAGTTTATGCACCAACAGATGTTGTAGAAAATTATGTAGAAAATGAATATGAAAAACTTGATAGGACCTTCCAAATTTTAACCAACATCTACTCTGATATTCAACTTTGAAACAAAAGTGGAAATGGGTTGGAATGATAGGAAATATGCTGGAAAATGTGGATTTGGAGTGAGAAAAAAGAAGTTAAAAAGTTTTCATGCATAGATGCATCATGCTACATACCATGAATGGGGTAGCTAGATGGCTTGGTGGGTAGAGCACTGGGATCTGGAGGCAGGAAGACCTGAGTTCAAATCCAGCCACATACACTTGCTAACTCTGTGATCCTGGGCAAGTTACATATCTTCTGTTTGACTTAATCCACTGCAGAAGGAAATGGTAAACCACTCTAGTATTTTTGCTAAGAAATTTCCACAGACAGTATGATCTACAGGGCCATGAAGCGTCATAGAAGACTGAACAAATATATCATGAATACTCTCTTCAAGAATAAATCGTCAAAAATGGCATTGATCGTGTTTCAACAGACAGGAAATGATATTATCATGGCGAGGCATGGAGCACAGGCCAAGTGGGCCAGCACTTCTACCTCGCCCACTCTTCATTTTTGCTTATGCATCATTACTGAGGTAGCAGTCATTTCTGAATGCCTATGAGCCTCTTGAGGGCAGAGATAGGTTTGGTTGGGTTTTTTGGTTTTTGTTTTTCTGTGTATCCCTAATGCTTAGCACAGTGCCAGGTACATAGTAGATGATTCACAAATGCTAATTGACTGACTGAATCACCTGTCTGTGAATTGTTAAACTCATTACAGCAAAGATCAAAAATTAGTACAAAGCTAGAAGAAAGAATAAAAATAAGATGTGCATACTTAAAGCAACCCGAAATAATTATTTAAACATGCCAAGAATACTAAAATATGGGAAATGGACAATGGAACAAACATTTACCTGGACGATCACCATTTTCTAAGGAAATTTAATAAGCATAAATCAACTACCACAACAGAAGAGCCTAGAAATCACTTCAGGCATTAAAAAAACAGTCAAGGGGAAGAGTCAAGATGGTGGAGTAGAAAGATGGACCTGCTGTAGCTCTCCCCACGAAGCCCATAAAATACCTGTAAAAAATGGCTCTAAGCAAATTCTAGAGCAGAAGAAGCCACAAAATGACAGAGTTAAAGAGATTTTCAGCCCAAGACAGCCTAGAAGGCTGACAGGAAAAGTCTATCACACAGGGTTCAGAGCAGAGCACAGCGTAGCCTTGGCCACATGGCATAAATAGGACTGGAGCAAGCTTCAGGATGCAGAATCACAGGTAGCAGCTGCAGTTTCCAAATTTCTCAACCCACAAATGCCAAAGATAGCTTCAAAGGTCAGTAAGAAAGCGCTTTTACCTGAGTGAGAAGGGAACAGGGGGTCTGGCCCCAACCCTCGCTCCAGGGCAGTGGCAGTCACTGCAGCAGCACTGGCATGATGGAGGCTCTGGAGAGGGACTCCTACTTGCAGATGCTGGGCAGTTTTAAAAGAGTGCTTGTGGTTGCCCCAAGACCAGAACACAGGCCAGTAAAGGAATAAAATTCTCTCCCTTGATTGTGCCACCTTGGAAGAACTGAGAATTTACAGGTCCCTAGAGTATAACCTCCACTTGACAAATGACTCAAAAGTCAAGTAAGTGACTGGGAGAATGCCCAAAAAGGGAGGAAAAAAGGATTATAGAAGGTTACTTGCTTGGTGAAAAAGTATTTTCTTCCATCCTTTCAGATGAGGAAGAACAAAGCATACCATCAGAGGAAGACATAAAAGTCAAGATTTCTACATCCAAAACCTCCAAAAAAAATGTGCAATGGTCTCAGGTCATGAAAGAACTCGAAAAGGATTTTGAAAATCAAATAAGGGAGGTGGAGGAAAAAATGGGAAGAGAAATGAGAGTGATGCAAGAAAATCATGAAAAATGAGTCAACAACTTGTTAAAAGAAACCCCAAAAATGCTGAAGAAAATAACACCTTTAAAAATAGACTAATCCTCCTTTAATTCTTAGTAATAGTGTGGAGACAATTAGGTCAAAGGCTTATTAAGTTAGCATAAATGGTTATTATTTGTGTCTTGGTTAATGTTAAAAAAAAATCTGTTTGTGGTCTATATTGTAAATGTTTTAAAAGAAATATCACCTGACCAAAAGTTGAAATTGTGTCATGTGATATGAACTGTGTTAAAATGAAAAATAAAAAAAATAGACTAACCCAAATGGCAAAAGAGGTTCAAAAAGCCAATGAAGAGAAGAATACTTTAAAAAGCACAATAAGCCAAATGGAAAAGAAGACTCAAAAGCTCACTGAAGAAAATAGTTCTTTCCAAATTAGAATAGAGCAGAGGAAGCTAATGACTTTATGAGAAACCAATAAATTATGAAACAAAACCAAAAGGATGAAAAAATAGAAGACAATCTGAAATATCTCACTGGAAAAACAACTGATGTGGAAAATAGATCCAGGAGAGACAATTTAAAAATTATTGGTCTACCTGAAAACCATGATCAAAAAAAGAGCCTAGGCATCATCTTCAAAGAAATTATCAAGGAAAATTTCCCTGATATTCTAGAACCAGAGGGCAAAATAGAAATGGAAAGAATTCACCAATCACCTCCTGAAAGAGATCCCAAAAGGAAAACTCCTAGGAATATTGTAGCCAAATTCCAGAGTTCTCAAGTCAAGGGGAAAATATTACAAGCAACCAGAAAGAAACAATTCAAGTATTATAGAAATGCAATCAGGATAATACAGGATTTAGAAGCTCCTACACTAAGGGATCAAGGGGCTTGGAATATGATATTCCAAAGGTAAAAGGAGATAGGATTAAAACTAAGAATCACCTACCCAGAAAAACTGAATATAATACTTCAGGGGAAAAAAATGGAATTTCAATGAAATAGAGGACTTCCAAGCATTCTTATTGAAAAGACCAGAGCTAAATAGAATATTTGATGTTCAAATACTAGAACCAAGAGAAACATGAGAAGGTAAATAGGAAAGAGAAGCCTTAAGGAACTCATTAAAATTGAACTGTTTACATTCCTACATGGAAAGATGTTATTTGTGACTCATGAGACCTTTTTCAGTTTTAGGATGGTTAGAGGGAATATATATATATATATATATATATATATATATATATATATATATATATATATATATATATATATATATGTGTGTGTGTGTGTGTGTGTGTGTGTGTGTATGTTCTATATGTGTAGGTATGTATATGTACGTGTGTATATGTGTACATATGTGTATGTATGTGTATATATGTGTACATATATGTGTATACATACACACATAGACAGGGCACATGATAAGCTAGATATGGAGAATACGTAAAAAAATAAAATTTACTGTTGAATGGACTGTACTAGCAGTAAGAGAAAGGTAGAGGTAGAATGTAGCAAATCATCTCCCATAAAAGAGAGAAGAAAGAGCTTTCACAATGGAGGGGAAGAGGGGGGAGATGAAAGGAAATAGTGAGCCTTACTCTCATGGGATTTGACTTAAGGAGGGAATAACACACACCCAATTGGATACAGAAATCTGTTTTACTTTGCAAGAAGGCAAGGGGGAAGGGGATAGGAGAGGGAAGATAATAGAAGGGACAGCAAATTAGGGAAAGGGATAATAAGAAGCAAACACTATTGTGGAAAGACAGGTCAAGGGAGTGAATGGAAGAAATGAAGGGCAGGATAGGACAGAAGGAAATGTGGTTAGTCTTTCACAACACAAATATTATGAATGTGCTTTGCATTGTTACACAAATATGACCTATATTGAATTGCTTGTTTTCTCAATGAGGGTGGGTGGGGAGGGAGGGAGAGAATATGAAACTCAAAGCTTTAAGAATGAATGTTAAAAATTGTTTTAGCATGCAAGTGGAAATTAAACTGTACAGGCAATGGAGTATAGAAATCTATTTTCCCCTACAGGAAAATAGAGGGGAAGAGGAATGGAAGAAGGGTGGGTAATAGAAGGGAGGACAGACTGGGGGAAGAGGTGGATGGGATGCCTGCTGTCCTGGGGTGGGGGATAGAGATGGGGAGAAAATTTTGAAACTATTCTTCAAAACTCATTTCTTCAAAATTCTTGTGGAAGTGAATGTTAAGAACTGAAAAATAAATAAATAATATATTTTTAAAAAAAACAGTCAATAAAGATGTATTAAGTGTCTGCTATGTGCCAAGAACTGTACTAAACACTGGGGTTACAAATTTTAAAAAGAAAGGCAGTCTCTATCCTAAAGGAGCTTACAATCTAATGAGTAAACACAACACACAAAAAGAAGCTTTTGAAAAGTGTGTCATTTATCTTCTGTCTAAACTTCGCTTTCCTCATTAAGGAGAATAATACATGGAAAGCCACCCTCTTCTGGCTGTGAGGGAAATGTGGGTAAACTTTAAAGTGCAGTAACAACTTTGAATTATTATTATTAGGTGCTGGAGGAAATTCAAAGCTGGTTCTAGACCTTCAGGCCTGGGGAGATGATAAATATCATCCAGTGATGTAGGTGCCAGGCAGCACAAAACGAGACACACATAAGTATCCGCAGCATGTGCTCTAGGAATTCTCTGGAGGGAGACCTGATCTCTGTAGAATAGGCTGGCTTAAGTCAGAAACAACTCCATAGGGAAGGTGGCATTTGGACAAGACTCTGCAGCCTGGGGAGTACTTTGACAGGTAAAGATTTTTAGGGGAAGCCATTCCAGCATAGGGGGCCTTCACCTTTTTTGTGCCATGAATTCTTTTGTCAATCTGGCAAAATTATGGACCTTTTCTTAGGGTAATATTTTTAAGTGCATAAAATAATATACATAGGATTACAAAAGAAGACATGAAAATGAAGAGGTAATTTTTTCCCCATCAAAATTTATAGGCTCTTGAAATGTATCTATACATACAAATGTATCTATACATCCTTGGGGGAAGAAGTAGTCTGTGTATCTCAGATTAAGAAGTCAAGTCAGCAAGCATTTATTAAGTGCCTACTATGTTCCAGGTTATAGGAGAAGACAGAAGAGCTGACATTAGTAGAAACTTTAAATTTTAAAAAAATTTGTTCATTATTTTATTATGGTTAATAGGGGAAAGGAGCTTTAATGCCAGGCAGCCTGGCATAGTATAGAAAGTATAGAATCAAGCAATTTTAAATTTAGTTTATCATCCTCCATTCTCTATGGCCTAGGAACAGGGAGTAGACAAGGTTAGGGGATTTGAGATTGGCTTTATAGAGAGAGAGAGATAAATTAAGAGTAGGTTGTAGCATATTGTGGAAAGACTCAAAGTGAATCTGAAGAGTTAAGCAGTGTTAATGAGGACCCACTGGAAGTTCTGTAGAAGGGGATGGTAATGCTCCAAGTGGTCTAGGAGCAGGCCACTCTGCTCAGAAGATTTTTATGAACTTTCTTTCTGTCATATATTTCCTATGCTTACAGTCAGGAAGTTGTTCCTAATGATCTGTGGTAGACCCTACCTTCTTCCTGTTGCAGCTTAAACCCATGGCCTCTGGTCTTTGGCTTAATGGAAATGGGGAACAGCTGCTGAGCAGTCCTGTTTCCCAGGAACTCTTTATCATGGTCTGAAAAGACTTCATCTGGCTAAGAGCCTGGAGGAGCAGAGGAAACGAAAAAGGTCAGAGGTTAGCAATTGACCTTAGGGTTACCATCATGTGCATCCTTCCCTACTAAGAGTCCCCAAATCAAGGAGCTGTCTGGTGAGCATTTCACATGTGAGACACGCTCCTCAGAAACACTTTCTAAGGTAGAAAGCAAGGTGGACCAGGGGAACTGGTGAAATAGAGGTTTTCTCTGACACAACTATTACAAACCACAGTGGGGCCATTTTCCCCAAATTACAACATTGGAAAGGGAGAAAACAAGAGGTGATGTCTCTGTAACTGTTAGAAATACAGAATAGTCTATTCCCAGGGGGGAGATTTAATTGAGAACTCTCATCCTCTGTGAAAGGACATTTGCGAACTGGTACAGCTGTAGTTTAAGGTTAACTTCAGGGCCCCCAAATAAAATGTTAGAAACAATTTCCTTGTCCTTTCTCAGTTTCTAGAACAGTAAGAACCTCAACAGAGAAGGTGGCTTTACTTAGAGGGGCCCCTTGAAATGCAGAGATTGCTTGGGCAGTATCTGTGTCTAGGTGTGAGGGATAAAAGGCACAGAACTGATCAAGAAGGGTCCACTTAAGAGAGCCCAGGGAGAGCTGGCTTGGCTGACTCCATAAGGTAGTCTCACTCTCCTTCTGACCAGTGCAGGCTAGTTTCAGGGACAGGAATGTGCTCCCTTGAGCCAATTCCATTGGGAGGGGGAGGAGGACGGGCTTCTCATATGGATAAGAGCCAGCTTGAACATATGGGCTGCAAATTGACTGCTGTATTAAATCTCCACCCATGGTGTCAGATTCAAATAGAAAAGAAGCTAATAATCCATACATGAGGATCCCTGCAGTCAGCATTTTGACTTAGTTTTTAAAATGTGGTGTTATTTATCTGTTTTAATGTATTTTTATTATTTATGCTAAACATTTCTCAGTGATGTTTTCAGAAGCTCTTGGTAATAGCTACTTGCAGCCTTGTGGTGATGTTTTTAACACTAAAGTATCTGGAGGCTGCTGCCCATTCCAACAGTTATATGATAGATGCAGAAAACCCCCCAGGATGGGCTAATTCCCTATAACTAGAGAGTAACAATCTCTGTGTGCCATCTTTATTTGTTACATTCAGTTTCTTCCATTTCCAAGGAGTGACATTCCCATAGCCTAATTTTTAGAATAAGTCTGTACCCAATAAATGCTTGAACACAATTATCATGTCCCAAAATCTTTTCTCTAAGCTAAACATATCGAGTTCCTTCAACCTAATCCTCATGGTCTTAGGGACCCCCTTCCCATCCTTTGTTTCAGTCATTTTTCACTTACATCCAATACTTTGTGACCCCATTTGGGATTTTTCTAGGCTAAGATGCAGGAATGATTTGCCATTTCCTTCTTCAGCTCATTTTACAAATGAGAAAACTGAGGTCAACATGTTTAAGTGACTTGCCCAGAGTCACACAGCTAGTAAGTGTCTGAAGCTGGATTTGAACTCAGGAAGATGAATCTTCTTGACTCCAGGCCTGACACCTAGCTGGCCATGCTGGTCCTCAAAAAATGCTCCCCTGAACAATATCCTTTCTACTATGTGAATATTCCAAGTGTAGTCTGATAAAGATCAGATATTGCCTCCCTGTTTCTGGAAACTAAACTCTGCTTAATGTAATTAATTTAATTCAACGTGATGCCATGTACCAAACATTTCTTATACAGCAGTATGTTAGGTGCTGGGATAAGGGGGAAAAATAATGGATAGTATTTATATAATGTTTTAAAGTTTCCAAAGCATTTTATCTGTGCTATTTCATTTGATCCTTGCAGGGACATTTATCCTCAATTTAAATATAGGAAAACTGAGGCAGAGAGGCTTAAGAAATTTCCTTATAGTCACACAACTAATAAATGTCAGGAGTAGAGTTCTACCTCCAGTCTCGCTTGATTCCTGGCCAGGCACCTTTTCCACTAAATCACTCTGGCCTTTGTCTTTCAGGCCTTGGAGGCTCCATTTGGTCAATGACTAGTGGCTGAGATGGGGCATCTTCTTGGCATCACTTCAAGAAGACTTCAGTTAAAGAAATCAGAGTCTATTTTTCTGAGAGATGTTACTCAATTTTGTGTTTTCACTTTTTGAACACAGAGCATTACTGAAAACTGGATGGTTCAGATTGCATTGTTATCTCTGAGAGGTTTTCCTCCCATAATTAGTATATGTTAGCACTGTAATTACCTGCTATATCTGAGGTGGATTGCCTCTCCAGACATTAGAAAATCTTTCACATCTTGCTGTTTCCCATCCATAAAAGTAAATACAAGAGTTTAGCTTCGGTTCAGGGACAACATGAAAAATAAGGATGATATGTTAGTGAAATCTACGATAGACTGACTGCATTTTGGTTTGGTTTTGTGAATTTTAGTATCACCTCAAGCCTTTGTCCAGGGCAATTCTAATCAATAATCCTGCATCAGCACAGGGAGTTTGAATATTCCCTTAACTGATGAAATCAGGAAACTAACCCTCCCAAAAGAAAAAAAATTTAGCACCTTAAGATAAATTGTGAAGATTTTGTTTCACCTTTTGAGTGGTCTCTTTCTAGCTAATGGATCAGATGCTTATCTTTTTAAAAGTTCTTAAAATTAATTGACTTTGGAGTTAAGATTTAACACTACTAAAAATGAGTTTGCAAATTTGGAATGCATAGATGGACTCCACCCCTCTCCCCAAAAAGTCCTCAGAAGGAATACTACTGAAAGTTTATGTCTCATTAACTTAAAAAACATGGATGCCCTTTCTTTAAAGATTTCCCAGAATTTTAGGGTCCTAGAACAGGGGTGAGGAACCTGTGGCCTCGAGGCGTATGTAGCCCTCTAGGTCCTTCTTTGAAGTTTGGATTCAGTCAGAAGGATCACACTTGAAGACCTAGAAGGTTACATGTGCCCTTGAGACTTCAGGTTCCCTAACCCTGTTCTAGAATCTTAGGGTACGAAGGGACCAGCCTTCTTCCTGATGGATAAATTCTTTCTTCAACCACACTCCATACAAGTGGTCATCTAGTTTCTACCAAAACATCCCAGTCATGGGAAACCACACCATGACACAATATAGGAATATAGATTTAAAGCCAAAAGAGACCTTTGATGCCATCCAGTACAACCCACTACATTCATTAATGAGGAAACTGAGGTCTAGAGGAGTTCAGTAACTTGCCCAAGGTAGCAGAGCCAGTATTTGAAGTAGCTCCTATGACTCTAAATTCAGCTCTCATTCACCATACTACATGGTTCCTTCCTGTCCTCCCCACAAATGAACTTTGTTTTTGAAGCACATAAGGTTAAGTGACTTGCCTAGGGTCACACAGCTAGTAAGTCTCTGAGGCTGGATTTGAACTCAGGTCCTCCATCTTCCAAGACCAGTGCTCTATCCGCTGCATCACCTAGCTGCCCCTCCAATGAGCTTTTATTTATAGTTTGATGAAACTTTTGGTGACAAGTGATATGTCTGCCTTTTGTAAGTATGGAAGAAAAGATGTATCCTTTTACCAACTATGAAAGATTTACCTACTCTGATCAAGATAATGCTCTAAGACAGTTCCAAAGGACCCATAATGAAAACTACTATGCCCCTCCAAAGAGAGAATGGACAAACTCTGACTGCAGTCCGAAGCATTTATACATGCAAATATTTTATCTTTCTTGTGTTTTTCTGTTTTCTTTTGCAACATGGCTAATAAAAAATATATTCTGCACAACTTCACATGTATAATTGATATGCTATTGTTTGCCTTCTCATAGGGTAGGGAAGGGACAGGAGGGAGGAAGAGAATTTAGAACTCTAATTTTTAAAAAAATGAATGTTAATTTTTAATAATTGAGAAATATTTAACAAAATGAATAAAAATATTGTGTTGTGTTTGTCCTTCGTTGCCGAAGAAGACCATGCCATCAGAAAAATGATGACATGACTTGCACTTGACTTTGTTTTGAGTGAGGGAGGGCTGTGCAGGTCACCAGCCTCACTTCTCATCCAGAGCCATCTGAATCTAGTGACCAGATATTCATCAGGATGACTGGAGATGACCCAGGATGCACTGGGAGACCTTGGCCCCTTTAGGTCAAGGTCTATTTAGATACTTACTTAGGGTGACGTATCACCTATTCATTGAATAGGCATGTTTAAGAAGGAGCTAGGGCAAGGCCCCTTTAATGAGGTCAAGAAAAAGTAAGACATCAGGCTGGAAGGGAAACAGCAGCAGTTACTAGTGATAATCACTCTTAAGCCAGGAGGGTCTAGAATAGCCCTTAGGCAGGGGCCCATTGGAGTTGGAGCTTCAGTTGCATTAGGGTTAAGGTTTTGGGAAAGGGAAGGAAAGGGGAGGGGAGGGGAGGAGAAACTAGTCAATAAAAATGTATTTTAAAAAGAAAAGAAAAAAGAAAACATGTATCCTTTCCCTCTGTTGGTCCAGTTAAGTCTCACCTTTTGCTCACAGACAGCTAGGTGGTACACTGGAACACTGGCCCAGGATTCAGGAAGTCTTGATACTTTAGGTACTTACTAGTGACCCTTGGCAAGTCACCTGACCATTACCTGCCTCACTTCCCAGCAAGCATAAAGTGGGGATTATAATAGCACCTGTCTCACAGGGTTGTTATGAGAATCAAATGAAATCAATCTGTGAAGTGTTTGTCACATAGTCGGTGCTTAATGAATAGGTCACAAAGAGTTGGACATAACTGAATAACCTCTAATTCCCAATCCATTGCCTTTCCACCATTTTAGTGAGAAAAGCTCTCTGGGATCTGTTACCATGTGAGTATACAACTGTGCTATCCAGGGCAAGAGCTTGACAAAGGGTCACTGTAATTTTGCTTTTCCCAGGAGTTAGGAGCTTGTCTTTTAGCGGGAGGTGGGGTCCGCTGTACTGACAGAACGACTAGGACTGGTGGAAATGTCCCGGGAAGCTTATAAATAGGGACAAGGGAGCTACATTTCTGGCCTAATAAACCATTTTAGTGTCAGTAATCCCTGAGGGAGACCACAGCACAAGGCCAGGATCCTGGGATCCTATCACTAAGGCACTCAGGATGTTCCAGGCCATTTTCCCTCCAGGGAGAAATCACTTAGATGGTCCACAAAGAAAGGAGAGTCAACATCCCAGCAGCGCACATTACACTATCAGTGTTGGAGGTAATTGAATCAAATAGCCTACCTCTCCCTATCCCCCTTTTCCCCCCTCAACTGCAGTAGTGGACAGTGAATTATTACTATATAATAGTAAACCCATTCTCACCATCTCATCAGAATCAATACAAATGCAATTTTCTTGGCATTGTGTACTTTGTCCCCTTTGTAAATAAAGAGGTTTATTTTTGTAACATTCCTTGAAGCCAAGGACATCTATTTTTAAAAGTAAACGAATGATAAAGAATGCACAGGATTGGGGGAGGGGAGGAGGGGCTGGGAAAGCAGGGGAAAGAGGAAGCTGTGACCCTCTCAGTTAGTGCCAGTAAATCACAACCTTTTAGTGGCCAAGTTACCATAAGGAGATTGCTGGCCATTTTGGGGGTGGAGGGGAAGGGGAAAATCTTTCAGCATGTTTATTTTCCCTTTGGGCACAAAGAAGTGGCTTTCACAAATAGAAACCTGCTTGTTTAGTTTTAAAAGCCTTTATGACCTTGTCCCATTCTACCTTTCCAGCAGCATCAAACGTTACTTCGGCACTCTGAGATTTAGCTATTCTGTCCTTTTCTCTGTACCCATCTACCCTAGAATACTCCATTTCCCATCTCTGTGCTTTTGTATAAGCTATTCCCCCATGCCTGGAAGGTACATCTTTCTCAATTCAGTCTCATAGAATCCCTCTCTCCCTTCCAGATGTACTTTCAGGTGCCAGTTACACAACTCTCTGTGACCTCATTTTGTGGTTTTCTTGGCAAAGATACTGGAGTGTTTTGCCATTTCCTTTTCCAGCTCATTTTACAGATGAGGAAACTGAGGCAAGCAGGGTTAAGTGACACCCAGGGTCACACAGCTAGTCGGTATCTGAGGCTAGATTTTACTTTTTGTCTTGCCACTGGTCTTTGGTGACTCTAGAGGAGAGTTCGAGGCTGGTGACTTGGCACAGCCCTCCCTCACTTAAATCCAATCCACTGGCAAGTCATAGTATGACCCTCCTGATGTTGTGGTCCGCTGAGAACTAAGGACAAACAAATAGGGAAAATAAACTGGTTCTTACCACCCTAACCAAGGAATACAAATGGTCATGGATGGGGCTCGTAATTGAACTTGGGGGTGGTGATGAGAAAGGGGCTGTCAGGGAGGGAGAAATTGGAGAAAGGAGAAGAAAAGTCCTGTTTTTGGAGAAGGGTGGAAGGAGAGGGAGTGGAGACAACAAAGGGAGAACTGTGAAGAGGGAATTTTTGCCTTCATCTTCCACAAGGAAGGCAGCATCAAAAGTTTGAAAAAATTCCATGGAAACCCATCCTGCCTTGCCTGAGAAATTGGGGTGAGGGGTGGGGTTGGGGGGTTCAGTGACTGTGCAATGAAATCATGGGTATTAACAGGAAAGAAAGTCAGTTAATAAATATTTATTATGCATCTACCATCTGCCAGGCACTATGTTAAACCCTGTGAATACAAAGAAAAGCAAAAGACAGTCCCTGCTCTCTGGGAGCTTATAGTGGGGGAAACAACATTCAAATAGCTAGATGAAAAAAAAGATATATACTGGATAAATTCAAGATAATCAAAAGAGAAAGGGAAGAATTACTGCATCTCTCCCCTCCTTTGAGCAGAGTGGGAGCCATGGACCAAGTAAGGTATGATGGGGAAGGACCTCTAACAGAGGGAGGACCCATATTCAGAACTATGAGTGTCCTTGGGTAACTACATAGATCTTCAGGTATAATGGTTATCCCTCAGGTTTCTATTTTGGTTTTCTCTTTATAATAAAACTTATCTAAAATAAATAAATAAAAATGTCTAATGTTGTAAAATATGTGCTTGTGAATGGGGAGTTACTCATGGCATTTGAGGGAGTGAAATACATATATCTTCCCAGATTTCTTGCCTAGGGGCTACGAGCCAAGACATCCAAAATGACCCCTCAAGTCATTTCATTGGTCTTTGAGTTACATTAAGCTTTTTCTATTATGAGATTGTATAATTTCTTATTTCTAGTTACATTTTTTACAGCTCTTTATTTCATGGTCATATAAACATGGAGTACCTTGGCATTAAAAAGATGGACTTCTGCAGCATTGAACAATACAGTAACAATTGCCTAGGAGACAATCTGCAATGAAAGGACACCTACAAAGATGGTAATATTTTCTTACCTTAGGGCTTATCTGGGACTTCAGTCAGAACACAACTTAGCCAAATGATCCCTTTTTCTAGGTCACAACATGATTTGACAATATTTTAATCCTAGGCTTTATTTTTTTTTTAAAGAAGTTACTTGATATTTAAGGAAGTACAGTCTCAGAAATTAAGCAATACATTGGAAGGGTAGGGGTAGAACTCCCATCCCAATTGATGTAAACACAGAAAGCCCAGACTTTTACAGTGACTCAGTTAGTTAAAGGTAAAACTAATGGCAAACAGGACAAGTAGGTGGGGCAGTGGATAGAGTACCTGATCTGGATTCAAGAAGATTCATTTCCTGAGTCCAAATCTGGCTTCAGTCACATTTACTAGCTGTGTGACCCTGCTGGCCTCAGTTTCCTCAACAGTAAAATAAGCTGGAGAAATAAATGGAAAACTGCTCCAGTATCTTTGTCAAGAAAACTCAAATGGGGTCAGGAAGAGTCAGATATGACTGTAACAACTGAAAGAAAAAGGCAAACATGTTCTTAATCAATTTGGGAGGCATAAACTACTTTGATTATTGGATGAGAACAAAGATGTCACGGAAGAAATGTGTGATTGGTTCATGAGGATCAACTATGCCTTTTGGGGTTTGGATAAAACATAAAGCCAGTGTGGAATTCTGTATTCTAATAGTAGAAAAGTGTAGGGGTTGGGCAGCTCCCCTAATGGGGTCGCAAAGAAGCAGACATGATTGAAAAACAACTGAACAATAAATTGTAAGACACTTCCCGTGGTGAAATTCCCTCCTCCAATGCAAATCAGCAGCCACTAAATAACATTGTCTTAGAGACCTACCTAGGACCCTGAGGAGTTACACAGCCATATGTCAGAAGTATAACTTGAGCCCGAGACTTGAGTCTGGCTCTCCTTTCTCCATACAGTACTGCTTTTTAGACAAATTAGAAAATGGAATTAGGTGATTTGGATGTTTCTAAATATCTGTATATACATATATGTATGCATGTATGCAGAAATATGCTGTGTACATGCACAAACACACATATATACATACCCAACTATCCCACTACATATTTATGCATATTTGTGCCTACGTGTATAATTTTCCTTTCTGCTGTTTTGCTTTCTTTGCATACTTTTACTTTAAAAGAATCTCATTCATTTATTCATTGCATAAATATCTGGTCTATGCAAAATACTATACTAGGTACCATGGGAAATAGAAAGATGAATAAAACCTTGTGAGCTTGAATAGTATGAATCAGCATTACAGAACCTAATCACCATGGGAGCAACATGTGGTAGTGGAAGAACACTTGGCCAAGAGTCAGGAGACCTGGGTCTGAATCTCAGTTCTAAAACCTAATTAGCTCTGTGATCCTTGGTAAATAACTCACTTAAATATTTTGCCTTTAAATTCTTTCCCTGTAAAATAGGAATAACAATGCTTATAGTATCTACCTCTTCTGAGATTGTTGTAAAGGATACATTTTTTTTAATCTTTTAAGCACTATGTACTGTAAATGTAATTTTAAGTAATACTTATTACCTTTTATGGGCTAAATAATGTGGAGTAAATGGATAAAATGGAGTTCCTAAGTCTTTGAAGCTAAAGACCAGGCTCTGAATGTAAGAAGACCCCACTGGGAGATTGCTTCCCATCATGAGACCTACTCTGAGAAGTCAGCCCCCTGTCCTATCCCTTTAATGCCATCTTTTAGAGACAACATAAATAAAGCCCTTGTGAAGTTAACAGGAGAGAGAAAACATTTTTCATTCAAAGGTGTTATAAATATCTTGACATATATAATTTTCAAATCCAGTCAAATATTTAAGGAAGTGACTATTAGACCTATACACCAGTGAGATTTAAGTGAAAGGGATCCAAATGTATAAAAATATTTATAGCAGTTATTTTTGTGTAGTAGCAAAGAACTAGGAACTAAAGGAGTGTCCATTACATGTGGAATGGATGAACAAATTATGGTGTATTTTAAGCTATTTGATAAAAGAGATCATTTCAGAGAAATATTGGAAGATTTATCTGAACTGACAAAGGCCAAAATGAGCAGAACCAGAACAACTTATACAATAACAATAACATTGTAAAGACAGACAAATTTGAAAGAGCTAAAAATTCTAATTAGTGAAGAAGTTAACCACAATCCAGAGTCCCAATAAGGAACCATGCTATCCATCTCCTGAAAGAGAAGTCATGGACTGAGGGTGCAGAATAAAGTATATATTTTTTGACACGGTCAATGCAGGATTTTTATTTGCTTGATTATGTATATTTGTGTTGAGGGTTTTGTTTTTTTTCCTTTTCTTTTTCTGGTTGGGGATGGGGGGGGAAGACTAAAGGAGGACAAAAAGAAGAGAAAAAAATGCTTGTTAATTGAAAAAAAAGTTTTCCATGAGAGGCATCATTTAAATGAACTCTCTTGTCTGCTCATAAAATTTTATAATGAACAAGTCATTTCATTCTTCCTTTATTACTTTGCTTTTCCTTCCTTATGCTGGTGGATAGATAGATCAATGATAAGTTTCTAATAACAATAAATAAAGGTAGAAAGATATACATACACTTGGTTCTTACCCCACAGCCCATAAAATACCTGTAAAGAAGAACTCTCAACAAATTCTAGAGCAGCAGAAGCCACAGAACAACGGGGTGAGATTTCTGTTCCAGAGAGACCTGAAAAACCTACGGTAAAGGTCTGGTTCACACTGGACTCAGAGCAGAGCCCAGCCCAGCCTTGGCTCCAAGGCAACAAGAGGAGCAGATCTGAGCAGGCTTCAGGGACAGAATCTCCAGTGGCAGTGCAGATCCCTCAACCCACAGGCTCCAAAGGTCAGTGAGAGGGTCTTTTAGGTTGGCTGAGAGGGGAGCAGTGGAGGCAGCAGCAGACAGGGGCTCCCAAAGCAGGCGGTGGGTCACATCCATTGTTGAAGGTCTCCTCGTAAACCCCTTGAGGGAACTGAACCCTGTGTGGCTGCCCTGCCCCTACCTGAGCAGCTGAACTTAATCTCACACTGAATAGCAGCCATGCCCCCACTGGAAAACCCTAAGGCTTGGGAGCAGCTCATTTGAACCTTAGCCCCCAAGGGCTGACTAGGTGGAACTGGAGGTGAGGTGGTTGTGGAGAAGAAACTCACAAGTCAAGTAACTGGCTGGGAAAATGCCCCAAAATTAAAACCCCAAGGTTACTTTCTTGAGGAACAGGTGTCTTCCCAGATCCTTTCAGATGAAGAAGAACAAGGCATACTGTCAGAGGAAGTCAAGGCCTCTGCCTCCAAAGGGAACTTAAAATGGGCTCAGGCAATAGAAGACCTTAAAAAACAAGTTAGCAGCTTACTACAGGAGAACCAAAAAAATGCTGAGGAAAATAAAAACTTTAAAAAGAGGCTAACTCAATTGGAAAAAGAGGTCCAAAAAGCTAACGAGGAGAAGGAGGTTTTAAAAAGCAGAATTTGCCAAATGGAGAAGGTTCAAAAGCTCATTGAACAAAACAATTCATTGAAAGAGAGAATTGAGTTGTTCAGGGAAACAAATGACTATGAGTTAAATCAAGAAGTTAGTAAACAAGACCAAAAATTTGAAAAAATCGAAGATAATGTGAAACAACTCATTGGAAAAACAACTGACCTGGAAAATAGATCCAGGAGAAATAATTTAAAAATTATTGGACTACCTGAAAGATCGAAAAAAGAGCCTAGACATTATCTTCCATGAAATTATCAAGGAAAACTGCCCTGATGTTATAGAATCAGAGGGCAAAATGCATATTGAAAGAATTCATCGGTCACCTCCTGAAAGAAACCCAAAGAGAGAAACTCCTGGGAATATTGTGGCCAAATTTCAGAGTTCCCAGATCAAGGAGAAAATACTGCAAGCAGCTAGAAAGAAACAATTTGAGTACTGTGGAAATACCATAAGGATAACACAGGATCTGGCAGTTTCAACACCAAGAAGGGATTGGAGTGAGATATTTCAGAAGTCAAAGGAACTGGGATTGAAGACAAGAATCACCTACCAAGCAAATCTGAATATAATACTTCAAGGGAAAAATGGTCATTCAGTGATGTAGTTGAATTTCAAGATTTCATGTTGAGGAAAAGACCAGATCTGTATTTAAAAATTTGACTTCCCAAGACAATAATCAAGAGAAGCATGAAAAGGTAAACAGAAAAGAAAAATCATAAAAGACTCTCTAAAGCTGAACTGTTCACATTACTACATGGAACGAAAATATTTTTGACTCTTGAATCTTTTCTCAGTATTTGGGTAGATGGAGAGATTGTACATTCACACACACACACATATACATACGCATAGATAGATAGAGAGTACAGGGTGTGTTATATCAGAAGAGATGATATCCACACACAAAAAAATAAAATAAAATAAAAATTAAGGGGTGAAGGAGGAAAATTCTGGGAAGATAAAGGGGGTGATGGAATGGGGCAGGCTATAACTCATAAAAGAGATAAGAAAAATCTTATTCAAAGGAGGAGAAAAGGGAGAAGGGGACAGGGGAAAAAATAAAGCTAATCTCCCCACATGTGGCTGAAGGAGGGAATAACATGCTCACTAAATTTGATATAAAAATTAATATACACCACAGGAAAGTAAGAGAGAAGGTGACAAGTGGAGTGAGAGGAATGTTAGAAGGGAGGGCAAATGGGAGAAGGGAGTCACTAGAAATAAACACTTTCAAGAAGGGACCAGGTCAATTGTAAGGGGGAAAAATAAGGGGAGATAGGGTAGGTCAGAGGGCAATATAATTAGTATTACACAACATGATTACTATGGAAATCTTTTGCAAAACAACATATATTTAATCTGTATTGAATTGCTTGCCTTCTCAGTAGGGCTGGGGAGGGAGATGGGGAGGGAGAGAAGTTGGAATTCAAAGTATTAGAAACAAATGTTGAGAATTTTTATTGTATATAATTGGAAAATAAGAACTACAGGGATAGGGGTATGGAAATTTATCTTGCCCTGCAAGAAAAGAGAGAAGATGGGTATAGGAGAGGGGTGAGGTGTGATGGAGGGAAGGGTACATTGAGGGAAGGAGTAATCAGAATGCAAGGTATTAGGAAGTAGGGGGAGGGGGGCTGATGGGGAGAAAAATTGGACATGTTATAAAGTGAGGTAAAAGCAATTAGTATTAAAACAGTAGACTGAATTAATTACTGAGAATAAATCAATGACATCTTTAGTTTGGAGAAAAGAATTTCAGTCTAAATTTCTTAGAGGAAAGTAACCTTGGGTAAAATTTGGCATTGATGTAAAAGTCAAGGTTTTAATGGTAAATTCGATTTTATGATTGCCATTTAATCAGGAACTAGAACATGTATAGAAAGGCATGTAAGCCACCTAAGACTTGCCTCAAAAGATGTTCCTTAGCCAAAATGAAACTATAATCATATTTGAAACCTGGTTGTTGGAACTTGCCATTTTTAGATGCTATGGGACTATTAAGTGACTGTTCTTCTGAGTCCAACTCCAGGTATGGGTAGCAAGAAAGGCGATCTGAGCCTCCAGTACATGATGTGAGTAAGCTGATGAGATGCTGGTATGAACTGCATAGGTGATCTCAAGGAAGGGTGGGAGAGCAGCTGTTCAGCATGGGCTGAGGTGGGATTCTCCTGACTCAATATCCCCACTGACACCTGGCAGACTTTAAGCCTGACTGAATGCAAGTGGACAATCTAATCCTGCCTGGAATTGACATGAAGTTGGGGTGATATTGTATCCCTGCAATGTCCTTACTATTGGTGGCAGTTTCCTATAGTCATAAGGTTTGTAAGCTTAATACCAGATCTATTCAATTATAGATTATGGGTAGGGGAACATCCAAGGTTGTCTAAAATTAAGCTATTAGGCATAGGACTTTAGACCAACAACAGTAAGTTAGGGTCCTTTAATTCTTAGTCATAGTGTGGAGACAATTAGGTCAAGAGTTTGTGAAGGTAGCAACATAAATATTGTTTGTGTCTCAGTTGGTTAATGTTTAAAAAATTTTTCTTTTGTGGTTACATTTCTTTGGTAAATGCTTTAAAAAGAAGTATCACTTGACCAAAAGTCTGAATTGCTTTATCTGTTATAAACTGTGTTAAAAATAATTAATTAATTAATTGATAAAAAGAATCTAAGGAAGTGAGCTAATTCTTCCAAAGACACATGAAAGCATAACATTGTAGAGTTAAGATAAGAGTTCAAATTCTAGCTCTTCTATTTCCTATGTGACTTTTGCTAGTCACTCACCTTTTCTGGATCTCAGTTTCTTTTTTTGTTAAATGAAAGGGTTGGAGCAGACATCTCTAAAAGTCCCTTGCAACTCTACATCTATGCTCCTATGAACTCAAGATAGATAGATCTCAACAGGCTAGATTGGACCAGGTCTAAAAAGGTGATATTTTATAGGAATATATTTAATAAAAATCAACTACCCAAGTATGAGGCAACTATGGTTAGCTGGTCATGTGAAAAAAGATGTATGGGTTTTGGTGGATCACAAAGTTAGTTAGCATCAACAGTGTGATGTGGAAATCAGGAGAACTAGTTTGAGCTTAGACAACACTGATAGATATATAATATCTAGAAGGAAGGAGATGGTTCCTCATCCCTCACCCCCTTACCCTCAACCCTGATGAGGTTACCTTTGACCTGTGTTCTGTTTTGGAAGCTACATTTAGGAAGGAGGTTGACAAGTTTGAGTTCATCCAAAGGAGGACCAAGATGGTGAAGGGACTGAAATACATAGTAGAGTCAGTTGAAGAAAGAGGAAGTCCTTAATTTGGAGAAGAGAAGACAGGGGGAACACAATTTGAAATGCTGACCTTTGGAAGAGGGAGAAAGTTTTATCTACTTGACTCCACAGGCAAAAATTAAGACAAGATAACTTTCAGAGAATAAATTTGGAGGCCAATTTTAGAATTAAAGTTGTCCTCAAGTGAAATGAGTTACTTCAGGAGATAGTGTGGTATCCATGGTCTTTGAACAGAAGTCAAGTAACTATTCATCTTTGAGTCATAATTAATCATTCTTTTGCCTAGGGCAACTATTAAGAGGGTAGACAATTGTAGTGTAGGGGACAGTCTAAGCAGTCACTTGGGGACAGGTTACTCTGTATCTGCCAACAGCCTGGCCTTTGCCATCACAGAGGAAAAGCAGAAAGTTGGGGTCCCGGAAGGGGGCAGGACTCCACAGTGACAGGACCCTGTGTCTAATGACCTGGAATCAGTCATGTCTCATAGTGGTATAGGCTGGTGGAGGACTGTGAAATGAAGTGTGAAAATGGCTTTTAATATGGGGAGGGAGCACACCTTCCCTTCTCAGCTCCTGGGACCAGCATATCATTCTTCCAGTGCCAGTCTACATGCATCTGCTTATCAGCTATATTTTTGCAGTGGTTCCTATGTAGACATCACTTGGATTCAATGATTTCTTAGGTCCTTTTCAAATGTTCCATTGTATGGTCAGGAGACATGATTAGTTCCACAGACAAACTAGCTTGCTCCCTCCTTAGTTAGTGGCCATTATCAGAACGTGAGATACTCACTCTTTGCATAACTCTTGGTTCTTATACTGTAATTTTTCCCTTAGCCATGGCTTCCACTTTGATCTTCACTCAGAAAACAGAATCCTTTGAACTGACTGAGAGAGGACTATAGGGCATAAAATCCCCAAGGCAGCTAAAGGGAGTAAAAATTTCTTAACAAAAATTCCATTTGACAGAAGGTTCTAAACCAACCTAGACCTAGGGCAGCTAGGTAGTGCATTGGATAGAGTGTTGGGCCTGGAGTCAGGAAGACTCATGTTCCTTAGTTCAAATCTAGCCTCAGACACTTAGTAGCTGTGTGACCCAGGACAAGTCACTTAACCCTATTTTCCTAAGTTTCCTCATCTGTAAATGAGCTGGAAAAGGAAATAGCAAGGGTGGGAAGCCAAGATGGCAAAGTAAAAGCAGGAACTTCCTTGAGCTCTCCCGCAAAGCCCTCCAAATACTTGTAAAAAATGATTCTGAAACAAATTCTAGAGCTACAGAACCTACAAAATGACAGAGTCAAAAAATCCCCAGCCCAAGACAACATGGAAAGTCAACAGGAAGGGTCTTTCTTGCCTGGCAGTGAGTGGAGTGCAGTCCAGCATGGCACACTCTGGCATAGACAATCTGGAGCAGGCCTCAGGGGACTGAATCATTGGCAGCTATAGCAGTTTCCATATTTCTCAATCCATAAATACCAAAAAGGTTGGTAGGAAAATTGTGTGGGACCTGGCTGAAAAAGGGATATGCCATCTGGTCAGGTTCAGCCCCAACCCCAGGGGGGTGGTGCTGGTGGCTATGGTGGTGGTGGCAGTGGTGGCAGCAGCAGCAGCAACAGAGGCTTCCAACCTGGAGCTCTGGACCCACAGATGGTGGGGGATCCAGCAACTGATACAAAATCCCTGAAGCCTGGGACAGTACACTCACCCCACTCCCACCCCCACTGGAAACAGAGCCCTACAGTGACAAAGAATTAGAAGGTCAAGTGTTTGGCTGGGAAGATGTAACATCATAAAGGAACTCAGACTATAGAATCTTACTTTGGTGACAAGGAAGATCAGGGCATATAAGCAGAGGAGGACAGCAGAGTCAAAGTTCCAACATCAGAAGTCTTTAAGATGCATATAAATTGGTCGCAGACCATGGAGGAGCTCAAAAAGAATTTTGAAAATCAAGTAGGAAAAGTAGAGGAAAATTGGAAAGAGAAATGAGAGTGATACAAGGAAATCATGAAAAACAAGTCAACAGATTGCTGAAGAGATCCAAAAAGATACTGAAGAAAATAACACCTTAAAAAATAGACTAACTCAAATGGCAAAAGAAGTCCTAAAAGCCAATGAGAAGAAGAATGCCTTAAAAAGCAAAATTGGCCAAATGGAAAAGGAAGTTCAAAAGTTCACTGAAGAAAATAATTCCTTCAAAATTAGAATGGAGTAAATGGAAGATAATAACTTTATAAGAAATCAAGAAATTATAAAACAGAAGCAAAAGAATGAAAAAAATAGAAGACAGTGTGAAATATCTCATTGGAAAAAACCACTGACCTGGAAAATAAATCTAGGAGAGATCATTTTAAAATTACTGAACTACCAGAAAGCCATGATCAAAAAAAGAACCTAGACATCATCTTTCAAGAAATTATCAAGGAAAACTTCCCTGATATTCTAGAACCAGGGGGTAAAATAGAAATGGAAAGAATCCACTATTCACCTCCTGAAAGAGATCCCCAAAACAAAACTCCTAGGAATATTGTAACTAAATTCCAGAGTTCCCATGTCAAGGAGAAAATATTTCAAGTAGCCAGAAATAAACAATTTGAGTCTTGTAGAAATACAATTAGGATAATACAAGATCTAGCAGCTTCTACATTAAGGGATAGAAAGACTTCGAATATGATATTCCAGAGGTCAGAGGAGCTAGAGTTAAAACCAAGAATCATCCACCCAGCAAAACTGTATATAATCCTTCAGGGGAAATAAAGGACATTCAGTGAAATAGAGGACTTTCAAGCATTCTTGATGGAAAGACCAGAGATGAATAGAAAATTTGACTTTCAAATACAAGAAGCAAGAGAAGCATGAAAAAGTAAACAGGAAATGGAAATCATAAGAGACTTACTAAAGTTGAACTGTTTACATTCCTACATGGAAGGATGATATTGGTAACTCATGGAACCTTTCTCAGTATTAAGGTAGTTGGAGGAGATAGATAGATAGACAGATAGACAGGCAGACAGATAGATAGATACATAGATCCATAAAGGGCACAGGGTGAGTTGAATATGAAGGATGATATCTGAAAAATAAAATTAAGTGGTGAGACAGGAATGTATTAGGAGAAGGAGAAAGGAAAAGATAGAATGGGGTAAATTATCTCATGTAAAAGAGCCAAGAAAAGGTTTTACAATAGAGGGGAAGAGGGGGGAGGTGAAAAGGAATGAGTGAAACTTACTTGCATCAGATTTAACTTAAGAAGGGAATAATATGCACACTCAATTGGGCATCTTACCCTACAGGAAAGTAGTGGGGAAGGGGATATGGGTGGGGGGGCAGATGATAGAAGGAAGGGCAGATTTGGAGAGGGATTAGTCAGAAGCAAACACTTTAGAAAAGGGACAGGGTCAAAGAAGAAAATAGAGTAATTGGGGGGTGGGATAAGGTGGAGGAAAATATACTTAGTCTTTCACAACATGATTATTATGGAGGTATTTTGCATAACTACACACTTATAACCTATATTGAATTGCTTGCTTTCTCAATGGGGGTGGGTAGAGATAAAAGAAAGGAGAAAATTTGGAACTCAGAGTTTTAAAAAGAAATGTTTAAAAATTGCTTTTATATGCAACTGGAAAATAAGATATATAGGCAATGGGGTATAGAAATTTATCTTGCCTTTCAAGAAAGTAAAAGGGAAAAGGAACAGGGGGGATGACAAAAAGGAGGGGAGACTGGGGGAAGGGGTAATCAGAATTCATGCGATCTCAGGGTGGGGGGGGAGGGAAAGGATGAGGAGGAAATTTGGAACTCAAAATCTTGTGGAAATGAATGCTGAAAACTAAAAATAAATAAATAAATCTAAATCTTAAAAAAAAAAGAAAGAAAAGGAAATGGCAAACTACTTCAGTATCTTGCACAAGAAAACCCCAAATGGCAAGAGTCATACGCTGACAAAACAACTGTCCAACAACTTAGACTGGCCATCATTCTTTGTACTTATCCACACTCCTTTCTTTCACTGCCCCACTGCTGCCCCAATTTTCCACTCCCTTTTGTGTGATATCTTCCCCTATTAGAAGAATCTCAGTTTTGTCTTTATATTCTCAGTGCCTAGCACACTGCATAGGCAGATACTGTCTTTCTTTTTGCTAGTATTCATTTCTCCAGTGCTTAGCACAGTGCCTGGCATGTAGTAAGAACTGAAATATTTGTTGACTAATGATCTGCTTCTTAGATCAATTTTTGCTTATCAAGCCTTCTTCTAGCACTGAAATCTGCCTAGTCATGGCTCAAGTATTACCTAGAGTTAATGGTACAGATTTACATGATTTAATATTTACGTACCATTGGGAAGCTTGTAATTTTAAAAATAAATAGATACCCATTGAAATGCTTTCTCATGTGATGCAAGGCCCCAGCCAGGAGAAAACCTGGCACTCTGGACCCAGGTCTAAATATTTTCCATTTTTATCTCAGTATGAGACAAGTCATTCACTGATTTTCTCTCTTGCAGTCACCCCTCCCACCCCCAACTTGTGAATAAAGACATACATGATCAAAAGCAATTAGAATTTGTCAGATTTTTATCTAGAATGAGCCAGTTTTAAATGACTAAATCAGGAATCATGAATAGACTTAACAAAGAAACCTTGTAGTAAATCTATTTTCTTGGACAAAGGAATGAGGAGGGAGTTGGGTTGGGAACTTACAGAACATCATCAGCTTTCTCCAGCTCTCAGAGAGAAACTGTTCAGTCAGCCTCAGACCATCCTAGTTATACCTCCCATTAAGGTCCCGGTGGCCAGTGCCATTGGCTGAGGAGAGCCATGGCTCTTGATATGACTGGTCCTTGGACCCTTGAACCAGCCTCCATTCCCTCTCTGCTCACTTCCTCAATTCCATTTGAGTTCCATGATCAGTTTCACTTTCAACCCCAAAAGTTGCCAGAGTAAACTTCCCATTGGTGCAGCTGCAGTTTCCTTGACCCCAAACTTACAGTAACCTCAGTCTTTCTCAGAATGGGAAACTAAAATGCTGGACTACACTTCCCAGGAACTCACTCAACTGGTCCCCAAAGTCGTCCTCTGCTTGTGGAGATCCAGCTCCAAAATTGTGTTCTGCTATGGTTCTATGATTTGAAAGGAGGCAACACAGTTCTCTGTGACCCTATGAGCAACCACCTCCTTTCTACTCATGCAAATCTTCAGGAAGGTGGACTGTGAAAAGAGACAGGGCAGTTTCCTATCTTTCATTTGTAACATTAGCCTCAAGTTCACAGTTGTAATTCAGTGGGGCAGTTTTTACCAAGGACAGGTTATTCCTTGATCCATGAGCAGGCATTCCATGGTAGTTCCTCAAAATTCTCATCCCATCCACAACTGTTCAGTGCTCTTAAAGTTTTGTACAATAGATAGTGCTTGTGCTGGAATTCCACTGTTTATTAGACAAGTGATGAGGAGCTCTCTGGCCACTACCCAGTTGGCAATTGCTGACCACCATTTCTCATACACCTAATTGGAGCTGTAGCAACAGGGTTAAATTTCTGAAACAGGGCAGGGCAACTAATCTATGGCAAATCCACCAATCTACATCATTATTGTTTTTAAATTAAAAAGTACTTTAAGAATAACATATTCTCCCAAGTATTTGTCTGAGCTCCTTGGCCTCTCCCTATGTGATCTGGCTCCTATCACAAACATTATGTAGCATCAGAGTTTCCATCCATTTAAGAGCTCAGTTATTTCTGAGATCACATTCTAAACAATGTGTCTGGTTTTTTTTTTTATTCTGGTCATTGCCTTCTGCCTCACCACTAGCACAGCTGGCACCTGGAAAGACATTGGTATAAAGCATCTATGGTATTGAAAGGGGATGAACCCCACATTCCTGGCTCTGAGACACATTAATCACCATCATAAAGGAGTCTTCTTGGATAGTCATTCTACCAAGAAGCATTAATTAAGCACCTACTATGTATGGGGCAGCTAGGTGGCACAATGGATAGAATACCAGGCCTGGAGTCAGAAAGACTCAAGTCTGTGAGTTCAAATCCAGCTTCAGGCACTTACTAGCTGTGTGACTCTCAAAAAGTCACTTAACCCTGTTTGCCTCAGTTTCATCATCTATAAAACCAACTGGAGAAGGAAATGACAAACCATTCCAGTCTTTTAACCAAGAAAACCCCAAATGGGGTCACAAAGAGTTGGACACTACTGAGACACAACAATAAAAAAATGTAAAAGACTATGTGCTAAATGCTAGGGATACAAAGAATGACAAATGACAGTCCTTGGCCTTGAGGAGTTCACAATCTAATGAAAGATACAATAAGGAGGAAGTCATTAACAGAGGGAAGGCACTACCCACTATCCAGAACAGTAGCCCAATCCACATGTAGAAAGAGCATGAGTCTTAATCTCTCTGGGACTCAGTTTCCTCTTTTGTAAAATGTGGTCATTGGACTGAATTCAAAAGAACTAAGATCCTTTTGAAATCTGTAATTAGATAAAATGGAATTCCTGAGCCTACGGAGTTACCCAAAAGATCCGAAACCAGGGATGACATTATGAAGGTATATGGAAGGTAGGCTGTTGGGAACAACCCAACTGTATACTTGGTGGGTTTTCTTAGGAGACACTTGAGTTATAGTTAGACTATTAGTCCACATCTGGCTCAGGTCTTGGAGCCTACAGAGGAGCAGGATGTCACTTAACCAGGGAAAGAGATCCTCCCTGACTCATGTTCAGAATAGATCTAGGTAGGGATATGAATATGGACTATTACTCCTAACAATACTAAAAGACTAAAACAACTTCTGTGACTTGTCGCCCACATCCCTGCTTCTGGGACCTTCTCCTCTCAATCACATCCTTCTATTTTTGGATTATTACACAGGCAATTTAATTTGGAAACCACATGACTTATTAAACATAGCAAAACTGCAAGAAAAAGTGTTAGTCACAATATGGTAATGTTATACATAATTGCATACGTATAACATATCTGATTGCTTACCATCTCAAGATGTGAAGGAGAGGGACAGAGGGAAAGAATTTAGAAATCAAAACTTTAAATAAAAATGTTTTAATTTTTTTTTAAGTGTTAGTCACTGTTCTCATGAAGTGATCATTTTCACCATCTCCCAGAGCCTTCTTCCAGCTTTCTCTCTTGGGATGTCAAAGGGACAGTTCTGCATTTCTCATCACATTTCCCAAGAATAATGAAGAAGATCAAAGGGAAAGTTTTCACATCTAGGATCCTTCTAGAGCTGATTCTGTAAGCCAAGAAGAAAGGGAGAGGAGATGTGAAAGGAGGTAGAGAGTCTCACAGCCTTCCCACCACCCATAAGATTTCATGGCAACTGCCAGACAAGTTCTGTACCCTGTTCTGTTTTCTGCCATGCTGGTCTGTAGTTTTCTCTTCAGCTTCCTTGGTTGTCGATCCTAGTTGCAACAGCTAGCATCTAAAGTGCCACAGGGGCAATAGCCAGCATCCAGTGGTGGCTGGACACATGGCCCCTGACCATTCTCCCATCTCCTTCCTGAAGACCCCAAAAGGAATGACTGATACAGAAGAATTGAAATCTCAACAGAAAGTGGGAGGAATAAGAGAGCATATAATCTGGTGCTCCCATATACCACCATCATCATGATTTTATCCTTTCCCTTATGTGCTAGTCTCAAGTTTCGTCTCCTCTTCTCCATCCTCTCTTACGTTCTGCCAGGAAAATACGAACTCCTCCAGTCCTGGTACTGGGGCATCTAGGTGGCAAAGTGGATAACAATATGAGACCTGGAGTTGGGAAATCTCATCTTCTTGCATTCAAATGCAGTGTAACCCTGGGCAAGTCACTTAACCCTGTGTACTTCAGATTCCTTATCTGTAAAATGAACTGGAGAAGAAAATGGCAAACCACTCCAGTATCTTTGCCAAGAAAACCCCAAAAGGGTCAGACACAACTGGCAGTTACTTTTACCAGTCAAATCTATTGCTCAGACCTCATCCTAACTAGCTCTTTCCCTATTCCTTTGCCACTGTGTACCCTTCAAGATCAATGATAAAAAAAAAAATACTTGTATGTACTAGATTTTAATCTAAATAGCCAAATGCATCTCTGATTTAATTAGTTTAGAAATTCTCTCTAATAATGCAGATTTTGCCTATCCAGTCCGTGCAACTTTTATTCATAGCCTCCTATAACTTCCTCATAAGGGGTCCTCCCAATGTGCTGAAATCCTTCCTCATTTTCTCCCAATATCACAAAAGAACCATTTGGGTCCTCTGGCCATCTATCTGTAATCAGTCGTTCTTCTCTCTGTCATACAAGTCTTTGGTGACATTCTTTATCCCTGTTTTTATTGAATTCCTCTTTGATTTTATATGCGCGCACACACACACACACACACACACATATATACTTTTAAATAAACGCACACACTCACACACACACACAGAGTGTGCGTGCATGTATTGCTGCCTGAAATAAAACAAAGCAAGTTAATAACAATACACCCATCATATACGTTCCAAGCCTATGATTCTTTCCATTCCTTGATCCTCTAAGTGACAGACAGAACCAGAGCCCAGAATGTCAGTTTCCTTCACTTATAGCTAGGAACATGAAGAACAATTATTTAGAGCTTTTTTGCTCATGAGAAAAAAAAATCCATAATAGATCAGTATCTGTTAATGTGATGAAGAAAGCTTTGTTGGTCTCTCCTGAAGATGTCAGGGACTCTGTAAGCAGGATAGACTAGGAATGGTTTTGCTTCTAGGAGACTACTATTCTATGCCCTGATATCTTTCTCTCTTGCTTCAGATACTTCTGAAATTTCTGTTCCCTTAATGTTAAGCAAATCTGAGGAGGTCTCTCTCTGGCCACAAGTTGTAAGATTCCTGGCTATTACATACTGAGGCAAATGTAAAGGAAAAAAGTCACAAACTGCTATAAGCAAGAGCACCATTATCATAATCTCTTTGCCCACTTTCAGGCTCAATCCTTCAGGTTTCTCCAATATTCACAATTCAGGGGTATTCTCTCTGCCCACAACAGTACCCTGTCCACTCTGTCCCTATACCTGTAGGAATGGAGCACAGATTCTGTGTGTGTGTGTGTGTGTGTATGTGTGTGTGCGCGTGCACGTGCACGTGCGCACGAGCATGGGCCTGAGCCGGATGAAAATGTAACTGGGAAATGTTTAACAAAACAAATAAAAATACAATACGTCATCATTTTCTTGTGATTTTCTAAGTCAACATGTGGCCCAGGGATCCATTTCTTTTTGAGTTTTGTCACTACTGCCCTAGCTGATCTTATGACCTATGGCTTCAGGGGTGCCTTCCCAAAGGAGGAGATACAAAGAGCCTAAGTTCATCCCTGGGGTGACGTCCCAAGAAGAAGATGAGGCTTTTTCTTATACTCTCTGGCTCATTATGCCCTCACCACAGAGCATGGCTCTGGGGAAAATCTCTAAAACAAAGTTTACAAATGGTTCATAGGGAGGACCTCCCAAAAGGGATCAAGAGAGTCCCTTCTACTGTGCAAAATAGGTATCAGGTGTGGACAGTTATTTATTGCACCTATTGCAAAGTAAATGCTTAAAACACAAGAAACAAATACTTAAAGTACAAAACAATGATCTTACATACCTACTATAGTCTTCCTAAAGATAAGGATTATTTTGTTCAGGATTGAGGAACAGATATTTCAGATTGGTGCTGTCTGAACAGTTCAAAAGGTTGCTCTTCTTTTTCAGATACACCTAAACCTTTAGTCCCTCTAGATTTAGGATGATCTTCTCGTTGGTCATGTCCTCTGAGGGAGGTGTAGTTATAGAAAGGACCTCCCTTTGGGTAGCAAGGAGAAACCAGGAAACTCTAAAAGTCATAGAATATCTGCCAAGGCTGAACCATCAGTCTCAGAACTGCTATTTTATCTGCACTCAGGGAGAGAAATATAAAGTAAAAGAGACAAGAGTCAACCTCAGACTCACCTAGACAAAGACAAGTTCTTCCTGGGATGTCCTTGTTGCTGGTATTGCTATAAGGAGTTTAAGGGTGAATGGGGCGGGGGGAAGGGAAGATGGTGCTTCCTAGAGATTCAAGGGAGAGCTGGCAGAGTCCAAAAGTAATGCACTCAAAAGGGAAAGAGGATGAATCTTTTCTATGGCTCTTATAGTTGTAGGGAGAGTTAGGCAGCCCAGCTTTGGGCTGAAGATTCATCTTCATGAATTCAAATCCAGCCTCAGACATTTACTAGCTGTGTGTGACCCTAGACAAATCACTTTATACTGTCTGCCTCAGTTTCCTTATCTATAAAATGAGCTAGAGAAGTAAATGGCAAACAACTCCAGTATTTCTGCCAAGGAAACCCCAAACAGGGTCATGAAGAGTTGGACCCAACTGAAAAACGACTGAACAACTGCTCCCTCAATTATGTGATTAATCCTCCTCTGAACACCTTAGTTATAGGAATAATGACTATATTGGCAAATTAAGTGCCAATCCTTCAGGAAGAGTAAATGCACACGTCCCTTTGGTGGAGCCAGTTCACATGTCCCGCAGAAAGGGGCCAGAACACAAGTCAGTCCCCACATATCACCCTTTTTACAATCCCAGTCAGACTTGCCTATTTTGGAGGAGGAAAATATTTTTCACTCTTTATTGCATTATACTCCCTTCCTTTCTGGCCTTTCAGTAAGACCTTTAAGGGTCATTTAGGATCTTCCCCTAAGGACTGTCTTGTTCTATTTGTCTCCTTTTCTTTCTTGGTCCATTTTTTTAGGAGGCTTATTCCATTCCAGTTATTTTTCATCCAGGATATCTGTATCACATGTCATGGTTTACCTTCAACTCCTTTTACCTATAGCCTAACTCTTAAAAATTTCTCCTAGCAAAGCATTAATATCCGCTAGTTATAATATTTCTTTCTCTTTGGTCACCTGTTCCTTCCTCATCAGTATTAGACTTTCCCCTTTATTCTAGAATCCCAGAATTGGGCAGGAACTTCAGCTCCCATCTAGAAAACCCAGACATGATCCACCACTGTAACACCCGCAAAAAGTGGTTCTCTAGCCTCTGCTCAAACGTTGACAAGAAGGGGGAACCTACACCTCTCAAGGAAGCCCATTTCACTTTTGGAACATTGCATTGTTAGGAAGTTTTTCTTAATATAGCCCTAAATTTTTCTCTTTGTCATTTCTGTATGCTTTTCCTAGTTCAGCCCACTGGGGCCAAAGAGAACACGTCTAATCTCACTTCCACAAGATGACACTTCCAAAACTTGAAAACAGTCATTATGTTCCCCCTTCCTTCAGCCAATCTTTATACGGTAGATAGGTGATGTAGTGGATAGACCAGACACCCAGGCCTGGAGTCAGAAAGACTCCAGGGGTCTATGAATGGTTGCCTTGGGGCAAAAGCATGTCCGAGGTAAACATGCCTACATAGACTATTAGGTAGGTGGCCAGTAGATAGAGCACTGGGCCCAAACTGGGAAGATTAGAGTTCAAATCTGGCCTCAGAAGCTTACTAGCTATGTGACCCTGGGCAAGTCACTTAGCCTCTATTTACCTCAGTCTCCTCATTTGTAAAATGGGACTAACAATAGGGCTGTTGTGAAGACTGAATGAAATAATTGTAAGTTACTTAGTGTAGGGCCTGGCACTTACTAAATGCTATATTAATGTTAGCTTTTATTATCATTATATGACATGGATTCAAGGCTGTTCATCAAGCCACAGATTTTTAAGGTCCTTCTTAAACTGTGGTGCACAGAGCTGAACCCAATACCCCAGATGAGGTCTGGCAAGGGCAGAGCAGGGTAGAGCAATCACTGTCCCTGGATGGTTTGCCTCTTTCAAGGAAGCACCAAATCCAGCTAGCTCTTTTAACTGCCACATCACACTCCTGACTTAGCTTGCAGCCCACTAAAACCCCTAGATCCTTTTCAAGACAACAGCTGTCAAGCCACTCCTCACCATCTTGTAAATGCGGGGTTTATTTTTTGTACATAAGACTTCACATTTATCACTAGTAAGATAATCCTGACTGTCACCCAGCTTGCTTAGCCATCCTTCCTACATTTATACCATCTGCAAATCTGAAGAGCATGCCATCCATCTGTTCCTTTATCCAAGTCATTGATAAAAATATGGAGTAGCACTGGGCCAAGTATAGATCCCTGGGGAACTCCACTGGAGACTTCTTACCACATTGATGTTGAATTAGTAATAGCAGTTCTGAGTCCTGCCATCCAATCAGGTCTGACTCCATCTGGTTAGATTATTGCCTCATCCATCTCCACAAGAACAGTATGAGATATTTTGCCAAAAGTTTTGTTGAAATCATCAACTAGTTTAGTAATCCTGTTGAAAAAGGAAGTGAGGTTAGCTCTAGATGAAGCAGTGCTCATTCTATAGTCACTGCTTTCCTTTCCATTTATTTGCTAACCATGTCTTTAATAAGGAGGCAAGGAACCTGCAGTTTTGGGGCCGCATGTGGTCTTCTAGGTCCTTGGGTGTAGCCCTTTGACAAAGTCCAAGTTTTACAGAATAAATCCTTTAATTAAGGGGATTTGTTCTGGGAAGTTTGAGTTCAGTCAAAGGGCTGCACTTGAGGACCTAGAGGGTCACATGAGGACTTGAGACTGCAGGTTCCTCACCCTGCTCTTTAATGATTCATTCTAGAATTTTCCCAGTAATCAAAGACAAGATCACTGGCCCGTAGTTTGCAGATTGTGTTTCTCCTTTGAAAAAAAAAAAACCAGAACATTTTACCTTTTCCCATCTTTTGATACCTCAACCCTACCACCCATCTCTTACGAGTATTGAGTGCGTTAGTACCTTAGCCCATTGCACATGGTACGACAGGAAGAATCAGAGGACCTGACTTTGAAACTAAGCTCTACCTCTTACTAACTGTATGACTTAACCTCTAGTCCTCAGTACTCTCCCACTGATGTATTGGGCATTGGGATTACACTCAAGACTGAAAGGAACAGAATATGTAATAGGGAAGGGAGATGTCAGTCAAGGAATAGTCAAGCAAATATTCTAAATGAGAAATAGCAAGGCGATGGGGGTGAACAACACACTGTTTCCAAATTAAAATGCCATTCTCTTACCCTTCAACAATTCACAGCTTTGGCAGGAAAGCTGTAAGTCCTTTGGAGCCAGAACCTGACTTACCATATTAATGATCATTTTCCAGCATATTGGGGAAAACTTCCTCTGCCAGCAGGAATAACATTAAAAATTCTTCAGCAGTGAAAAGAGTACTCCAGGACTTTTCAGAGAATGGGAAAAATAATCCAACAAGTAAGATTTGGACAGGAAAACAGAAACCATTTCTCTTTGGCCTGGTCTTCCACCTCAAAGGGATGAACTAATGTAAATTTTTTTTCAGCCTATTACTTCACCACTTATTCCTAAAAACAACAAAAAAATATATTTGCATATATTTAAGGGAAAAGAACATCTCAACTTCATGTGTGACTTCTCTCTTTTCTTTTCTAAGGGACCTTCAAGAGCATCAAGTCCAGCCCCTCCATTTTACAGTTGAGGAAACTGAGGCTGAAAGAAGTTAAATGACTTAGAGTCACATAGCTTGTCAATATCTAAGACAGAATTTGAACTCAGATCTTTCTGGTTCCAAGACTAGAATTATATCTATTGTGAAATCTAGCTGCCTTTCTTTGGTCATGCTTGATTGATTCTACCCATTTTCCTCCCCTCTACAATTCTTACCTGCATTTTGAAGTCAAGAAACATGACAATATATAAATAGATAATGAATACAATGTAAAAGATGTCCTTCTATCTTATAGTGTGTTTTTATAAAATTAAACCAATTTGAAACCTCTTGTATAGTTTTATCTGTCCATGAAACAGCAACATGAAGGGGAAAAACAACACATTTTAATGTTGACTTGAAATGAACTAGACCCCAATTACTCAATCCAATACAACAGACATTCATTAAGGGACTAGAATATCCAAGGCACAGTATGAAACACTGATACACAGAAAAAACAGTTTAGGAGCACATATTCTGTTCTTGTTGTTGGTGAATTTTTTCAGTCATGTCCAATGCTTCATCACCCCATTTGAGGTTTTGTTGGCAGAGATATTGGAGTGGTTTATCATTTCCTTCTCCAGATCATTTGACAGGTGAGGAAACTAAGGCAAACAGGGTTAAGTGACTTGCTCAGGGTCACACAGCTAGTAGGTGTCTGAGGTCACATTTGAACTCAAAAAGGTGAGTCTTCCTGACTCCCAGCTTCACAGTTTATGAATTATAGCCCCACCTAGCTGCTGTCTACTAAGGGAATAAACCACCAACATAGATAATCAAACACAAGGTAATTTGAGGAAGGAGAAAATACTAACTGTAAGAAATAGCAAAGGCATAGTAAGTTGTGGATTGAGCCATGATGCCATGAAGAAAATCCTGTGTGTCCTAAGAGGCAGAAGTAAGGAGGCAAAGATACTTTTGAAGGGACTGAAGATAATAAACATTGCACCCTTGGGCAGGCAGGTGGTTATAGCAGAATCCATCAGCTCTCTACCCAGCACATACTAGATAACTGTGTACAAAATATAGGTGATTGTATTTGAATCCCCACCATGTAGCACAGTGCTTTGCACATAATGTTTAATAAATGCTCATTTTTCATTCATTAATTTCCACATCTCAACTGTCAAACTATTGAATGGTGCAGCGAGTATCAGATTCCACAGGGTTTGCTTCCAAAAAACATTTGATTCAATGGGAGTAAATACAGTTTTAAAGGCTCTTCACCAACAAAGTGTCTCCAATGATGCATAGATCTGATATATGCAATCACAGAGTCAACCGTATTCAATGATCCTCTGACTATATATCCAAGAAAATATAAAAGGGAGGAATAAATACTTACCAAAGATATTCACCATTATTAGAATATTTTCCCCTAAGTTGAGATGAAAAAATTCCCTATTGATACTGAAGGTCTTTAAATGCTCCTGATAAAGTGCTTCTTACACTGATGCCTAGATCCTACAAGACTTCATTAATGACCTTTTTAACTATAAGACCTCAGTCACTCAAAAGAGATCCACTTACTAATCCACACAGAAAAAATGAAATGATTATGGAGCACTGTTGCATTGATTACAACTTGAAGTTTGTTGGATGGACCCAGCAGCACATAAATATCTTGGCTGTGTCTTAGATAAGTACGGAAAATGAGTAATAAGCTATATCTACAACTGAATGCAAGTTGGAAATCTGTTGGACTCATATTTGGGAAATTATTAAAAACTTTCAATGATCCCAGTCCACTACCTGCCTCAAAAGCTAATTTTTAAAAAACTATGATATTCATCAAGCAATACTATGTAGTTACAAAACATGGAACATTAAAGTCTCTGATGAACCAAATTTGAAGGTGACCCATTGGACAATAAAGACACAAACGGTCAGTATAATTAGGCCATAGGATAACACCAATGACACATTGAATGCAAGAAGTATAGTGAGAAATATAATCTAGGAAATGTATTATAAGAAATAGAAGTTACATAGCAAAAATGAGGAAGAATATGTAGATGAACATGAGTGCTATATTTATACCACTAAAACATAAAAACCCTAGTAGAAGGTCTCCAACATGCTAGGTAGAACCTTCACATAAGATTAATGGAAAGATGTCTATAAGAATGACACACATGAGAAGATGTGGCTGGGCACAATATGAAAAGGTAGAGGATATGTAGAATTATAGTGTTATTGAAGTATATCAATTTCTGAAAACAGGTAAGCTTTTATTTACTGATTTTTTTCTTGAACGTGAATTACATTAGTTTTAAAAGTTCTTTCAAATTTCCTTTGGATCTGGAATAGTTGTTTAATTAACAAATGAGCTTGGATCTTAATATATAAACTTTTTTACTCAGGTTACCTAAATGCAGATTTTGGCTACTTTTTTTATTACTGGCTAGGTGCAACTGTGGATAAAAACCTCACAAAAGAGCTAAAATAGTTCTAAGGTTATAGGCTAGATACATAGGTCAAACTGTGAACTCTATCCTGCCTCATACCAGCTGCATTTCAGTAGAGAATCAGCAGATGAAAACAGCTCATCAAGAGATCAGGAAATGGCAGTACAAAGGAGAAAAAGGTTCAGCAGGTGATGCCAGCAGCTTTAAGATCTAGAAAAGGAAACAGCTCAGATGCAGATAACATCAGACTGTTAGATAACAGTAGCAGCTCTATCCAGAAAGTAGCAAAGAACAACTTTGTAGAAAAAAAAAAAGGGTGGGTGGTTTCCAAATAGGATACAGCCCTAAGACAATGAGTTACCCTCATTATACACATTCTATATATGTGTTCCCTCATTCGCTGATGGTGTGGGAATATATGGAAGATTATTCCCCTTTTTTATTGTATGAAGGGCTTTTCCTTGTTATTAATTAGCTTTGTTTTTTAATTGATTTACTTTTGCTTTTAATTAATGTGTCCTTTGGTTTAGTCTGGTAAAAGGGAAATGTCATTATGGGCTTAAAAGCTTTTTTGAATAGACTCTGACCTAAGGATGCTTTGACCCTGGTATAGCCCATGTAGGGGCTTCTATTTGAGAACTATAGTAAAGTAGCTCATGATTACATTGTACTTTAAGGTCTATAAAGCACTTTCCTTACATCAGCTTTGTGAAGTAGTATCTCTACTTTCTACAGATGAAGAATATAAGACTCCTAGACATTAAGTGACTATGGTGAGACAGCTAATAGGTATGAAAGCTGAGATTCAAACCCAGACCTCCAGCACTGATCAAATGATACAATTACAAAAAAAAGAAAGGAAAAAGATAATATGGTTGCCAAATTTTTTATGATTTTTCTTATACATCTCTAGGGAATAGAGGTAAGAATTACTGTTTATAGAACAAGGATGGCCTTCTCTAGTTCTTATTTCCCATAGGTTCAGCACACTAAAGCATCACAAATCCCATTGCTATAATACTCTCCCTCTAAAACTAATCAGCTAAAGGACTGAGCCAGACATTGTCCCAAAGCTAGTTCCTTTCTTTTGCTAAATCGAACTTTGGTGCAGGAGACCAAACACTGGAATGAATTCATGCAAACCCAAAGCATATCTAGACGATAGACTGGTTTGGAAGAATTTCTTGATAGTTTAAGTCTTGGAAGGAGCCCCATCTGTGGTGGAGTTTCCCTTTATTTCAACATACCAAGGAAGCCTGTACATGGTAGATAATTGTATCGAGTTTGAGTCATTGTTAGAAATATCAACTGATGACATTTTTCAAAAACTGATACGGAAGCCATCCTAGGAATCAGCATTGTAAGTTTTTTAGACTTTAAAAAAAGATTATAATCAATCCAAAGCACAAAAGTACTGAAGTGGAAATCATGTAGAGTAACAAAATTATTTGTCTCAACTGAATGTGGATAATAAGGGGAGAAAGGGAAGTTTCAAAGAAAAAAAAAATCAAAATCAGTTGGCAGGAAGCATTTCTCCATGCAGCAAATTATGTATGACCTTGTTCCCAAGGCCAAAAATGTGGAAACTATTGAAGAATGAGTGACCTTCTAAGCAATGAAAGCAAGAAAAGGCAGATCCCCTTCCTGTGATGAATGAGCCCTACACCACCACCCTAAAGTCCTCCCCCCTGTCCTATCTTGCCTCAGGTCGCATCACCAGTCTGAATACCATTCATTGTGCTATGTTATCTGGCATCCTTTGCCAGAAAGATATTAGGTTAGATAGGGTTTAGAAAGCCACCTTACCCACTGAAGAGATAGGAGGGGAAGGGGACAAGAAATATGAAGGGGAGATGGTAAGGAGGAGGGCAGATTGTGGAAGGTGGTAGTCAGAAGCAAGACAGACTTTTGGGCAGGGAGACAGAGACAAAAGTGGTGGGGGGGGAGAGAGAGGATTAACAGATGAAAATGGAATGAAGGGAAATGTACAGTTAGCATAATTATGGATGTGAATGGGATGAGCTAACTCATAGCCTGGTAGTGGATAGTAGAATGGATTGGAAACCAGAATCTAATAACATGCTGTGTATAAGAGATATGCTTGGGACAGAAAGACATACACAGAGTTGAAATGAAGGGCTGGAGCACAGCCTATTATGCTTCAGCTGGGGTGAAGAGGGCAGGGATGGCAATCACGACCTTAGACAAAGCAAAAGCAAAAATAGTCCTAACAGAAAGAAATAATCAGGGAAACGACATCTTTCCAAAATGTACCATAGACAATGACATGACATAAAATAAATTACAGCAATTTTCTCTAATAAAGGCCTCATTTCTCAAATATATACATATATATAGAACTGAGTCAAATTTATAAAAATAAAACCCATTTCCTAATTATAAATGGTCAAAAGATATGAACAGGCAGTTTTCAGAAGAAGAAATCAAAACTGTCTATAGTCATATGAAAAAATGCTCTAAATCACTATTAATTAGGAAAAGACAAATTAAAACAACTCTGAAGTACCACCTTATACCTATCAAAAATGATAAATGCTGGAAAGGAATAAAGAAACAATAATGAATTGTTTGTGGAATAGGGAATTGGTCCAAACATTCTGGATCTGGAGCTCTACCCAAAAAGCTATAAAACTGAGCATGCTTTTTGATCCAGCAATGCTACTAGTAGATCTGTAGCCCCAAAGAAATCAAAGAGAAAGGAAGAGGACCCATTTGTACAAAAAATATTTGTAGCAGTTCTTATTTGTGGTAGCAAAGAATTGGAATTTAAGGGAATGCTTATCAATTGGAAAATGACTGAACAAGTTGTGAATATGATTGTGATGGGGTACTACTACTCCATAAGAAAAGACAAGGGGAAGGGGGTTTCAGGAAAAGAACATGGCAAGATCTCTGTAAACTGATGCAAAACAAAGGGAGAAGAACTGAGAGATCATTGTGCACAGTAAACAATATTGTAATGATGATCAACAGAGAAAGACTTGGCTGCTCTGATCAACACACTGATCCAAGATAATTACAAAGAATTCATGAAGGGCAGTGAGGTGGAGCGAGGTGGTGCAGTGGATAGAGCACCAGTGCAGGAGTCAGGAGGACCTGAGTTCAAATCTCAACTCAGATACTTGACACTCACTAGCTGTGGGACCTTGGGCAAGTCACTTATCCCCAATTGCCTCATCCTGGGTCATCTCCAGTCATCCTGATGAATATTTGGTCACTGGATTCAGATGACTCTGGAGGAGAAGTGAGGCTGGTGACCTGCACAGCCCTCCCTCACTCAAAACAAAGTCAAGTGCAAGTCATGTCGTTATTTCTCTGATGGCATGGTCTTCTTTGGCAATGAAGGACGAATACACACACAAAGGTCTCATGATTAAAAAGATGCTATACACCTCCAGAGAGAACTGATGGACTCTGAATATAAATTGAAGTATAATTTTATTGGTTTCTTTGTTTTCATTTTTTGCTTTTCTGGCAATATAACTAATATGGAAATGTGTTTTGCATGATCTCACATGTATAATTGATATATTGTTTGCCTTCTGGGTAGGTAGGGTAGGGTTAAGAGGGAGGAAGAAAAATCCAGAACTCAAAATGTTTAAAAATAAAAGAATGTTAAAAATAAATAGTAAATATTGTAATAAAAATAATGTAGCAAAGTTGTTAAAAAGATATTACAACAAGTCTGTACACTATGATGTGAACATTATGTGCTGATCTTATTACTGATTTAGACTTTGAAACATGGGAAGCACAAATGTCAAGTGTACTACTGTCTAAATTGCTTTTGAACTTGTGAATCCTTTTGGAAATTGGAAGATTTTTGTCATGAAAGCTGGAAAACAGGGCAGCAGTAAACAGTACAGCAAAAGACACTCACTCTGCCTGTTTCTTTTAGAGGAAGTTTCCCAAAGGAAGGACTAGGCATTTTCCCATTTGCTAAATGCAGTCTAGCCTAGGAAATCGATTGCACACAGAAAGCCATTATCATTGTGTCCTCTATGGGCCTTCCACTGCAAAAGTCAGTCATTGTTCATGACTTTGTCATCAGCATTTCATGTGACTTTCTCCCCTCCCTCAGAATGCATGGATAATTCACAATCCCCTGGCTAATCTGTCCTGGATTGTAGATGAATTTAATAGACCTTTTATGTTTGAAAGGTTCTCTTCATTAATAAGAAAGTTACACCTGAATGGGTAATTATAAAAATGGTGGAATGTGAGGGTTTAATACTAGACAAACAAGACAATGAGAAACGGAAATACATTTAGCATCATGAGATTTTAACTGTGTGTCTTAAAGATCAATTTAGGTGATCTTTGTTGTTCTTTAGTCACGTGCTATTCTTTATGACCTCATCTGGGGTTTCTTGGCAAAGATACTGGCATGGTTTGTCATTTTCTTCTCCAATTCATTTTACAGATGAAGAAATGAGGCAAATAGAGTTAAATGACTCACCCAGGGTCACGCAGCTACTAAGTGCCTGAGGCCAGATTTCAAGTCAAGAAGATAAGTCCTTCTGAGTCCAGGTCTGCCCCTCTATCCAGTCTCCTCATAGTTGCCCTTAAATCTACCTTTAACCTAGTAGTTATCTTGCATTTGCTCTGGCAAAACACAAAGAAACAAAAGCACAAGTTTTATTTGATGATTGTTTTGGATCTACGATCTCATCAGTACAGGAATTCCCAGTGCGGAAACTGCTTTCACCAGTGTAGATCAACAAATCATCTGTAGTTTATTGTCTTGGGGGGGGGGGGGTACCTGGGGAGACCTAGAGGTAAAGCCTGAGGTTCCATAACTAGAATGTGTCAGAACCAGGACTTGAACTAAGTTCTTCCTGAGTCCAAGGTTGTTCTCTATATCACACTACTTAAGGAGAAGTCCTCAAAATTATAGGATCACAGATGTTGAGCAAGAAGGGACTTTGGAAACTATTGATTCCAAACCCTTCATTTTACAGATGAGGAATCTGAGGCATAGAAAATTAAGTAGTTTATCCAACCTGGATTTGAACCCAGGTTCCTGACTCCCAAATCCAGTATGTTCCATGCAGTCACTCAGTTTGACTCATTTTCTAAAGATTTACAATGTGCCTTCCCCACAACATCCCTGAAGATGTCATTATCCATATTTTACTGTTATGGGAATGTTTGATTCCTTTCATTATTTAGGACTCATTACACCTATAAATTTTGGTTAAGTAAAAGTCTGTCTTAATACCTGCCTCACTTTACCGAAACCTAGCCTATAAGATGTGAAAATTTACTTAGAGACTTAAACATTCCTTAGCTAAGAAACCAGAGGAAGAATCCCAACCCTCCCTGATTCCTTGGCAACATGTAATTCTTCTACTCAATCAGTGTATTTGTAGACCCTCTAAATGTAGTTTAATGTGTAACCAGACTTAATTTACTTATTTGATTTGATTTGTTTCCTTAGGAAATCATGAGATTATGGCTCTGTTTAATTTTGTTCAACTTTTGTGACATTGAAAGAAGTGTGAGGTTTTGGGCCTATCTTCTCAGATTTTAGGGACTAAGGGGAATGTACAAGATTGCAATATGTAAAGGAATTATTTCTCTGTCACTCTCATGCAATTTGCCTAAAAGAAGCTTTTTCCAACTCCTTATCATCATTCAGGTTTTCTCTGCATCATGACTTTTGCTTGAACATAATAATAAAGCCTAGATTTTTTTTAACCTCTTTAATTTCTTTATTGTGATAAATTTCTATTTGGCAGCAGTTACCCATGGACTCAGAGAGGAGGTATTTTTCCCATAACATTACCAGAGGGGAAACTGATATGAAGAAAAGTCAAACGACTTGCCCAAGATTGTCACACTACCAGTAAGTATAGCATCCCAGCAGGGAATCCAACCCTGTGTCTTTACTCCAAAATCAGAGCTTTTTTCATAACTCTACACTATCTCCCAACATGTTACTGAAGATATGTTTAACGCACTATGGACTCTGTAATCAAGGATCATCATTAATTCTATAGAAATACAGAAGTAATAAAGGAAAGAGGATCGGGTTTGGTGCCCCAAAGGCCTCTGTTTGACGTCTAGCTCCACAAATTCAGTTTTACTGTTGTTCAGTTCTTTCAGTTGTATCCTATTCTTTGTAACCCAATTTGGGGTTTTCTTGGCAAAGATATTGGAGTGGTTTGCCATTTTGTTCTCCAACTCATTTTGTAGATGAGGAAACTGAGGCAAATAGGGTTACACAGTGACTTGCCCAGGGTCACACAGCTATTAAGTGTCTAAGGCCAGATTCAAACTCAGAAAGATAAGTCTTCCTGACTCCAAGACCCAGCACTCTAACCACTGTGCCACCTAGCTGCCCCTACTACAAGGTAGCTAGTGCAGATATTATGATACCCATTTTATAATTAAGGACATTTGAGGTCTAGAGAGTTTTGTGACTTGTTCAATGTTTTACATATATAATAAGTGGAAAAGCTGGTATTTGAAGCTGGGTTTTCTGATTTCCCAGGTACAGTAATCTTTCAAATATACAATAGTTTTCTCTCATAAGAAATACTGTCCCTTTGATTACTTCCACCTTCCTCAAAACATCAAGTTCAGTCTGGAGTACTCAGAATAGTTCTAAATGCCTTGGCAAATTAAAGAGTGAATATTGGTTAGAGAGCAGATAGATACTAAGCAAAGGAGAAGCTGTCCTCATGAAGATGCTATTGTTTTGTTCAATCATGTTCAGTCATATCCAATTCTTTGTGACCCTATTTGGGGTTTTCTTGGCCAAGACACTAGAATAGTTTGACATTTCCTTCTCCATCTCATTTTACAAATGAGGAAATTGAGGTAAACAAGGCTAAATGACTTGCCCTCGGTCATAAAGGTACTAAGTGTCTAAAGCTGGATTTGAACTCAGGAAGATGAGTCTTCCTGACTCCAAGACCCAGCACTCTATCCACTGGGCCACCTGGGGAATATAAATAGGTAAGTTTTATATTGTATCATAGACACTTGGTAAGATGGGACCTGTGACTAGAATATGACTACCCAAGGGTATACATTATTAGAAAGAAACAAATTCAACAAAAGAGATGTTAGTGTTTTCCCCAAGTGGAAGGGGCTGTCTCAGAAGGCAGTGGATTTCCCATCACTGAAGGTCTTCTGAGAGGACTATTTGATAAATAGGTACCCAGTGCACTATAGAGGGAATTCCCATTTTTACATGAGATAAATTCTGAGGGTCTTTACACTCCTGAGATTTTTTTTGGTTGCAATGTCTACACCTGTTTTTGAACTCTTATGTTTAATGACCAGAGATGAACCCAGATTCTTTTGCAATAGATATTCTTTTGGGGTCCGGTTTGCAGGGTTAGGACTAGAATTTTGATCAAAGTTATTTATAATTCATTTTGACTATATTTACTCAGTTAATTTGAATTCAATTGCAAATTCTTTCTCAGAAGTAAAAAGTTAACTCTTTTACAACATAGGATGACTAGACTATGTCTATATAATAAAAAACATTTTCTATGTATGGTTCCAAAGAGTTATCTTTTCACTATCGTCCAGGCCTTAGGAGGCCACTAGGTACAATAGAAATATCATATCTCTGGAGTCAGAGGAGCTGAATTCAAATCCTACTTCTGATGCTCACTCATTACCTGGGTGACCTTCAGCAAGTCACTTAGTTTTCTTGGACTTCCATTTCTTCATCTGTAAACTGAGGGGGCTGTACTAGAGGGCTTCTGAGGTACCTTCCAGCTTATAATGTTAGGAACAGAATAAATAGAGATTTGCTGGGCTAGTTTGGGTTGTTGTTCCTGGCACCATCAAATTTCTGATTTCATGAAAATCAGGTTTTGGACAGAAGGAGATGTATGAATAAAAGCTGGACTGACTCAATCTCCCTTACACGCCCAACTGAACATTATAGAGGTCGGGCTCATTGCTCTAAGATCACAAAAAGAGCAGATTTGGGTCAAAAGTCTATAAGAATCATTTAGAGTAGTGTTACCTCATATTTCTGAGATAATTGGAAAAACTTCCATTACACATAAATTCTCTTTATCCTTTGCCCTCATTGCATCTCCTTTTGAGCAGAAGAAAGAGAGATCGTGTCAGGTCAGAATGTGGGCATCCAACCCAAATAAATGCCTTCGCCACCTCCCAGCAATTAGAGAACTTCTTGATTGATTGATCATAAGATTATAGATTTAGAGTCAGAAAGAACCTTTGAAACCACTGAGTTCAATACCCTCACTTTATAGATGAAGAAACTGAGATAGCGAGACAACTGGTAAATGTCTAGTTAGTGGGATTTGAGTTCAGGTTTTTCTAACTCCAAAAGCAGTGTACTATATAGAGTCTGGGATTGTCCAATGAGTCAATGAGCTTGGGTCAGTAAGTGGGCACTGCTGGACCAATCCCAAATTGGCAGGGGCTATTTTGGAGAGAAAAATCCCCATTCTCTTATGGAGATCACAATTTACTGGACGCTAAGCTTGGAGAATATCACAAACCAAAGTACTCACTAACTCAAATTAACTTAAAAACTTTAGCTACATTCAGCCTAAGGCTATGCAACTTTCTTGTATATTTCCAAGTGCGTTACCGTGGCAGATTATTTCAGAATGTATACGCTCTTTTCCCTCGTGAATAAATGCTTCAAAATATGATCTTGTGCCTACAGAGTCTGGTAACAGGGGCAAAACGGGAAGGAGGAAACAGATGCCAGAATCATGTTTGGCAGCAGCTGAAGAAGGGGAAAAGGTAATTAGGGATTCAGAGGTACTGGCCGGGAAGCCAAGCAGATTTTGTACTAAGGTTAGGAGGCAGGAAGTCTCAAATAAAACTTTAGAAGTTTATGAATTTCACACTAGGGAAAGAGAAAGTCTTAGGATCAAAGGCAAAGTCCTGAGGACATCTTCCAAGGAAGAACTGGAATCCCTCGAGAGTCAAGAGATCAGTAGGACCTAAGACCCATGGCCACATTCTCCCCATGCTCGAGGAAGGCTTGTAATTGTTTGGCCAAACTCTTCCTTCTTTTCTTTGCTTCAGCCATGGCGTGTGGGGCGCAGAACTGTCTACAGAGCCAAAGTCCCCAAGGCACACTCAGGTCTGACCTGCTGGAAATCAACCTCACAGCACAGCAGAGAAGAGATTCCTTCTGCCTGTTTGGCGATTGGAATCCATTGTCTACCTCAGATCTCAGGATCACGGATTCAGAGTAGAAGGGATCCCGGATACCTCCAAAGCTTCGCTTAACAGACAGTTGTTAGTTGTTTCTTGTACATCCTTCATTCTTTAAGAAGAGTGACATCAGGAGGGTGATGTCATGCCTTGCAAGTAAATTGGATGTAAGTGAGGCAGGGCTTCGCAAAGTCTTCAGCCTCACTCCCTTCCCTATGGTCATGGAAGTTTGGTGGCAAGACATAAGTCAAGACAAGCGACAATAGCCCCAGATGCAGTGGGAGACCTGGGCCTCGTTAAGCTAACATCTTTCCCAGGTCTCAGTTTGTCTGAGGCAACACCCATTCAGTGATTAAAGGTTAGGTAAGAAATGAGGCAAAAGATGGCCTAGTCTGCCTTCTCAAAGGAATCGTTCTGGGAGGGGAAGACCCTCAGAGTCTTTGGCCAGAATAGAAACAGTTGCTTTTGACGTTCACTCCGAGCTATCAAAGCCCAATTGAGTGCAGGTGAAGTAACTTGAATAAGTTACTACACGTAGACAGTAACACAGAAAGTCAGAATTTGAACCCAAATCCTCAGACTCTGAATCCAGTTCACTTTCCTCTATGCCATGAAGAAGAATCTGTTAGGCACTGTACTGCACCCTGTGATTACAAAGTAAAGAAACCAGTAATTAAATGTAAATTTAAATTAAAGTAAGGGAGCTACTATGCTTCTGATACATCCAGAACCCACAAATATCTGTGGTGTGTCATTATTGATTAGGATCCATTCCAGTGTGTTTAAGAGATGGGACTGGACAAATATTTTTACTGTTAAAGGGAACTCTATCAAGTCCGATATTGTTTTGCCAACTTCCATGTTAAGTAGCACAGTGTCTGACACATAATAAGCATTTAACAAATGTTGACCGACTAATGATACTTTTCTCCAAGTCTCCAAGAGTGGTAATGAATTATATCTACTTTTCCCCCACCAAATATCTCTGGTGTAGGGGTACACTGTTGAGGCATCCATAAGGGAAGCCACAAAGCAGGTTACTTAAAAGGGTGGGTACCCTTTAGCTTCCTTTTGCCAGGCTGGCTCCTTGCCATCAAACAGCTAATTTCTCACACAAAGACCATTGCAAACAGAGAAGCGTGTGTAAACCTAAGTATCTAAGCAAAAAAGCAAACAAATTCTACAGCTTACAAAGTATAAGAAAATACATGAGGGAATGAGATTTCTTTTGCTAGAAGAGAGAGATGAGATTGTATTGCAAGCCAAGGGAAGTTCTTTTTCTGTAGCCTCTAGGGAGGTAAGCTGAAAAATCAAGAATACATTAAAAAGTTGGCCTCAGACACATGCCTGAAGCTTCTCTCTCCATATGTGTCTCTCTTCCGAAAGCTCTGGTAGCTGCTCTGTCCCTTATTCAGACATGCAGCATCACATTATCCTTCTCTCCACCAATCCAAAGCCATATTTTCTCCTACATACCAGCAGTACTCAAAATATTCCAGACTTGGTTGGATGCCCAGTACAAATCTAAGCGACATTCAAGTGCTGAGACTATTGTGACCAGTTTGTACAAGTATACCAAACTAGGAACCAGAAAACTTCTATTTTGCTCAAATGAAGTAGGAAAAGTCCCTCTCTGTATATTGCTTTTTGACCAGACCACTAAGCCTAGGAGTGAATGCTAATAGTCAACGTGGGTCACAATAGCTAGTTAACATTGATAAAGCACTTAGTATGTGCCAGGTAGTGTGCTAAGTGCTTTATAAACATTATCTCATTTGATTCTCACAACAACTCTGGGAGGTAGGTACTATTATCTCCATATTACAGTTGAGAAAACTGAGGCAAACAGAATCATACAGCCTAGCAAGTGTCTAAGGTTGGATTAGACATCAGATCTGCCTTATTTCAGGTCCAGAGCTCTAACCACTGTGCCACCATGAACTCAAATAGACATGATAGACATAACAGATCTATCTGAGCAGTGATCAAACTCATTGATGATGCTTTTCAAGAAGATTGTAGAACAAGGTTATCCATGCAGTCAGTCTATGCTTGTTGGCTAGTGTATGTGTACCATGTGGCTTAGTATTTAATTGGAATGTGTCACCATGTATTGGACATGCCTTACACTTTACTATGTCAGATTACTTCCCTGTTGTTATACTTCTTTGCTAAATGTACTGGTATTTAGTGCTATTGCTATATGGGTATGAATTGTGTTTTTGCATGTTACCTATGTGAATGTGATGCTGTGTGCTATGTGATACATGCAACTTGTGACCTTGATTATATATACATATATATGTATATGTGTGTAGGTATATATATATACACACATGTATATATACCTCTACCAGGAAAAACTCTCACACACTGTGGTCGTTGCTGTGGACAAAGTTCTCCTGGTGCTACTCCTTTTGCTCAGCATCAGATCATAGTCTTTCCAGGCCTCTCTGAAGTCTTCTTATTCATCTTTCTTATAGCACAATAGTATTCCATTACATTCATATACCATAATTTATTCAGCCATTCCCCAATTGATGGGCATCCCCTTAATTTCCAGTTCTTGGTCACTACAAAGAGTGTTACTCTAAATATTTTTGTACATGTGGGACCCTTTCCCATTTTTATGATTTCTTGGGGATATAGTCCTAGAAGTGGTATTGCTGGGTCAAAGGGTATGCACATTTTTGTAGCCCTTTGGGCACAGTTCCAAATCACTCTCCAGAATGGTTGAATGAACTCACAGCTCCACCAACAATGAATTAGTGTTCCAACTCCCCCACATCCTCTCCAACATTTATCCTTTTCCAGTTCTGTCATGTTTGCCAATCTGATAGGTGTGATGTGGTTACTTAGAGTTGTTGTGATGTGCATCTCTCTAATCAAGTGATTTAGAGCATTTTTTCATATGACTATAGATAGCTTTAGTTTCTTCCTCTGAAAACTTCCTATTCATATCTTTTGACCATTTTTCAATTAGGGAATGACTTGTATTGTTGTACATTTGACTCTATATATTCTAGAAATGAGGCCTTTAACCCCCAAGATTAACTGTAAGAATTCTTTCCCAATATACTGTATTCCTCTGAATTTTGGTTGCATTGGGTTTGGTTGTGCAAAAACTTTTCAGTTTAATGTAATCAAAATTATCCCTCTTGCACTTCATAATTCTTTCTATCTCTTCTTTAGTCAAAATTTCTTCTCTTCTCCATAAATCTGATAAATACACTATTCCTTGCTCCTCCAGTTTGTCCATGGTATCAATATTTATATCTAGATCTTGTACCCATTTGGACTTTATTCTTGTGTATGGTGTCAGGCATGGGTCTATGCCTATTTTCCGCCACACAGTTAACCAGTTTTCCCAGCAATTTTTGTTGAACAGTGAGTTCTTATCCCAGAAGCTGCGATCTTTGGGTTTATCAAACAGGAGATTGCTATATTTATTTCCTACTGTGTCTTGAGTACTTAGTGTATTCCACTTGTCTTCCCTTCTGCGGGTGGTTTTGATAACTGCTGCTTTATAACACAATTTGAGATCTGGTAGCACTAGGCCACATTCCCTAGCATTTCTTTTCATTAGTCCCTTTGATATTCTGGACCTTTTATTCTTCCAGATGAATTTTGATATTATTTTATCCAGCTCTAGAAAATAATTATCTGATAGTTTAATCAGTATGGCATGAAATAAGTAAATTAATTTACGTAGAATTGTCATTTTTATTTTATTAGCTCAGCATACCCATGAGCAACTGATGTTTTTTCCACTTACTTAGATCTGACTTTATTTGTGAAAACGTATCTTGTAATTGTGTGCATATAGTCTCTGGGTTTGTTTTGGCAAGTAAACTCCCAAATATTTTATAGTGTCTACCCTAGTTTTAAAGGGATTTCTCTTTCTATCTTTTGCTATTTGACTTTGTAACTAATATATAAGAATGCAGAAGATTTGTGCGGGTTTATTTTGTAACGTGCAATTTTGCCAAAGTTGTTTATTATTTCAAGTAGTTTTTTACTTGAATCTCTGGGGTTCTCTAAGTATATCACCATATCATCTGCAAAGAGTGATAACTTAGTTTCTTCTTTGCCTGTTCTTATTCCTTCAATTTCTTTATCTTGTCTAATTGTTACAGCTAACATTTCTAGTACCATATTGAATAATAGTGGTGATAATAGACATCCTTGTTTCACCCCTGGTCTTATTGGAAATGCATCTAGCTTATCTCCATTGTATATAATGCTTACTGAAGGTTTTAGGTAGATACTGCTTATTAGTTTATGGAAAATTCCTTTTATTCCTGTGTTCTCCAGCATTTTTGATAGGAATGGGTGTTATATTTTATCAAAAACTTTTTCTGCATCTATTGAGATAATCATGTGGTTTCTGTTAGTTTTGTTGTTGATATGATCAATAATGCTAATAGTTTTCCTAATATTGAACCAGCCCTGCATTCCTGGTATGAATCTTACCTGATCATAATGTATTATTCTCATGATAAGATGCTGTATTCGTTTTCCTAAAATCTTATTTAAAATTTTTGCATCTATATTCATTAAAGAAATTGGTCTATAATTTTCTTTCTCTGTTTTGTTTAGGTATCAAAACCATATTTGTATCATAAAAAGAATCTGGGGAGGACTCCTTCTTCCCCAATTTTCAAAAATAGTCTATGTAGTATTGGAATTAACTGTTCTTGAAATGTTTGATAGAATCCACTTGTAAATTCATGTGACCCTGGAGATTTTTTCCTAGGGAGTTCACTGATGGCTTGCTCAATTTCTTTTTCTGAGATGGAGTTGTTTAAGTATTTAACTACCTCTTCTGTCAATCTGGGCAATTTGTATTTTTTAAAATACTAATCCGTCTCATTTAGATTGTCGAATTTATGGGCATAAAGTTGGGCAAAGTAATTTCTAATTATTGTTTTAATTTCCTCCTCATTGGAGGTGAGTTCACCCCTTTCATTTTTGATATTAGTAATTTGATTTTCTTCTTTCTTTTTTTAATCAAATTGACTGAAGTTTTATCAATTTTATTAGTTTTTTTCATAAAACTAAACAATGGTTTTATTTATTAATTCAATAGTTTTCTTAATTTCAATTTTATTAATCTCTCCTTTGGTTTTCAGTATTTCTAATTTGGTATTTACTTGGGGATTTTCAATTTGTTCTTTTTCTAACTTTTTCAGCTACATGCCCAAGTCATTGATCTCCTTTTTCTCTGTTTTATTTATGTAGGCATTCAAAGATATAAAACTTTCCCTAAGAACTGCTTTTGCAGTATTCCATAAGATTTGGTAGGTTGTCTCATTATTGTCATTCTCTTAAATAAAGTTATTGTTTTTGTGATTTGATGCTTAACCCTCTCCTTTAGGATTAGATTATTTAGCTTCCATTTGATTTTTGGTTTATCTTTCCATGGCCTTTTATTACATATAATTTTTATTACACTATGATCTGAGAAGGATACATTGACTAACTCTGCCTTTCTGCACTGGACTGTGAGGTTTTTATGTCATAGTACATGGTCAGTTTTTGTATATGTGTCATGTACTGCTGAGAAAAAAGTATATTCCTTTCTATTCCCATTTAGTTTTCTCCAGAAATCTATCATATCTACTTTATCCAGAGTTTTATTTCCTTCCTTAACATCTTTCTTGTTTATTTTGAGGTTAGATTTATCAAGTTCAGAGAGAGGGAAGTTGAGGTCCCCCTCTAATATAGTTTTGCTGTCTGTTTCTTCCTTCAACTCTTCCAACCTCTCCTCTAGGAATTTGGATGCTGTACCACTTGGAGCATACATGTTTAGTAATGATATTGCTTCATTGTCTATGGTGCCTTTTAGCAGAATATAGTTTCCTTCCTTATCTCTTTTGATTAGATCTATTTCTACTTTTGCTTTGTCAGAGATTAGGATTGCTAATCCCTGCTTTCCTTACATCAGCTGAATCACAATATATTCTGCTCCAACCTTTTACCTTCATCCTGTGTGTATCTCCCCATTTCAAATGTGTTTCTTGTAAACAACATATTGTTGGATTATGGCTTTCAATCCATTTTGCTGTCCATCTCTGTTTTATGGGAGAGTTCATTCCATTCACATTCACAGTTATGATTGCAATCTGTGTGTTGACCTCCATGCTCTTTCCCACTGTTTGTGCTTTTAGTTCTCCCATCTCCCTTTCCCTCCTCAATAGTTTTCACTTTTCACCACCACCTCCTGAAGTCTTCCCTTTCTTCTTTTAGCCCCCCTCCCCTTTACTCCCCTTTACCCTGACTGCTTCTTCTCTCCCTTTTAGCTTCCCTTCCCTTTTCTTCCCCCTTCCCCTCCTACTGCCTATAGAGCTAGTTAGAATTATATACTTAATTAAGTTTATCGTTCCCTCCTTGAACCAAATCAGATGAGTGTACCTCTCAAACAATGCTCATCTCCGTCCCCTATTTCCCTCTACTAAAATTTTGTACTTCTTCCTGTGATGTAATTTACCACTTTCTGCTTCCTCCTTTTCACACCTCCTGATACAATCCCTTCACATGCTTAAATCATATTTTTATCATCACATCATTTACTTTATACCTGTTCCCTCTATGTATATCCCTTTTATATTTCATAATAGATGTGCAATTCTCAAGATTAACAGGCATCATCTTCCCTTATAGGGAGGTACACAGTATGCCCAAACTGAGTAACAAGTTTTTGTTTCCCCTGCCCTGTTTACCTTTTTATGCCTCTCTTGAGATGTGTGTTTGAAGATCAAATTTTCTATTAAGTTCTGGCATTTTTGTCAGGAAGGTCTGGAAATCCCTTACTTTGTTGAATGACCATCTCCTTGCCTGAAATGTTATGCTGAACTTTGCTGGGTAGTTGATCCTTGGTTGTAGTCCCAGCTCCTTTGCCTTACAGAATATCAGATTCCAGTTCCTTCAATCTTTTAATGTAGAAGCTGCAAGGTCCTGTGTGATCCTGACTGTAGTTCCTCGATATTTGAATGGTTTCTTTCTGACTGCCTGTAGTATTTTCTCCTTCACTTAATAGTTCTGGAATTTGGCAACGATATTTCTTTATTGTTTTTGTTTTTAGTTTGGGATCCCTTTCAGGAGGTAAACGGTGGACTCTTTTGATGACTATTTTGCCCTCTGGATCTAGCACTCTGGATCTAGGCAGTTTTCCTTGATGATTTCCTGGAAGATATTGTTCAGACTCTTTTTTTCATTGTGGCTTTCTGGCAGACCAATAATTCTTAAGTTTTTCTCTCCTGGATCTATTTTCCAGATCAGTTGTTTCTCCAGTTAGATATTTTACATTTTCTTCTATCTTTTCATTCTTTAGATTTTGTTTGACTGATTCTTGCTGTCTCATAGTCATTAGGTTCTATTTTTTATCAAATTACTTTCTTCAGTTAACTTTTGCATCTCCTTTTCCATCTGTCCAATTGTTCCTTTTAAGGAATTATTTTCGCCAGTTAGTTTTTGAACTTCCTTTTCCATTTGTTCAGTTTTCCTTTCTAAAGAGATGTTCTCTTCCTGGAATTCTTTTTTCATACTTTTAAAATCATCGGCCAGTTTCTCTTCTATTTACTTCTTCAACCGTTCCAGGAGAGCTGTTTTGTGCATGCGAGCAGTTCATAGTCCCTTCTGAAGTTTCAGATGGAAGTACAGTCTCACCACTGACCTCTTTGGTACTTGTGTTTTGGTCTTTGTCCCCATAGAAAGATTTTATGGTTTTTTTGCCCTTGTTTTGTTTTTTTCCTGCTCATGATGGTGATTGTGTGTTGTGGCTTCTGGTTCTTTCAGTTAGAAGCTGTAGAACTTGGTGTTAAGCTGACTGGTGTAAAAAAACTAAGAGCAAGTGTATTTTTATCTTTTTGTTTTGTGTTTCCCCAATCAGCCCTGGGTCTAGCTTGTTAAGCATGGGGGAGAAGTGGTCTGGTCAAGAGAGATATCCTGAGCTGAGGCAAAGGTAAGATCAGGGGTTGGTGATCCCAGCTGCGCTATTGTCTTCCTATTTCCCCTGGAGTTCTGAGGCATGCCTAGATCCTAGTGCTAGTTTCCACCCCTCCTGGGGCTCCTCTCCTAGTGCTGAGTCTTACCTGGGTCCTAATGCAAGTTTCCATTGCCCTGGGGCCCCTCTCCTTCCAGTCCGCCTCTGCCACAGTAGGAGGAATCCCCTTTAGCTATTTTCCTAGCCTCAGGTGTGAGACTATTTGCCCCCTCTGCTGTTCCCACTGATCCAGGATTTTCCTGAGGAAATATTTTATGATTCTTTTGAGGTCATTAAGTGGGGAGGAGAGAGCATTTACTGATCACTCTGCCATCCTGGCTCCTGGAAGTTCAAGTAGGTGACTTACAGATGCTTAATCTGAAGGCTGAAAGTCTCAGGAGCTGCTGTGGTTGATATCTGGGGCTCAGCGTCTGTCACTCACTTGGCTCTGTTGGTCTCTCACCCTGGGTAGCCACTCTGCCAGTTCTTCCTGCTTCTGCATGTAATTTTAACATCAATGCCATGATGTAGGGACCTACATGGCACTAGACATGTACATGACTGCAGACATCAAGATCCTCAGCTTTCTTTTCCTTTTGTTATCAAGTCTGGGCTTTCAGTTGTGTTTCTGTTCTTTTTAAACCAAGCAAAGCTAGGGGGCTATGTCCTACGAGCATCCTTCCTCTCTATTCTGGTTCTGCCAAGTATCTAGTGAGAAGGGGTATTTTAGCTATCCTGGGCTCCAAGTGCCACTTCCCCCAAATTCTCTCTTCACTTTCAAATTCAATCTTCCTTTCAGAATTTCCTGCTACTGCTGGCCTCCCCTTCCCCTGCCCCCCAATTTGGTATTAATTTTTGAAGTCAGTATCCCAGAGATGCATATCCTTTATTGTCAGAACAGTCCTGGGCTTTATGGCCCATTGACCATCCCAGGAAACATTTCATAGGTTCTTACGTTCTACAAGAAAAAGCCCTCACAGCAAGGATCCGAACTGCCTAGAGGCTAAACTGGTCATCCACCATGGGTAGGACCTTAATCTAATAGTATTGGATAGAGGGGAGGTGGAGGGGAAAGCAGCTTGAAAAACTCTCCAAACCTCGGACAGATGGCCCTCAAGACCCAAAGGTAAATAAAATTACAAATAAAACAATATTTTGTGGTGGATTAGAAGATTTCAGTTACTGCCTTCTGCTCAGCAGTTTCAAATGGAGTACGGCCACATGCATCGTGAAAGTCAGCGAGGTGCAAAGTTCCCCCTCACGGTAATTTTCTCCCTGTTTGCCACCTGCTTTTCAGTTCCACTGGGTTGCTAGGGCAACAGAAGCTCCTCTAAGATCGCCAGCGGCTGCTCTTGGGTCAGTCTGGAAGTACTATATGCAAACCTAGTCAAACCAAGCTGCCTAGCAGTCCAGAATGTCATTTGGTTACAGGATGGTGCGTTAGGATCATGACAGACAGTTCAGGGTAGATTAGAAGGCAAATTCAGCCTTCCTCTTATGAAGAGGAAGTCCTATTTCACTGAAGTTAGATTCATTCACAGAATCAAACTCAAGGTGTTGGCATGCAAAGGTTCCACTGGGTCGTTGTGGCAAGACAGGAGTTCTGTGGCAGGGCTGTTTTCAGTCTTTTTTTTTTTTTTTTTTTTTTGGATCCTCTACTGGCCCCTGAATAAAGTCAAGAAATATTTTCAATACAACTTTAACTTTGGCCAAACAAACTCCCACTTAGTTGGAAAGTCCTGTGCTTTTTTTTTTTTTTTTTATTATGCTTCCCTGGAGAAATAATAGTCGAAATCAGAGAGAAAATATGAGGAAGAGTTGGTTTTCTTTTTTTACTACGTGGGCTTAACTGAACTTGAAATACCAGCAGGTTTTCATTAGTATTAGTGGTAGTTGCTGTAGCAGGAAATAATAATATCATGGACCACAAAATATTATATCAGGAAGGGGCCTTGGAGACCATATCACCACCCCATAATTTTATAGATTTTTATCGTCATTATCATTATTAAAATTCATTGCCTCATCATGGCATGAAAGTGACCTTTGGCTTTCCAAGGCTATGCTAGCGGATTTCCAGCGCTGGCAGGTAATAACAAGCTGGAAAGGCCTTGGTGGAGACCCCATCATCAGCCAATCAGCCCTATGTCTATTTCTCTGAGGACCAGGATAGGTAATCTCAGACAGGCTTAGCACGAGAGGACTGGCCATCAAGTGGTAATGTTTTGGGACACAGAAACTCATTAAATCATTCAGTAAGGCAGGGAAAGTTCACGAGCATCTCTCTTCCTCAGAGGAAGCATCAGCAGAGGAAGTTCTTAGAGCAATGAAATTTGTTGATCAGTTGTTTCAGTCATGTTTGATTCTTCGAGACCCTATTTGGGTTTTTTTTCTTGACAAAGATAATGGAGTGGTTTGCCATTTTCTACTCCAACTCATTTTACAGGTGAGGAAATTGAGGCAAACAGGGTTAAGTGACTTGCC